>JASDFA010000001.1:181702500-182902500 GCA_035772735.1 Datura wrightii
TTTACAGCTATAAATTTTGTCTTCTATCTATCACACACTTCATAAAACATCTGAACCAGGTCCCTGCGTGGTTTGTCTATCATCAAAATAAATGTTCAGACATACTACTACACAGAAGATATTGGATAATATGCATTTTGAATGAATTATACTCAGAGATTTATGTGGAATTAAACATGTCTTTTTCTAGGATCGATGCATGTTACTGACAGAATTATGTGAAATTTTTTACTAATAGAATTGTGTGAAATCTTACTTGCTGAATAATATTCACCGAGAGATGGATAATACATATATACAACTTCTGGTTACTTAACCGTAGCTAATTTTGCCAACAATCATGCTACATAATATCTATCTGCTAATCCTACAATAACAATATTACAACAAGAGCTTTGACTAAGCCAATAGGCTAATATCCCCCCCTCAAATTAGTGCGGAGTATCACAAAGAAACAATTTGGAGAGAAGAAACTGACGTCGTAGATGCGTTATAGCATTTGTGAAAGTATGTGCCAGTTGATCGTGAGAAGGAACGTGCTGAATAATGAGATTCTTATCAGCAATAATCTCCTTGATATAGTGGTAGTCTACATTAATATGCTATATTCTCATGATGAATAGGGTTGTTGGCGACCTGAATAACACTGTGTTATCATCATGCAGTACTGATGGATTGGTAAAGGTAATCCCTAACTCAGTAGAATCCTATGAAGACAAATGATCAGCCTTAGTGCTAGACTTAGATGTGTGAGTCTACTTTTTACACTTCCAAGAAACCAATAAGGAGCCAAGAAATATACACCATTCCGTAATCGATCACCTAGAGTTGGGATAACCAACCCAGTCAACTTCAGAATGCCCCTTTAATTGATACATTGAGACTAATGGAAAGAATAAGCTATGGAAGGATGTCCCCCAAACATATTGAATCATGCAAAGTAAAGCCGAATAATGAATACGGATAGGTCATGAAACAAATTGGCTCAATACTTGAACTGCATAAGATATATCTGGCCTAGTCATAATGAAGTATACACACGTGAACAAACCAACCTCCTATAAAGTGTTGGATCAGAAAAGGGCTTACCATCGTCTCTACCATACCTGGTGTTCACCTTTATTGGCGTAGGAATTGCCTTTGAATCAGTCAGCCCGGACAATGCAACCACATCAGATGAATACTTTTGCTTAAAGTAATTCCAGACAGAGCATACCCAACTTCTAAACCCAAAAAATACGTGAGAGAACTCAAATCCTTCATCTTAATGACACGTGAAGAAATAATTTTAGCTAAGAAACACCTTCAATATCATCTCCTTTGTAATGATGTCATCTACATATATACAAGATGATGATCCTATGAAGAAATGAATAGTCAAACAAACTCTAAGTGAAGCCAGTAGAATAAATTGTAGATCGGAACTTATCAAACCAAGCTCGGGGAGCTTGTTTGAGGCTATAGAGAGACTTCCCGAAGATGACAAATAAGATCAGGTCGGGGGATAGCATATCCCGAAGGTGGTTTGAGATGCACTACTTCATATAAATCACCATGAAGAAATGCACTATTAATATCCATCTGATGAAGATTCCAAGACTGATTTCACAACTGGGGAAAATGTCTACTCATATCAATGTCATATTCTTGCTTGTACCTTTGAGAAAATAAACGTGCTTTGTACCAGTCAATTTTCCCATCAATAGAAAGCTTAACGAAGTACACCTATCTACTATAATTTTACATCCAGGAGGTTTGCCAACCAAATACCAAAGTATGATTCTCTTCCAACGCTTCAGTTTTGGCAGCTATAGCCTGCTGCCGTTTGGAGTCTAAAGCATCCTTAGCATATGACATGGGAACTTGAGTGGAAATCAAAGACGATTGAAGAGCAGAATGTGCATAAGACTTAGCATATCGATCCAGAGAATACCCATAGTGAACCAGAGCATTGGAGGCTCAGGAAGATTATCGAGATGGGGGGCTTGTGGCGGTGTCAGTTAAGGAGGCAGCAAAAGAGGAACTTAGATATGAAGATTCCAGAATGGGTGAGTATGAGGCGCTTAGACTAGAGGTGACCCCGCGGAGTGACGTGTATCAGCAGCAACAACTGGTTGGGGAATAGGCGAACCAGCAACCGTATCATCTACCATGGGTAGAATAAAAAATTTGTTATTAGAATCCTCATTAGGAGCTACTTATGAATTATCAGAACAGGAAAAAAGATTCAAGAGAGACGACATGGTGGGGACACCCCGAGCAACCGACGAGATTGATCATAGCATAATTAAGTATCCCTTTTGTATATCATTATGCGGATACCTAAGAAATACACACTGCACGACCTTATTTGGTAACTTATGACGTTCACATGGAGATAACAAGACATAGAAGGCACAATTAAATATCTTCAACCTCAAAAGATTTGGATCAATGCCATATAGCTGACGATTGGGAGAGAAACAGTCGTTTGTACCGCCTCAACACAAAATTGAGATGGACAAGAAGCTGTGTCCAACAAATCAAACATTATTTCAAAAACATGTCTGTTCTTATGTTCCACAACCCCATTTTGTTCTGGTGTATGCGGGCAAGACCTTAAGCCGAAATTCTCTTATCTTTAAAGAAATTGAGTAAGACTATGAAAGTAAATTCTCCTCTCGAATCTGATTGAAATATTAATTATATAAAATAAATGAAATAAAATTCATAATGATTATAGGAACTTTGCTATTGTTTCGAATAAAGAAAACTCATGTAAAACGCAAAGCATGATCTACAAGCAAAAGAAAATATTCATAACCAAGTTTTGGCAATACGGGAGAAGGTCCTCACGCATCAGTATGAATTATATCAAAATTAGGAGCAGCATACGTAGTACTACTAGTAGGAAAAGATTGCTTGTGACTTTTGTAGGAGGCACAACTCTAACACAACAAACTAAATGTATCACTAAGAGATTATGTATCAAGCAACGAGCAGGTTTTAAGCATGGAGGCTAGACGGTGAGAATGAGAATGGCCCAACCTATAATGCCACAAGGTAACCTATTTTTTAATCAAGAGATTTCATCCACTGATGCCGAAAGAAAACATGTAAACTTTTTATTGCTTTGAATAATCTTTTGGAGTGTGAGTGATTCAGTGCATAATGTGCATAAGTATGAGTATCTCAATTTCATGGAAATAGAACTGGTGTACATCAGTGAGGGCATAAGCTGGGGGACTTTTGGTTAAGCTAATAGTTTGTTATTATGATTCAAACATGTTGGCCAGATTTTCAGTTAAAGAGTTAAATTTGAGGCCTGTATAATTTTGCTCAACAGAACAATGAATATACCTTGCTTACTTAATGTTACTCCATGATTAAAGTGTTTAGCACAACTAGGTGTGAGTTACTTTGGCCCCATAATGATAGTAAAGTAGTTGCAAGAATGTTGAGGATACTAAAAGTTTGTCCGAGGACGGACAAGGGGATAAGTGTGGGGTAGTGATATCGGGCGTATTTATACGACCAAACTCCATATTTTCAACCCGTTGTGAATCTGAATAGGGAGAATATTGATGTATTCACGCATGTAGAGTTGATTAAGGTTATTCTTCTTCTTTTTTTTTATTTCGGATTAATAATTGTGTGGTGACTAATTGCAGGTGGAGAAGAAAGTGGTGAAACTGGAGGAGCAAGCCAAACTCTGAGGGATAATAGGCTAATATTTAGAGGGCGTAAAGAGAAATTTAAAGTTTCCTCACTATGTCACTCTAAGGATGGTACGCGTCGAACAACGTGCCACCTTACATGGGAAAAAGACTAAAATGATGAAAAGTGGGAAGGCACAAAATAGTGAACCCTCGCGATGGCTCCGTGATGGCCTCCGTGCCACGTTGAGGGGAAATCAGTGCCCTACCCCAAATTCCAGTGAACCCTCGCGATGGCTCCGTGGCATGGAGCCTAACCTCCGGGATGGCCTCCGTGCCACATTGAGGAGATCATTATTATACCAGGATTCCAGGGAGGCCTCGCGATGGCTCCGTGGCACAGATTTTGAGCTCCGTGATGACCTCCGTGCCACGTTGACAGTTTATTTCAAAAGAATTTCCACTTGTATAAATAGAACACTTAGGCTTTTATTTTAGTTATCGGAAATTTTATGCACGACTGTGGGAGGCAGGCAGTTGAGCTGAAGAAACTCCTAGGGTTATTTCTCTTCTCTTTTCTTCCAAATTTCAATTATTTGTATGATTATTACTTGTTTGAAGATGATTAATCAACAAATGAGTGGCTAAATTACCTCCGTCTAAGGTTGAGGCAAATTGCAGAAGTGTGTAATGCATTATTAATTCAGCTTAATTATCTTCTCTTAATAAAGGTTGTTCTGCTACTCTTGCTTTTCATTGTGTTAATGTTCGACCATCATTAATGTGCAACTTAGAATCCTAATTTTGTTTCTGAGAGGAAAATATTTAGGATAGATGTGGAATATGGGAATATGTTCTTGTCTTTTTTGTGGATTAAAGGTAAGATTCGCGTGCAGGATAGAAATATACCTGTAACGTCATATTCGGTTACATAGGGAAACTATTGTGATTCGTTAGAAGATGAGCTCTTGCTTCATAGAAATGTGTTGTGTAAGGCTCATCATTCTATAGTTGGCTAGAGGTTCGAAAGACCCGAGTCATAGGTCAGCCATCCTTGACCATCAACCTAAGAGAAGGGTTAGTTGAAATATAATACACATTACACATACCTACATGTTTTGCCTTAACCTTAGATTACTCGTGCTATTGCTTAAATCACATTTTTTTCATTTCAACTAGCGTTACATTAACTATTAATCTTTAACAAATTCTCATTCGGTGTTCTCCATATACTTGTATAAAGACGTTGTGACTACTTAAGTAAGAAATTTATTGCCATGCTACAGTCCTTGTGGGTTCGATATTCGGCTTGAAAAAAAAAAGTCACTATATTACTTGTACGACCACGTGCACTTGAGTGCATTGGGGTGCAACAGTACTCTGCCCAATTCTTCAAAATTGCATAATCGAAATCGGAGGGATAGAATATAAGTTGTGAAGTAGGGGTGAATAGGACAATTTCTGTTGACACCACTCGCATCCGCACCACATACTCGCACCACCATTATTCTTCTAATAAATTCACTATCGCCATATTCACAGGATTAGAGATATGTGTAGTCTTATAAGGTGTAGGGTGTGTGTGTGTGTTAGTAACTGTGTTCTGATTAGTTCAATATACTCTCAATATCTATTTTCTAATGAAAGAACAAAATAATATTGAAATAAGAAAAAAGATGAAGTAGAACATATTATTCTGAGCCCACAAGTTTCTTGTGTGTCTTTAAGGAATTATAACCCCCTCACTATTGCCAAAGTTTGGGTTACTTCCTCCTAGGATAGAACGGAAAAGCGTTTCTGTAATAGAGACAATACAAATTACAGAACTCCAACGAACTCAAATAATAGAGAAGAATTGTTGCCTCCCAAACGCACGCAAGTGCACATGGTCATACAAGTAATATAGTGGCTCTTTCAAGCCGGATATCGAACCCACAGGGACTATAACTTAGTGATTTTTCCTATTTTAGTATTCACAATTTTTCTACGCAAGTGTGTAAGTAACACAATAAATTAAGAGTTTGATAAATGATAATATAAAAAGTAATACTAAATGAATCTAAGAAAATCGATTAAAACGATAGCAAGAATAGTCTAAGGTTAAGGCATAGAATGCATTCATATGTAACTTATATTTTTGTTCAGCTGCCTTCTCTATCAAGTTGATGGTTGGGAAAACTTAAAGTCTGACTATGGACTTTCGAACTTCTAGTCAATTGCCTAATTATGAACCTTGCAACTACACATATCAATTTGTGATGTAATAACTCCTCTTAGGTCGAGTCTAATTAGTTCCCGTTGTTAACCGAATATGGCGTTGCAGGTATATTTCTATCCTGCGCACGAATCTTACCTTCAATTTACAACAATGATAAGAACATATTCCCCTATTTCTTGTTCTACCTAATAATACTCCTTTTAGAGTCGAATTAAGGTTATAAATTTATCTTAATATTGGCCAAACATTAAAATACCAAAAGAAGGAATAGAGAACAACTATTCATGATAGAAAAACATTCAACTGAAAATAAAATAAAAGTATACAATCATACAAATAGCCTTAACCTCAAAATGAGGTAATTTAGCCACTCATTTGTTGATTAAACATCTCCAAATAAGTTTCTAACGTAGGAACAATTGAAATTTAGAAGAAAAGAGAAGAGAAATAACCCTAGAATTTTCTTCAGCTTAACTGTCGTTTCCCACGTTCTTGCTAATATTTCAGATAATGAAAAATATAAATCTAAGTGTTCTATTTATATAGGTGAAAAAATTCACAGTGACAAACTAGCTCCGTGGTACGAAGCTCATTGCGGAGAAATAGCTTCGTGACATGGAGCTGTCGTGGAGGTGCACTAGAAGTGGAGAAAAGCTGGGAAAAATTGCTCCGTGTCACGGAGCTGAACGTGCGAGATTTACTCCGTGACACGGACCTATCACGGACCTTCACTAGAAGTTGGGATTTATAAATTATTAACACGGAGCTCAACGCACCATATCTCCTCCTTGACACGGACCCAACGCGGACTCGCACTATTTCATGCCTTCACAATTTATTAAACTTCTTTTTCTACCCAGGCACTGTGGGACGTTGTTCCACGTGAACAATCCTTAACGTGACACAAAAGTGAATTCCCAAATTAGTTTTAAGCTCTCCAAAATTTCCATATTTCAAGTCCGAGTATCATCCGCCACATCACACTGACTTTATTGTCTTATCCACCTGCAAATAGTCACATCGCATTTATTAGTATGAAAACATAATTAACCCAAAACATGCACGAAAACATCAATATTATCCTCAACTAGGCTCCCATATGGTTAAAAATATAGAGTTTGATCGTATAAATACGCCCAAGATCAAGAATCACACTTGACACTTATCGTTTTGTTGTTGAAAACTTATGCAGAGAATGCAGAGGAGAGAAAAATATTTTTTGTTTGCTGAGTGTTTAAAAACTGAGACCAAGCCTGAAATTTATAGAGAATGAAAGGGTGAGATGGAGAGATGCAATTCAAAAGGTACCTTTTTGGTGTAATTTAAAAGATGTTTTTTCTCATTTCCCATTCACATCTTAAAAATCTAAACAATCCCCCATATGAATGGAGAATGACTATATGATGAAAAATGCATGAAAAAACTATGTGATTTGCAAGTAAGAATTAATTGCATCCGGATAAGTAGGTTTCCCTTTGAACTTTCGTAGTGAACATATGTCGGATATACTCGGTCAATCGGTAGATTTGATATCTTTGAACCGTCGAGCTTTGGTGTATACCTAGAAAACCATATGTCACACAATTAAATCTTAACTATCTTTGATTCTCATTGTTGTGTTCGTTTCAGCCATGAACACCACCAGGTTCATAAGTGCGTAGAGAATTGGCCTTACATAATCCTCCTCAAAGTGGCTTACACTTCACACTTACATAGGTGATCTCTAAATGTGTTATCCTTTAGATACACTACTTGATATATCCCGTATTAAACTTAGAAACTACTAATAAGTATTAATATTTCTTCCTTATTACTGAACATTGTCTCATCACGAGAATGGACCAAAGAAATTTATCTTGATAATGTTGAACCGGTCAAACATAACTTTATTTTTCTCCTTGAACCTAGATTTTGGGATATCCAATCTTCTAGGTAGAGTTATCGTCATAATGACTTGTCCTTGGCCATAGCCCCATTCCCTCGATGATGTTTCAACTTCCTCTCTAGATAGGCCTTTCGTAAGTGGATCTGACACATTATCCTTTGACTTTACATAGTCAATTGTAATAATTTCATTAGAGAGTAATTGTCTATCAGTATAATGTCTTCATCATATGTGACAAAATTTTTTGTTATACATAACGTTCTCAGCCTTCCTATTGCATCTTGACTATTGCAATGTATGCATACAGGTCCCAAAAGTTTGGGCCAAAATGGAAACTCTTCTAAGAAATTTCGAAGCCATTCTTCTTTTTCACCGACTTTGTCCAATGCTATGAACTCAGACTCCATTGTAGAGCGAGAAATAAATGTTTGGATGACTTCTAAGACACTGCTCCTCCACCAATAGTAAAAATATATCCACGTGTGGGTTTAGTTTCAGTTGATCAGGTGATTCAATTTGCATCACTATATCCTTCGATAACTGCAGGATACTTATAGTAGTGCAAAGCATAATCTTAGGTATATTTCAAATACCCCAATACTCGTTTCATCGCCATCCAATGAGTTTGGTATTCCAATTGAGACTTGCTTTGACTTTTATTCTTTGCAAAATTATGGTTCAAATCAATTGGAGTTCTTGCGACTTTAATTCAAATATTTAAACGTTTCAAGTACCAACTTTATGTAATGAAATTGAGACAATTCTAGATCTTAAGGAGTTCTTTGAATTTTAATTCCTAGAATTAAATCGGCAACTCTTAAGTCTTTCATATCAAACTTGCTAGCAAGCAGATGCTTAGTAGCATTTATGTCGGTAATGTCTTTACTCATTATCAATATGTCATCAACATATAAATAAACAATGACTATATATTTGAAGTGGTCTTAATATAAGCACATTTATCATACTTATTAATCTTAAAGTCGTTTGCCAACATCGTTTGGCCAAATTTAGCATGCCATTGTTTGGGTGCTTGTTTTAGTTCGTAAAGAGACTTTACAAGTCGACAAACCTTCTTTTGATTTTCAAAAACTATGAACTCTTCAGATTGTTCCATGTAAATCTCTTCCTCCAAGTCTCCATTCAAGAAGGCTATTTTCACATTCATTTGATGGATTTCAAGATCATATATGGCGGCCAACACTATTAACACCCGAATGAATATAATTCTAATTACAGGTGAATATGTGTCAAAGTAATCCAGACCTTCTTTTTGTCTAAACCCTTTGACTACAAGTCTTGCTTTGTATTTATCAATAGTGCCATCATCTTTAATTTTTCTTTTGAAAATCCATTTGCAACCTAAAAGATTTGTTTCCTAGAGGAAGATCAACTAATTTTCATGTATGGTTATTATTATAGATTCAATCTAACTATTGATTACCTCTTTCCAATATTGAGATTCCGAAGAATTCATAGCTTCTTGAAAAGTCTGGGGCTTATTTTTCAATAAAAATATTAGAAAATCTGATCCAAAGGAAGTAGAGGTCCTTTGACGTTTGCTACGTCTTGGATTCCCATCATTAGGGACATCTTCCTTTGTTTCTTCCCAAGGTCTTTTAGATCCTTTGCTAGACGACTCACATTCAATTTTATACGGATATACATTTTTACAAATTCAACATTATCTAATCAATTACCGTATTCACATGAATGTTAGGATTTTCTGATTTATGAACCAGAAATCTATATGCTTTACTTTTTGTGGCATATCCTACGAAAATACAATCAACAATTTTTGGCCCTATATTCACCCTTTTTGGATTTAGAAACTTGTACTTTTTCCAAACACACCCACACTTCAAAGTATTTCAGATTGGGGTTTCTTCCTTTCTATTTTTTATATGAAATTAATTGTATTTTGCTGTGGGGTACTCGATTGAGTATTTTATTAGCCATAAGAATGGCTTCCTCCCACAATTTCTAGGATAAACCCGAACTTATCAATAGGACATTCATCATCTCCTTTAACGTTCTATTTTTCCTTTTCACAATCTCATTTGACTGTAGTGAGTAAGGAGCAGTTGGTTGATGAATAACAACATATTCCAAACATATTTCTTCAAAAAGGAGATTCATATCCACCGCCCCTATCGCTTCTTATCATTTTAATCTTTTTCTTTTAGTTGTGTTTCAACTTCACTTTTGTATTTTCCGAATGCATTAACTGCTTAATTATACAATATATTATTCTCTCCATCAATCTCACCGTAATCATCCCACACAAAATATCTATGCTTAAACATATAACGTAGATATGATTACAACTTTATCAGGTTTAAAAAACTTCATGCAGTTGCATCACTTAAAAGGACACTTAATCAATCCTTCAATTTGAAAAGGGTATAGTTGCATTGCATTGCATGATTGATAAATCCTCTATCACATTCAACATATTCATCTTTCATATCCCCACGATTTGCATTAGTTCTATCATGCATCCACAAACGATGATTCATCTATAAAGATATAGATATTTTAGATTACATATAAATTAAGATTAATTAATTTGTATTAATAATTAAATTTTATTATTTAATGATCACTAATTATCCGTCAAACATCCTCCAAAAGTCAGTCAAATTTTAATGTGATTATTAAATTAGTAGTTAATAATTAATTACTAAAATTATATGTGGTTAAGAAATTTGAGTATGTAATCATAAATTTTTGTAATTATTGAATTATGAATATGAAATTTTAATAATTATTAAATTTGAAGTATTATATTAGTTTTGATATATAATTGTTATTGTTAAATTTTATTATTAAAATTTTGAATTATTAAATTTTAATAGCTATTGTTACTTGTTATTTTTGATAAATTTCTAATATAACTTATAACAAAGTTTTCAAACACAATGAAATCTAACAATCTAACAAAGTTTCAACTAAACCTAACAATCCTAACAATAACATTAACAATGAAATCTAACAATTCCAACAATTTAAATGAAATCTGACAATCTACCAAAGTTTTAACTAAATCTAATTAACAATCCTAAAAATAACATTAACAATAAAATCTAACAATTTAGCAATGAAATCTAGCAATTCTAACAATAACATTAACAATATAATAATTTAACAATAACAATAATAATGAAATCTAATAATTTAGCCTAAAATCTAATAATAAAATCTAACAATTTAACAATGATATTTAATAATTTAGCAATGAAATATAACAATTTTAATAATAATATTAATAATATAATAATTTAACAATAATAATAGTAATGAAATCTAATATTCTAACCTAAAATTTAACAATAAAAATTTAATTAAAAAATTAAAAACGTTAAACTTGCTAATAATGGCAGTGGGTTGGGCAGTAGGGCGGGGGGATGGGTTCGTCGATGGGCTGGGGGCGGTGAGGAGGGAAGACGATGGGTGGGGAAGACACCGATGGTGTTTGGGGTGGTGAATCATCGGAAAAAGAAGAGATAAATTAGAGAAATGGGGAAGAAACGGGATCTGGGCCGATTATATTGAAAAAATTGATGGACAGTGTCGGTTAGTTTGTTGATTTTTTTATTAATATTCGGTTAACCTATTTAATTTAAAAATCGACCGACAACTCGACACTGTCCGTCGGTTTTTAAATTAAATTAAAATATAATTTTCGAATTATCATATATATATAAATAGTTATTATATTAAAAAATCAACCTTGTCCATCAGTTACTTAAAATAATTTTTAATTTTTTAATAGATATCGACCATGTCAATTGGTTATCTAATTCACGAAAAAATTCGCAAAACATATCGAGGAATAATCATCAGATAGTGTGGGTATAACATTAAAATAATAATGAAATAATTAAAATGAGATAAACCAATGCACAGAATCGATAATTCCACTTTTTTTATTGACCAATGTTGTCCATTGGTACCCATCCATCATTTTTTCAGCAGTTTCTTATAGTGACATTCTTTGTTAAGCAGGATCTATTTACTTTTACATCGACAGTGGATAAGCCTATACAACTAGATATGGAAACCATGAATAAGATAAGACCTAGTTGTGCGAGAGTCAAAGTACAAGTGGATATACTATCACAACTACTTAATCATGTCAAAATGATTATAGAAAATGAAGGCATAGGGAACAGGAGGACCAATAAGGTCAAGATTCAATATGATTTTTTTGCCACAATATTACACGCATTGCAAAATGTAGGATCATGATGTGGATAACTGCAAAATACTATATCCAGAAATGACCCAAGCATATAGGGAGACAGGTGGAGAAAAGGAAGATGCAAAAAAGGCGGGAAAGTACCAAGCACAATAGTTAAGAGGACTTATTTTGAACCGCTATCCAGCTAAAATGTTAGCAAGTGGGAAGGTGGTTGGGAACCAAAAGGTATGGAAAACAATTGCAAATAATAAGAGTAGCAAAAATAAAGTAGACTCAAAGGATACTGGTGAGGCACAAAGCAAAGTGGGCACAAAGTAGACTCAAAGGATATTGGTGAGGCACAAAGCAAAGTGGGCACACACAACAAATTTGAGGCTCTTATGGATGAGGAAACTTCAAAGTACAAATTGGATAACAATTAGAATACAAATGAGTACTATGATCCTATGGAAGCTGCAACAGCACAAAAGGCCACACTGAGATTAGAGGAAAAAGAAGCGGATGGGAAGAGCAGTGCATCAATAACTTGGGGAGAGAGGATGGAGACAGAAAAAGAGTTAGAAGAAGGGAAGGTAGACCCCAAATCAACCCCTGGTCTATCATACACTGGCATTCTAAGTAATATAAGAATACATACAGCGAAAGTTTAAAGAAAAATGTAATTTCGTGAAAGAAACAAAGTTGATTCATAGTGTTTGAAAATTTTAAAGAAACACTACAAGTTTGAAATACCAATTTGAGTCTGAAAGCCACTATGACTGATGAGTTTCTAGGACAAGCCCCCAGCTAACTTCAAATCTATATAGAAGGAAATAAAAATATAACTGAAATGAGTAAATCTCCGTCCTCGAAGGATGAGGACTCACCAACTGGTAAAGCTGAGGTCTTCGATAAGCGGTCGGCTAACGAAGCTGTGACTGAGATCCTGCAGCTATATCATAAAGTGATACAACATAAAAGTATGCATCAGTACTTTGAATGTACTGAGTAAGTGAGAGAAACCATACATAAGAAATAAAAAGTGCTGAACTGAAGAGACATGCAATGACCAACTGAAGCTACTGAACTGGATAGCTAAAATAACTGAGATAGTCTGAAAGACCGTATCTGATAGTCTAAGACATGCTCTGAATCGGAGATACTAGTCACTAAGACTATACTGAACTCATAACTGTACTGAGTAGTCTGAAATTTTTCTAAACTGAGCTAAGCTGACACTGAGCTGAACTAGAACAAACTGATACTGAACTGACTAGTGGGAGGGTCTATAACCGACATATAACTACGTGAGCTAGACGTGGAGTATGATGTATACACCCCACCAGTAGGATCCAATATACCTTTCTAGGGTATAAAGGCATAAACTGGGTGATCACAAAATTCTGGGGCCAATCAGGACAATAAATACTATAACCTATGCTAGCAACGTAGTTCTGGGAACCTGGGTGCACTGGAACCCTGGTCTACTCGGTACTAAGTCCTACACCCACTGTATAGTCCTATACTGAATACTAAGCTGATAGCTCGAAACTGAGTCTCAAGACTAGTCAGGGATACATGTTTGAAAATATCCTGAGAGTCTTATCGGACTGAATTCTGAGACTAGATTCTAGACTGGTCAGAGCTACTTATCTAGAAGTGTCGTAACCATCTAAGAACAAACTGTAATCTGAACTAGGGTCGTAAGGCTAGTCAGAGCTATATATCTAAAGTGTCATGATCTCCTAGTGGACCAATAAACTGAATTTTGAATCTGATTCTGATAACTGGGAGGTAATATTGACACCTTAGAAAAATTCTGTAGTCAAACTGATTAGCTGACATTTCTGATAGACACTGAGCATTTTTCACACTTTTAACTAAATCTAGACAACCATGTATCTGACTGAGAATTTAACATATAAAATAATCTGAAAATTCACCATACTGATATAATCAAGAAAATTTTAAGATTTAAACACTTTAGCAAGATTCTAGTCTTTTCTACTCTTAAGGACTAGGGCTAAATTCAATGTACTGTCACTAATTGGTGGGAAAATATCCATAATTAATAGAACATAATAATTTCACATGGATTAAATGAAGAATTATCGAGAATTTCTTAACATTCAAAAGTCTGCATGGCTAGAATTCACTTTTACAGGAACAACATCAATTTAAACATGAATTGATGGAAATCATATATGAAATAATCATGGGTATCATTTTAAGTGAATTCAAAGAAAATTGACATATATTTTCTTCACATTCGAAAGCTCAGGGCTACGATTTTATAGAGAAACTAGAGAAGGATTTTGGGGGACACAAGGGAAGAACTATCCCCTTGTTGAATTCCAACATACCTGATAAAGAAAACCGATAAAATTCCTTGAGAATCTGAAGAGAAGTAGGTTTCACTAGTTCTTGCTCTGAGAGCCCCTGAGAGAATTCTACGATCTATTTTCTGAAGGTCTGAGTGGGGAATGAGGAAACAAACCATTTAACCCCACTAATAAGTCTAAAATTAAGACTAAAATGACGTAGTTTAAAATTTAGAAGGGTAGAAAATTACTAAAAGACCCTTGAAAACTCACAGGGAAAAATTGGGTGTCAGTCCTCACGGATGACCTAACGAGTCGTGGTCCACGACTCATGGACTACACTGCCTAAAGTACACTGAAAGCCAACATGAGGGACCTAACGAGTCGTGGTTGGTGACCACAACTCGTGGTCACCTCTCGTGGACCACATTGTCTAAATAGTCGTGGAGTCCCCACGGGTGCCACCATGACCCGTGGTGTCCCAAATGCATCGTGGTGAGGACCCGTTGGGTACACTGCCTCACATTTTTTGGCTACAAATTATCTTTGACCACGGGTCATATTACGACTCGTGGTCACACCCGTGGTCATCCAAACATCAATTTTTCAAACTAAATACCCAGGCCTCACCACGAGTCACTTAACAACTCGTGGTCACTCCCCATGGGTCAGAAAATGACTCGCTCTGTGACCTGGTGCATATTTTTCAGTTTTCTCTGATTTAAGTCCCGAGTCTAGCCTTTGAGTTTCCGGGGCATTACACCATGGTTAGTGGGAGGGGATTTCAATAATATTCTCAATGAAGAGGAAAAGTTGGGTGGATCTCAAGAAATATGAGCATTTTTCCTTTTTCATTAATTCATGTGAGATAAATGAAGTTAGATACAAGGGAAGTCCTTTTACTTGGTGGAATGGCAAAACAGAAGCAGATTGTATATTCAAGAGGCTTGATAGGATACTTATTAATCAGCTTATGCAAGAGTGGTTCAATCAAGTGAAACTAGAACATTTGTCTAGAAGAGGGTCAGATCATACCCCAATGTTTATCGCAATGGGAGATTAGGCACAGAGACACTATAAACCTTTTAAATTTCTCAATTTCAGGAGTAAACCTGAAGGATTCCTACAATGACAAAAGTCAACTGGGAGATGCATGTGGAAGGTAACAATTTTTATAAGTTTAATCAGAAACTTAAGCACATGAAAATACTTCTATCATCATGGAGTAAGGAGACATTTGGAGACATCTTTAAACAGCTTGTTATAAGGGAAGAATTAGTCAGAATCAAGGAGCAACTCTTTGAAGAGGCACCAACAACTGCAAAAAGAGAGGTGCTATAGCAAGCACAAGCAAAAATGAAAAGATATCTATATTATGAGGAGGAATTTTGGAAGCAAAAGACAGGTTTGACATGATTCTCAGAAAGAGATAGAAACACCTCCTTTATCCATAACACAATAAAAGGGAGGATACATAGACTACAGGTGAAAAAGAATCAAAATAATGTTGGGGACTAGATGGAAGATGAGAAACAAATGGCAGAGGAAGCAGTGCAATACTATCAGAGTCAGTTCGGTTGATAGGCAGAGGCAGTAGATTACAATTTATTAGCACATGTACTAGAAATGATTACTGAAGGACATAATAACAAATTATGCAATAGTACAACCGTGGAAGAAGTTAGAAATGCAGTGTTCAAGTTAAATGGAGACCGCTCAAGTGGACCAGATGGAATGTCAGAGAGATATATCAGCACTTGCTGGGATATAGTAAGGGCAGATATATTTAAGGTAGTAAAAGCATTTTTTGAAGGGCATACTCTACCAAGGGCAATAAGAATTTTTTGAAGGGCATACTCTGCCAAGGGAAATCACTCATACTAATCTAGTTCTTATTTGTAAGAAAGCTCAAACTCAGAACTTTGCAGATTTAAAGCCTATAATCCTGAGTAACTTTATTAACAAAGTTATATCTAGAGTGGTACATGATAGATTAGAAGATATACAATTAAAGGTGATATCTTCTAATCAATCCTGCTTTGTTAAAAGAAGATGTATAGTGGAGAATGTACTTTTGACTCAGAAGATAGTTACTGATACCAGGAAAGAGGCAAATCAGCTAATGTGATTATAAATTTAGATATGGCAAAAGCTTATGATATGGTTTCTTGGCTATATCTAACCAGAGTCCTAAGAAAGATGGGTTTTGCTGAAATTTTCATTGATATTATTTGGAGATTGATTGTCAATAATTGGTATTCGGTATTATTCAATGGACAAGCATATGGTTTTTTTTCATTCAACAAGATTAAATTAGGAGTTTTATTTTAATGCTCCACATTTTGTAAATCTAAACAAAAATTATCTTAAATATCTTTACAAGTTATAACTTTTCACAATTCAATCTTTATTATTTGTTCTTTCAGCATTCAGACACTATTTTGATATTTTTACATTCTGACCAAGATGACGATAAATAATTCTAATTAAATTTGAATAAAATGAAATGTATGAGTAAGCTTTTAGTAAAACATTTGATTTTCTAAAATAGAATCATATAAATATTGCAATATTGTTATAATCAATTCAATTTCTATAAGAATTTATGTAGCGTTAAGTTATTTCAATCAGAAAAAAATACAAAATATGAAGACTTCTTTTGAAATTAACACAAAAAGTAAAATATGTGCACTGCTTTAGAATTTCAGGTCAACTCAAAATTTAATAATGTTCTAATTATCTTATGTAAATTTTTATACTTTATTAACTTACTTGTTATTATGTTTTAATTTATGTTTTATTTTATTTTTTATTATTCAAAATATGTTTCAATAATTTTATGTGATTATTTTAAATGATATACAAAATCACTGATGAAACACGTGCATAGCATGTGTCGAGAGACTAGTGTGTATGTGTTATATGTCTCGAAAAATGTGCATTGCATGTTTGTTTCTTATCATTAATGAGTACAAGCGTTTAAAAAAACTCATGAATAATATCATAATTATATCTAAAATATAAAATATTTCGGATAATATCAAAGACCTCCCTTCAGATTTTACTCCTAAAAGATGTTAATGTTGATCATATTCATCTAACTCAACAAAACAAGAAATCATGCACCATAGTAGCCATAGTAGGCCTTATTGTAATGTTCCTTATATGATCAAGTAAAAATCTACCCATTGACATTGCTATTTCAAATAACACCACTCATGCCACTCTATTTGGGTTGGTCAGTATTTCATCATCAGTTTTTTATTTATAATACTCCAAAGATGACATATTTCACCGTATGGAAACATAAACTATCACAATTACTATGTACTAAACTCTAAATTAGGCAAGTTTTATTTAATTTTTGCACAATTCATAAAACAGTAGCAAGAAATTTCAAGAAGAAAAAACAATCATAATAAATTATAATTGAAGATTGATCCTTCCCGATTTATAGAAATATATAAATAGTAAATAAACTACACAAAGTCTTACAAATAAAAATTAGAAAATTAGGAAAAGAGGAAGAAAGAAAGGGAACTTACTAGAGAAGTAGAAACTGCTAGTGGACGTACAAATTCAAATATGATATATATTGATTTAATTGCAATTCTTCAAATTCTTTATTTTATCTAACATTAAAGGGAAAAAACTTGATTCATGTACCATTTAATTAAAAGACTCATTTAATTTCATTATTTAAGTAGTTACGACTCTTAAAATTTTAGAAATCCTAATTGATTCTTGTTCTTTTAAAAATTCTTTCAGATCACTGCCTCTGCAAATTATCCATATTATAGATATGGATTGGATAGTAATTAAGAGTTTTTATAAGAATTAATGATAATTTGTATTAAAACTGTTATTTACATTAATAAAATTATACATTTGCAATAAATATTAAAAGTTAAAGAATAGTGTTTAAACCAGGGTAATGTAGTCATTTTACTTTTAATGAATATTTTGATAATTCAACTTTTCAAATTAGGATCTTCCCACTTAAGTAGAAAATAAGAATTACATTTAATAGATGAAAGATATAACTGACGAACAGATGTCATTAAAATAAAATTTAAAAATAATTAAAATAACATAAATGTATTAAAATTATAGGAATTTGAACCAACTTAAAAAGTATAACTTTGGAAATATTAAAGATTTCATATAAATGGCATATTAAGTTCTTTAAAAATTTAAGAAAGATTATTAAATTTCAAAAGAAATATAGTTGATATTTGTATGTTAATGTTAAATGATTAATTTAATTCTTAAAGGATATAAAAATTCAATTTTTAATAGATATTATAGTAATCTAACTTTACACTAAGAGGCTTTCTACTTATATAGTAATGTGTGTGCGCATGTATATGTTAGAAAGTACTGTCCTTGTAATCAACCGTTTCAAGTGAAAGAAAATGAATGAATCCTCCGTCTTTGATTAAAAATTTTGAAGTTTAGGGAAGAAAAAAAAGATGTCTTCATAAGGGGATTAATTTGTTGCTAATATATGATTAAAATAGAGTAACTCGTGACTAAATTAAGTGTTCTGCATTCAGAGTTCATTGTAGCTATGAGACAAAAATATATGTGTCACACTAAACATATTATTATGCTTATGTACTAATTAGTGAATGTGTCCGCTCTTCACGTGGTTATAAAATGCGATAAAATATAAATAATTTTATTAAATATAAAATAAATAGAAAATGTATTTATAATATATCTCACTCTTTTTCTCTCACACTATATGTATATATGTATATGTATATATATGTGTGTGTATATATATAGCGCGAGCGAATGAGCTAGATCGTATAATTGATTTTATAGAGAAAGATATTTGGTTAGTAGTTAGAAGATTTCAAATAAAGTCATAATTTATCATTTTAAATCAAAAGAATTTATAAACTTACAACAATCAAAAATTCATTTAAATACAAAATAAAGAGAAATCATAGAGAGAAGAATAAATAAATAAATAAATAATGCAATATCATTCTTACAACTTTAATCCTTAAAAACTAAAATAAAAATACGAAATTAATGCACAAGCTTCCGAACTCTTGTCGACATCCACTCCCACAAGCTGATCATCATTCAATAGTCTTCATCTTATTCTTCAAGTCAAACTAAAGCATCTATACTATAACAATAAAGGAAGAATTGGAAACATAAAAACTCAAAAGGCTAATATGATCATTTCTACAAAGTCTTATAATGTCTCTATTTATAGGACTACAATATGGAATACCAAATAATGTTATGAATATGACGATTAATTATTTTAAGGGTTATGATAATAAAAAATTATGGGAGTACTGAAAAAAAAGATCATTAAGTTTTACATAAAAGAAATGTAAAAGAATAACTCTTTAGTTTCTTAATATTGAATATTTAATATAATTAAGAGATTTAAAAGAGTGATGTTTTAGTTTTTTAATTACAACACATAAATGAGGAAAAAATAAAGAAAAACAAAAACAAAGGAGAAATGTTATAAACATATTTGTATTATAGTAAATGTCTATAAAGGTATTTGTATTATAGTAGATACATGTGTTTATATTATAGTGAAATTCTATCTTTTGGAGAAAAGTTAGGAAAAATTATCCCTATAAATAGAGGGTTCTCCTTCATTGTATTTCATCTCATCAAGAGAAATAAGAACTTCTCTCCTTTTCTCTTTCTCTACAATATTCTTGTTCTTTTTTGACTATTTCATAACAAGAAAAAAATAATTGTGTTCTTGGCCGGTGTCACATGACTTTTTCCATTCCTAACTTTATTATCGTATATGAAAACTTACTGCGTTTCACTGAATTATATATGAAAAACATCAGTAACTTTAAAAATAATTTATCTAGATATTTAATTGAGATAGAAGAAATAAAGAAAAGCAAGTATAAAATTAAGAAAATAATAAAATCACAAACTAGATATTTTGTAGAATTGGAGTTTAAAAGGATTACATTTTCATTGTCAAGTATTTTTCTAAATGAAAAAAAATTATTAAGAAAAAGTTTTATATATTATGAGGTTAATACACGATTTTCATAATTTAATATAGTTTGAGTACAGGTATTTAAGGACTTGACTTATTTTTTACTTTCATTAAATGGTAAAATTGTTGTTCGATGAATCTTTCTACTATTGATATAAAAGAAAGAGCAAAAAGAGTGATAAAACTAAAAATAAGAGAAAAAAAAAAAGATAAGTATTATTTTATTTTATTTTTTGATATTTTATCTTTTCATTATTTTTTTTCCTTTTATTTTTCATGATCATTTAAATAAATTATATTGTTAATTTTGTCTCTATACTCTATTACAATATTTCTTTTTATTCATTTATTACTTTCTTTTTTCTGTTTTATTTTCCTTCCTCTGTCCTAAAGTTATTCTAAAACATGTTACTTTTCATGCTTAGAAATCTCTATTTTTCTATTCTAACTCTCTCACATAACAATATATTATTATTTTAATATTTTTTTTACTCATCTTACAAATAAAGAAAAGTACATCTCAAAAAAAAAGAAAGAGAAGTATTAAAAAAAACATATAATTTACATAATTTATATTAAAAAAATTCAACAAGAATATTTAATATTTTTATTTTATTTGATTTTATCTTTACTCAGTCAAGAACATCTCATATGACAACAGTAGATTGGGATTGTCACCTGTTCATTTCATCTTGATCTCAACTGTGATAAAAAAAATTATTATTAATATTCTTATAAAAAAATTTCAGTATAATTTATTAAAATAGATATAGTTAACTTTGAAGTTGAATAACATTATTGTGTTTATCAAGTATCAATGTTAGCGTGCTAGCTGATTTCGCTAGAGATGATGTCAAGGGAATGGAGATGATTGCGAAAAGACATTCACTTAATCAATCCAAAGAAATTCATAGCAGGGTTAAATTAGACCACTCCTATGATAACTCGATTGGCTACACCATTGTGCACTCCACCATAGTTGACTGTTAAAGCACTCTTCAATAATTGATAGTGGAAACCTTGAAAAGAATCATACTGCTCGAAACTAAACTGGAGGATCTATGGGTCTACAATCTAATGGAATAGGAACACAGACTGCAGGGAAGATAGACGCTGAAGACAGATGCCATTGATGATAAAAATCAGCCAAACTTATTGCATAGATCCCACATAGGCTCCAAAGATATGGATTTGGAATTTACTAGCCCTATTATCAAGGAAGGGACGAGGGTAGTTCAACTACAGGAAGAAGATATTACTGATGCTACTGACCTAGAAAAGGCATACGACAAAGTCCCTAGAGAGTTCTTTTAGAGATGTTTGGAGTGTAAAGGTGTACCTGTGACTTACACTAGGACAATTAAGAATATGAACAGTGGAGCCAAATTCCGGGTTAGAATAGTGGGAGGTGAGTAAGATCACTTTTTGATCGTGATGAAATTGCTCCAGGGGTCTGCCCTTTGTCCCTTTTTATTTGACTTAGTTATAGATGAATTAACACGGCCTATTCAGGGGATGTGTTGTGGTGCATGTTACTCGCAAATGACATAGTATTAATTGACGAGATACGTTGTAGAGCTAAAGATAGACTAAAGTCTAGAGACAGACTTTGGAGTCTAAAGATTTTAAGTTAAGGTAGGAATAAAAAAAAATACCTGAACTGAAAGTTTAGTGACGTAATGTATGAGACATAGGTGTACGTAAAGATTTACGCACAAGTCATACCTAATAGATGGAGTTTCATGTATCTTGAGTCAATAATTCAAAGAGACAGGGAGATTGATGATAATGTTGCACATCACATTGGAGCAAAGTGGGTGACATGGAGGATCACCTCTAGAGCACTGTGCGATAAAAACGTGTCATCAATTGCTTAAAGATATATTCTACAAAGTGGTATATAGCTAGACCAATATTATTATATGAGGTGGAGTATTGACCAGTCAAAAAAATCCACATTTAAAATATAGAAATAGCGAATGTGGGAATGCTCATTATTTTAATGAAAGTGGTGGGCTTGCAGCTCTTTATTAGCCAAAAACAAAAAAAAAAGTAAAATAAATATATACAAAAGGCCCACACCCGCAGGCCCAAATAAACAAAAGAAAATCTTTCCTAAAACAAAAAAAGCAACTAAGCTATCCCTATGAAAGATCAAAAATGTCAAAAGCTTCTGGATGTCATTTGCTATGCCTTCCTTTCTCCTTATCGCTTCTGTCGTATTCAATGTTACACATATCGGTGGCTTTACTCTCAGAAACAAAGGACATCTCTGTGTCTTCTTTGAGTGGTAGCTCTGTTCACCTTTATACTGTCAGATTGTGATTTTAATTTTAGATTTGGTTTATTTCTGTCACGATCTAAATGTGCAGATCGTGCAGGTATATATCGACTCTACTTGATAGGAGAATCCTTACAACCATTACTATTAATATACAAGAAATTAGTCTCAAACATTTTCATTACTTCTCATTAATTGATAAAAATCTCAAATAAAATAAAATTACAAGGTTCCCTAAACATGACACTCCCAAGATCTAGTCTAGACAGGTATAAGAGCTCTATTTGAATACTTAACAAAACAAAATGGCCCAACTTCGTCTGAAAAGAATAATACGAAAGCTGGTGCTGAGTACTCCACACCAATCAAGAAACTTCAAACCTGCCACAACCTACACCAAAAAGGTGTAGCAAGGTAGTATCAGTACACCATATATGCCGATAGGCATCATCGGCTGACTAGGGTTAGTTAACACAACAACATAATAATCAATATACAATCAATGTCAACAAATTTAACGATTACCTTACTCCTAAACATCACACTAGGTGTACTACTACATTCTCGTTCTTAAGCCCCACCAAAGTTTATGCAATGCTTTTATGAACCTATTCATTATGAAAATCCTTCAATCTGTCTCCCTTCGTTTTCGCTGCAGTGCAGGCCTCTACCGCTACAGCGGTCCCGCTACCGCGGTAATGTGTACAATTATTAAATAATCAAATATTTTATAATATTTTAATTCAATAGGGACAAAATCGTAATTCAACTTTTTAACTTTAAGGGATTCCCACTTATATAGTAACTAGTCTCTGAAAACATGTGTTGCACGTTTTCCCTTAATTATTATTATAATAAATTTTTTATATATTTAAACATTTGAATTATAATATTGAAAATGCTGATATTAATTATATCAATTTTTTTTCATTTGCATTTTATTTATTAAATAAAATCCATAATAGTAGGAAGATGCATTTGTCATCAAACAAGAAATATTTCAAGCTAATTAAAATAATATCATTTCAAATAATAAGAATGTCCATGAATTATTGCTTTTACCTACATGCAAATGCTTTTAATGAAATTAGTAAATATTTGAAGAAATATATATATATATATATATATATATATATATATATATATATATATATATATATATATATATATATATATATATATATATATATATATATATTTCTGCAAAGCTTGCAAATAAAACACATACTTTTTATAATCCAAATGAATTGACAACAGAATAGTTACTATAATACAATAGAAGAATATGCACTTACTCTTTGACCTTTGACGATAGCGTTGGAACTCCAAAATTGATAGAAACTACAAAACACATATAATAATATATGAACTAATAGGATCTTTCAAATATCATTGCCTCACACCTCAATGATAAAAATGATGATAATTCATTATCGATTTAATATTTTTATAAATGATAATTGATAAATCAAATTGACAATATTGAATGCGGAGCAAATCGATCAATAAGCATCGCCCATGAGAGAACGGTATTGACAACAATTTTAAAAATGAAAGATGAAAAAAAACTCTAAATTGTAATAACTTTAAATGACTATATATATTACTTATCCTCAATAATAACATCAATCTCTTTACGCGCTTCATGCGTACACACAAATCACATAAATAATATTATTGAAAAAACAAATTCAATAAGGTCCATAGCGTGTTTCAATAGCCTTAACTTTGACGTTGAGAACGAATACCTTAAGAGCAATGTATTATTATTTGAAAGCGTGGAGGAAGTTTTGGAGCCCATAAAAATGGAGAGGGAGTCTTGATGGAAATGAAAATTCTTTCTTGGCTATATAGAATACTTTCATGATTAGTGCCTCTTTAACTTCTTTTTACATATTTATCATTGAAAATAATATACATATATTTAAGGGATTTAATGCATTGAAATATGTATCCTTTTAAATTCTAGCAACGTAAAGGTAGGAATGCTACTATATTTTAATTAATATACTGATCATTTTTTTTTGTACTCAACGTGAATCTTTACCTAATCTCATTTAAATTTCACATATAAATGATTTTATCGAATATTAACACTACTGTTTTTCTCTCCATTTTCTCTAATGTTCGGGTTATTTAACTTTAAATATGACTGTTCAAATATTTTTAATTCATTAACAGTAAGAAAATATTACTGCTCTATGTTAATAAATAAATATGGACGAATATGATATTTTAGAAATATATAGAATAATGTGCAAATGAAAGAAACATATAAAAACATAAAACTTAGACGAATATGAAGACAGCAAGAAGTAGTAGAGATGTAACTGCATTTTAAAGTTTATAACGGAATAATTTTTTTTAGGGTATTATTGTGACCCAATTTTATAGAATTATTTTGATAATTCAATTTTTCACTTAGGGTTTTTCCACTTGTAAAATAGTATGATATGATATGATTACATTAAAAAACTCAAAAGTAAAAAAAAAAATAGAAAATCAAACCCCTAATTAAAGTAAAAACATGCGAACTCAAACATAGAAACGACATTGCAACAATATTGTCAATACCCTCTGAAGAAGTTTAGCAAATAATTAAAAAGAATGCGGATATTGTATTATGTGAATTAATAGTTACAGGGATGAACAACCTCCTATTTTATAAATGAGAGCAACTGTTATATTATGCTATACAAAGCATAAAACTCCTATCGTATATAGTTAATTAACCACATATTTTATGTTAAGTCTTCTATGGCATGTGTACTTGCTAGAAGGCTGAGACTCCTACTCCGTACGAAACTCACTTTCACCCTTTAATCTTGAGTCAAAAATTTATTAAAAATAATTTTTCTATTTCGCCCAAGGCAAGAATAAAATCTGCATACAATTTATTGACCCCAAAACTTGTGAAATCACACTACATGTTGTTGTTATATTATTATTATTATTATTGTCACTACCCTCAAATAGTGTAAGAGGCGTGTTGGATGGCCACGCCTCTTCGGCCCTCTTTTAGTGGTTGAAATACTTTATAAAAAGATTTAAAAATTCATCAAATGTTAAAAAATAAATAACAATAATAAATATTAGAACAATTCTTTTGATTCCGAATAAAAAGTAAAATTTCATGAAATCTAAAGTAACAACTGATAAATCAAACCTTTGACTTCTTCATAACTTTGCTCATAAATTATCAACATAATGACCAATACATGGTTAGTCCACTTCCTAGGATATAAACATACAACATCAAAGAATACAAATATTCAAATCTCATTAACAATTAAGGAAACTAAATCAAAGTAGTAAAAAGAGAAGAAGAAAATATGATCAGTCACAAGACCCAAAGAACCTCTTGTATGTATTAACAAGTTTGGAGCTGCAAGATATGTAAATTTCATAGTTAGATAATTTACTAATAACTATACCCATACATAAGAATATACAGAGAAGAAAAAAAAATTTAATGTCTTAACTGTTCATGTATATATCCCTATTTTCTATTAGTCGTAAGTGGAGAATAGAAATTATATATACACATATAAAATTTGATAGGTAAATTAAAGTAAAAAGATTCTTAATGAGAGGAATTGAAAGGTCCACCTTTGGTCTTTTGCCTCTTCATCTTTTTCCCCTTTAAAATTGTCATTTCATTTTCGTCATCCCCTGTTAATAATTGTATTGTTTCTCTTATATTGTCTTTAACACCTGCACAAGAATATTAAAAGTATTAAGTATTAAAAACTATCATTTAAATTTTCACTTTTTTCCTATATAACTTATTTATATATATATATATATAAAATAATTAAAGCTTAATAAGTATTAGAAGATGTTATAATCTTTTTATCATACATTTAATTTTATATCAAAATTATTCATTTAAATAAAAAATCTCATTTTAAATGAAAATATATTTTCGTAATTCAACTTTTGACTTGGGAGCTTCCCACATTTAATATAATATGGTCAGATAGAGATGGTTACAATCAATTATACTAGTGAAAAGAGCATTAAATTAAACAAACTAAAAGAGGTTTCTCTAACAAGGCATAACAACATTTAATTTGCACTTTCAGAACATGTCTGTTAGATTGCTGGTTTTGATGATGTCAACCCCATACAGGGACCAGATCCCTTGTGCCGATGTTGATACTAATTTGAACTGGGCGGAAAAACTTTTACAGCTATAAAAGTGCTTTTTGGCAGTGAGTTGGTGAGTGCAGTAGTGTGCAGCAGTGCAGCAGCGAAGCATAGCAATAGCCTAGGTCAAGTAGGTCATATTACTTGACCAATGAGAGAGTTTTCTTGTTGGTGTGAGCAATACTTTTTCCTTTTGCCCCTTGGACAACAAATAGGGGGAAAAACAAAACAACTCTCTCATTCAGAAAAAATACACCTTTGGACCTAGCATATTCTCCTCTCTGAAAAGGCAGCGATCGCTCCTCATCTGATCGTGAAGATTGAAGTTAATGTGCTCAAAGATTTAAGGCTGCCATTAGAGTGTAAGGAGTGTGTTGTAATAGATAGAAAAACTTGTCGTTTGTGCAAGATTGTTTTTCTTACTTTCAAGGGTTTATATTCTTGTTTCTTTCAGCTAGAGTTAGTTGACATTTTGGCTAGAGTTAGCCTTGTATTTCCAGTAGAGTTTAGCTGGTGTAGATGACAATGGAGTCATTGTGTTAAAGTCTTGTAGTAGAGTTATTACAAGTGGGAGATTAGGAGGTTAATCTTTTAGTTCTTACTAGAGTCTGTAATCTTGTTGCTCAGATCTAATAGAGTGGTTTGAGAAATCCTACAAGGTAGGTTATGATTTTTTACTTCCCTTGATCAAGGAGGTTTTCCACGTAAATATTGTGTGTCACATTTCCTACTGCTTTATTTACGTGTGTGTGTGTCAGTTCTGTGCTACCTGATAGAAGGACCTGGTCCTGAGTACGGTGGTCGACCCATATAACTTATCAATGTCAAAAAGAAAAAAAAAGTGAACTACATTATATTTCTCTTAACATATTTTAAGGCTGCATATAGTAGACTCTTATGAGGTTCAGTCCTCTCTCGAATTCCACACATAGAAAAAATTTAGTGCACCGAACTTTTCATTATCTTCGAAGGAAGCCGTTGAAAGTTTCAAAAAAGGATGTACCATATTTAAAACTCATGTATTGCTTTGCATTATCACTTGCACTCATCTCAGAATAATTATTATTATTATTATTGTTAGAATTTGAATTCCAAGTTCAGGGAGAAAAGAAGGAATTATCGATTTGAAGAAAATATAAAAATCTGGAAGAGGATGTTGTAAATAGTAGTAACTCTTGTTGATGTTGTTGTAAATAGGGCAACAGGGAACACTTTTCGCATGCCGCATGTTGCTACTGTATACTCCATTGTGAATATATTTGTGTGACTACCTATTGAAGTTTGAAGAAGAAAGACAATTTGAAAATTTTCTTGTATACCTTGGTTCACAGAAATATTATCTTTTTATACAATTTATTCTAGGAACTAAACACTGCAAAATAAACAAAGTAAGTTTGTAATTGACAACAGCTATGTAAAACAATATTTTTTGTACTATGTACATCTATAAATTTCTACAAACATCTAAGAAAAAATTCTCAACCCAAAATGTATTGAGCTGTGAGGGCACCTACCATCTTCGTACACAAATTTTACTCCTTTATTGACCAAATAAATATTTACATAATGCAGAAATAAAATAAAAGAGTAAGTAACTCTTATTAATGCAAAATAAACAAGTCAAAAAAATACAACCCAAAGACCTAGTGACTCTAGTACAACAGTATCTATGAGTAACAAAAAAGTCTAAAAAATAGCCACTGTCTAGAAAGAAATAAGACATGAGATAAAATAAGATATTTTTAGAATTCAGCACTGCCGAAGAGAATGCAGCTCACCCCGAACTCTAGCCGCAATAAATCTTAAACTGTATATCAACTCAAGTACCATTAGTACTTGATTTAGTCCCTACATGCAAAAAGGTGCTGGAAGTATAGAGTGAGTATACAAAAACACGTATACTCAGCAAGCTTTGATAACTAACCCTTTCTAGAAGTGATGACTAGATATCCTAACAATTCTTTTTCAACAATTATAAATATACAATAATATAATAATTCACCCAAATAAGAATTTATAGATTTAACATCAAATTATGAAACAAATAAAACACATATTATCTGAATCCAGCTACACCACTGATGATATAACAATATGCCTCAATATAGTCACTACATTAGCTAGACCACTAATTATATCAAAATGAGCCTCAAATCTACCGATTCAAATAATATCACAACCATCTTAATACTTCAACACTCAACTCAACATGAAATGCAATGTAATTCATTGTCCAAGAATCAGTATATACCCAATTTCTGTATCAGATGGTCGAGACCCATGAAAATCTTGTGTGGTCTATATATCTACTAAAATTATTTTCCATCGACAATCACACATTGTGGTATTCTAATGAATTACAAATGGGTTATTCTAAATTATGATTTACATCATATTTTATGAATTTTGATAAGATTTTATAACTAATTTTGATTATAAAATTATTGATTTCGATTTCTACTAAATTAAGCCAAATTATGTATGATTTATGATGAATCGGGTTATGATCTTTACTTAAATTGTTGATATTTACAAACCCAGCACGATTTATGAATTGAAATATGGATTTATTCAAATACCCATTATGATTATGATTTACAAGTTATATGTGTGATTTTCAAGTATGCATGAAACCTATGATTTATGAATTATGTTTTGGCCGACTCACGGCCTTATGTCATGGCTAGTGCACATATGTACTAGTATGTTTATGATTATCATGATTCAACTAGCCCATGAATACATTCATATTATACTATGAGTACTATATATGTTTTGAGAGTAGTATTTAACACCGAGTAGGTTCGGTGCCTAGGTTCTGTCCCAGATCTCATAAACTACATGCCACCGTAGGATATATTAGGACCTCCTTTGTGATTTTCCCTTTGCCTAAATGGCCCTTTTCATATGTGATCACGTTTTTCATGGTTCTACCCTTGGCAAGGTATGGACACCTTCCCGACTGGGGTTACAAACCGGGCTCCATGTGTGCTCATATGTGGTATGTCGGTTATGAGAATCTCTCCTTGTTCCTCATGATTTATGCATGTTTATGATTATGTATATTGACTCAATTTATGTTTAATAAAGCTTTTTCTCTTATGATTATGATTACGACTGAATTACGAATGTTTTGAAAACCTTGAGCCTTATGTTATCGTATGTTATTTATGTTATGAGCATGTTCTCCTACTCTATTGATCATTTATGAGCTTTTATATATTTTAAATGTCCGTTTTACTTACCTTGCATACTCGGTACATTCCACGTATTGAATGCATACTCCCCTTCAGAACCAGGATCTTCATTAGCTTGTTACGGGGTTTTGCATCCAGCTTGTTGGTGAGTCCTCATTCTCTGAGGAACATTTGATTCAAACCTTGACGTTTTCTCTTAGTTTCAGTTCCCGGGTTAGTTGGGGATGTTGTCGCATCAACCCATCTGTTATGTTAGAGGCTTTCAGACCAGGTGTAGTACTCCGCTGTTATGTATTTAGCCTGTACCGATTATCATGCTATGTTATGTCATGTTCATGCTTCCTATATGCTGATATGTTAAGTATTCCTTTTTATTGATATGAAGTTAGATGAATGTTCATGTCATGGGTCGACTTGGAGTCTCTTGGGACTCCTTGTCCCATGTTACGATTCGCGTCTACATTTGAGTCGTGACAATTTCTCTTTGATTTTCATCCTGGAGTAAAAAAGAGTATGTTATGTTGATGCAATGACTTAATCATTAAAATACTACTCCTAGCCTCTCATTCAGTTTCATAAGGACTTCAAAGCCTTATATCCTCTGACGATTTAGTCATCCCCCCCTGCTCGTCCTTATAATTACATGTGCAATTTACTTTTGAATTTAGAGAATTTAGCTCATCCCATATCCTTTTAATTTTTGTATAGTTACCTGCAATTTCAGCATTTTTTTGAGTTAAATTACTCATCTCTTTTTGCAGGTGATATAGCTTTACTCTATTTGATTGTCCAATTCTTTTTTTAAGATCAACCCAAAGATCCATAGTTGTCCTAGAATAGATGACGTTGTTAGCTATCTCCCTTAATAATAAATTGAGAAGACGTAAAATCACCATTTTATTGCATATATTTCATGATTGTTGATCTCTTGAGTCTGAGGCTGAAATTAAATAACTCTCATCTATAAACTCCAATTTGTTCTTGGTAAATCACACAATGAGAACAAATTTACACCAAGCTTAATATCATTTTTCATCAAAGTGATAAACTCACCAAGCTCATACCCGCTGAATCTGAAGAGTGTAAGTGATAAAGATGATTGGAATCATAGAAAATTGCACACAATGAACTCAATTAAAGGTGGCAGATGGGCGGTTTGGGCTGAATTTGGACAGGTTAAAATGGATTGTATTAATAAATAGGTCATTGCCCAATCCTACCCAAAATTATTTGGCTAAGATGAGTTGGATTAAGATGGACTAAATAATGGGTCATAATCCAACCTAGCCAATTTGATCCAAATTCTCTTCTTTATTTTTAAATATAATAATAAATATTCTCAAATAAATACTTTTAAAAAGTCGTCATACATATCATATATAGTACAAAAAAATTTAAAATTATACATATTGACAATATAATGTTTATTATAATTTTATAACTTTGATATATTTCTTTTTGCAACTTTCAATGTACAAAAGTATGTAGTAGCACATCATTAGTCATTTTCTGAAAACAAAAAATGACTTTAGATTATCTTAAATATAAACACAATTTGCTGAGTTTTATATTTTTAAAAATTAATTTTTTTTAATAAAGTAAAATACTTTCTCCTTGAAATAGAGTTAATAATAACACATCCAATATCAGATAAAAGAAAGTAAAACACTTCAATCATTTCAAAATATTGATACTACTACTACAAGGTTATACAGGAGGCTTGTAAAAAAAATTATTTAATTATTTTTACCTATACAGATATATCTTTACTACAAAAATCTGAAGTAAACTTTTTTTCTGATATAGATGAGCTGAGTTTGGGCTAGCTGGCGGGTTGAACTTGGGCCAGCATATTTCATGGGTCAAGATGGGTTATGCTCAAACAAACCCATCTAGAAATTATTATATGTGCAACCCATGAAATGTAGGGCGGGTTAGGCGGGTCAAATGAGTTTGGGTCAGGTTTGCCACACCTAATTGCTATAGTTCGTTCTCTTGTATTAACCACGACGAGAGTTGTTTCTGACATTATTTAATAAAAATAAAGTTTATGATGTTGAGAGTAAAAGAAAATGGTAATTTGCCTAATGATGAAGACTACTTTTTTCAAGGCTCTGATACCGCATCGAAGTATGAAGGAGAAAGATAATTTGAAAATTTTCTTGTATATCTCGTTCACAGAAATACTATGTATTTATAGAATTTATTCTAGGGATTAAATGCTGCAAAAATAATAATAATAAAGTAAGTTTGTAATTTAACTACAACTATGTAAAACAATATTTATACTATGTACACCTATACATTTCTAGAAGCATCTAAGAAAAGATTTTACTCTATGTGGATATATGTATGTGTGTTGTATATTTCTTTATAGACTAAGGCCTAAGTGAACAAAGAGAAGAGATGAAAACCCAACTACTGATAAATATTTCAGCTTGGGTTCATTTGATTTTCTATATCTCTTATCTTCTTTGTATAGATATCTTGAAATCTTTGATCGATTTATTTATCTTCTCCTTGTCTGAACCATATGAAGTTTTCCTCTATCAAGTTTGATATAAGTCTCAATACGATCTACCTCCTTTACTTCTAAATTTTCTTTCCCCATATATACTCTAATCTTATTTGATCATTAGAGATAATATGTGCATTAATATATATAATGCTCTTAATTAGCATTAGTTGAATAGGATATGAAAGTAACAAATTTAGTTTAGCTGTCATTCACTATTATATTTTGCTCGCTTTACATCTTGAAAAAAAAAGAAGTAAAATTCATGTGAAGCTTTAATTTTCTAATCTCTTTTTAAGTTGGAAAAATAGAAGTAAAATTCATGTGAAGTTTTAATTTCATTACTGATCAAAACATCAAGTATTTTTATTTCTTTCTCAATTAGTTAAACTTCACATTTTTATTAATTAATTCATACCTATTAATCAGAAAAACCTAAATTAACATTTTATATTTTTTATATTTAATATAGGCATATTTGATTATATTAATATGAATCAGAGCTAATTCGTTAAAATTCGCTAATCCTATCATGTTATCAATGTAAACTCAAATATTCCTTTCATTTTATTTTAAGTTATCTTTTAGCCTTTTAACCAAAATAAGTCATTTTTAAGAAAATAAAGATTGTATTAATTTTTTTGTAAAAATTATCCATATCTAATAAATATTGAACAAATTTCTAAGAAATCTCACATTTTAAAAATATTTTTCTATGCATATATCAAAGGATTTTTAGTATAATTTACTTAATTACTAATATTATTAAGTGATTTTCTTAACAGGGCTATCAAACCTTTAAAAGTCACTTAAAAAATAAAAGATTTCTATTTATCTCTAATTAATTGGATTGGTGACATAATTTCTATTCTGCCCACGTTCTATATTGATGATGAAGCATATTAGAAAAGGTTGTCCTTCAGCCCAAAAAAAGAAAGAAAAGGTTTCCTTAAAGAGAGAGAGAGAGAGGATTAGGTAGGCTCTTAGAACACAGGTGATTCTGTTTGAGTCTGCTTAATTCGAATTGATTTTTTGAAAAGTTTCACTTTGAATATAAAGTGCTATCTATCAAAGGTGAATCTTTATTATTTTTTTGAAAAGTTTTTTTTTAGAGTTAAAATGCTACCTATGAAAGGCGACTCTATATTCAGGATTCCTGTCTTTCCAAGCCTTTGATTGACACCGTGCAATTCATAAACAGTCAAAACTACTTGAAAAGTTTCTTTTTCAATCCAAAAATATAAGATGCATAAATGCTCTTTTTTTGGGATTGAGTTTTTATTGAATCAAGCTTTAGGTAGCCACATAAGACATTATCAGATCAAGAGTTCATGGGATTTTATCTTAATTTATTAAATCAAACGATATTACGCTAGTTACAAATAGACCAAAAAAATATATGGAGATTCACTAACAAGACTAATGTGTTAAGCCATTTGTTCTATTTCTTCTCTTTTATGATTAACTACTTATAGATTTAATTTTGATCTAGTTAAATAACAATTTAATTTATAAAATAATTTATGTAACGAATGAGAAGCGATATGTTAACTACGTAATACTAGAAACATAATAATTGATTAATTAATTAGCGTGATACATTTATTCTATCCCATAATTATGTCAAAATAAATCGTTATAATGAACTCTGAATTACGCACAACACTTTAATTTGGTCATGAGTTACTAATTTTTAACCATATGTTATTCCAAACTCATTAATTCAGATTTGCGTTGCTCATTATCTGAGTATTTTATTTTTATAAAATTTAAGATCCCTGAATAAAGATGAAAAGATTTATGCAAATCTAAATTTACTTTTCACTATTAACCCAACTACATAAGAGATGGGTGATAACACTTAGCTATATATTTATTAGGAAAAAAAGGCAGAAAATTAAATTAATACGGCAATTTCTTCTACAACCCAGCACTGTATGTTTTTGCATGAATAGTATAGAAAGAACATGTCTAAAAGAAGAAAAAATAAACTAAAAAAGAAGTGAACTATTTTTCTTGTACATATGTGAATCCATCGAAATTTTCAAAAAAGGAAGCACCATCTTGAAAATTCATATACTGCTTCGGATTATCTCTTCCAGTTTTAATACTCCCCTCTGAATTATTATTATTATTATTATTAGTATTAGGATTAGGGTTTCAATTTCAGGAAGAAAAGAAGGAATTATCGACTTGAAGACAAGATAAAAAGTTCTGAGGATTCTTCAAAATTGCATGATTGAAATTACTTAGCGCTACATAAATTCTAATAGAAATTGAATTGATTATAACAATATTGCAATATTTATATGATTCTATTTTAGAAAATCAAATGTTTTACTAAAATTGTACTCATACATTTTACTTTATTCAAATTAAATTATAATTATTTATCATCATCTTGGTCAGAACGTAAAAATGTCAAAATAGTATCTGGATGCTGAAAAGAACAAATAATAAAGACTGAATTGTGAAAAGTTACAACTTGTAAGGATATTTAAGATAATTTATGTTTAGATTTACAAAACGGGGAACATTAAAATAAAACTCCTAATTTAATATAATTATTAAATATAATATTTTAATTCAATAGGGGCAAAATTATAATTCAACTTTTAACTTTAAGAGCTTCCCACTTATATAGTAACTTAGTCTATGCATACGTGCCTCGCGCGTGTCCCTAGTATTAATAAAAATAAATTTATAAAAATAGCATAAATAATATTTCAAAAATATTTTGTGTAACAATATAAGAATTTAAAAAGAAATTATCAACTTCAAATTGATAAATGATTATCTTTAAGAGATTGATCCAATCTAGAAGTTCTTTCTTCATTTTGTCCTAATACTTGTTTCAATGAACAAACACGTTATAGAAATAGCATTTGATTGAAAGGTAAAAAAAATCGTTCGTTTTTATATGAGCACTTAAATGCATGCATTATATGTATATATAAGTATTAATATTTTTCATATATTTCAAATAAGGAAGAATGTTACACATAAAATTTAGTTAATTTTAAAATTCTAAATATTAGAAAAATAATTAAATAATTATTTAGTCAAAGTGTGAACTCTATTTTTAAAAGGGTAAAAAGGTAAATAATATTTTGTTACGATACTTCATACTTTAAATATTTAGTAATAACTTAATTTTAAACTTGTTATTTTATCCTTTATGAGATAATTTTAGCTCAATTTTGATTCTTTTTCTCTTAATCTATGTGCTTAGTCAAACACTTCACATAAATTGAAAAGAAAAAATAGTGTAGATTTAACTAAAAGAGAGTAAATAACAAGAGTATTCGTTTAATTGAAACAACTTAAAGTGTGTTGTGAATTTATATCTTTTTTTTCGATTATACAATTTTCTTTAAAAGAAGAAGAAGAAGAAGAAGGAATTCATGTATTAATACATAATAAAATTAATTACACTCTTTAACTTTTTTTTTTTTTTGGTATTGAAATACTGTGATAGATAATTAGTTAGTTTAATAAATAATGGATTGACATATAAGTTAACAGAATTGTAATTGAGTTTAAAGTTTTAAATGTTAGGACTTTTAATACAGTTCAAATAAGGAAATATTTAAGAAACAAAATATTATTCAATTTTAAAGTACTACATATTATGGGTTTTACTTTTTACAAATTAATAAATATTTATAATAATCAAATAACAACTAACTGAGAAAAATAGTAAATGATAATTTTATCCTATTATAGAATTTTTTAATGAAGAAAATAAGTTCAACCAATATTTTTAAGGACCTTAGTGCTATATCTACAAAGAATATTTTGTAAAGAAAATAGGAGTAAAATATCACACATATATTGAATGTTAGATTAGTTGATTAATTCTAAAGAAATTATCAAAGATTGTTCCGTCGAAAGATTGTATTGCATCTTCAAAAAAAACAAATTTTTTTGAAAAAGTAACATTGGAAAAGTGCATGTTGCATTCCTGAACTATAATGTTGTCATTAATCCAACCTCAATCTCCTTATTTACTGATACAAAATTAGGATTAACATTATTAATGCGTCCCTTTATGACATAACAGATCTTTGTCTTGTTATAAATAATTTTTTCACTTTTCAATATAATTATTGAAAGGTATAATATGAACTTTTGTGCTCTACAAAAAATTAAACTTTAATGGTCAAAAAATATATCTATAAAAATATAAAAAATAATAAAATAGATAAGACCTCAAACATATATGTAAATATATAGAATATAAATATAGAATATAATATGGAAAGAAATATTACCTTTTTATCAACTAATGTTATAGTCATTCATGTACCTTCCTTTGTTTCATTTTTATACTCTTTTACTAATCTAGCTTCAATTACTAAGATTTTATTATCCAATGAGAATCATATCACCTTAAGTTGTTAATTGACATAACTTCATTTGCGAAATCCTTTTCAGATTCCATTGCAAGATTATCTAAACCAAATTATGCACAAGGTTATAATTATGATAATTTATAATTTTATTATAAAATTATTTTATGAGATGAAGATTACTTACCTAAAGAGATAAAACTTGTGAATGTATGAGTGTGTGAAGAATGCCAGCAATAAATAACATTAAATTTAAATCAAATAATATCAATATAAGACGAAATTAAAGCATATAACATAGTATCAATATTAGATTCAACTAAAGGAGATAATCTGAGTTAAATTATTTTAAAAATAAATAACTTGAGTTGGCATAGCAAATTACTATTGTCTTTTTTAAATCCACAACATAAAAAGAAATTCATAACATAAAAAAAGAAGAAGAAGATAGATTAACACGAAAATGTACAAGGCTGAAGTTGAATCAAAGATGTTGATATATAAGAATTGATGAATTAAATGCAATTAAAAATCCTTTTATAAAAGTAAAAGAATTTATAAATAAATTTCTTTTTTAAAGTATAAGAATATTAGGAAATTATTATTAAAAAAGGAAAAAACAAAATTTTTTGTTAACAATCAAAAAGAATAAAAAATATCAAAAAGGGAAGAAGAAAAAAGAATAACTTTTGTATAAAAAAGGGAAAAAAAATCGTGGAACGCTTCTTTTTTTTTTTGTGTGTGTGTGTAATTTTAAGATTTACACTACAAATAAAGTTATATCACATGTAAAAAATCTAATATAATAAAATAAGATAAAAAACATCATGACTATCATAAAGAAAAAAAAGTCGGTGAATTTTTTTTACTTTTTTGGGTTTACACCATAAATAAAGTTATGCCACAAATAGAAAACCTAATATAATAAATAAGATGGTGAAAATAATCTTAAATAATAATTATGTAAAATAGTAAGATATATAAAGTTCATAGTTAGATAATTTACTAATAACTATACCCATACATAAGAATAGACAGAGAAGAAAAAAGTGAATTATCATGTAAAACCTTTGAAAGAATTATGTTAATAAGGTGTGCGGTTGTTAATATATGTCCACCCTAATAAGAAATAGAAAGCTTTGAATGAAAAATTAGAGCCCTAGCTATGTCCAAAATATGTTTGTGTTTCCTCTGAATATCACTATTTTTTTAAGGGTAGATGCAAAATCCCTTAAGATAAGAGAAAGTGTGAGACAATAGATATTGTGCCTAATTCTAAGGCATAATCTGATTTTATCACTTTTTACCTTCAAACTAAATTATCTCTCAATCATAACCAAAAAAGATTTAACCATAGTAAAAGCATCGCTGTAACAGCTAAGAAGCAAGTCCTAGTGCCTCTGCTGAAGTCATCCACTATAATTATAAAATATTTATTTTCATGGTAGGTTGGAATCTTTTAAGGTCCCAATATATCTATATGGATTAAATCAAAAGCTTTATAGTGGAAATAATGCTCAAATAGAGACAATCTAGACTGCATTGTTTGAGGACAAATATTATAAATAAATATAGAGTTTGGATAGAAAGAAACTGAACTAATTCATTTCATTTCTTATAAAGGAAAATATCCTTATCTTTGATGTCAAAGCTTTACATCAAAAATTAATTTTAGCATAAGAAACTGAAATTGAAATGGACCAATGTCCTTCTTTTTGCTTAAAATAGAAATATTAGAATGAAAAAATCCCTAGACAAGGTATAATCTGGTATGATTAAGTAAAGATTCCCCTTGACTTTACCAAAACTTGAGCTCTCCTCGTTGAAGAGCCCTGTAAAAAACACAATCAACCTGAGTGAATAACAGTGAACGACATAGTTGGCATGTAAACTTGCAAACAAAAAGCAAGTTGAATATAAAGGATGGAACATAAAGAAAATTCTCAAGAATAAAGTCTTAATAAATAGAGACTGATCCTAAATGTTTAACCTTCACCTAAAGAGAATTTGGTAATTGGACCACTAAAAAAATGACAAGAGGTATCAGGAAATGAAAATCATTAGGATAATAACATTGTTTAGATGCTCTTAAATGTATAACCCGGGAGTTAGAGTTGTATAATAAAAATTGAGAAGCTGAGTTACTAAAAACAATATCAGCTATTGCATTTGAATTAATGTCTACATCATTATTATTCTCTATAGCTGGATCAACCTTCACTTTTTTTAGGTATACAATAAGGTGAGAAGTCACGTTAGAGAGCTGATCATTGAGGAAGTGCTCTGTAGAATTAACTTTTTGATGGGCATTCTATGAGGAACATCCTCTAATATTACTGTATTTCCTCTAATAAGTGCTTGAAACCTCTTAAAGTTATTTCCTCTTGTGAACTTGAAATCAAAAGGATACTTAATGAGTCTGTAGCAATTTTTCACAACATAATTAGTCAACTTATAATGTGTACAAAATAGTTTAGAATTCTTTCCTTTTATATTTAACATTTGCAAAGTTTTGATTCTAACCACCTATGTTTCTGCCATTGTCAATATTTTTCCTCTGTCGGTAGATTCCTTGATTTGTATACATGGCTGAGTTATCAAAATAATCTTAGCGAGGATTGCTATTTGGACTCATGTGGTTATTAGCATGAAAGAAGATACACCAGAATACTAGTTGTGCACAGGGATTTCTCTTTGATTATCATCTTGGAGTAACAAAGAGTATGCTATGTTGATGCAATGACTTAATCATTAAAATACTACTCCCAGCGCTGACTGCAAGTCTCATTCGTTTCCATAAGGACTTCAGAGCCTTATATCCTCTCACAATTTAGTCATCTCCACGTTACAATTACATGTGCAATTTAATTTTGAATTTAGTGAATTTAGTTCATCTCATATCCTTTAAATTTTTGTATAGTAACCTGCAATTTCAGCACTTTTTCAAGTTAAATTACTCATCTCTTTTTGCAGGTGATATAGTCTTACTCTATTTGATTGTCCAATTCTTTTTTTAAGATCAATCCAAAGATCCATAGTTGTCCTAGAATAGATGACGCTGTCAGCTATCTCCCTTAATAACAAATTGAGAAGTCATGAAATTACCATATTGTTGCATATATTCCAAGCTTGTAGATCTCTTGAGTCTGAGGCTGAAATTAAATCCATCTATAAATTCCAATTTATTCTTGGCAAATCGTGCAATGAGAACAAATTTATGCCAAGCTTAATATCATTTTTCGTCAAAGTGAGAAACTCACCAAGCTCATACCCGGTGAATCTGAAGAGTGCAAGTGATAAAGATGATTGGAATCATAAAAAATTGGACACAATGATCTCAATTAGAGGTGAAAAATGGGCGGGTTAAAATGGATTGTATTAATAAATGGGTCATTTCCCAACCCTGCCCAAAATTATTTGGCTAAGATGGGTTAGGTCAAGATATACTAAATAATGGGTTATAACCCAAATAGGCTAATCTGATCCAAATTCTCTTCTTTAGTTTTAAAGATAATAATAAATATTCTCAAATAAATATTTCTAAAAAGTCGTCATACATATCATATATAGTACAAAAAAAATTTAAGTCATACATATTGATATATAATGTTTATTATAACTTTAGAACTTTGATATATTTCTTTTTGCAACTTTCAATGTACAAAAAGTATGTAGTAGCACATCATTAGTCATTTTCTGAAAACAAAAAGTGACTTTAGATTATCTAAAATATAAACACAATTTGCTGATTTTTACATTTTTAAAATTTAATTTTTCTTAATAAAGTAAAATGCTTTCTCCTTAAAATAGAAGTAATAATGACACATTCAATTTCATATAAAAGAAAGTAAAATACTTCATTCTATCTCAAAATATTGATACTACTACTACAAGGTTATATAGGAGACTTATAAAAAAAATTATTTAATTTCTTTTTACCTATACAGATATATCTTTACGACAAAAATATTAAGCAAGCTTTTTTCTGATATAGATGGGCTGACTTTGGGCTAGCTGGCGGGTTGAACTTGGGCCAGCATATTTCATGGGTCAAGATAGATTATGCGCAAACAAATTCATCTAAAAATTGTTATATGCGCAACCCATGAAATGTAGGGCGGGATGGGCAGATCAAATGAGTTTGGGTCAGATTTGCCACACCTAATTGTCATAGTTCATTCTCTTGTATTAACCATGACCAGAGTTGTTTCTGTCATCTTTTAACAAAAATAAAGCTTATGATGTTGAGAGTAAAAGAAATTGGTAATTGCCTAATGATGAAGAATACCTTTTTCAAGACTCTGATACCACATTGAAATATGAAGGAGAAAGATAATTTGAAATTTTTTTTGTATATCTCATTCACAGAAATACTATGTATTTATAGAATTTATTCTAGAGACTAAATGCTGAAAAAAAAATAATAATAAAGTAAGTTTGTAATCCAACTACAACTATGTAAAATAATATTTATACTATGTCCAACTATACATTTCTAGAAGCATCTAAGAAAAGATTTTACTCTATGTGGATATATGCATGTGTGTTGTATATTTCTTTATAGACTAAGGCCTAAGTAAACAAAGAGAAGAGATGAGAACCCAACTACTGATAAATATTTCAGCTTGGGTTCAACTGATTTTCTATATCTCTTATCTTCTTTGTATAGATATTTTGAAATCTTTGATCAATTTATTTATCGTCTCCTTGTCTGAACCATATGAAGTTTTCCTCTATCAAGTTTGATATAAGTCTCAATACTAGCTGCCTCAATTACTTCTAAATTTCTTTTCCCCATATATATACTCTAATCTTATTTGATCATTAGAGATAATGTGTGCATTAATATATATAATGCTATTAATTAGTATTAGTTGAATAGAATATGAAAGTCACAAATTAAGTTTATCTGTCGCTCACTATTATATTTTTTTCCCTTTTCATGTTGGAAAAAAAGAGTAAAATTTGTGGGAAGCTTTAATTTTTCTATTCATTTTTAAGTTGGAAAAAAAGAAGTAAAATTCTCCTGAAACTTTAATTTTGTTACTGATCAGAACTTCTAGTATTTTTGTTTCTTTCTCAGTGAATTAAACTTCACATTTTTATTAATTTATTTATCCCTGTTAATCATACAAATCTAGATTAACATATTATGTTATGTATATTTAATATAGGCATGTTTGATTATATTAATATGAATCATAGATAATTTGTTAAAATTCGCTAATTCTATTATGTTTTCTATGTAAACTCAGATATTCCTTTCATTTTATTTTAAGTTATTTTTTAGCCTTTTAATTTTTCCAAAATAAGTCATTTTTAAGGAAATTAAGATTGTATTAAATATTTTTTTGTAAAAATTATACTTATTAATAAAAGTTAAACAAACTTTTAAGAAATCGTTCACATTTTTTATATTTTTCTATGCATATATCAAAGGATTTTTAATATAATTTACTTAATTACTAATATTATTAAGTGATTTTCTTAACAACAGTATCAAACCTTTAAAATTCACTTAAAAATAAAAGATTTTTATTTATTTTTAATTAATTAGGTCGGTGACATATTCTATTCTACCCACGTTCTATATTGATAATGAAGCATAATGGAAAAGGTTGTCCTTTAGCCCAAAAAAAGAAAGAAAAGGTTACCTTAAAGAGAGAGAGAGAGAGAGAGAGAGAGAGAGAGATTAGGTAGAATTTTAAAACCTAGGTGATTCTGTTTTAGAGTGAGCTTAATTCGAATTGACTTTTTGAAAAGTTTCACTTTGAAGATAAAGTACTATCTATCAAAAGTGATTCTTTATTTTATTTTTTTTTGAAAAGTTTTTTTTTTTGATTTAAAATACTACCTATGAAAGGCGACACTATATTTAGGATTCCTATCTTCCCAAGCCTTTGGATACTGTGCAAGTCATAAACAGTCAAAGCTACTTGAAAAGTTTCTTGTTCAATCCAAAATATAAGATGAATAAATGCTCTACTTGTGGTATGGAGTTTTTATCGAATCAAGCTTTAGGTAGCCACATAAGACATCATCGGATCAAGAGTTCAGGGAATTTTATCTTAATTTGTTAAATCAAATGATATTACGCTAGTTATGAATAGACCAAAGAAAAAAGATGGAGATTCACTAACAAGACTAATATGTTAAGCGATTTGTTCTATTTCTTCTGATTAACTACTTATAAATTTAATTTTGATCTAGTTAAATAATGATTTAATTTATAAAATAGTTTATGCAACAAATGAGGAGTGAAAAGTTAGTACACTAGATAACATGTTAACTACGTAATACTAGAAACATAATAATTGATTAATTAATTAGTATGATACATTTATTTCTATCCCATAACTATATCTAAATAAATCGCTATGATGAATTCTGAATTACACACAACACTTTAATTTGGTCATGAGTTACTATTTTTTAACCATATGTTATTCTGAACTCATTAATTCAGATTTGCATTGCTCATTATCCGAGTATTTCATTTTTATAAAATTTATGATCCCTAAATAAAGATGAACAGATTTATGCAAATCTAAAATTACTTTCCACTATTAACTCAACTACATAAGGTATAGATGATAACACTTAGCTATATATTTCTTAGAAAAAAAGGCAGAAAATCAAATTGATACAGCAATTTCGCCTACAACCCAGGCACTGTATGTTTTTGCATATATAGTGTAGAAAGAATATGTCTAAAAGAAGAAGAAAATAAACAAAAAAAGAAGTGAACTATTTTTCTTGTACATATGTGAATCCGTCGAAATTTTCAAAAAAGGAAGCACCATCTTGAAAATTCATATACTGCTTCGGATTATCTCTTCCAGTTTCAGTAGTCCCCTCTGAATTATTATTAGTAGTAGTATTAGGATTAGGGTTCCAATTCCAAGAAGAAAAGAAGGAATTAACGGCTTGAAGAAAAGATAAAAAGTTATGAGAATTCTTCAAAATTGCATGATCGAAATAACTTAGCTCTATATAAATTCTTATACAAATTGAATTGATTATAACAATATTTCAAAATTTAAATGATTCTATTTTAGAAAATCAAATGTTTTACTAAAATCTTACTCATACGTTTCACTTTATTCAAATTTAATTATAATTATTTATCGTCATCTTGGTCAGAATATAAAAATGTCAAAATAGTATCTGGAAGCTGAAAAGAAAAAAATAATAAAGACTGAATTGTGAAAAGTTATAACTTATAAGGACATTTAAGATAATTTATGTTTAGATTTACAAAATGTGGAGCATTAAAATAAAATTCCTTTATAATTATTAAATATAATATTTTAATTCAATAGGGGCAAAATTATAATTCAACTTTTATCTTTAAGGGTTTCCCACTTATATAGTAATATGAGATGATTACCATAAAAAAATCCAAAAGTAAAAAAAAAATTAGAAAATCAAACCCTTAATTAAAGTAAAGCATGCGAACTCAATCGTAGAAACAACATTGCAACAATATTGTCAATACCCTCTGAAGAAGTTTAACAAACAGTTAAAAGAATATGGATATTGTATTATGTGAATTAATAGTTATAAATGAGAGCAACTGTTATATTATGTGTACTTGCTAGAAGGCTGAAACTCACTTTCACCCTTTAATCTTGAGCCAAAGATTTATTGAAAATAATCTTTCTATTTCGCACAAGACAAGGATAAAATCTGCATACAATTTACTCACCCCAAAACTTGTGGAATCACACTACATGTTATTGTTGTTGTTGTTATTATTATTATTATTATTATCACTACCCTCTAATAGTGTAAGAGGCGTGTTGGATGGCCACGCCTCTTCGACCCTCTTTTAGTGGTTGAAATACCTTATAAAAAGGTTTAAAAATTCATCAAGGGTTAAAGAATAAATAACAATAATAAATATTAGAACAATTCCTTTGATTCCGAATAAAAAGTAGAACAATTTTACTGTAAGAATCCTAGGTCTAAAACCTTTTGATTAATCATAATTTCTCCATATTTTTACTAAAAATTTTACCTCTAATTATGAAATAAACTCAGAAAAAATTATAAACATTATCTTGATATTTTGAGATGAAAATTCCTGTTTTTCTCCCTTTTTTTCTTTCTCTATATTTTTCTTTTCTGCTTATGCGGTCTATTTCACTTCTGCGGCCACCAGCTTTGCTGGTTTTATTTATATAATTTTTTAAAATTTATTTGTCTTTCTTATTTCTTTTTTTTATTTGGGATTAATCCATTTCTTCTTCTTATTTCTTCTTTTTTTTAAGAGATTCTTATTTATTTATTATAATTTTTTTAAAAAAAATTGTGATCACTTGCGAAATAACTTTTAATTAATTCATCTCATTAGAATATATACATGTGATGTATATTTCTTTATGAGCTTGGGCTTAGGTACACAAAGAGAAGAGATAAGAGCCCAAATATTGATAAATATTTCAACCTAGGTCTAGTTGATTTTCTATATCTTTTATCCTCATTATATATAGATATCTTCAAATCTTTGATCGGCTTATTTCTGTTCTCCTTATCTAAACTAAATAAGGGATTTTCTTTATCATATTCGATATAATTCTCAATATTTCCCCTCAACTTTAAGAGGAGGAAAGTGAGGCCCAGGTTGCAAGTTGGGATTTTGAAGGAACAAATGAGAGAGAAATTAGACCGGAAAGGAATTTATGCTGGAAAAAATAGCAATCGACTTTCATATGCTTCTTAGCTTGTGAAATATAGAGTTACAAGAGGTAATGATGATTTCTTTGCTATCTGATTTTACTGGGACCAAAAGAAGAGGGGAGATTGAAAGATCTGTTAGTAGCCTCGTTAACCAAGTGAATTCTGCAGTCACCTTCCTCATAGATCTATATTTAGCCTCAACAGAGGACAAAGAAATGGAGGTTTGTTTTTTAGATTTTCATGCAATAGGAAAACCCTCAAGGTAATAAAAAATCATTGACGGAGCAACGAGAATCAAGGCAAGAAGCCTAATCAGAATAACATAATTCAGCCAAAGAAAAAAGGACTTGCATTGAGAAACAAACTCAATTCAGGATCTTTGCAAGGTTACAGAGTATACGAAGACTAGAACTATAATGATAAAAGACCAGGGTTTTACATGACTAAACTTTAGAATTGTAATAAATGAAGTTCTCCCAGATCTTGAGAGATGGATCAAGTAGGGATGACACAATAGTGTTGCTTTAATCAAATTTATCAAGTATGTCTAAAACAAACTTTCGTTGATCAAAACAATCCCATATTTTTCAGGAAACACTTTCATGCCCAAAAAATAATAAAGTTCACCCAGATCTTTGATTCAAAATTCTTTATTGGGGAAGACTTCAAATCCTCAAGATCCGAGTTATTATTCCCAGTGAGGAGAATATCATCAACATAAACTGCCGCGATAGATATTAAGTTACTAGATTTCTTAAAAAACAATGAATAGTCATTCAAAGATAAAGAATATCCTTTAAAACTAAGAGTACCAGCAAGACTGGCATATTATTGCCTAGAGGTTTGCTTCCCTTATAGGTTTTTCTTCAATCGACAAACATGATTAGGTATAGATGGAGTTAATCCTGCAGGAAATTTCACATACACCTTTTTCTGTAGATCCCCGTGTAAAAATAAATTGTGTCATTCAAATTGAGAGATAGACCAATTTTGCATAACTGCTGTAGCAAAAAAAAACCACCAATTTATGGTCCTTCTGAAAAAATGCATTACGATAATCAATACCCTCTCTCTGAATGTCTCCTTGGATTACTAACCTATCTTTTAATCTTTCTATAGAACCATCAAACTAAGGGTTGACCTTGTAAACTCAATTATGGTGTAAAGTCTTCCTAACTTGTGGGAGAGAAACAACCTCTTAATTAAGTCTTGCTGAGCATGAATGCAACAAATTCTGAATTCATAGAATTTTTTCATCTAGAATAAAGTATTTCTTTAGCATAACGTTTAGGCTCTGAAATAGTAGCAATAATACCCCGTAGAGCTTGATTTTAAAGAGAAAGGGCTACAAAAGAAAATTGAAAGGGTTGGATATGATGAGAGAAACAGGCAGTATGAAGGTCTGTAAGATAGATGCAACTGCAAACATAGTTAGGAAGATATTCAGGCATTTTGCTGACCCTCTCTAACCTTCTTAGCGACACAGAGGTGGGGAAAGGATACTATTGTTAGGACTAAATATAGAAAGATAAGATATAAGTGAAGGAATATCTGGAACAAACAAAAGGTTTGAAGGTGTCGGTGACTGATTAGAATGACCTAGGATAGAAGATGAAAAAATAGGACTAGGTTCTAAAATGATAGAAGAGAAAGTATAGGTATCCTCATGAAAATGAATATATCTAAATACGAGAATTTTTTTATAATCAAGTTCTAAGAGTTTATAACCTTTCTGATCAGGAGGATAACCTAGAAACACTCATGCCTTAGCTCTAACATAAAAATTATCTCTATTTTGTGCTAATAAGAAGCATAACAAAGACAATCAGAACTTCTCAAAGAATTATGATCATGAACGTTCTTGAACATGACTTGAAAAAGTGATTTATCATGTAAAACCTTTGAAAGAATTCTGTTAATAAGGTGTGTGGCTGTTAATATATTCTCACCCTAGAGAAAGAGAAAGCTTTGAATGAAACATGAGAGCCCTAGCTATGTCCAAAAGATGTTTGTGTTTCCTCTGAACATCACCATTTTTTTAGGGGTAGATGCAAAATCCCTTAAGATAGGAGAAAGCCTGAGACAATAGATATTGTGCCTAATTCTAAGGAATGATCTGATCTTATCACTTTTACCTTCAAACTAAATTGTCTCTCAATCTTAGCCAGAAAAGGTTTAACCATAATAAAAGCATTGCTTTTACAGCTAAGAAGCAAGTTCTGGTGCCTCTACTGAAGTAGTCCACTATAGTTAGAAAATATTTATTTTCATGATAGGTAGGAATCTTATAAGGTCCTGATATATCTATATGGATTAAATCAAAAGGCCTTTTAGTGGAAATAATTCTCAAAGAGAAAGACAATCTAGACTGCATTGCTTGAGCACAAATATCATAAATAAATATAGAGTTTGGACAAGAAGAAACTGAACTAATTCATTTCATTTCTTTTAAAGGAAAATATCTTTATCTTTAATGTCAAAGCTTTACATCAAAAATTGATTTTAGCATAAGAAACTGAAACTGAAATGGACTAATGTCCTTCTTTTTGCTTAAAATAGGAATACTAGAATGAAGAAAATTCCTAAACAAGGTATAATCTGGTATGATTAAGTAAATATTCCCCTTGACTTTACCAAAACTTAACCTCTCCTCGTTGAAGAGCCTTCTAAAACGCAACCAACCTGAGTGAATAACTGTGAACGACATAGTTAGCATGTAAACTTGCAAACAAAAAGCAAGTTGAATATAAAGGATGGAACATAAAAGAAAATTCTCAAGAATAAGGTCTAAATAAATAGAGATTGATCCTAAATGTTTAACCTTCAACTAAAGAGAATTTGATAAACGGCCCACTAAAAAAATGACAAGAGGTGTCAGGAAATGAAAAACATTAGGATAATAACATTGTTTAGATGCTCCTAAATGTATAACCCGGGAGTTAGAGTTATATAATAAAAAATTAGAAGCTGCGTTACTGAAAGCAATACCAGCTATTGCATTTGAATTAATGTCTACATCATTATTATTCTCTATAGTTGGATCAACCTTCACTTTTTTCTGGTAACCAACAAGGTGAGAAGTCATGTTAGAGAACTGATCTTTGAGGAAGTGCTCTGTAGAATTAACTCTTTGATGTGAATCCCATGAGCAACATCCTATTATATTACTATATTTCCTCTAATAGGTGCTTGAAACTTCTTAAAGTTATTTCCTCTTGTGAACTTTAAATCAAAAGGATACTTAATGAGTCTATAGCAATTTTTCAAAACATGATTAGTAAACTTACAATGTGTACAAAATAGTTTAGAATTCTTTCCTTTTGTATTTAGCATTTGCAATATTTTGATTCTGACCACCTATGTTTCTGCCCTTGTCAATATTTTTCCTCTGTCGGTGGATTCCTTGATTTGTATATATGGCTGAGTTATCAGAATACTCTTAGTGAGGGTTGCTATTTGGACTCATGCGGTTGTTAGCCATGAAAGAAGATACACCAGAATACTAGTTGTGCCTAGAGATTTCTATAATGCACCAAAAGTTCCTAAGACTAGACTTGAGTTTTGAAGTGTGATCATCAAGTAAAAAATTACTTCAATACGACTCAACCTACGAGTCGTAGGTCGGTAGTACGAGTCGTAGGAAGACCTATGGTCCAGATCAGTTAAGTTGTTTTCCAACCACGAGTTCCCACTGTGAACCGTAGTATGTGGGTACGACCCGTGGCCAGAAGTCGTAGCAAGTCTTTGGAGTTATCATGTGAATGATAGTACCGGTAATAGTACAACTCGTAAGATGAAGTTATGGGTCATGGTACCAGTCGTGGAAATATTCAGAGAGTTGGGGATGAATGGACTCATTAGTCACTGGAGTAAACCATAATTTGGTGATATGACTCATGGAACGAGTCATAATATGATCATGTGAATCATTGGTTCAGTTGTTAGTTGATATATTATAATGCCTCAGACTTTTGGGCGAAGTTAGGAACCCTTATAGTATGTGGATAGATCCACACCCGATGAATTTATGGAAATAATGTGTTAGGACTAATTTCAAAGTATAAGAAGTGTGTTGGATACAAATTAAGGTCATAAGGAAGCTCTAGCATGAAGTTGAGTTGAGAGCCTTCTTACCGATTAGGTTTTTCATATTGGTCCGTGTAAGGGTCACCTTCAACCGATTATAGCTCCCATATTACAAAACATTTTTGGGTGATTCAGCATATCAAATTGAATCCCTTTGAGTCTTCTTTTTAACGCATCCAACCTTGCGTCAGTCGGAGTTCGGAGTAAAAAGTTATGAGCGATTTAGTGAAGCTACAACAGGCATGGTACGACTCTCAGCACGGTCCTACAAGCAACCTATGACCCATACTTTTGGTCGTAGTAATTGTCAGTTACAGGTTTTATTTTGATAGTTTTAGGGAATCTTGGTAAACTCCTATGCTTCTAACTCCTAAATGACAATGTTTTGGAGTTTCTTAAGGTCAGATTAAAGGGATTAACCTAGCCGAAATCCTCACCTTATCTAAAAGATCGATAGTTGGATTTCTCTCAAGAAAGGAGCTAGGGTTCTTCTTCAACCTCTTCAAATCTTCTTGGAATATTCAATATAAGTCAAGGAATCATCAAACCAGGTATATAGGGTTACGAATGGGTGTTTTCGTTCATACTCATGCCCAATCTCTATTAATATATGAAAAATCTATCAACAATCTCATGGGATTTTAACTCAAATCTTATGGTATTCCAATGAATTACCAATGGGTTGTTCTAAATTATGATTTACATCATATTTTATGAATTTTTATCAAATTTTATAATTAATTTTGATTATAAAATTATTGATTTCGATTTCTACTAAATTAAGCCTAATTATGTATGATTTATGATGAATCGGGTTATGATCTTTACTTAAATTGTTGATACTTACAAACCCAGCACGATTTATGAATTGAAATATGAATTTATTTAAATACCCATTATGATTATGATTTAAAAGTTATATGTGTGATTTTCAAGTATGCATGAAACCTATGATTTATGAATTATGTTTTGGCCGACTCACGGCCTTATGTCATGGCTAGTTCACATATGTACTAGTATGTTTATGATTATCATGATTCAACTAGCTCATGAATTCATGCATATTATACTATGAGTATTATATATGTTTTGAGAGTAGTATTTAACACCGAGTAGATTCGCTGCCTAGGTTCTGTCCCGGATCTCATAAACTACGTGCCACCGTAGGATATGTTAGGACCTCCTTTGTGATTGTCCCTTGGCCTAAATGGCCCTTTTCATATGTGATCACGTCTTTCATGGTTCTACCCTTGGCAAGGTATGGACACCTTCCCGACTGGGGTTACAAATCGGGCTCCATGTGTGCTCATATGTGGTATGTCGGTTATGAGAATCTCTCACTGTTCCTCATGATTTATGCATGTTTATGATTATGTATATTGGCTCAATTTATGTTCAATAAATCTTTTTCTCTTATGATTATGATTACGAATGTTTTGAAAACCTTGAGCCTTATGTTATCGAATGCTATTTATGTTATGAGTATGTTGTCCTACTCTTATGATCATTTATGAGATTTTATATATTTTAAATGTCCGTTTTACTTACCTTGCATACTCGGTACATTCTACGTACTGAATGCATACTCTATGTTGTATCATTTAATAATACAAGCTCCGACCTTCAAAACAAGGATCGTCATTAGCTTGTTACGGAGTTTCACATCTAGCTTGTTGGTGAGTCCTCATTCTCTGAGGACCATTTGATTCAAACCTTGACGTTTTCTCTTAGTTTCAGTTGCCGGGTTAGTTGGGGATATTGTCCCATCAACCCATCTGTTATGTTAGAGGCTTTCAAATCAGGTGTAGTACTCCGCTGTTATGTATTTAGCCCATACCGATTATCATGCTATGTTATGTCATGTTCATGCTTCCTATATGCTGATATGTTAAGTATTCATTTTTATTGATATGAAGTTAGATGAATGTTCATGTCATGGGTCGACTTGGAGTCTCTCAGGACTCCTTGTCCCATGTTACGATCCGGGTCTATATTTGGGTTGTGAAAATTTCTCTTTGATTTTCATCTTGGAGTAAAAAAGAGTATGTTATGTTGATGCAATGACTTAATCATTAAAATACTACTCCTAGCCTCTCATTCAGTTTCATAAGGACTTCAGAGCCTTATATCCTCTGACGATTTAGTCATCCCCCCCCCCCACCCCCCGCTCCTCCTTATAATTACATGTGCAAATTTACTTTTGAATTTAGAGAATTTAGCTCATCCCATATCCTTTTAATTTTTGTATAGTTACCTGCAATTTTAACATTTTTTGGAGTTAAATTACTCATCTCTTTTTGCAGGTGATATAGCTTTACTCTATTTGATTGTCCAATTCTTTTTTTAAGATCAATCCAAAGATTCATAGTTGTCCTAGAATAGATGACGCTGTCAGCTATCTCCCTTAATAATAAATTGAGAAGACGTAAAATCACCATATTGTTGCATATATTCCATGATTGTAGATCACTAGAGTCTGAGGCTAAAATTAAATAACTCTCATCTATAAACTCCAATTTGTTCTTGGTAAATCAAACAATGAGAACAAATTTACGCCAAGCTTAATATCATTTTTCATCAAAGTGAGAAACTCACCAAGCTCATACCCGCTGAATGTGAAGAGTGTAAGTGATAAAGATGATTGGAATCATAGAAAACTGCACACAATGAACTCAATTAAAGGTGGAAAACGTCGGTTTGAGCTGAATTTGGGCAGGTTAAAATGGATTGTATTAATAAATAGGTCATTGCCCAATCCTGCCCAAAATTGTTTGGCTAAGATGGGTTGGATCAAGATGGACTAAATAATGGGTCATAACCCAACCCAACCAATTTGATCCAAATTCTCTTCTTTATTTTTAAATATAATAATAAATATTTTTAAAAAGTCGTCATACATATCATATATAGTACAAAAAAATTCAAATTATACATATTGATAATATAATATTTATTATAATTTTAGAACTTTAATATATTTCTTTTTGCAACTTTCAATGTACAAAAGTATGTAGTAGCACATCATTAGTCATTTTCTGAAAACAAAAAATGACTTTAGATTATCTAAAATATAAACACAATTTGCTGATTTTTATATTTTTAAAAATTAATTTTTTTTAACAAAGTAAAATACTTTCTCCTTGAAATAGAGTTAATAATGACACATCCAATATCAGATAAAGAAAGCAAAACACTTCAATCATTTCAAAATATTGATACTACTACTACAAGATTATACAGGAGGCTTGTAAAAAAAATTATTTAATTTTTTTTACCTATACAGATATATCTTTACTACAAAAATCTGAAGCAAATTTTTTTCTGATGTAGATGAGCTGAGTTTGGGCTAGCTGGCGAGTTGAACTTGGGCCAGCATATTTCATAGGTCAACATGGGTTATGCTCAAACAAACCCATCTAGAAATTGTTATATGTGCAACCCATGAAATGTAGGGCGGGTTAGGTGGGACAAATGGGTTTGGGTCAGATTTGCCACACCTAATCGTCATAGTTCCTTCTCTTGTATTAACCACGACTAGAGTTGTTTCTGTCATCATTTAATAAAAATAAAGTTTATGATGTTGAGAGTAAAATAAAATGATAATTGCCTAATGATGAAGACTACTTTTTTCCAGGCTCTGATACCGCATCGAAATATGAAGGAGAAAGATAATTTGAAATTTTTCTTGTATATCTCGTTCACAAAAATACTATGTATTTATAGAATTTATTCCAGGGATTAAATGCTGCAAAAATAATAATAATAAAGTAAGTTTGTAATTTAACTACAACTATGTAAAACAATATTTATACTATGTACACCTATACATTTCTAGAAGCATCTAAGAAAAGATTTTACTCTATGTAGATATATGCATGTGTGTTGTATATTTCTTTATAGACTAAGGCCTAAGTATACAAAGAGAAGAGATGAGAACCCAACTACTGATAAATATTTCAGCTTGGGTTCAGTTGATTTTCTATATCTCTTATCTTCTTTGTATAGATATCTTGAAATCTTTGATTAATTTATTTATCTTCTCCTTGTCTGAACCATATGAAGTTTTCCTCTATCAAGTTTGATATAAGTCTCAATACTATCTGTCTCCTTTACTTCTAAATTTTCTTTCCTCATATATACTCTAATCTTATTTGATCATTAGAGATAATATGTGCATTAATATATATAATGCTCTTAATTAGCATTAGTTGAATAGGATATGAAAGTTACAAATTAAGTTTATCTGTCATTCACTATTATATTTTGCTCCCTTTACATCTTGAAAAAAAAAGAAGTAAAATTCATGTGAAGCTTTAATTTTTTAATCTCTTTTTAATTTGAAAAAAAAAGAAGTAAAATTCATGTGAAGTTTTAATTTCATTACTGATCAAAACTTCAAGTATTTTTGTTTCTTTCTCAATTAATAAAACTTCACATTTTTATTAATTAATTCATCCCTATTAATCAGACAAACCTAGATTAACATTTTATGTTGTTTATATTTAATATAGTCATGTTTGATTATATTAATATGAATCAGAGCTAATTCGTTAAAATTCGCTAATCCTATCTTGTTTTCTATGTAAACTCAAATATTCCTTTCATTTTATTTTAAGTTATTTTTTAGCCTCTTAATTTGTCTAAAATAAGTCATTTTTAAGAAACTTAAGATTGTATTAATTTTTTGTAAAAATTATCCATATCTAATAGATATTGAACAAATTTCTAAGAAATCTACATTTTTTAAATATTTAGCATCTGAAATAGTGGCAATAAAAACCCGTAGAGTTTGATTTTAAAGAGAAAGTGCTATAAAAGAAAATTTAAAGGGTTGGATATGATGAGAGAAACAGGCAGTATGAAGATCTGTAAGATAGATGCAACTGCAAACATAGTTAGGAAGATATTCAGGCATTTTGCTGACCTTCTCTAACCTTCTTAATGACACAGAGGTAGGGAAGGGATACTATTGTTAGGACTTCTGTTAGGACTAAGTATAGAAAGATAAGATATAAGCGAAGGAATATCTGGAACAAACAAAAGGTTTGAAGGTGTCAGTGACTTATTAGAATGACCTAGGATTGAAGATGAAAAAATAGGACTAGGTTCTAAAATGATAGAAGAGAAAGTATAGGTATCCTCATGAAAATGAATATATCTAGATAAGAGAATTTTTTTAGAGTCAAGTTTTAAGAGTTTATACCTTTATGATCAGGAGGATAACCTAGAAACACACATGCCTTAGCTCTAACATCAAAATTATCTCTGTTTTGTGCTAATAAGAGGCATAACAAAGACAATCAAAACTTCTCAAAGAATTATGATCATGAACTTTCATGAACATGACTTGAAAAAGTGATTTATCATGTAAAACCTTTGAAAGAATTCTGTTAATAAGGTGTGTGGCTGTTAATATATTCTTACCCTAGAGAAAGAGAAAGCTTTGAATGAAACATGAGAGCCGTAGCTATGTCCAAAAGATGTTTGTGTTTCCTCTAAACATCACCATTTTTTTAGGGGTAGATGCAAAATCCCTTAAGATAGGAGAAAGCTTGAGACAATAGGTATTGTGCCTAATTCTAAGGAATGATCTGATCTTATCACTTTTACCTTCAAACTAAATTGTCTCTCAATCATAGCAAGAAAAGATTTAACCATAATAAAAGCATCACTTATACAGCTAAGAAGAAAGTCCTAGTTCCTCTACTGAAGTCATCCATTATAGTTAGAAAATATTCATTTTCATGGTAGGTAGGAATCTTATAAGGTCCTGATATATCTATATGGATTAAATCACAAGGCCTTTTAATGGAAATAATGCTCAAAGAGAAAGACAATCTAGACTACATTACTTGAGGACAAATATCATAAATAATATAGAGTTTGGACAGGAAGAAACTGAACTAATTCATTTCATTTCTTTTAAAGGAAAACATCCTTATCTTTGATGTCAAAGCTTTACATCAAAAATTGATTTTAGCATAAGAAACTGAAACTGAAATGGACTAATGTCCTTCTTTTTGCTTAAAATAGGAATACTAGAATGAAGAAAATTCCTAAACAAGGTATAATCTGGTATGATTAAGTAAATATTCCCCTTGACTTTACCAAAACTTAACCTCTCCTCGTTGAAGAGCCTTCTAAAACGCAACCAACCTGAGTGAATAACTGTGAACGACATAGTTAGCATGTAAACTTGCAAACAAAAAGCAAGTTGAATATAAAGGATGGAACATAAAAGAAAATTCTCAAGAATAAGGTCTAAATAAATAGAGATTGATCCTAAATGTTTAACCTTCAACTAAAGAGAATTTGATAAACGGCCCACTAAAAAAATGACAAGAGGTGTCAGGAAATGAAAAACATTAGGATAATAACATTGTTTAGATGCTCCTAAATGTATAACCCGGGAGTTAGAGTTATATAATAAAAAATTAGAAGTTGCGTTACTGAAAGCAATACCAGCTATTGCATTTGAATTAATGTCTATATCATTATTATTCTCTATAGTTGGATCAACCTTCACTTTTTTCTGGTAACCAACAAGGTGAGAAGTCATATTAGAGAACTGATCTTTGAGGAAGTGCTCTGTAGAATTAACTCTTTGATGTGCATCCCATGAGCAACATCCTCTAATATTACTGTATTTCCACTAATAGGTTCTTGAAAATTCTTAAAGTTATTTCCTCTTGTGAACTTGAAATCAAAAGGATACTTAATGAGTCTATAGAAATTTTTCACAACATGATTAGTCAACTTACAATGTGTACAAAATAGTTTAGAATTCTTTCCTTTTATATTTAGCATTTGCAATATTTTGATTCTGACCACCTATGTTTCTGCCATTGTCAATATTTTTCCTTTGTCGGTAGATTCCTTGATTTGTATACATGGCTGAGTTATCAGAATACTCTTAGTGAGGGTTGCTATTTGGACTCATGCAGTTGTTAGCCATGAAAGAAGATATACCAGAATACTAGTTGTGCCCAGAGATTTCTATAATACCCCAAAAGTTCCTAAGACTATACTTGAGTTTTGAAGTGTGATCAGCAAGGAAAAAAATTACTTCAGTACGACTCAACCTACGAGTCGTAGGAAGACCTATGGTCCAGATCAGTTAAGTTGTTTCCCAACCACGAGTTTCCACTACGAGTCGTAGTATGTGGCTACGACCCGTGGCCAGAAGTCGTAGCAAGTCTTTGGTGTTATCATGTGAATGATAGTACCGGTAATAGTATAACTCGTAGGATGGAGTTATGGGTCGTGGGACAAGTCGTGGAAATATTAAGAGAGTTGGGGAAGAATGGACTCACTAGTCACTGGAGTAAACCATAGTTTGGTGATACGACTCATGGAACGAGTCATAAGATGATGGTGTGAATCATTGGTTCAGTTGTGAGTTGATATATTATAATACCTCGGACTTTTGGGCTAAGTTAGGAACCCTTCTAGGTATGTGGATAGATCCACACCCGATGAATTTAAGGAAACAATGTGTTAAGATTAATTCCAAAGTGTAAGAAGTGCATTGGATGCAAATTAAGGTCATAAGGAAGCTCTAGCATGAAGTTGAGTTGAGAGCCTTCTTACCGATTGGGTTTTTCGTATTGGTCCGTATAAGGGTCAACTTCAACCGATTATAGCTCCCATATTACAAAATGTTTTGGGTGATTCAGCATATCAAATTGAATCCCTTTGAGTCTTCTTTTTGACACATCCAACCTTGAGCCGTCGGAGTTCGAAATAAAAAGTTATGAGCAATTTAGTGAAGCTACAACAGGCATGCTACGACTCTCAGCACGGTCGTACAAGCAACCTACGGCCCCATACTGTTGGTCGTAGTAATTGTCAGTTACAGGTTTTATTTTGATAGTTTTAAGAAATTTTGGTAAACTCCTATGCTTCTAACTCCTAAATGACAATGTTTTGGACTTTCTTAAGGTCAGATTAAAGGGACTAACCTAGCCTAAATCCTCAACTCTAAAAGATCGATAGTTGGATTTATCTCAAGAAAGGAGCTAGGGTTCTTCTTCAACCTATTCAAATCTTCTTGGAATCTTCAATATATGTCACCCCCCGCCTTGGGGGGTATGACTGGCACCGGGTGCCCTACTAGGACCTGAACCACTAGACTATTGAGCCCGAGCACATCTGGTGCCTGGCTGGCTCTAACTCAGATTTCTGGAAACAAAGGGCTATATAACGACTGTAAACACAGCCTCCGGCCAACTGAGCCTATAGCCACCTGTACCTGTACTAACAGCTAACCAGAAACATATTAATATAAGGGAGCCTATGCGAGCTGACAAGGCCACCATGCTGTCTAGTTACCTGTAACTCAATAATTAAATACTGAAAAGCTACGTGACCGGCGAGGTCACCACTACTGTCAACAGAGGCCTCACACGGCCAACATAAACAAAAATGCTAAACAGCTACAACAAACTGCACGGCCTCACATGATCGGCTCAGCTGACCACAGGGAAATATATACAGACTGCAAGCCTCTAAGAATGTCGATAAGATGGTCGGTACAGGGCCTCGGCCTACCCATGTTGTACGACAAAAGAAAAGGGATAAACCTCTAGCTATCTAGCTCCGGATGACTGGAGCTGATGACCCTGTGAGCTGACTGAAATCACCAGGTATCGGCCCCTTGTCTATGAGTACCTGCAGGCAAGTAATGCAGCGCCTCCAAGGGGCATCAGTATCGCTGGTACTGAGTATGTAAAGCAACAACTTAAAATATTTGAAAACAAGAATACAACTAATGGAACTAAAATAGGAGGGAATAGACTAAACTGATTGAAAATGTAAAGCTAAGCCTACTCTTAACCATGCTGGAAGGAGTAGGAGTCATACCTGGAGATGTACCGCTCTACTGTTGATCTACTCGTATCTAGTGTAACATGGCATAACACAACATAACATAGCATAGCACACACAAACCTTACCCGGTCCCCATAAGCCGGGAGGTACAATCAACACGCAATCTATACCCCTACCCCGGTCATCCCATCTCCTATAATAACTATAAGCATCCTGCCGATCCCCTGGGTATGCACTTGGGCTCGCTGAGCCCCTGACTATAACTATACCTGAGTCCGGAGGACTCCTGAATCAACACCCCGGGCGTACCCGCTCGACGGGGGTGTATAAAGGCCGACCAAGGCACAATATGGGGAAACCGGCATCCCATCTTCGTCCCCTGTGGGACGGCATGCCGCTCCGTAGAGCGACGCATCCTCGCCCTCTGGCGGACGAGTCGATACAGCTATTAACCCTGGGGCGGTCGTGGATGCTAGGTAATCCAACCCCAAGACAATACAGTGGTCTCAACTAGTAATACTATCTGCATATACCACATGCTGAAGCTAGTGATGATAATGTATCTGTACATACTGTATGTTGAACTAGTAATAGTGATATGTATGTATTTAATATATACTGAGACTGATAATGGTATATATATATATAATCTTCTGTCATACTGTGCTGAGTCTAATGTTAAATAAGATATAGTTTTTCTGTTGGAAATCATGTTGTATAACTGAGTTTTTTATAGTAATGTGATTTACTATTTCTAACATGCTTTCTAAACTTCATTTTAACCTACCATTCCACTTCTGAGATACCTTATAGATACTTATATTACTTTACTAAGTTTCAACTGAATACGATACTATCCTAACATACTTTACCAAATCATATACTGGGCATGCTATATAGTTCCTAACACTTTGTATTAGAATTTATACTATGCTAACAAGTTTCACGCTATACATAACATGATGCTTCCAATATCGTACCAATATTCATAATAAACATAACACACGACTTCTGAACATTCTACTGGCCTTTAAACTATTTTACTAAACCGAGACTACTAACTTGCCGAGGAAACTAGCTTTACATACCTTCGCTTCTGATTTCCCGACTAACCGGCGTAGCTCAGTCAGTATTCTAGCTATTTCTCCCAACTGCATTCATATATACGTCAATCAGTATGAAATACAACTTTATTCTGAAGGACGACATCACTTTCGATATATTTATAGCCTAAACTTAGGATTATCGAAAGATGGTCGAAAACTCGCTATTTTCCAGAAGTCCAGAAGGGAGAAGTATTCACTTCACAGCTAGGAACACATAGACACTAGTTTGGAGCAATTCCACTTACCTTAGCCCAGTAGCTCGACGATTTGTCGGCCGAATTTCGCGAAACTAAATTCGTAGGAATGCTCCCTGCTGCTAAATACCTTGGTACTTAAGGTTAATTTGAGTTTAGACTACATTTGGCAGCATAATCGAACGATAATATATTACCCCTCTTCGTCTCTCTCTGTTTCTCTGCGTTTTCTGGAAATTAAATAAGAAATATAACTTCACAAACCGAAGTGGGGGCTTTATATACTTGGGCCTGGACAGGCTCAACGTGTCACGGAGCCAACGCGGAGGCTCCACCTCCGTGACACGTTGCCATTTCAGAGGGGCTCTGCCTCGGCTCCTTCCGCTATGGTTCGATAGGTTATCCGTCCGATCCTTTCCCGGGCCTTTCTCTAGCACGTATGGCTTTCAAATATGCTTAACCACCGTGTGAATAGGCCATCTAGGTGTCGAAAATCTTACGGGGTATAACATTCTCCCCCCCTTAAGAACATTCGTCCTCGAATGGAAACTGCTATCTAGAGGACTTCTCAACTTACTATTTAGAAAAATTTTGGCAGAGTTTCTCCTGTAATATGGACTATACCAAAAACCTGAAATGCATAGTCCAATACAGGTACTGCACACAATACTTTAAGTTTCACTGGATAGCTAAACATCAATCTTTCTCATTTATTCATACACAACTATAAGGTATTGCATAAGTAATAATACGGACATACCTGTCGTCTGACTAGGCCTAGAATAAGTGAGGATATCTAGTCTTCATATCTTCCTCCGCCTCCCAAGTCATCTCCTCTCGGTTCCTGTTACGCCACAATACCTTGACAGATGCAATATCTTTAGTTCTCAATCTGCGAATCTGCCTGTCTAGGATAGCTACTGGAACCTCTTCATAGGCCAGCTCTTCTGTAACCTGGATATCCGGGACTGGGACTGCTCTGGATGGGTCTCCTATGCATTTCCTCAGCATAGATACATGGAAGACCGGATGAACGGATTCTAATTCTGGAGGCAAGTTCAACTCATATGCTACTCGGCCTATCCTTCGACGAATCTGATAAGGCCCAACAAACCTCGGGCTAAGCTTACCTTTCTTGCCGAATCTCATCACCCCTTTCATCGGAGATACTTTCAGAAATACCCAATCATTTACATCAAATTCCAAGTCTCTGCGCCGCACATCTGCATATGATTTCTGACGGCTCTGTGCAGTCAGTAAGCGTTCTCGGATAATATTTACCTTTTCCTCTGACTGCTGAATGATGTCTGGCCCAACCAACGCTGATTCTCCTATTTCGAACCACCCAACCAGCGATCTGCATTTTCGCCCATATAATGCCTCGAAAGGCGCCATCTAAATGGCTGAGTGATAGTTGTTATTATAAGCAAATTCAATTAACGGCAAATGCTCGTCCCAGCTACCTCCAAAATCTATCACACACGCTCGTAGCATGTCCTCGAGCGTCTGAATTGTGCGTTCAGCCTGTCTATCTATCTGAGGGTGGAATGCGATGCTCAAATTAATCTGCATCCCCAGACCCTTCTAAAATAATTGCCAAAATCTAGCCGTAAATTGTGCTCCTCTGTCATAAATAATGGATACCGGTACTCCATGCAATCTGACTATTTCCCGGATATACAACTCCGCATAATCTTCGGCCGAGAAAGTAGCTCTTACTGGCAGTAAATGAGTTGATTTTGTCAATCTATCAACTATCACCCATATAGAGTCATATCTATGTCTTGTACGAGGTAATCCTGCCACAAAATCCATATTCACTGCTTCCCATTTTCAGAGAGGCACAACTATGTCCTGAGTCAAACCGCCTGGTTTCTGATGTTCTGCTTTCACCTGTTGGCAGTTAGGACACTAAGCTACAAATTCAGAAATTTCTCTTTTCATACCTGGCCACCAGTAGTTTCCTTTGATATCGTGGTACATTTTTGTCGCACCGGGGTGAAGAGAATAATGGGCGTAATGTACCTCGTTTATAATCTGCTGGCGGAGCCCTGAAACATCTGGAACACATAGGCGACCTTTACATAACAGCACTTCTTCCTCAGTTACCTGAAAATCTGGCGCTTTACCCTGCTGGATTCTGTCTTTGAGCTGGATCAGGTCAGGATCCTCATATTGCCGTTCTTTCACTTCCACAACTAATGATGACACTGCGGTGTTCTGAATTACCGCTCTATCGTCCTCTGTTTCTGCTACACGAACGGCTAGGCTAGCTAACTGATGTATCTCCCTGACCAATTCCCGCTGCTCGGGCTACAAATACGCCAAACTCCCCATGGACTTACGACTGAGAGCATCTGCTACAACATTGGCTTTTCCCGGGTGGTACAGAATATTCACGTCATAATCCTTTAACAGCTCCAACCAGCGACATTGCCGCAGATTCAACTCCCTCTGAGTGAAGATATACTATAGGCTCTTGTGATCTATAAAAATATCAACATGGATGCCATACAAGTAATGTCTCCACATTTTCAAGGCGTGGATCACTGCGGCTAACTCCAGGTCGTGGGTAGGGTAATTCTTTTCATGTTTCCTCAGCTGTCTGGAAGCATATGCAATCACCTTACCATGCTGCATCAACACACAACCTAACCCAACACCTGATGCGTCGCAATACACTGAATAACCCTCTGTACCTTCCGGCAATGCTAGCACTGGGGCAGAGGTTAATCTGTCTTTTAACTCCTGGAAGCTCTGATCACATGCCTCTGTCCACTGAAACTTCACTGCTTTCTGCATCAGTTTAGTCAGAGGGGCCGTCATAGTAGAGAATCCCTCAACAAATCTCCTGTAATATCCCGCTAACCCCAGAAAACTGCGGACTTCGGTTGGAGTGGTAGGCCTAGGCCAGGTTTTAACTGCTGCTATCTTCTGCATGTCAACCTGTATACCAGCATCCGACACAATGTGCCCTAAGAAAGCTACTGAGTTACGCCAGAATTCACTCTTAGAAAATTTAGCATATAACTAGCGGTCCCTGAGGATCTGGAGCACTGTCCGCAAATGAGTCCGGTGATCTGCTTCAGAGCGAGAATACACCAGAATGTCATCAATAAATACTATTACAAACAAGTCCAGAAAAGGTCTGAAAATACTGTTCATCAGATCCATGAATATTGCTGGGGCATTCGTTAACCCAAAGGACATAACTAAAAATTCGAAGTGTCCATATCGGGTCCTGAACGCCATTTTAGGGATATCTCTTTCATGAACTCGAACCTGGTGATATCCGGACCGCAAGTCAATCTTGGAGAAGTATCTGGCTCCCTGTAACTGATCAAATAAATCATCTATTCTGGGGAGCGGGTACTTGTTCTTCACAGTAACTTTATTCAACTGCCGATAATCTATGCACATACGGAGCAAGCCATCTTTTTTTTTCACAAATAACACTGGCGCACCCCATGGTGAAGTACTCGGCCTGATGAAACCTTTATCTAGCAAATCCTTCAACTGCTCCTTCAACTCTCTGAGTTCTGCAGGAGCCATATGATAAGGAGGAATTGATATAGGTTGAGTGTCTGGTAGTAAATCGATAGCGAAATCTATTTTCCTTTCTGGGGGAATACCAGGTAACTCATCTGGAAACACATCAGGGAACTCGTTCACCACTGGAACGGACTGGAGTGTCGGAGATTCTGCTCGGACATCCTGAACCCTGATTAGGTGGTAGATACATCCCTTAGTTATCAATTTCCTCGCCTGAAGGTAGGAAATAAACCTACCTTTTGGAGTAGCTATGCTGCCCTTCCACTCGCCATTGGCAAAGCATGGCACTAGCCAATCCATACCCATTATGGCATTGAAGTCTATCATTTCTAACTCGACCAGATCTACTATGGTCTGACGGTCAGCAACCTCTACTATACACCCTCGGTAAATTCTGCTAGCTACAATAGAGTCACCGACGGGCGTGGATACTGAAAAGGGTTGTTGCAATAATTTTAGCGCAATATTGAACTTTCGTGCCACGAATGGAGTAATGTAGGACAAAGTAGATCCTGGATCAATCAATACATAAGCAGGGTGTGAGCAGATAGTTATCATACCTGTCATAACATCAGGTGACGCTTCTGAATCCTGCCTCCCTGGTAAAGCATATGTGCGGATTGGACCCGCACTTACACTGGAGGGCCCTGATCTGCCCCGACCCCTGCCTGCTGAAACTGAGGGCCTGCGCCCTGCCGAGGATGCTGTAGCTCGTGACCCTACGGATGCCCTGTCCTGTCTATCCCGATCCTCCTGACCTCTGGCTGAGCAATCTCTCATCAAATGGCCCTCTTGGCCACAAATATAACATCCGGTGGAGCCATACCTGCATGCTCCAGGATGGCGTCGGCTGCATATAGGGCAAAGTGGTAGGGTATACCTACTCTGCTCCGCCCTCCTCTGTAATGGTGAATCTGCAATCTGCGAGCCTCTGCCGGTCTCTGACTGCCCCCTGCGGGTAAATCTACCCTTCTGCGGCTGTGGTGGAGGCGGGGGCGTGGGCGACCTATCTAACAATCGTGGCCTAGGTCCTCCCCGAGCCTTCCTCTGTATCTCAACTGGCCTGTCCCAGCGGCGCTGTTCCTGATTGGTCCTCCTGATCTCCCGATCCCGCTGCCTGATGCCCTCAATATTCTGGGCAAATGCCTGAACTCAGGCAATATCCATGTCCTCTCGTAGTGTAGCCGTAATACAAGTATCAACATATTCTGAATTCAACCCCATAATAAAGCGGTGTACCCTGGATGCCATGGTATCAACAAAGGCCGGTGCGTACCGGGCCAAAGAGTCAAACCGCAAGGCATATTCCCGAACACTCATGGCTCCCTGCTCGAGATGTAGGAACTGGTCCACCCGAGCCTGTCAAATCTCCCGTGGCCAATAGTGATCCAGAAAAGCTCCTGAGAAGCTGGACCAGGTCGGAGGGGAAACATCTCTCCCTTGGGACCTTTCCCAGCTTTCATACCACAATACGACGATGTCCCGTAACCGGAATGCTGCTAATTCAACCGATTCTGTAGGCGTGGCATGCATAACCCTGAAAATTCTCTGCATCTGATCTAGAAAATCCTGAGGGTCCTCTGTCCGGTCCGTACCTGTAAACTGTGGGGGATTCAGAGCCAAGAACTCTCGGACCCTTGAACTACCGGGCCCTCCTGACAACTCCGCAACTGTAGACGGCATCGGCTGACGCTGAGCAGCCATCATCCGTGCTAACATGACTACCGCACTCCTAACCTCCTGGTTGGAAGGTATCGGTATAGGGACTGCTGGAGGTGATGTCGCCTCAAGTGGCTCATGATGTGGTGGAGACTGCTGAGAAGGCTGGGACAATGCCTCTGTAGTGCCCTTTGATCGGGCTGTTTCTAAACGAGGGTGAGGCATTTTGCTGGTGCCTTCCCCTGCTGCAATATCTAAGCTCCGGCCTGTGATAGGATGTCGTTGGTCTGACATTATCTGTAACCAAAGAATACAGTAAGCTCTAGGGACCCAACCCTCTATTGTACCGCTCTGCAGCACGACTGAATAAAAAAAAGAAGAGTAACCATCCTATCATGCCTCGCAGCCTCCTGCCTATAGTATGTGGTGCACAACACATCCATAGACAAGACTTTGCTTAGCACGGCTTGTAGACTCTCTGGGACACGACCTGCTCTGATACCAAGTTTGTCACGCCCCGCCTTGGGGGGTATGACTGGCACCTGGTGCCCTACTAGGACTTTAACCACTAGACTACTGAGCCCGAGCACATCTGGTGCCTGGCTGGCTCTAACTCAGATTTCTGGAAAAAAAGGGCTATATAACGGCTGTAAATACAGCCTCCGGCCAACTGGGCCTACAGCCACCTGTATCTGTACTAACAGCTAACCAGAAACATATCAATATAAGGGAGCCTATGCGGGCCGACAAGGCCATCATGCTGTCTAGTTACCTGTAACTCAACAATGAAATACTGAAAAGCTACGTGACCGGCGAGGTCACCACTACTGTCAACAGAGACCTCACACAGCCAACATAAACAAAAATGTTAAACAGCTACGACAAACTGCACGGCCTCACACGACCGGCTCAGCTGACCACAGAGAAATATATACAGACTGCAAGCCTCTAAGAATGCCGATAATATGGTCGGGACAGGGCCCCAGCCTACCCATGCTGTAAGACAAAAGAAAAGGGATAAACCTCTAGCTATCTAGCTCCGGATGACAGGAGCTGATGACCCTGTGAGCTGACTGAAATCACGAGGTATCGGCCCCTCGTCTATGAGTACCTGCAGGCAAGTAATGCAGCGCCCCCAAGGGGCGTCAGTACCGCTGGTACTGAGTATGTAAAGCAACAACTGAAAAATATCTGAAAATAAGAATACAACTGATGGAACTGAAATAGGAGGGAATAGACTAAACTGATTGAAAATGTAAAGCTAAGCCTACTCTTAACCATGCTAGAAGGAGTAGGAGTCATACCTGGAGATGTACCACTCTACTGTCGATCTACTCGTATCTAGTGTAACATGGCATAACACAACATAACATAGCATAGCACACACAAACCTTACCCGGCCCCCAAAAACTGGGAGGTACAATCAACACGCAATCTATACCCCTACCCCGGTCATCCGATCTCCTATAATAACTATAAGCATCCTGTCGATCCCCTGGGTATGCACTTGGGCTCGCTGAGCCCCTGACTATAACTATACCTGAGTCCGGAGGACTCCTGAATCAACACCCCGGGCGTACCCGCTCGACGGGGGTGTATAAAGGCCGACCAAGGCACAATATGGGGAAACCGGCATCCCATCTTCGTCCCCTGTGGGACGGCATGCCGCTCCGTAGAGCGACGCATCCTCACCCTCTGGCGGACGAGTCGATACAGCTATTAACCCTGGGGCGGTCGTGGATGCTAGGTAATCCAACCCCAAGACAATACAGTGGTCTCAACTAGTAATACTATCTGCATATACCACATGTTGAAGCTAGTGATGATAATGTATCTGTACATACTGTATGCTAAACTAGTAATAGTGATATGTATGTATTTAATATATACTGAGACTAATAATGGTATATATATATATATAATCTTCTGTCATACTGTGTTGAGTCTAATGTTAAATAAGATATAGTTTTTCTGCTGGAAATCATGTTGTATAAATGAGTTTTTTATAGTAATGTGATTTACTATTTCTAACATGCTTTCTAAACTTCATTTTAACCTACCATTCCACTTCTGAGATACCTTACAGATACTTATATTACTTTACTAAGTTTCAACTAAATACGATACTATCCTAACATACTTTACCAAATCATATACTGGGCATGCTGTACATTTCCTAACACTTTGTATTAGAATTTATACTATGCTAACAAGTTTCACGCTATACATAACATGATGCTTCCAATATCGTACCAATATTCATAATAAACATAACACACGACTTCTGAACATTCTACTGGCCTTTAAACTATTTTACTAAACCGAGACTACTAACTTGCCGAGGAAACTAACTTTACATACCTTCGCTTCTGATTTCCCGACTAACCGGCGTAGCTCGGTCAGTATTCCAGCTATTTCTCCCAACTGCATTCATATATACGTCAATCAGTACGAAATACAACTTTATTCTGAAGGACGACATCACTTTCGATATATTTATAGCCTAAACTTAGGCTTATCGAAAGACGGTCGAAAACTCGCTATTTTCCAAAAGTCCAGAAGGGAGAAGTATTCACTTCACGGCTAGGAACACATAGACACTAGTTTGGAGCAAACTTACCTTAGCCCGGTAGCTCGACGATTTGTCGGCCGAATTTCGCGAAACTAAATTCGTAGGAATGCTCCCTGCTGCTAAATACCTCAGTACCTGAGGTTAATTTGAGTTTAGACTACGTTTGGCAGCGTAATCGAATGATAATATATTACCCCTCTTGGTCTCTCTTTGTTTCTCTGCGTTTTCTGGAAATTAAATAAGAAATATAACTTCACAAACCGAAGTGGGGGATTTATATACTTGGGCCTGGACAGGCCCAACGTGTCACGGAGCCAACGCGGAGGCTCCACCTCCATGACACGTTGCCATCGCGGAGGGGCTCTGCCTCCGCTCCTTCCGCGATGGTTCGATAGGTTATCCGTCCGATCCTTTCCCGGGCCTTTCTCTAGCACGTATGGCTTTCAAATATGCTTAACCACCATGCGAATAGGCCATCTAGGTGTCTAAAATCTTACAGGGTATAACAATATAAGTCAAGGAATCAGCAAACCAGGTATTTAGGGTTACGAATGGATGTTTTCGTTCATACCCATGCCCAATCTCTATTAATTTACGTAGGATATGCTAGGACCTCCTTTGTGAATTTCCCCTAGCCTAAATGGCCATTTTCACATGTGATTACGTCTTTCATGGTTCTACCCTTGGCAAGGTACGAACACTTTCCCGACTAGGGTTACAAATCGGGCTCCATGTGTGCTCATATGTGCTATGTCGGTTATGAGAATCTCTCAATGTTCCTCATGATTTATGCATGTTTATGATCATGTATATTGGCTCAATTTATGTTCAATAAATCTTTTTCTCTTATGATTATGATTACGACTACGACTGAATTACGAATGTTTTGAAAACCTTGAGCCTTATGTTATCGTATGCTATTTACGTTATGAGCATGTTGTCCTATTTTTATGATCATTTATGAGGTTTTATATATTTTAAATATCCATTTTACTTACCTTGCATACTCGGTATATTCCACGTACTGAATGCATACTCTATGTTGTATCGTTTTATGATACAGGCTCCAACCTTCAGAACCAGGATCGTCATTAGCTTGTTGCGGAGTTTCACATCCAGCTTGTTGGTGAGTCCTCATTCTTTGAGGACCATTTGATTTAGACCTTGACGTTTTCTCTTAGTTTCAGTTGCCGGGTTAGTTGGGGATGTTGTCCAATCAACCCATCTGTTATGTTAGAGGCTTTCAGACCACGTGTAGTACTCCGTTGTTATGTATTTAGCCCGTACCGATTATCATGTTATGTTATGTCATGTTCATGCTTCCTATATGCTGATATGTTAAGTATTCCTTTTTGTTGATATGAAGTTAGATGAATGTTCATGTCATGGGTCGACTTGGAGTCTCTCGAGACTCCTTTTCCCATGTTACGATCCGGGTCTACATTTGGGTCGTGAGAATTTCTCTTTGATTTTCATGTTGGAGTAAAAAAGAGTATGTTATGTTGATGCAATGACTTAATCATTAAAATACTACTCCTAGCCTCTCATTCAGTTTCATAAAGACTTCAGAGCCTTATATCCTCTGACGATTTAGTCAACCCCCCCACCCCCCACCCCCACCCCCACCCCTGCTCTCCTTACAATTACATGTGCACTTTAATTTTGAATTTAGAGAATTTACCTTATCCCATATCCTTTTAATTTTTGTACAGTTACCTGCAATTTCAGCATATTTTTTGAGTTAAATTACACATCTCTTTTTGCAAGTGATATAGCTTTACTCTATTTGATTAACCAATTCTTTTTTTAAGATAAACCCAAAGATCCATAGTTGTCCTAGAATAGATGACGTTGTCATCTATCTCCCTTAATAATAAATTGAAAAGACGTAAAATCACCATATTGTTGCATATATTTCATGATTGTAGATCTCTAGAGTCTGAGGCTGAAATTAAATAACTTCCGTCTATAAACTCCAATTTGTTATTGGTAAATCACACAATGAGAACAAATTTACACCAAGCTTAATATCATTTTTCATCAAAGTGAGAAACTCACCAAGCTCATACCCGCTGAATCTGAAGAGTGTAAGTGATAAAGATGATTGGAATCATAGAAAACTGCACGCAATGATCTCAATTAAAGGTGGCAAATGGGCGGTTTTGGCTGAATTTGGACAGGTTAAAGAGGATTGTATTAATAAATAGGTCATTGCCCAATCCTGCCCAAAATTGTTTGGCTAAGATGGGTTGGTTCAAGATGGACTAAATAATGGGTCATAACCCAACCGAGCCAATTTAATCAAAATTCTCTTCTTTATTTTTAAATATAATAATAAATATTCTCAAATAAATATTTTTAAAAAGTCGTCATACATATCATATATAGTACAAAAAAATTTAAATTATATATATTGACAATATAATGTTTATTATAATTTTAGAACTTTGATATATTTCTTTTTGCAACTTTCAATATACAAAAGTATGTAGTAGCACATCATTAGTCATTTTCTGAAAATAAAAAATGGCTTTAGATTATCTAAAATATAAACACAATTTGCTGATTTTTATATTTTTAGAAATTAATTTTTTTTAATAAAGTAAAATACTTTCTCCTTGAAATAGAGTTAATAATGACACATCCAATATCAGATAAAAGAAAGTAAAACACTTCAATTATTTCAAAATATTGATACTACTACTACTACAAGGTTATACAAGAGGTTTGTAAAAAAATTATTTAATTTTTTACCTAGACAGATATATCTTTACTACAAAAATCTGAATCAAACTTTTCTCTGATGTAGATGAGCTGAGTTTGGGCTAGCTAGAGGGTTGAACTTGGGCAAGCATATTTCATGGGTCAAGATGGGTTATGCTCAAACAAACCCATCTAGAAATTTTTATATGTGCAACCCATGAAATGTAGGGCGGGTTAGGCGGGTCAAATGAGTTTTGGTTAGATTTGCCACACCTAATCGCCATAATTCCTTCTCTTGTATTAACCACGCTAGAGTTGTTTCTGTCATCATTTAATAAAAAACAAAGTTTATGATGTTGAGAATAAAAGAAAATGACAATTGCCTAATGATGAAGACTATTTTTTTCAAGGCTCTGATACCGCATCGAAATATGAAGGAGAAAAATAATTTGAAAATTTTCTTGTATATCTCGTTCATAGAAATACTATGTATTTATAGAATTTATTCTAGGGATTAAATGCCGCAAAAATAATAATAATAAAACAAGTTTATAATTTAACTACAACTATGTAAAATAATATTTATACTATGGACACCTATACATTTCTAGAAGCATCTAAGAAAAGATTTTACTCTATGTGGATATATGCAAGTGTGTTGTATATTTCTTTATAGACTAAGGACTAAGTAAACAAAGAGAAGAGATGAGAACCCAACTACTGATAAATATTTCAGCTTGGGTTCAGTTGATTTTCTATATCTCTTATCTTCTTTGTATAGATATCTTGAAATCTTTGATCGATTTATTTATCTTCTTCTTGTCTGAACCATATGAAGTTTTCCTCTATCAAGTTTGATATAAGTCTCAATACTATCTGTGTCCTTTACTTCTAAATTTTCTTTACCCATATATACTCTAATCTTATTTGATTATTAGAGATAATATGTGCATTAATATATATAATGCTCTTAATTAGCATTTTGAATAGGAAATGAAAGTTACAAATTAAGTTTATCTGTCATTCACTATTATATTTTGCTCCCTTTATATCTTGGGAAAAAAAAAGTAAAATTCATGTGAAGTTTTAATTTTTTAATATCTTTTTAAATTGAAAAAAAAAGAAGTAAAATTCATGTGAAGTTTTAGTTTCATTACTGATCTAAACTTCAAGTATTTTTGTTTCTTTCTCAATTAATTAAACTTCACATTTTTATTAATTAATTCATCCCTATTAATCAGACAAACCTAGATTAACATTTTATGTTGTTTATATTTAATACAGGCATGTTTAATTACATTAATATGAATCAGAGCTAATTCGTTAAAATTCGCTAATCCTATTATGTTTTCTATGTAAACTCAAATATTTCTTTCATTTTATTTTAAGTTATTTTTATCCTTTTAATTTGTCCAGAATAAGTCATTTTTAAGGAAATTAAGATTGTATTAATTTTTTTGTAAAAATTATCCTTATCTAATAAATATTGAATAAATTTCTATGAAATCTCACATTTTTAAAATATTTTTCTATCAAAGGATTTTTAGTATAATTTACTTAATTACTAATATTATTAAGTGATTTTCTTAGCAGGGCTATCAAACCTTTAAAAGTCACTTAAAAAATAAAAAAATTTCTATATATCTCTAATTAATTAGACTGGTGACACATTTTCTATTCTACCTACGTTCTATATTGATGATGAAGCATACTGGAAAAGGTTGTCCTTCAGCCCAAAAAAAGAAAGAAAAGGTTTCCTTAAAGAGAGAGAGAGAGAGAGAGAGAGAGAGAGATTAGGTAGGCTTTTAGAACACAGGTAATTCTCTTTGAGTCTACTTAATTCGAATTAATTTTTTGAAAAGTTTCACTTTGAAGATAAAGTGCTATCTATCAAAGGTGAATCTTTATTATTTTTTTGAAAAGTTTTTTTTTTAGAGTTAAAATGCTACCTATGAAAGGCGACTCTATATTCAAGATTCCCGTCTTTCCAAGCCTTTTGATTGACAACGTGCAATTCATAAACAGTCATAGCTACTTTGAAAGTTTCTTGTTCAATCCAAAAATATAAGATACATAAATGCTCTATTTGTGGTATTGAGCTTTTATCGAATCAAGCTTTAGGTATCCACATAAGACATTATCAGATCAAGAGTTCGCGGGATTTTATCTTAATTTGCTAAATCAAACGATATTACGCTAATCATAAATAGACCAAAAAAAAAGAAGGAGATTCACTAACAAGACTAATGTGTTAAGCCATTTGTTCTATTTCTTCTATTTTATGATTAACTACTTATAGATTTAATTTTGATCTAGTTAAATAACGATTTAATTTATAGAATAATTTATGCAATGAATGAGGAGCGACATGTTAACTACGTAATACTAGAAACATAATAATTGATTAATTAATTAGCGTGATACATTTATTTCTATCCCATAACTATGTCAAAATAAATTGTTATAATGAACTCTGAATTACGCACAATACTTTAATTTGGTCATGAGTTACTAATTTTTAACCATATGTTATTCCAAACTCATTAATTCAGATTTGCATTGCTCATTATCTGAGTATTTTATTTTTATAAAATTTAAGATCCCTGAATAAAGATGAAAAGATTTATGCAAATCTAAATTTACTTTCCACTATTAACCCAACTACATAAGAGATGGGTGATAACGCTTAGCTATATATTTATTAGGGAAAAAAAGCAGAAAATTAAATTAATACGGCAATTTCTTCTACAACCTAAGCACTGTATGTTTTTGCATGAATAGTATAGAAAGAACATGTCTAAAAGAAGAAAAAATAAACTAAAAAAGAAGTGAACTATTTTTCTTGGACATATGTGAATCCGTCGAAATTTTCAAAAAAGAAAGCACCATCTTGAAAATTTATATACTGCTTCGGATTATCTCTTCCAGTTTCGGTACTCCCCTCTGAATTATTATTATTAGTAGTATTAAGATTAGGGTTCCAATTTTAGGATGAAAAGAAGAAATTATCGACTTGAAGAAAAAATAAAAAATTCTGAGGATTCTTCAAAATTGCATGATTGAAATTACTTAGCGCTACATAAATTCTAATAGAAATTGAATTGATTATAACAATATTGCAATATTTATATGATTCTATTTTAGAAAATCAAATGTTTTACTAAAATCTTACTCATACATTTCACTTTATTCAAATTAAATTATAATTATTTATCGTCATCTTGGTCAGAACGTAAAAATGTCAAAATAGTATTTGGATGCTGAAAAGAACAAATAATAAAGACTGAATTGTGAAAAGTTATAACTTGTAAGGATATTTAAGATAAATTATGTTTATATTTATAAAATGTGGAGCATTAAAATAAAACTCCTAATTTAATATAATTATTAAATATAATATTTTAATTCAATAGGGGCAAAATTATAATTCAACTTTTAAATTTAAGAGCTTCCAACTTATATAGTAACTAGTCTATGCATACGCGCCTCGCGCGTGTCCCTAGTATTAATAAAAATAAATTTATAAAAATAGCATAAATAATATTTCAAAAATATTTTGTGTAACAATATAAGAATTTAAAAAGAAATTATCAACTTCAAATTGATAAATTATTTTCTTTAAGAGATTGATCTAATCTAGAAGTTCTTTCTTCATTTTGTCCTAATACTTGTTTCAATGAACAAACACGTCATAGAAATAACATTTGATTGAAAGGTAAAAAAATCGTTCGTTTTTATATGAATACTTAAATGCATGCATTATATGTATATATAAATATTAATATTTTCCATATATTTCAAATAAGGAAGAATGTTACACATAAAATTTAGTTAATTTTAAAATCCTAAATATTAGAAAAATAATTAAATAATTAATTTGTCAAGTGTGAACTCTATTTTTAAAGGGTAAAAGGTAAATAATATTTTGTTACGAGGCATCGCACTTTAAATATTTAGTAATAACTTAATATTAAACTTTTTATTTTATCCTTTATGAGATAATTTTAGCTCAATTTTACTTCTTTTTCTCTTAATCTACGTGTTTAGCAAACACTTCACATAAATTGAAAAGAAAAAATAGTGTAGATTTAACTAAAAGAAAGTGAATAACAAGAGTATTCGTTTAATTGAAACAACTTAAAGTATGTTGTGAATCTATATCTTTTTTTTATTATACAATTTTCTTTAAAAGAAGAAGGAATTCATGTATTAATAGACTTTGCAATTGATTTATTGCCGGGCACTCAGCCCATATCAATCCCCCCTTATCGCATGACTCCTACTGAACTCAGAGAACTAAAGGAGCAGTTGAAGGATTTGTTAGACAAGGGCTTTATCTGGCCGAGTACTTCACCTTGGGGTGCGCCAGTTCTGTTTGTGAGAAAGAAGGATGGTTCCCTCCGCATGTGTATAGACTATCGACAACTGAATAAAGTTACTGACAAGAATAAGTATCCGCTTCTCAGGATAGATGATTTGTCTGATCAATTACAGAGAGCTAGATATTTCTCCAAAATTGACTTAAGGTCCGAATATCATCAGGTTCGGGTTCGTGAAAGGGATATTCCAAAGACTGCCTTCAGGACTAGATACGGCCATTCTGAATTCTTAGTCATGTCCTTTGGGCTAACGAATGATCCAGCCGTGTTTATGGACCTGATGAACAACATTTTTAGACCAAAGCTGGACCTGTTCGTGATAGTGTTTATTGATGATATTTTGGTGTATTCTCTCTCGGAGGCAGACCACTAGGATCATTTGCAGACAGTGCTCTAGATTCTCAGAGACCGTCAGCTGTATGTCATGTTCTCTAAATGTGAATTTTGGTTGAATTCAGTAGCCTTTTGGGGTCATATCGTGTCGGATGTTGGTATACAGGTAGATATACAGAAAATAGAAGCAGTGAAAACATGGACCAGACCTACCACTCCGACCAAGGTATGCAGTTTCCTGGAGTTAGCAGGGTACTAAAGGAGGTTTGTTGAAGGATTTTCCACCTTAGCAGCCCCTCTAACTAAACTGACGCAAAAGGAAGCAAAATTTCAGTGGACTGAGGCATGTGAGCAGAGCTTCCAGGAATTGAAAGACAGGTTAACGTCATCTCCAGTGTTAGCATTGCCAGAAGGTACAGAAGGTTATGCAGTTTATTGTGACGCTTCGGGTGTTGGGTTAGGATGTGTGTTGATGTAGCATGGTAAAGTAATTGCTTATGCTTCCAGACAGCCGAGGAAACATGAAAAGAACTATCCTACCTATGACTTGGAATTGGCCGCAGTGATTCACGCCTTAAAGATATGGAGACATTACTTGTATGGCGTCCACGTGGATATTTTCACTGATCATAAGAGCCTACAGTACATCTTAACCCAGAAAGAGTTGAACTTGCGGCAGCGTCGCTGGTTAGAGCTGTTGAAAGACTATGATGTGAATATTCTATATCACCCAGGGAGAGCTAATGTGGTGGCAGATGCCCTTAGCCGTAAATCTATGGGAAGTCTGGCACACTTACAGCTTGAGCAGCGGGAGTTAGCCCGGAAATTGCATCAGTTAGCCAATTTAGCCGTTCGTGTAGCAGAAACAGAGGACAACAAAGTGGAAATCTAGAACACCGCAGTGTCGTCTTTAGTCGTGGAAGTAAAGGAACGGCAGTGTGAAGATCCTAGCCTGGTTCATCTTAGAAACAGAGTTCAGCAAGGAGAGGTGACAGATTTTCATGTAACCGAGGATGGGCTATTCCGATATAAGATCGCCTTTGTGTTCCAGACGTTGCAGGGTTTCGCCAGCGAATTATGAGAGAGGTACATTATGCCTATTATTCTCTCTACCCAGGTTTGACGAAAATGTACCACGATATAAAAGAAATCTACTGGTGGCCAGGAATGAAGAAGAGGATAGCAGAATTCGTAGCTCAGTGTCCCAACTGCCAGCAGGTAAAAGCTGAACATCAGAAACTAGGCGGACTGACTCAGGATATAGTTGTGCCTCTATGGAAATGGAAAGAAGTAAATATGGATCTTGTAGCAGGATTACCCCGCACCAGGTGTAGATATGATTCGATCTGGGTGATTGTTGACAGCCTGACAAAATCAGCTCATTTTTTGCCAGTAAGGGCTACCTTTTCCGCCGAGGATTATGCTGAGTTGTATATCAGAGAAATAGTCAGGTTGCATGGTGTTCCAGTGTCCATTATCTCCGACAGAGGGGCGCGGTTTACAGCTAAATTCTGGCAATCATTTCAGAGAGGCTTGAGGACATAGGTTAACCTGAGCACAACTTTCCATCCTCAAACAGATGGGCAGGCAGAACGCACCATTCAAACGCTCGAGGATATGTTGTGAGCGTGTGTGTTGGATTTCGGAGGTAGCTGGGATGAACATTTACCACTCATTGAGTTCGCCTATAATAACAGTTACCATTCAGCTATTCAGATGGCGCCTTATGAGACATTATATGGGCGAAAGTGCAGATCTCTAGTTGGTTGGTTTGAGGTAGGAGAATCAGCATTGATTGGGCCAGATATCATTCATCAGTCAGAGGAAAAAGTAAAGCTTATCAGAGAACTTTTACTAACTGCTCAGAGCCACCAGAAATCTTATGCTAACATGCGGCGCCGAAAATTGAAATTTAATGTGGGTGATTGGGTATTTCTGAAAGTTTCGCCGATGAAGGGTGTAATGAGATTTGGCAAGAAAGGCAAGCTCAGCCCGAGGTTTGTTGAGCCTTATCAGATTCACTGAAGAATAGGCCAAGTGGCGTATGGGCTAGACTTACCTCCAGAGTTAGAATCTGTCCACCCAGTTTTCCATGTATCAATGCTGAGAAAGTGCATAGGAGATCCCTCCAGAATTGTCCAGTCCAAGATGTTCAGGTTACAGAGGTGTTGGCCTATGAAGAAGTTCCAGTAGCCATACTAGACTGGCAGATTCGCAGATTAAGAACTAAAGATGTTGCTTCTGTCAAAGTATTATGGCGTAACAGGAACCGAGAGGAAATGACTTGAGAAGCAGAAGAAGATATGAAAGCCAGATACCCTCAGTTATTTCAGACTTAGTTAGTCAGAGGTATGTTGATATTGCTATTTTATGAGTTGCTTTATATTCATGTGTATGAGTGAGATGTTGACTTCAGTTTATTATGTAATGGATGCTATAGTATTCTATGGAGTACCTGTATTGGACTTTTCTGTGTTTCAGGATTTTTGAGATAGTCCATATTACAGGGGAAACTCTGCCGAAATTTTTCCAGAAAAGGTAGAGCAAGTTAAAATTTCTGTAAATGGAATTTAACATTCGAGGACGAATGTTCTTAAGGGGGGAAGGATGTTACACCCCGTAAGTTCTTGACACTTAGTTGGCTTATTCGCATGTTGGTTAAGAGTTTTAGAATGTCATACGTGCGAGAAAAGGGCCCTGGGAGAGACCGAACAAGCGCCAAGTCGGAGCGTCGCAAGGCAAATGCGACTTATAAATTGCATTCGACAAATGCGACTTAAAGGCCTCAAGTATATAAGGCCTCCCACCTTGTTTAAATCATTTCCTTACATTTAATTTCTAGTGAACGACCAGTAAATAGGGGAGACGAAGGGTTTTCATTAATTTTCGTCCGATTAAGCCGTCAAACGCAGTCCAAACTCGAATTAACTTCGGGTAGTGAAGTATAAAGCTGCCGGGAGCATTCCTGCGGAGTTAGTTTCTCGAAATTCGGTTGGCGAATCGTCTTCATGATGAGATAAGGTAAGTGGAATTGCTCCAAACTAGTGTTAATATACTCCCAGCATTAAAGTGAGTATTTCTCCCTTCTAGACCCCTGAGAAATAGCGAGTTTTCGGCCGTTCTTCGATAAGTCAAAGAATAGGCAGTAGGTATAGCCATAATATGGTTTCTTTCCAAAATAATAGTAGAATTAATTCTATTCTTTCATGAATATGAATACAGTTGGGAGAAATAGCTGAATACTAGCCGAGCTACGCCAGTTAATCAAAAAGTCGGCAGTTGAGGTATGTAAAGCCGGTTTCTTTCGGCAAGCTAGTAGTTCTAGTATAGCAAAATAGTACGAATTTCAGTAGAGTGTTTCAGAAGTCGTATAGTAAGTACAGTATGAAATTTAGTAAGCATATTAGAAATATAATACAGTGTTCAGCATGAAATTCAGTAAAACAGTATAAGTCCCAGCAAAATATTCCAGAAATATTATTACAGATTTAGTATATTTCAGTATCAAATTCAGTATATTTCAATATGAGATTCAGAACAAAATACCAGGACATAAATATTATTATCAGATCTAGTATATATATTACATGTGTCTATTGCTATCTGTGGAGACATGATTATTCTGTGTTGGGCACCCTTAGAGCTTCCTTGACCGCCCCAGGGTTAATAGCTGTGTCGACTCACCTGCCAGAGGGTGAGAATACGTCACTCTACGGAGTGGCATGTCATCCGCCAGCGGACGAAGATGGGATGCAGATTCCCCAGAGCAGGCTGATCAGCACTATACCACACCCCCTGTCGAGCGCTTGCGCCTGGGGTGCAGATTTCAGATTACAGATTTCAGATTTCAGAATTCAGGAGTCCTCCGGACTCAGATACAACTATAGTCAGGGGCCCAAAGAGCCCAAGTTGCATACCCAGGGGGCCGGCAGGATGCTCATAGTTACTAGGTGGATGGTATGACCTGGGTAGGGATATATAGATTGTATGTCGGTTGGTACCTTACGGCTTATGGGGGATGGTAAGGTTCTTGTATGCTATGTTGTGTTAGTTATTAATAAATAAAAAGTAGACCGTCATGTTATCAGGTATGACTCTTACTCACTTCAGTAAAGTTACGCTCTTTTCAGTAAGTCTCAGCTCGTCTCCTATTACTTCAGTATCTATTAGTATTATCGTTTGCTTTCAGTTATTTTCAGTTATTGCTTTGCATACTCAGTACCAGTGGTACTGACGCCCGTTTTGGGGCGCTGCATTACTTGCCTGCAGGTACTCATAGACGAGGAGCAGATCCCTCGTAGTTCTATCCAGCGTACAGAGTCTTCAACTCCTATCATCCGGAGTTTGACAGCTAAAGGTTTACTTCCCTTTTTGTTTGTACAGTATGGGTAGGCCGGGGCCCTGTCCCGACCATCTTATTATTCTTAGAGGCTTGCGGATTGTATATTCCCTGTGGTTAGCTGTACCAGTTGTGTGGGTCCATGTGTATGGTTTTTAGTTTGCATGTGATGGTCGTGTGGGGCCTTGTTCAGTTGTCAGTTGGTGACCTTGTCATTCACAGATCAGTTTAGCACTTGATTCTACTTTTCAGTGATAACTAGTCAGCATGGTGGCCTTGTCGGCCCGCATAGGTTCCCTTATGTTCAGTTGTTCTGGGTAGCTGTTATATTCCTACAGGTGGCTATAGGCCTTGTCGGCCGGAGGCTGTATTTACAGTCGTTATATAGCCGTTGTTTTCATAAATCAGAATTAGAGTCAGCCTGGCACCAGAAGTGCTTAGGCTCAGTAGTCCAGCAGTCCAGGTCCTAGTAGCGCACCAGGTGCCAGTCATGTCTCCCAAGGCGGGGTGTAACAGGTGATAACACACGTCAAAATTATTTTTCATCGATAATAACACATCCCGAAACTATTTTACATCGGCAATAACTCACGCGAGAATCATTTTCCATCAGCATCACTAGAGCATATTTTTTCACAAAGTAACTCAAAAGGACACTATTAGCCAATAATTATCATGCAACAATAAGAGTGACATGACTATGTATGCACAAATATATATCACAAGTTAAACAATCAACCCTACAACCAAGAATCATCAAGTCATAATCAAGTATCACGTAGTGCATAAGTCTCAGTAAGTCAATCACATCATAAGTCGTGGAATATCATCAATATATCAAATTCATATAAATTTATTTATATCATGATACTATTTCCTGCATAAACGCTCATCATCTCATTTATATGGGACCCCCTTTTTACTCATTACCCTTAAATTTATTAAATATATTTAAAACTAACACCTCAAAGAAATAAGAAATCTTTACTTGCCTAGAACTGAAGCCAAGCGTCAAATTAAGAATTTTTCCTTCCGTAATACTTTTGAACGATTAAAATATGTTCAAATACGTAATCTTCATAAGAACGCATCTCCAATAACACCCATATTTCTATATTTATTTTCGACTCAAAATATTGGGTCAAAAAACATCATCCTAAGTTTCGGCGCCGAATCTAGAATTTTTTTTAGATTATGTTAACCCATAATGAAATAAACTCGAACATCAAATTTCAGATAAAGCAAATCATTATTCCACCTCCAAATTAAGAATTTTACTGTAAGAACCCTATGCTTAAAACCTTCGTGATCCTCATAATTTCTCCATGTTTTTACTAAAAATTTTACCCCTAATTATGAAATAAACTCAGAAAAAATTAGAAATATTATCTTGACGCAAACCCTATTCGAGATCTTTGCAAGGTTACGGAGCATACAAAGACCAGTATTATAATGATCAAGACAAGGGTTTTACATGACTAAGCTTCAGAACTGCAAAAGAAAAATTCGGTCAAGTGTGTGTAAGATAATTCAAATTCCCTATAAGACATCAATAAATGATTAGATCATTTAGTGGAGAACTAGGACTTGAGAGATGGATCAAGGGGGATAACACAATAGTGTTGCTTTAATCAAATTTATCAAGTATGTCTAAAACAAACTTTCGTTGACTCAAAACAATCCCATATTTTTTTACGCAAAACTTTCATGCAAAAAAAATAATAAAGTTCTCCCAGATCTTTGATCCGAAATTCTTTATTGAGGAAGACTTCAGATTCTCAAGATCCAAGTTATTATTCCCAGTGAGGAGAATATCATTAACATAAACTGCCACGATAGATCTTAAGTCACTAACTTTCTTAAAAAAATAATGAATAGTCAATCAAAGATAACATCCTCTAAAACTAAGAGCACCGGCAATCCTGGCATATTATTGCCTAGAGGTTGCTTCCCTTGTAGGTTTTTCTTCAATCGACAAACATGATTAGGTGTAGATAGAGTTAACCCTGCAGAAAACTTCATATACACCTTTTCCTGTAGATCCCCATGTAAAAACAAATTGTGTACATCTAATTGAGAGATAAATTAATTTTGTGTAATTGTTATAGAAAAAAAAACACCTAATTATGGTCCTTCTGCCACTGGGAAAAAACGCCTTATGATAATTAATACACTCCCTCTGAATGTCTCCTTGGATGACTAACCTAGTCTTTAATCTTTCAATAAAACCATCAGACTGAGGGTTGACCTTGTAAACTCAATTATGATGTAAATTCTTCCTAAATTGTGGGAGATAAACAACCTCCTAACTCTTGTTGAGCTTGAATGCAACAAATTCTGATTTCATAGACTTTTTCATCTAAAGTAAAGTATTGCTTTAGCATAACTTCTAGGTTCTGAAATAGTATAAATAAAACCCCGTAGAGTTTGATTTTTAAGAGAAAGGTCTACAAAAGAAAATTGAAAGGGTTGGATATGATGAGAGAAACATGCAGTAGCAAGATCTGTAAAATGGATGCAACTGCAAACATAGTTAGGAAGATATTCAGGCATTTTGCAGACCCTCTCTAATCTTCTTAGTGACACAAAGGTAGGAGAGGGATACTATTTTTAGGACTTCTGTTAGAACTAAGTATAGAAGGATAAGATATAGGTGAAGGAATATCTGAAACAAACAAAAGGTTTGAAGGTGTGAGTGACTGATTAGAATGACCTAGGATAGAAGGTGAAAAAATAGGACTAGGTTCTAAAATGATAGAAGAGAAAGTATATATATCCTCATGAAAATGAATATATCTAGATACAAAAATATTCTTAGAGTCAAGTTCTAAGAGTTTATAACCTTTTTGATCAGGAGGATAACGTAGAAACACATAGCCTTAGTTCTAACATCAAAATTATCTATGTTTTATGCTAATAAGAGGCATAACAAAGATAATCAGAACTTCTCAAAGAATTATGATCATGAACTTTCTTGAACATGACTTAAAAAAGTGATTTATCATGTAAAGCTTTCAAAGAAATTCTGTTAATAAGGTGTGTGGCAATTAATATACTCATCCTAATAAGAAATAGAAAGCTTTGAATGAAACATGAGAGGCCTAGCTATGTCCAAAAGATGTTTGTGTTTCCTCTGAACATCATCATTTTTTTAGGGGGTAGATGCAAAATTCCTTAAGATAGGAGAAAGCCTGAGATAATAGATATTGTGCCTAATTCTAAGGCATAATCTGATCCTATCACTTTTATCTTCAAACTAAATTATCTCTCAATCATATCCAGAAAAGATTTAACCATAGTGTCTCTGCTGAAGTCATCCACTATAGTTAGAAAATCTCTATTTTCATGGTAGTTAGGAATCTTATAAGGTCCCGATATATCAATATGGATTAAATCGAAAAGCCTTTTAGTGAAAATAATTCTCAAAGAGAAAGACAATCTAGATTGCGTTGCTTGAGGACAAATATCATAAATAAATGTAGAGTTTGGACAGGAAGAAACTGAACTAATTCATTTCATTTCTTGTAAAGGAAAATATCATAATCTTTGATGCGAAAGCTTTACATCAAAAATTGATTTTAGCATAAGAAACTTAAACTGAAAATGGACCAATGTCCTTCTTTTTGCTTAAAATAGGAATACTAGAATGAAAAAAATCTCTAGACAAGATATAATCTGGTATGATTAAGTAAAGATTCCCCTTGACTTTACCAAATCTTGAGCTCTCCTCATTGAAGAGCCCTGTAAAACACAACCAACCTGAGTGAATAACAGTGAACGATATAGTTGGCATGTAAACTTGTAAACAAAAAGCAAGTTGAATATAAAGGATGAAACATAAAGGAAATTCTCAAGAATAAGGTCTAAATAAATAGAGACTAATCCTAAATTTGTAACCTTCACCTAAACAGAATTTGGTAAACGAGCCACTAAAGAAATGACAAAAGGTGTCAGAAAATAAAAAATATTAGGATAATAACACTATTTAGATACTCCTGAATGTATGACCAAGGAGTTAGAGTTATACTATAAAAAATGAGAAGATGAGTTACTGAAAGCAATACCAACTATTGCATTTGAATTAATGTCTACATCATTATTATTCTCTATAGCTAGATCAGCCTTCACTTTTTTCAAGTAACCAATAAGGTGAGAAGTCATGTTAGAGAGCTGATCTTTGAGGAAGTGCTCTGTAGAATTAACTCTTTGATGTACATTCCATGAGCAACATCCTCTATTATTACTGTATTTCCTCTAATAGGTGCTTGAAACTTCTTAAAGTTATTTCCTCCTGTGAACTTGAAATCAAAAGGATACTAAATGAGTGTGTAGCAATTTTTCACAATATGATTAGTCAACTTACAATGTGTACAAAATAGCTTAGAATTCTTTCCTTTGTATTTAGCATTTGCAAAGTTTTGATTCTGACCACCTATGTTTCTGCCATTGTCAATATTTTTCCTCTGTCGGTAGATTTCTTGATCTGTATACATGGTTGAATTATCAGAATACTCTTAGTGAGGATTGCTATTTGGACTCATGCGGTTGTTAGCCATGAAAGAAGATACACCAGAATACTAGTTGTGCACAGGGATTTCTCTTTGATTTTCATCTTGGAGTAACAAAGACTATGTTATGTTGATGCAACAACAATCATTAAAGTACTACTCCTAGCCTTGACTGCAAGTCACATTCAGCTCCATAAGGAATTTAGAACCTTATATCTTCTCAAGATTTAGTCATCCCCTCCCCCTCCCCCCTCCCCCCCTCCCCTCCTCCTGCTCCCCGTTATAATTACATGTGCAATTTAATTTTGAATTTAGCGAATCCCATATCCTTTTATATTTTATATAGTAACCTGCAATTTTAGCACTTTTCCGAGTTAAATTACTCATCTCTTTCTGCAGGTGATATAGCTTTGCTCTATTTGATTGTCCAATCCTTTTTTTAAGATCAACTCAAAGATTCATAATTGTCCTAGAATAGATGACGTTGTCAGCTATCTTCCTTAATAATAAAAATTGAGAAGACATGCAATCACCACATTGTTGCATATATTTCATGTTTGTAGATCTCTTGAGTCTGAGGCTGAAATTAAATAATTCCCATCTATAAACTCCAATTTATTCTTGGCAAATCGCGCAATGAGAACAAATTTATGCCAAGCTTAATATCATTTTTCATCGAAGTGAGAAACTCACCAAGCTCATACCCGGTGAATCTGAAGAGTGCAAGTGATAAAGATGATTAGAATCATAGAAAACTGCACACAATGATCTCAATGAGAGGTAGAAAATGGGCGGTTTGGGTTGAATTTGGGCAGGTTAAAATGGATTGTATTAATAAATGGGTCATTGACCAACCCTGCTCAAAATTGTTTGGCTAAGATGTGTTGGGTCAAGATGGACTAAATAATGGGTCATACCCTTGCAATTTGATCCAAATTCTCTTTTTTATTTTAAAATATAATAATAAATATTCTCAAATAAATATTCCTAAAAAGTCGTCATACATATCGTATATAGTACCAAAAACTTTAAATTATACATATTGACAATATAAAATTTATTATAATTTTAGAACTTTGATATATATTTTTTTCAACTTTTAATGTACAAAAGTATGTAGTAGCACATCATTAGTCATTTTCTCGAAACAAAAAATGACTTTAGATTATCTAAAATGTAAATACAATTTGTTGATTTTTACATTTTGAAAATTTAATTTTTTTGAATAAAGTAAAATACTTTCTTCTTTAACTAGAGGTAATTATGACACATTCAATTTCAAATAAAAGAAAGTAAAATACTTCAATCATCTCAAAATATTGATACTACCACTACAAGGTTATACAGGAGGCTTGTAAAAAAATAATTTTTTTTTTACTTATACAGATATATCTTGAGGAAATTTCATAAATGGAAATATTTTGGGCGAAAATAGGCTGAAGTAGCAACATTTTACTTATTTACATAAAATGACAATATTTTATGTGTCATGTGTTGTATTTACCATAGGTAAAACGCATCAAATACAAATACCAAATCTGATTAGGTGAGTGATTATAGGGATTATATTTCACATAAATAATCAGTTACCATTATCACTCAATTGATAATTATTGTATTCTTTAAATAAGTGGACTCTAAAAACGGATGAAATTCTTATTTTATATTAACACCTTGTAAAGAAAATCTGAAAAAGTGATTTATTTTCATGATCAGTTACCATTATTCATGCAATTGATAATTATTACATTCTTTCATTAAATGGACTCTAAAAAGGATGGAATTCTTATTTTATATTAACACCTTGTAAAACAAATCTAAAAAGATGATTTATTTCCATAATCGTATACTTTTCATTCTTTGTATAAAAAATTGAATAATTTGTATCATAAATACAACCAAAATATATGTATTTTAACAAATAAATTCTAAAAAAGACATAAAAGGTTGTGTATTTAATTGTATCAAAGAGTATTAATATGTATCTCTGTTAAAAGAAACTGTGTCTATTGATAAATACATAACAATACAACTTTTATATATGTGTGTGTGTGTGTGTGTGTGTTTGCATTGTATCGGAAATACAATTGAATACAAATGGAAGCCCTAAAAATCAAATACATACAAGTGAAAAGATAATGTCGAAATATATAGAATATACAACCTATAAAATATGCTAATAGAATTTTAAAAAAAAAATCAATTACCACAATTAACGAGATTCTACAATCTATATGAGACTCTAAAAATCATAAAGATTTGATTAGTAAAAATTTAATGAATTACACGGTTGAAGATTTTTGTCTAAAATACAAAAAGTACATATCTTAAATTGAAACTTAAATAAAAATCATGAATGAAATTTTCTCCTTCCTCATAATATAAAAATATAAGCAAAATAAAAAAATATATCGGAATTTGAAAAAATTTCTATCAAAAATACATACTTAAGAAATACTTAGGGATAAAAAATAGAGAGACATCATCATATCTGCTCCATCGTTCTCAGATCAAAATTTTACATTTTCAATCAAATTTGATCGGTGAATTAGTCGTCGACGACTTGAGTTAACTTTTGAGGGAGGCAGGTAAAAAAACTACGATTTTCGAACAAGAACAACCAAAGAGAATGAGAGAGATGCGAGAGAAAAAGAAGGGGGAGATAGAAAGATGGAAGAGGGATTGGGTTGACCATCTGGTTTAATGATGAACAATGAGATAGAGAGAAGATGGAAGAGGAATTGGGTGGTTATTGGAGAAATTTACAGTGATGAATAGGAGAGAGGTAAATAATAATTAAATACAAGGTAAAAAAATAAATAGATGGCACATTAAATGAAATAAAGCCATATTATGTAATTTTTTGAAATTGTGGTCATTATATGTAAATACTTTTTGTAATTGTACTATGTTATGTAATTTTTTCATATATCTTTATTACAAAAATCTGAAGCAAGCTTTTTTTTTAATGTAGATGGGCTGAGTTTGGGCTAGCTGACAGGTTGAACTTGGGCTAGCATATTTCATGGGTCAAGATGGTTTATGCTCAAACAAACTTATTTAAAAATTGTTATATGTGCAACCTATGAAATGTAGGGCGTGTTGGGCAGATCAAATGGGTTTGGGTCAGATTTGCTACACCTAATTGCAATAGTTCCTTCTCTTGTATTAACCACGACTAGAGTTGTTTCTGCCATCTTTTAATAAAAATAAAGTTTATGATGTTGAGAGTAAAAGAAAATGGTAATTGCCTAATGATGAAGAATACTTTTTTCAAGGCTCTGATACCACATCGAAATATGGAGAAAGATAACTTGAAGATTTTCTTGTATATCTCGTTCACAGAAATACTATGTATTTATAGAATTTATTCTAGGGACTAAATGTTGCAAAAAAAAAAGATAAAGTAAGTTTGTTATTAAACTACAACTATGTAAAATAATATTTATACTATGTAAACCTATACATTTCTGAAAGCATCTAAGAAAAGATTTTACTTTATATGGATATATGCATGTGTGTTGGATATTTCTTTATAAAGTGAGCCCTAAGTAAATAAAGAGAAGAGAGGAGAACCCAACTACTGATAAACATTTCAGCTTGGATTCAGTTAATTTTCTATATCTCTTATCTTTTTTGTATAGATATCTTGAAATGTTTGATCGATTTATTTATCTTCTTATTGTCTGAACCATATGAAGTTTTCCTCTATCAAATTTGATATAAGTATCAATACTATCTGTCTCCTTTACTTCTAAATTTCCTTCCTAATATATACTCTAATCTTATTTGATCATTAGAGATAATGTATGCATGAATATATATAATGCTCTTAATTAGTTTATCTGTCACAAATTAAGTTTATCTGTCGTTCACTATTATATTTTGCTCCCTTTTCATGTTGGAAAAAAGAAGTAAAATTTGTGTAAAGCTTTAATTTTTTATTCCTTTTTAAGTTGGAAAAAAAGAAGTAAATTTCACGTGAAGCTTTAGTTTTGTTACTGATCAGAGCTTCTAGTATTTTTGTTTCTTTCTCAGTTAATTAAACTTTACATTTTTATTAATTAATTCATCCCTATTAATCAAATAAATCTAAATTAACATTTTATGTTGTGTATATTTAATATAGGCATGTTTAATTATATTAATATGAATCAGAGATAATTCATTAAAACTCGTTAATTCTATCATATTTTTATGTAAACTCAAATATTCGTTTCATTTTATTTTAAGTTATTTTTTAGCCTTTTAATTTGTCCAAAATAAGTCATTTTTAAGGAAATTAAGATTGTATTAATTTTTTTTGTAAAAATTATCCTTATCTAATAATTGTTGAACAAATTTCTAAGAAATCTTTCACATTTTTTAATATTTTTCTATGCATATATCAAAGGATTTTTAATATAATTTACTTAATTACTAATATTATTAGGTGATTTTCTTAACGGGGGGTATCAAACCTTTAAAATTCACTTAAAAATGAAAGATTTCTCTTTATCTCTAATTAATTAGGTTGGTGACATATTTTCTATTCTGTCCACGTTCTATATTGATGATGAAGCATATTGGAAAAGGTTTCCTTAAAGAGAGAGAGAGATTAGTTAGGCTTTTAGAATACAGGTGATTTTGTTTTAGAGTCTGCTTAATTCGAATTGATTTTTTATTGATTTTTTGGAAAGTTTCACTTTGAAGATAAAGCGTTATCTATCAAAGGTGACTCTTTATTGTTGGTTTGGAAGTTTTTCTTTGGAGTTAAAGTGCTACCAATGAAAGACGACTATATATTCAGGATTCCTGTCTTTCCAAGCCTTCGATGGACACCGTACAAGTCATAAACAGTCAAAGCTACTTGAAAAGTTTCTTGTTCAATCCAAAAATATAAGATGCATAAATGCTCTATTTGTGGTATGGAGTTTTTATTGAATCACGCTTTAGGTAGCCACATGAGACATCATCGGATCAAGAGTTCACAGAATTTTATGTTAATTTGTTAAATCAAACGATATTGCGCTAGTTATGAATAGACCAAAAAAAACAGATGAAGATTCACTAACAAAGACTAATGTGTTAAGCGATTTGTCTTCTTCTATTTTCTGTTTAACTACTTATAAATTTTGATCTAGTTAAATAACGATTTAATTTATAAAATAATTTATGCAACAATTGAGGAGCGAAAAGCTAGTACACTAGATAACATGTTAACTACGTAATTGATAAATTAATTAGTATGATATATTTATCTATCTCATAACTATGTCAAAATAAATTGCTATGACGAACTCTGAATTACACACAACACTTTAACTTGGTCATGAGTTAGTATTTTTTAACCATATGTTATTCCGAACTTATTAATACAGATTTGCATTGTTCTTTATTCGAGTATTTTATTTTTGTAAAATTTAAAATTCCTGGATAAAGATGAAAAGATTTATGAAAATCTAAATTTATCTTCCACTATTAACCCAACTACATAAGAGATAGATGATAACACTTGGCTATATATTTATTAGAAAAGAAAGGCAGAAAACCAAATTAATACAGCAATTTCGCTTACAACCCAGGCACAGTATATTTATTCATGAATAGTATAGAAAGAACATGTCTAAAAGAAAGAAAGAAAAAAATAAACTAAAAAGAGAAGTGAACTATTTTTTTTGTACATATGTGAATCCGTCGAAATTTTCAAAAAACGAAGCACCATCTTGAAAATTCATATACTGCTTTGGATTATCTCTTCCGGTTTCAATACTCTCCACTGAATTATTAATATTATTAATATTAGGATTAGGGTTCCAATTCCAGGGAGAAAGGAAGGAACTATCGACTTGAAGAAAAGATAAAAAATTGGAAGAATTCTTCAAAATTGCATGATTGGAATGGGAGGGATAGAATATTTGTTGTTGAAGTAAGGGTAAATAAGACAATTGCTGCTGACACCACTCGCATCGGCACCACATACTCGCACCACCATATTCTTCTAAATTCACTATCGCCATATTGATTCAATTTGCTTTTTGTCAATTAGAGATATGTGTAGGTATTATATATAATGCTCTTAACTTAAGAAGTAGTATTATTTGAATAGGAAATATAATTGTCCAATCAATTTGGATTTGATTCCAATTAGTAATTCACTTAGACACTTGGTAGAGTCCTCATCCTATACATGTTGGCATGGTTGTGTTGGAAATTAACCTATAGTAGCCTGCCTTTGTGTTTATGTGCTACCTTTATCTTAGTGTGATATAATATATTTAGGATTTCGATTATGCTAAAGTACTCTTTTCCAGAATTTTAGGACACCATGTCAGAAACTATATATTTTTTCTTTAATTCGTTTAATTATATTTCTTTTTTTTTAATAATTAAACAACAAAATAATAGTAGTAGTAGTACAGTTTTAAAAAAAAAAACGCTAGAATTAATTATAGCTTGATGGTAATTACAAAAATAAAATAAGGACCATAAAAATCTAGTGGTAAGCTTTAAATTTTTAAGGAAAACCGAACACTAATGGAGTGGAAACTCGAGAAATATGCAAATAAGCTTCGTTTTTCATCATGCACTTTCAGTAATATAATCTTCTGAAAAAACTTTTGTTGTTTTGTTTTGTGGAACTAATTATCCCTTAATTAGTTATTGAATAATCTTAATCATAAAAAAAGCACAATAAACTTAATCATAACATAATTAGGAAGCTCGAGTCCATACGATGGTCACCGCTTCGTATTGGATAAGACTTGAAATACGTTAGAAAGGAAAGAAAATGTAATACCTGTGAGAAAATAGAAGAGGAAAAAAGAGACAAATTTGCTCCTTTTATTGCACCTAATAAATAAACAAATGTCTTACTTCCTTTTTTCCAACTAATAAATATTTTTTTCAGTATCTAAACATTTGTGGCTATGGTAGTAGTTGAAGTAGAAACTGTAAATGGTGAGCATTTCCAGCAAAATTGGATGATTCAGTATGTCTTTTGTACGGTGTTAATGTGAGTTTGTTTTCTTTATAAGCATCTTCATTAATCCAAAAATTGCTTCAATAATCAAATCGTGGAAAGTGAAAACATCCTAGGCACCAAAATCAACCACTTTCCACAAGTAAACAAGTTTCAGGTATCCATCATAAAAGTTGTATTTGCGTACACATAAGATTCATAAACAGCTAGGTTACAGGTCCTTAAGAGCTAATGAAGTCGAGCAGAGAAGGAAACTAGAAAGGTGTTGGCAACAAATTTGCCTTGTCAAATAATAGTCAAGCCTATCTTTCACACGTTAAATTTCAAAAGAATGACCAATAAAGATACTACAAGCGCCAACGGTATTGCCCCTCCAACTTTAGCTTTTGATTTTCTTGATGGTTTAGACCCCAGCAAGTGCAACTGCACCCTTGTGATATTCAAACCGTTTTTTATGAACCACAGCAAGCTGATTTCTGGGCAGCTTGACCACCTCCAGCTCCTGCTTCTGGTTGATTAATCTTGAGCGTTGAGGGCTGCAACGTCAACTATGAGCATTCAGTATTTGGAAACAAAAATATAAAGGATATGTGATTTTCTTCTTCATTCTCTCTCCCTATCCTTATTGAAGTAACTTTAAAGAATTTACCAAAACTAGATCAAGTTATTCACCTCTGCCTTGGAGTCTGTGTCTGCAAGCCTTTGCTTTATATCTCTCGCTATTGAGAAGAAGACTTGTTCCACGTTAAGATTTGTCTTAGCACTCTGCAGGTTAACAGTTATGCTTAGTACAGGCAAACCTACCAGCATCTCTTTCTAGGTTGTTGAACCATACTTACAGTTTCGAAAAACTTAATTCCGTACTCATCCGCAAGTGCTTGACCCTTTGCGGTAGGGACAGCCTACAAATGGTTCATATTGGCCAAATATTAGATTTTCAGTAAAACGCAGACCTTCAAACTTTTATTTATAATTTGGGTTATTGCAGGTCTTGCCACCCTCTGGGCCCATAGAAGGGGACTAGGAGGGGAGTAGGAAAAGTTATAGATAAAAAATCACCCCAAACAAGAATTTACCCTCTTGCTTTCATCCATGTCAGCCTTGTTCCCTACAAGTATTTTGTTGACATTGTCTGAGGCATGCTGCTCAATGTTACGAATCCAATTCCTAATGTCTGCACGTAGGATGAAACAATTAGAAACCATCCACAAGGGAGGATAAAAGTAAAAGAAAGGTAAAGAAAGAAAAAGAAAAACTTGAGAAATGGAGTAACAAGTATACTGTATAAACAACAGAAAACAGATCGAGATATTGAATGATACAATCAATTCGCCGAAGTCCTAAAAAGGGTGAGCATTCACATATGAACAACATCTTAGATTATAGGAGAATCAGGATAAAGAACCTTACTGTTAAAGGAGGATTCGTCAGTAACATCATAGACCAGCAATATACCCATGGCCCCACGATAGTAAGCTGGAGAAATTTGTATCAGAAAAAGAAGCAATAAGTACACAGTGAAACAAAACACAGGGATCCAAGGAAGATCAAATTTTCTTTGTAATACGAAGAGCAATTTATTCATGAAGATGAGAAACAGGCATAAGGATAAGGATTCATCAACTTTATTCAACTTTACAAAATAATATGATAGAGAAGATCAATTATAATAGACTGTCTTCATAGTGGAGGAAAGAGTACAAAGGGTCACATGGAAATGTAGGGAAAAACACAAAAGGGGGAGAAAAACATCATAAAACCGAACTTCTCTAAATAAGATTCAATTAAGAAACAAAAATGGAGAAAACTTCTTGCAGTCATGACGACCTTCTTATACCAGACTCCTTTTATAAGCACCTTTGATGAAACACCAGGAGAACTTTTATCAATGAACAACCATAACAACATACCAGTAGTGATAGTCCGAAACCGTTCTTGACCAGCCGTATCCCATATCTGAAGCTTGATCCTTTTTCCGTCAAGCTCAATGGTCCGAATTTTAAAATCAATTCTGACAAATAAAATAGATGTAAGTATTGAGAAGCAATAGTATACTGAAAAAACCACGCCCATAATTCCCAGGGGAGTTCTCAAGCAATTACCATAGAAGTGTAACCAAGGGAGAGAACTCACCCGATGGTTGTGATAAAGCTTGTGGTGAAGGAACCATCAGAGAAACGTAAAAGAAGGCAACTCTTACCAACACCTGCAGAGAAAACATCAAAGAAACAATTGGTCATCAAAATCAATCCACTTTCGTTCTCTATAAAGGTCATGCAAAGACATTACATGACCTCCAATTACAATGAAGAAGATGAACAATGATAAGCTCAAAAACTTCCAAGAGAAAAGGAGACCAAGCATAAGTTTACTGAATAGATATAAGACAAGTTCCAGTTCTCACCTAGCTTTAAGCGATACTCTAAATAAAAGGAAAATAAATACCATACAGGAGTTTTCATCCAACCTAATACACTAAAGAAAAGGTATAAAAATCACTGGAACTTCCCATCCTATCTGAACTTCTGGAAATAAACATCCACCACGTTAACCCCCACCTCACACATCACCTCTACAGCAGAAAGAAACAGAAACATTGTATTGACCAAAGGGCCAACACGGGAAGAACACAAAAATGAGAATAAAGAAGTCCTCCTAATCACAAAAGAACCTGGGAAAAGATCATCTATTCCGACTGGGCACGGACATTACCAGTTATGTACAGAACAAACAGAAGGCACAACAGATATATTTGGCTATAGCATTCTGTCATTCTTCAAAATCATGATTCACTATTATCAAGACCTAAAACTCATTTTCGGTGTTCAATTTGAAGGAACATAAATTCATGGATTTTAATTTGAAGGAACATAAATTCATGGATGCAACAGAGAAAGCAATATGGCAATGTTTGATACCTCCACAGGAGATATTTTCTGGTAACACAGATTATCTCCGAGCAATTGAGCTAATTAGATTTTGTTAAGATTCTTAGTAAATAACCTTTTTGTAAAGGTAAAATATTCTGAATAAATAGCTAAAGTACATCTCCTCAAAATCAAAGTCCCACAAATCAATTGACTTCATAAACAGCCAGAATAGCTAGCATTATTAAAGATAATAGCAACCAACTTAACCTGACATGTATACACAGTGACAAGGTAAGCAAAGGATGCCACATTTTCTCCATTAATCAGATATACACTAACTGATGCAAACAAAACCCAACACTGTTGTTCCTGCATTTATTATGCAGGCTGCTGACATCCCAAAGAATAATCCTCCTCAAGGATATTGTTAACCTGTTTATAGAGTTATTTACATCTTCGGAACAAGAAAGAACTGGATAAAGACAAAAGTGTTCATTCATAGTAGGAGCTAGATGTAACCACAAGCAAATTCCCTTAGGGTAATCTGCAGACACTAATAAGATGGTAAAAGCTTAAAAGAGAACTTTGTCCTGAGACTATTTAAAACATGAATGGTCCAACCATTCTTCATCAAAAAGAAAAAAAAAAGAATGATCCACCATTGCTTGACAATTCTTGATAACAAGCCCAGAAGGAAAACCTAAGAAGCAAAATATATCCCTCACTACATCCACAATCTTTTCCCATTGGACCAAGTGGAATTTCATACTGCACAAATAAGGCAAAAACAATTTTTTCCGTATGTATACATTATTAACTTTTGAATCCCCTTGTAGTGGCAAGATAGTTTAAAAATTGCTTTAGGTCACACGTACAAATATTTTGAAGCTCACATTGATTAAACAATACCAGGTAAGATCCAGGATAATTTCGACATGTAAAATAACAAATTCCATTCGACAATAATCTATGGTATCACTGTTTGTCCAGTAATTATCTTGTGGGCTCAATAACACTTAAAATACTGTTCTAAATCCCTAGTCATGTCACAGGTACAAATATAAGAAACCTGCTAGTTAATTAACATGCTGAGTTAATACCGGAAGATCATTCACGGAAGAATGTATCAAATCTAGGAAAACCAAAACAGTATGGACACATCGAAACCAACTCGGAAAATAAAAATACATTCTTTTAAACAGACGCTAGATCTCAACACAAGTCAAATCACCGATCCGAAAAATGCAGCCATAGATCCAGAAAAAATTTAGATTTCAAAAGATAATGCTTATATTCAAAAAAATTGAGAATACAAATTTGTGATCTCTAATAAAGGATGGAAAGGTAACTGATGAAAAATGTGTTAGATTACTGACCACTATCGCCGATCAAAAGAAGCTTTATGAGGTAATCATAGTCCGCTCTAGCCCTTGCCGGTGGTGCGGCCATTGAAGAATCAACTCAGGATAAGAAAAGCTCCTAAAAAGTATTCCTTAAATAAATTCGTATATGAAACTACACACACAAAAACCTCTGGATTCAGAAAATATTCAAATTAATGACAAAAAAAATTAGCTTAATGAAGAAGCAACGAAAATCAGATCAAAATCTGCAGAACGAATCCAATCGATGATTTTTCTCAGAGAGAGAGAGAGGAGGGGGTTACCAAATAGGTCCAGGATGCGATGAGGGTGGCTAATATGCGCACTTTGTGCTGCGTGCGCCTAGCAAAATTGTTCGAACCGAAGAGAGTGGGGCGGGGGGTGCACGCGCTTTATTATTATTTATTTATGTAGAAAAATGGAAGGAAAATAAGGGTGAGTTCGATAAGAATGAAAATGTTTTTTCAGTAAAAAAAAAAAATTAATTTTTTTTTTTTTATGTTTGATAGATAAGTAAAAAAGTATTATTTTATAAATATGTAAAATAAAATTATGAATATAAAGTAGAGAATGAAACGAGGATAAGACAGATGGATATTGTGGGTAGCGGAAAGGAGAAGGGTAGGGAGTTGTGTTGGGGCGGGGTTGATTCGAAGGAATTGGGGCGGAGATAATGTAACTTGTCTTTTCTACTTTTATTAGAAAAGTTATATTTTAAAAATTTTTTGTCAATCTAACATCAGAAAATAAAAAATATATTTTTCAACATACTGAACACACCCTTAGGCATGGCACGTTTTGATTGGATATACAAAAAATTATATAAAATGGAATAAAATAATAAAAATAATCTCTTATATTTGAGAATATTTAAAATAGTAATTTTTTAAATTTTTTAAAAATTAACGTGTTTAATATCTATCAAATATTTACATAATAATTTATATTTGTTAGATTTAACAAAAATTTAAAAATAAGTACAAATACAAAAAAAAAGTATTAAATCCTAAATTATGCAAATATATATATATATAGACACACACACACACACACAGCAGACAATAAAGATATATATTTTAAAAATAGCCAAAATTATATCCTAAATTACTGAACCAAAATATGAAAATAAATTAAAAATATAAAAATTATACCTTCAAATATGAGTTTTTACTAATTTTCCTTTTTTATTCATCGATTTCGTCAAGTCCAAATAATAATAAATGTGTGCATTCTTACATGAGTCGTGACTGTTTTGAATTTGTTTTCAAATGTAAGAGATTAGTTTTACTATTTTTTATTTTTCAAATAAAACGACAATAAATGTAGTGTTTAATAAAGTCAAATCTACAAAGATATCATATGAGGTACAACTGTTGCATAGTTTTAGCAGCGATGCAAGGAATAGTCGGTTCCATTGAATAAAGTTACAAACCACGCTTCCACATGATTGGCTTTTAAGCAATTCTATTAAATTGGAATATTCTTTTCTTGAATTATTATGAGTAATTTCTCAGGATATGAAGAAAAAAAAATGAGAAAGAAGATTATAAATTAGTAATAAAATCCTCACTAATAAGGTGGAAGTTTAGATAGCTATAATTAACTAATTAATAGTTTATTTGTTCAAACTTCTCATATCGTTTATTTTGAGGAGTGTTTTTTTTTAAAAGTACTTTTGGTGAGAAGCAGTTTGTATTTGGCAAATAAAGTTTAAAAATACTTTTGAGTAACAATTAGTGTTTGATCAAACTTTTGAAAAGTGTTTCTAAGTGTATTTATTCAATTATAATTTGAACTTTCAATATATAAAGTATCCTAGCAAGAAGATGAATCGAAAGTCGATGAAAAGTGAAGGGATGTTATTTAAATCTGAATTAAAGTTGATTATTTTAACTGAACTAGTTCTATATACTCTTTTTCTTAGCATCCACTTTTTTTTTCTAGCTAAACATACGTATGACTTATGTTATTTTTCGTGCGAGATCATAATGGTTAATACAGTAACCGAACCGATTAACCGATATTTTAATGGTTCTTTAACGATTTAGCATGTGTAGAACCGGTAACTTTTAAAATCGAACCGAACAAATTGATACGCAGCCTACTTGTAATTTTGCTATCAATTCTCGAGTGAAGCATGTTTGATTGGTGTTTAAGTAGATCTGACTTATTTATATCAGTAGTTATTCTAATTTTCTTAAACTTGTGAAAGTTTCAGTTTGCAGATATTTTCTAGGCTCTAACTTATATGTAACTTTTTAAAGTAGATCGAAATTATCATAAAATTCACGAATTTTAATTTAATTTGTTTTTCTTCCATAAAAGATTAGTCAATCTTCTTGTTCCGTGAGAAAGATAAAGTTTCAAAATCTTTAACTTGCATAAAATTATCATATATTTAGCTCATTTATATTGAATACCTCCAATTTTGATTAAGGCGCTGCATAATTAAATATATTTGAATTGTTCTGACTATATTTTAATGAAATGATGTTACATTTAGGCCTCATTTGTTTGCACTTAAAGGATGTCTGAATCTGAATGGTTGAGACGTTAAGCCATTAAGTGTATTTATTTTCATTAAGATTTAAACTCTTATTTCTTTTGAATAGGTCTTAATCATTAAAATCTGGAACAAAATCTTAATATCTTTAAGAGGTACGTCTGTGTGGATAATTTTCACCACCAACCACACCACTAACAATCTCTATATATCATCACAACAACTACTGACAATCACCACTGCTATTAACCACTATTGTCAGTTGTTACTACATATACCGTCTCCGTCATTAATTATACTCACTGCCATGACTATTGCCGCCATTGTCATCGCCGTTGTTATCTCTACGACCACTATCACTTACTACCATCACTATAATCAATCCCTACTACCAACCACTTTTACAATCATAATTAGCACCACCAACAACTACTACTAATACATCGTCAATCACCACACATTCTTCAGTCACAACTATCAACACCGCCAACTCCTAACATCAACCAACTTCATACATCACAACAATCACTACCATCCGTCATCATCACATCAGACACTACAACACCAACCACCCTCATCATCATAGCTATCACCACCACCGTTACTAACAATTATCACCATCACAATTATTAATCACTAACACCAAGCATTACCATGACAATCACTATAAATCATCTCAACCATCACTAAAGAACATAAATATTTTACTTTTTATCATATAATAAATTAATTTTATTAAATTAATTTTTTATATTAATTATTTTTTATTTAAATTATATATTTAATATATATAAATAATGTATTTACATTCAGATGTTGAAAAACAAACAGCCTTATTTATTCAATTTTCAGATCTAGAGATAAGATCATAATGATTCAAATGTGTATTCAGATTCAAACGTCTTAGTTTTAATGAAAACAAACCAGCTTTACTTAATAAAAATCTTATCACTTTATTTATTTATTTAATATCAAAAAATAATAGTAGAAAAAGAATAAAATAATATCTATTTATGTATGAATAAAAATCACACAGCCGAATCAAATCGAATCATAATTGATAACAACCGAACCGATAAAAATATATTATATTTAGTTTGATTTGATTTTAGTAATTTAAAAAAATGACTAAATTGATTTGATTTTGATTTTAACTAAAAATTGATTCAATCCAAATCGTGAACACCGGCCATAATTCCTATATTTGCATTTTCATTTTCTCTTTCACAATTCTTATTCTCTTATTATTATTGAATATTCTGAAGTCTTCCAAACAGTTAAACCAACTGCATTCTGTAAATCCTATTGTTGTCTACTTACAAAAAGATCAAAATGTGATTTTTTGGTGTTTTCTTTAGATTTTTAAGTATTGCAACAAGCAATCATTATATTGAAGCAATATAACATTATTTCGATATGATTATATCGACTTATTAAATTTTTTGAGTCAAATTTTATTATTCTAACTTTACATTATATTTTTTCATTAAAAATTTTGCTTTATTGATATTCTTACTTCATACATTATAAATATGATAATCTTTCTTTGAAAAGAAATTATTAAAACAAATATCTCTCTCTCTCTATATATATATATATAAGAAGGTTATAGACATGCTTATGTGGCATGCTTCTGTGACCTCCAATCCTATTTATCTTTTTTGTGATTTTTTTGAATATTTTCTCTATTTTAAAATCTATACATAATTGGATATTTCAAAAGACAAATGCTTTAATTTTCTTAGTTAATCTCAAGAGGCAAAGAATTTGAAAAGTTAAATTATTATATACATACATACATATATATATATTGACCAAAAAAATTTTTTTTAGTCTTCTTTTAATAAGAAAGTGACATAATATCTCCTATTATTTGAAATATTTATTTATTTAATTTATTTGCAAGGAGTAACTACTCATAATTCACACATCTTTAATTTATACTCTTCATAATATCCATAACTTTCAAACTTTTCATATCCATAACCTCCGAACTTTAATTTATAAGTTTGTGATGCCTAATGATATTCCTTAATTTTGCCTATTTAAACTCAAGTTTTATTGGTCACAAATATGCTGGTAATGTGATAAATTTCAGCACTAATGAAGATGAAAAATTGTTGGCATTAGTATGTGGCATTTTAAATGGATCAAAGGGTAGAAGCTACTCATTAGAATGTCTATTACATATATGTTATATGTGGTCCATTGTCATAATGTAGAAAATTGTTATACTTGCTTTGAGAATGATTGTCTATATTTTTTTGTATATTTTATGTTATTATAATTAAATACTTTATTTTATTTATTTATAACTGTGTTAATTTTTTTTTAATTGGTAGCATATGATGAACAGTTTTGACATATCTTTTAGGAGCACAACATGATGGTGGATCTACTTACAAAGGAAGACACTAGAAGAAATTTTTTTGAAGCATTATAAAGAATTACTTTTGCTAGATAAATTTTTTTACTTTGGCTAATGGTAATATTAACTTAGCTATATATATTTACAATACTACTTATTTGGTCCTCTACGATCCTACTTTTTGTTATGAAGCATAATTTATATAATTATCTTATTTTAATTTAAAAAATTATGATCAGGATTTTCATTTTAATTATTCTCACAAAGAAAATTAAAAGATGAAATAATTCATTTTATGTCGTCATTGTAATCTTTTTTTGTGTGTAATAATTTATTTTTGTCTTATTTTTTTTCTTGCTTGAAGTGTATTTATAATTTTTTTAATTTTTTATTACTTTATATGTAATGATGTAGATTATTTATTATATGACTTAACAACATAATCAAGAAAATCTATATCTATATATTATATAATTATGATATTTGAAATAGTAATATTGCACATCACTTATGAAGCCAAGTATTTTTGTTCTTTCTTATTTGACTTTCTACTCATTTTCGTTCTTTATTATTTATTTTTATAAATAAAATTAATGCATAATGATTAATGTATTTAATACCTAATAAAATTACATATTCAATTTTTTTATAACTCATATCTCTTCATCTTCCTTATAACTTTTACTCTTAAATATAATTTATAACTCTTATGTGTTTTATTTTCATAATTTTAAAAAATATTTGTTTAATATGTAAAAGATTATTATTAAATAAATGTAATAATAGAGAGATAATAAAGAAGTTCATAAGCTTTTTTTAAAAGAAATCTAGATTGATGCTTCAAACTCCATTTACTTCACCACTCATACACTTTAAAAAAAATTTGTTCTACTATGTACATATGAATGATGTGTATTTAAAAAAAAAACAAATTATATCTATTTTGCATATTAAAAAAACATGAAAGAACATATCATGTACAGATCAAGACAAAGATCTACATTATTTTCTGTCCACTGAACTAAATATAAATGTTACATACTATTTCATTAAAATTAAAAACTATCAATCTGTAAAATTGTAATATATAAATATGTGTTTATATATATATATATATATATAATTTTACAACCGCGTAAAGCGCAGACAATTTCACTAGTTGATTATAAATAATACTAGTTTCTTCGCATTTAAAAAATCTATACAAATAAACTTTAAGTAAAAATATATGACGATTTTTTTTAAAAAAAATTAAAGTTCTTATTTAAGATTTAGCTTTAGGTCCCTGATCTTATTGAGCCAGTGATATGATATTCATTTTCTAATGCTTGAGAATTATGATTATGATATTCGTTTTCTAATGCTTAAAGTTAATTGAAATTCATATATATTAGAATACATATCCGTGCGATGCGCAAGGAAAGTATTGGAAAAAAAGAAAGGAAATAAGTTTATCATACATTTATCCAATAATTTTTGTTTTTTTTTTCTTGAATACATTTCTCATTGTTTAATATTATTATATAGTTAAAGTAACTTTATATTAGCTTGTCATTTGATTTTAATATCTTTGTTCATACTTTTTAATATAACAATGAAAAAAATAATATATTCAGTGCAATTTCATAAATAGAGTCGGAGAAGAGTAGCTTGTACACAAACCTCACTGCTACTTTGAGATTTTAAAGAGATTATTTCTGATATACAATCGGCTCAAAAACATGTCACTCCTTTTAATTTTGCAATATATACTTTTCTACCTCCCGATAAAAATTAGTTTAAAACTTTATTTATTATGTAAAATTCTTCAATTATGTAAATGTATTAATAATATATTTAAATATTATATATATACACACACATATAAAGTAATTAAATTATCATATCAGGAAAAAGAATATCTAATTAAAGATGTTAAATAGAGATAATTTGAGCAATTTATACTTTTAATTAATTATAAAAATTTACATTAATTATAAACATTTATACTTTTAATTAATTATAAAAATTTACATTAATTATAAACATTTATACTTTTAATAGAGATAATTTGAGCAATTGTTATACAATTAAATTAAGCACATCTTAACGGTTGATCCCGATAGTTTAACTGTCTAAGAATAATTCAATTGGTATTGTTTAAGAGAATGCTCCAAAAAAATTAGTAGTATTATTAAATTAAATAATATTAATCTGTATATGTGTGTATAAAATCATCACATTAAGCCAGTTATAACATAGTAAAAAAAATAACATGATAATCTATATCTATATATACTTAAAAGAAAGAAAGTCTTGCTTAGAATTAAGTCAAGTAATAATGTAGGATAATGCCATTTGATAGTTTTAGGATAAAAATTAGTTAGGTTACGGTAAGACTTTATTCCTTTTAAATATAATAATATATAGAAGATTATTATCATCATAATTTTAAATATTATTGGATGAATTAAAGTGAAAAATTAAGAACTTTATTGTTGAGGTTACAAAAAGTTTGAAAACTGAACTTTGTGATAGACGTTTATTTGGGATGCCTTTTTAAAGCTATGGTTAAAACTTGAAACTGTACGATGAAGATTTGACTCATTTCAGATAGAGCTTCGTGGGTAAAGTTCATAACAGACGAAACTCAACTTTTACATAATTTTATATATAATATTGTACAATTTTATATAATAGTGTAAAAATAAGTATAAAAACACTTCTTATATACTATTACACACTTTTTTATACAAAATTGCTATATTATTTATAAGAATTGCATAATATTTTATAATGTTGTATATCAAGTATATAAACAGCATTATAAAAAAAATTGCTATACGAATATAAACTAAAAATATAACTACATGAATATGATATTTATTATTGGGTTATATATTTAATTTTTGAAAAATTCCCAAATAAGTATTCATTTTGAAAATTAAAGGTGTTTCCTAAACATATTGTTTTTAGCTATTTTAATAAACCAAAATATATTTAAATTTATAATTAACAAATTATCTCTTAGTAGACAAAGGTTTCTGTAATGTTAATTAACTATATATATATTTTTTTTTTGAAAGTTTAATCAAACAGTCAAACACTTCATGAAAACTTTTTTCTTTTTATATATTTTTGAAAATCTAAAAAGTTATGAAAAAGATTTAGCAATGACGCGGTCTACAAAGTTTTCTTATTTATTTATTATTTACTAAAAAGGTTTTAAAAAGCTAAAAGAACCTTTCAATGAATCTATATTGCAATAGCAATATTCCACGTCAAAATCCAATTAAGCCACTAGTACTATTTTAACATGTAATGACCTATGACCAATCTTTTTTATCAACCCTATTGCACTTAATAATGTAGTTATTAACCTAATAATAACTATATTATTAAGAGTTTTTCTTTAACACCTATTAAAATAAAATTGTGTTTGTATATTTCTCTATAATTATTGTTATTAATTCTATTTTGAAAGAAAGGGCATGACTCCTCCTCTTCGGTTCTACCTTTCAAATGAACCGGTCATTCTAAATTTTAGAATTAAATCGATAAAGATCAATTCAGTCGTAGCTTTAAATTCAAATTCAATACTATAACTGAATCGGAAAGGAAGAAGACAATAATGAACCTCATGTCAAGAGGTCAATGTTGCTTATTGTTAATTTTCAATAATTTGTTAGAAGGAAATTGCAAGTTTGATTGTTGCGGGAAAATACCCTAGACAATCTTTTCATATCAATCATTTGTTAGAAAGCTGTGAGAAAAAAATCTATCTTTGAAATCTCATTGTTGCGAAGTCGTAGAGAGGGTTGAAAAAAATAATTTTATAGTCAACTCATTAATAAAAACATTGTATAATTAATTGAATCCCCCTACTCGGCATATATAACTTTTTTTTGATGAAATATATCAAGCTAAAATTTTCTTTTAGTATCACAACCCAATAAAATAGACGATAACTGCTATTAGGATCTGTTTTCAAGGCATTGAATCTTGGAATAAAAGATTTATATCATTTTATGTGTTCCTTTTTATATAAATTTTAACCAAATTTAGAATTGATTGTGCATTCTTTAATTGTATATTCTTGTAAAAAATATAACATCATAAAAGATAGCTAGGCAGCAATGTTAGAGACCATATAATTACGTCCTTATTACTATAATTAATTATGATGGTTGCAATACTTGAAACGAGCTAAAATGGTTGACCTTTGAATTACAAGTTTTGTGTGAAAAGTCAAAAATTTTGGTTTGACAAATTAAAAGTTTCTTAGGCCTCATGTGAGATTGTGTGGAGGAAAATCCATATATGAGCAAATACATTTTAAAAAAGAAAAAAAGTAAGTATATTTTTTCAATTTTGATTCATAATGAATATATTTTTTATTAAAAATATAGTGTATGTGTGTGTATGTATGTATGTGTGTATATATATACATATATTAATAAAAGTTTTAGATGGTTGGAATAAGAGATTAAAAGTAAGTTTTAATTTATATAAATATTAAGCTAAATTAGATAAAAAGTTAAAACATGAGCTAAATTTGATAAGCATTATTGCTTTAGACCATCTCCAACCCTTAACTTCATTTTAAATAAAAATATTATATACATAAATTAATTATAAATATTACATATTAATTTATATTTAAAATTAATATAATAAAAATATTACACTAAAAAATAATTATGAATATTAAAGACTTACTTAATAATCTTACAATTTATATTATGTTAAATTAAAAATGTTATATATTACAAATAATAATATAATATTCAAACGAAAAATAAAGTTGATGAATAGTGCACTGTTCACACTTTATTTTTGGAGCCAAAATGAAATGAGGTTGGAGTGCACGACTCCATTTTTTACTTTAGATTTAAAGTTTGAAATAAAAAAGAAGTAGGAATCGAAATGTCCTTATCTAACCTACAATATAATTTTTTCTATTTATTATATATGAATTACAGTGTGAGGAAACTATTATAATAAATATTCTATATTTAAAAAAAAAACATCTAATTAAAACCCATCAACTAACTTGATCTATCTTTAATTTATGTGTAAGATCAAGCCATCAACTAAATTTATTTAACCTAAAAAAAAAGAGAATGGTGGGGAAGGGAAAGATGCGTAGGGAAATTGTAAAGCAGAAAGCAAGAAAGAGAAAAAGAAGAAAGAAAAAACAAAATATTAAGAAAACCATAATATAATTAATTGTATATCATTTAATTTATACCATAATTTTTCCTTTCACATGCTTTTCAAAAATGGATAATATCTTCTTAGTCACATCATTTAGTAAAAAAGTATTAAGTCAACTTTAAATAAAAATAAAAGGATAAATAAATAAGTATATTTGATATGAAAAAAAAACAATTTTTATTTTTTTGTGTTCGATTGATGAAAATTTTTTAAAAATATTTTTCTTAGGAAATAAATTTTTTTAAAATAAGGAAATGACTTACTGATAAAAAAAGAAAAAACAAGTTACACCATCTCTGTTACACCTCGTAAGTTTTAATATTTAGACAGCCTACTCGTATGTTGGTTAAGAATTTTAGAATACAATACGTATGAGAAAGGGCCCGGGGGAAGGTCGAACGAGCACCGAGTCGGGACCGCGCAGGAGAAGGCCGGACCAGCTGCCCAAAGGGGCAACGTGGCACGGACCCCCCTCCCCCCCGGCGCGTTGGGCTCCATGGCACGGCCTAGAATTGGCGCGACCGGGTCTGTGCCATGGACCCCCTGTCCACCGCCCTAGTTATATATAAGTTCAATATTTTTTTCATTGTTTACTTCAAATTAAAACAGACCCGCGACCAGAAGTAAAAGCTACGCAAATTTCAGGTGATTTTCCTCCGTTTGCGCCACGAAACGCCACCGGAATTCAAATTAACTTCGGGTATTGAAGTTTAAGGCTGCAGGGAGCATTGATACGAAATTATTTTCACGAAATTCGCCCGGCAAATTATAGCCCCGCCGAGCTAAAGTTGTTGGAATTGCTCCAAATTAATTTCTATATGATCACAGGCTTCAATTAAGCATTCCTCCCTTCTGACTTTCGAGAAATTATGAGTTTTAGACCGTGTTTCGTTAAGTTGAAATATAGTTAGTATATATATATAAAGTTATCCTTCCAGGCTGAATTTGGTATTGAAATTCATCTCTTTCTTCCAGTATAATGGTTACAACAGGAAAGAGCTGTCGGATCCAAGTTGGAACACATCGGTTGTCTGGGAAACAATATTTGAGGTATATAAGGCTTAATCCTAGGCAAGTATACTCGTTGTACAGTGTTACGACTTATGTTCTAGAATATAAATGACGATTTCATATACCGTAGATAGCTGTTACCATTGGATTGTGATTAGACATGTTATAATTAGTTGTTGCTATTATATAGAGATGAGACATGCTATGATTAGTTGCTATTAGTAGATTACGATTATATAGGTTTTGGTTAGCTGCTAGAGAGCGTATATAGATTATACCGCAGTGTCTCTCATTGAGAAGGAACATGTTTGGTGTGATACGCGCCGGAAGCGTCATAAAAGCTCTTCTATTCTACAATCCGTTGTATTAGTAGAATTGTATGTTCAATTTCCAGGTCTAGATCTTAGAAGCTCGTGAATAGTTATTGGGTAGTGAGTTGAATTGTATAGGTGCGACTGGGCGATACAACTATTAGTTTGGCACCTGGATTGCCAGAAAAGCACACCCGGGAGCCCGTGACGTACCCGCACGCCCCAGGGCCAGAAATATAGACAGAATAGTTATACTTTAGAATCAGTGATACTAGGGTTGTCTAGTGCACCGAGTGGCAACCTGCCATTCTATCAGCCATTACCAGAGGTTGTCAACCCTAGTTGACTTAGCAGTTATTATACAGGTCGCCCAGGAAGCCAGCCTAGTCGTCCAGGTCAAATAGACCCATGGGTACCCCAAGGACAGGGACCTTATCAGCAGTTAAAGGCTGGGCGCTTATAAGGGACTTAGGTACAGATTGCCAGGAGTGACTAAGCCTATATAAACTTGCCTATAAGGTTAAGAATCGCCCAGAAAAGTAATATAAGATCCGACTAGACCAAGATGAGGTCCAAGGCACTAGTAGTACATGTTAGTATAGTACTGCCCACAGGCTAAGGATGTTAGTAAACTTCCTATGGGGGATTACGGGCCGATCGCTCAAAAGCATGTTCATCCAGTACCAGCCCTACAGTTATCCTAAGCAGAGGAACTAAGTAGTTAGTCATTCGTGACCCCGCAGTTGTTTATGAGTTAGAGTTGTCCGAGAAGGACATTCAGAGTCATGTTAGACAACTCTAGATCTCGCCCTGTTCAGTCTAGACTATTGAGATCATTGATCACTATCAGGATCCTCTAATCAGATACAGGTTCACGGCGTGCCTAATAGAAGCTTTACAAACTATCCTAGGGGAGCGAGCAGCGGTGACGTTAGGCCCATAAGGCCAGTTACGCCTTTGAGTGGCTAGATTGAGATGTTAGTACAGCACCTTGGTTGGGGCAGTCCTCACTTAGGAGTCATCCATGACCACCCCAGGGTTACTAACTGTGTCGACGTCCACTAGGGGCGAGATGACGTCGTTCTACAGAGCGGTATGCCGTCCGCAAGGGACGAAGATGGGGTCCCAGGTCCTTATATGCCGTGGTTGGCTCTACACCCCCCCGTTGAGCCTAGTGCCCGGGGTGCAGATATCAGAAGTCCGTCGGACTCAGACACAACTATAGTTCAGGAACCGAGCGGGCTCAGTTGTAGACCCAGGGGACCGGTAGGTTGGCTACAGTACCAGTAGAGTCATAGAAACCTAGGTAGGGGTATATAGATTGAGATGTACTCGCCAGGACTTATGGGGGCCTGAACAAGTTATTCAGTATTGATTGTACCTTCCGTCTTATGGGGGCCAGCTGAGGTTCTTGTTTGTATTCTTGTCTGCTAGTTATAGTTTATAAACGTGTAATTATACAGTCTTGGCTTATGTATATGTAGTATTGATTAGATGCAGATTGCGAACCAGCAGGCGTACAGGTTAATCTTTCTGCCCTCCATTCTATTCGCTTCCAATCTTTATCAGCTTATCTATTGCCTTACATATTCGGTACATATTGTACTGACGCCCTCCCCTGGGCGCTGCATTACTTGCCTGCAGGTTTCAACAGACAGGGTTCAGGATCACCAGTAACAGTTGTTCAGAGTCTGTAGTTGGGACAACTCCTTTCATTCGGAGTTTTCAGGTTGTAGAAATTTTGATATTCCAGTCATATAGCATTTTGGGTAGGCCGGGGCCCTGTCCCGACCACTATTTATACTCTTAGAGGCTTGCAGACTACTGTCGTCAGTTAGTAAGTTGTATGTTGGCCGTATGGGGCCTTGATCAGTTATGTTTCATATATTGGCCGTGTGGGGCCTAGGATAGTAGTTTGTCTCCATTTCTTGTTATAATTAGACAGCATAGTGGCCTAATCGGCCCGCATAGGATCCCCTCTTTTGCCTGTTGTTGGTTAGCTATTTTCATTTACAGGTGGCTATACGGCCTTGTTGGTCGGAGGGTGTATTTACAATCGATATATAGCTCGTTGTTTTCTTGGAGTGGGTCGCAGGTTGGCACCCGACGTGCATAAGCCTAGCCAGGCCAGTTAGTTTCCAGTCATGCCTCCCAAGGTGGGGCGTGACAATCTCTTCCCTATCCTCATAACTATCCACCCCACTCTCCACCACAACCCCATCTCACCCCCTCTCTCAATCCTCCCGACCGCTCTCCTACCCACAACATTCATCACCTTACCGGCCCCAATTTCATTCTCATAATTTTGTCTTAAATATATATAAATATTTTAGAATAATAATTTTTTACTTGTATATTGAATATAAAAAAATAAATAAAAAATAACTTGTTTTACTAAAAGATATTTTCTTAAAAAATATTTTTTATATTAAACATTTCCTTCTTACCGAACACATCCAAAGTGTGTATCTAAATTACCGAGATAAAATATTTAAGGGGTCATCCGCATAAATGCTCTTATTTTGGGTGGTCTTTAATTTTTGCTCCTTAAATTTTGCCCTTTGGCACTTTAAGTGACAAAAACATGATAAAAAATGTCCTTAACAACAAAATAAATTAAAATAAAATTAAAAGGCAAGAATAAAATTCGCAAGGCATAAGTTTTTGCCCAATTTATGCCTTAAAACATAAATTCACGCAGGTTATGTCCCAGACATAAGCCCAATTTATGTCTTACGAAATAAATTTAGACAAGTTATGTCTCAAGGCAAGTAGCATGAACTTGTGCCTAAGGGCCATCAGTGACATGCATGAACTTTTGCCTTGAGGCAGAAATTCAATTGCATGAATTTCTACCCGTAAGCACAAGTTCAATAACATGAATTTATGTCTTGGGGTACAAGTTCAGTGGGGAACTTGTGTCTGGGGGCAGAAATTCAGTAGCACAAAATTCTGCCTACTAGGGCTAACTTATGCCTTGTGATTTTTTTTTTTTGGCCTAGTAAATTTTATTTATCTTGTGATTTAAAAAAAAAAATATTTAGGGGTATTTTTATCTTGTTTTTATTACTTAAAATATTGAAAGAAAAAAAATTAAAAACTACCAATTTAAGAGATAAAAATTAAAAACCACCTCAAAATAGAGGCAATGAGCGCAAAAGTTTGAACTTAAGGTGCAACTTATGTATTTATCCGACCAAATAATGAATATCCTCAACCATTTACATGATTGAACGACTTGAAGGGGCAAACATTAGGATGTTTCCAACTATGAAACGACACAAACTTGTGACAAGACGCACTTGGAACCCTTCTTGTCTTTGACGTTTTCTGCCAAAGGAAAAAACATGTAAAGGTAGTTGCCAGCTCCATTTAGATATTAATTCCATGTGGGGTTGATATATCAATAAGCCTGTGCTATTATTCAGAAAGTACAAAGAATTGGTGCTTTCTTCATAATTATATCACAACAAAAACAAATTGCATCCTCACCCACTAGAATTATGTAATGAAAAATTGGGAATAAATTTAAGTTATATATATTAATGATGTAAAAACTAATTAACTCATTCGAAAGGTAAACATTGTATTATATATATTTTCAATCACCTCACTTTTTTTAAAAAAAATTATTCTTTATAGTTCATCATATTAATTTCGCCGTTAGTCAACCTCCGTCACGTAACTACCAATAATCATTGTCATTATTCGTTTTTATCGGATAGTTATTATTGTTAATTAATATTATTACTATCAACTTCATTACTTTCGTCGCCAACCATTATTATTTCCACCAACCGTCACCATCAACCACGTCTGATGTCTTTCACCATCAACTTTCACTGTACAAACACCATTAGTACTAGTCTACCACCATCATCAACTCTTATTATAGCTAATCACCACCATGCAACCACCACTAGTGTAGTCACCGGCCACTACACGACCACCATTACAAGCCATGACAACGTCCATCAACCACCACTTCATAACCATCTCTATCACCCACTATCAATTTCCCTAACTTTTAGAGTGTGCTTCATCAAATAAAAAAAATTTGACAAGATAATTTAAATTGAATTTTTCTCTAACATTTTATGAATTAATATTCTATTTAATTACTATTTTATTTAAAATTTATATTTATTACTTTTAAAATAAAGATAATTTAAGCATATTCAAATATTGAGAAAATAAATAATTGAAACTATCGAGTGTTCAAATTTAGTAACAACCTCTTAATAATTTATATATATATACACGGAGAGAGAGGGGGGATTCGTTTGGACATAATTTCAAATCATGATTCAAAGTTATTGATTTGAAATTGGTAGTTCATAACTAAGGTATAGAAATATTTCAAGGTGTCACATTAATAAATCACATATTCTGATGTTCCTTTTTATAAATAAATATTTTGCAATTATATGTATCTAGCTATTCTTTAATATAATCCTCCCACATTGTACGGATGATGCATGTTTTCATCTAGAGCATGTTTTTTTTAAAAAAATTAAATTTAAAATAACTTTTTTTTTGTAAAATATAAACTTATGATAAAATTTTATATTTAAAAAATTAAAATGACAATTTGAAAATAAGAGGTTCCTAAGAAAAGTTTGTAGAGTTAAAATTGGAGTACTGATCACTATGTAACACTTCCATAAATTGTTATGTCATAATAGAAAAAAAGGAACTAATCAGTTTAGCACAAACAAGCATTGTAAATTAACAAATGCATAACTAAGCAGGAATAGTGATTGGACAAATAGATGACCAAAAAACAAAAAGCATAGAAGCAATATATAATGAAGTTTGTGAATATAAAATGAAACCAGGGAAAGGGAATATTTAGAACAGAAGTTTGTGGTGACAAAGCATGGAATATATAACCAAAAAATTTGATTGGATGCCAGATTTACCTATATAAGCATAAATAATAATAATAATAATAATAATAATAATAATAATAATAATAATAATAATAATAATAATAATAATAATAATAATAATAATAAAGGTTAGGATGGAACCAATAGCATCTCTTCACCCTTAATAAAAGATATCGAGTTGGAATTCTGAGTATAAAAAAGAAAATCTTGTTAGAAAGTACTTTTCCTTTAAACAAATCTTACGTGACGCGGATTCAGATTAGTCGGGGCCTAATAAAAATACCAGACACGGGCGGAGCCATCTTAGGCAAAGGATGATCCAGTGCATATCCTTCGCTGAAAGATTATATAGTCCATAGATTAAATATTAGCACACCTTCGTCAAATTCCTGATCCCCCGAATTACCGGACATCTAATGAAAAATCACAAGTATAATACTAATAAAAATAAAAAGGAAAGAAAAAGATGTGGAAAGACAAGTTAATGGTTGAAGCATATGCTTAGAAGATCCTCTCTCCACCAACCTTTTTCAATAGTTAAATTAGCCTCCCTACCAATCATTCTCTCTCTTTGAACATCACTCTTTCTTCTTCTTCTTTTTTTTTTCTTCCTTAATCCTTCTTGTTTTACTTCAACAAATGGAGGATGAAAATGATGATGAAGATGCTGATGATCTTTCTTCTTCTTTCTCTTATTCTTCTTTGGTGTGACATATCATCATGATCAAGTAGCTTTCTTTGGGCAACTACAGATCCTTTGGCAAATTCAAGACTATTTATTCAGAGATATATTTGTATTTTCTTAGAGGAATTTTCTTGAAGGTTCTCCTTATAAACATTTTTCTTGATGTACTCCAAATATAAATGCACATGGGGAATGTAAATTCAAATGTTATTCCCTAAGGTGTCTTTAGTTTTCTTTTCCTTGGTTTCATGTATCCTATTCCTGTTTGATTTATCATTTACAAAATAGACTAGTAATAAAAGGAAATTATTCTAACTCTCAAGCCTCAATAACTAAAATCTCCAATAATTTTGAGAAGTATGTTTGCAATATAATGTATATTCACTTGTCACCATATAGCTATTTCAAGCAACTATCAACACTTTTTGTGTTGTGATTTTTTGTTTTATATATTTTAAATTGTTGTCTTCTCTCTGTTATGTGCAGAGTTCACTAAGTTTCTTTTATTCCTAATTTTCTCTATTTTTGTTATAAGGGAAGGGTGAGGTCATGAATTTTATGTCAATGAATGTAGAATGTACAATGATCCCTTTTTTTACAATTGACGCATATTTAATTAGTACAAAAAAATATTTTCTTAAAAACTCAAATCATATATACACACACACATATATTTGTCCCTATTAGAATAAATCGCAAAACGAGAATAATCGGGTGTCATGCGTAAGTTAACACAACAAACTTCGAAAGACGCCAAATAAGAAGACAAACGAGAAATGTACCAAAAGAGACAATAATTTAACGTGATTTATCCAATCAACCTACATCCACAAGAGGAGATGAGCAAACAACTATACAAAATAGAGTACAAAATTGTCACGCCCCGCCTTGGGGGGTATGACTGGCACCTGGTGCCCTACTAGGACCTCAACTGCTAGACTACTATCTGGTGCCTGGCTTGCTCTAACTCTGATTCACGGAATCAACGGGCTATATAGCGGCTGTAAATACAGCCCCCGGTCGGCTAAGCCTATAGCCACCTGTACAACAACAACAACTAACCAGAATCGTATCAATATAAGGGAGCCCATGCGGGCCGACAAGGCCACCATGCTGTCTAGTTATTTCTGAATCAAGTAACCAGGAGCTAAACTGCTACGTGACCGACAAGGCCACCACTACCAACTGTACAAGGCCCCACACGACCAACATAAACAACTAAACATACGCACGGCCTCACACGACCGGCACAACTAACCACAGGGAAATATGTACAGTCTGCAAGCCTCTAAGAATACTGATAAGATGGTTGGGACAGGGCCCCGACCTACCCGTACTATACAACAAAAGAAAATAGAATAGACCTCTAAATATCAAGCTCCGGATGACAAGAGCTGACGACTCTGCGCTGGCTGGAATCACGAGGGGTCGGCTCCTCGTCTATAGGTACCTGCAGGCAAGTAATGTAGCGCCCCAAACAGGCGTCAGTACCACTAGTACCGAGTATGTAAAGCAAACTGAGCATAACTGAATATAAGCAACAATACTAGTAGTTCTGAATAGTAGAAAGTATCTGAAACTATCTGGGCTAGCGGGATCCGAAATAAGCTTAACTGTACTGAAGGTAAGGTAGGAGCATACCTGTCGGCGTGGCGACCTGCTGTCTATCAGCTAATAAATAACATTTATATACATGTATAACATACAAGGACCTATACCAGCCCCCATAAGCCGGAAGGTGCCAACCAATACACAGTCTATATACCCCTACTCGGGTCAAAACCATCCAAAAGTAAATCACTCCACTCGCCTACCAACTACGAGCACCTCTTACCGATTCCCCTGGGTCTCCAGCTTGGACTATGACCTCTGATATATATAACTATGTCTGAGTCCGGAGGACTCCTGTACTGTACTCTGTACTCTGTATCTGTACTCTGTACTCTGTATCTGTACTCTGTATCTGTATCTGTATATGTATCTGTAATGCTATGCTGATCAGCCTCATATGTGGAATGCTCCATCCCATCTTCGTCCTCTAGCGAATGACATACCACTCCTTGGAGTGGTGTATCCCCACCCTCAGCGGGCGAGTCGACACAGTTACTAACCCAGGGGCGGCGAGGACGCTCAAAGGGTGCCCTCATAGTACAAACAGGTCTCAACAAACAATAATCACGTATAGCAAGCATGTTCAATTTGAAAATACTATCCATGTTTTGATATACGATTCTGATTCTCTTTTCTGCATTAAACTGATTCTCATACTGAGCTACACTGCATCTGAAATATTATCTGACTATCTGATATTGCTCTACTAACTTTTATTTTGAATACAACATAATATTATAAAACATGCTTGTTGGATTCATACTGGACTCAATTCTCGACTTCTAGGTTCTTTCTTCTAGACTTTACTCTGTTTACTATACTGGGATTGCTATCTTGCCGAAAAACTAGCTTTACATACCTTCGTTTCTAATTTCCCGACTAACTGGCGTAGCTCGGTCAATATTTCTGCTATTTCTCCCAATTGCATTCATATATATATATATATATATATATATATATATATATATATCCCAAACTTTGACTTATAAAAATACGGCCGAAAACTCGCTATTTCTCGGAAGTCCAGAAGGGAGAAATACTCACTTTAGGCTAGGAGTATATTGATACTAATTTGGAGCAATTCCACTTACCTTAACTCGGTAGCACGATGATTCGCTGGCCGAATTTCACGAAACTAAACTCGTAGGAATGCTCCTTGCTGCTTAATACCTCACTACCCAAGGTTAATTCGAGTTTGGACCGCGTTTAATAGCGTAAACGGAAGAAATTTCAAGATACCCTTCGTCCTCCTCTGTTTTCCTTCGTGTTTACTGGAAATTACATGATTTTATGAAATAAACAGAAGTGGAGGGGTTTATATACTTGAGCCTGGACAGGGCCTCCATGACACGCTGCCATCGCGGAGGCCCTCCCTCCGTGACACGCTGCCATCGCGGAGGGGCTCTGCCCCGGCTCCTCCCATGATGGTTCGACGTGTCACTTATTCGGTCTTTCCCCGGGCCTTTTCCTAGCATGTATGGCATTCAAAACTCTTAACCAACATGCGAATAGGCCGTCTACATGTTGAGAATTTACGGGGTGTAACATTCTCCCCCCCTTAAGAACATTCGTCCTCGAATGTAAACTTCTACTTATAGGAACCTCAACTCACTCGACTTATTCTTAGAAAAATTTTGGCAGAGTTTCCCCTGTAATATGGACTATCTCAAAAACCTGAAATGCAGAAAAGTCCAATACAGGTACTCCACACAATACTATATCATGCATCACGCAAAAGACTAGAGTCGACTATCTCATTTATACATGTAATATAAAGCGTTCCATATGATAAGAATACTAACATACCTCTTGGCTGACTAGGCTCGGAATAAGTGAGGATATCTGACTTTCATGTCTTCCTCTGTTTCCCAAGTCATCTCCTCTCGGTTCTCATTACGCCACAGTACCTTGACAGAAGCAATATCTTTAGTTCTCAACCTGCGAATCTGCCTATCTAGTATGGCTACTGGAACCTCTTCATAGGCCAGCTCTTCCATAACCTAGACATCCTGGACTGGGACAACTCGGGATGGGTCTCCTATGTACTTTCTTAGCATAGATACGTGGAAAACTAGATGAACGGACTCTAATTCTGGAGGCAAGTTCAACTCGTATACCACTTGGCCTACTCTTTGCCGAATCTAATAAGGCCCAATGAATCTCGGACTGAGCTTACCTTTCTTTCCGAATCTCATCACCCCTTTCATTGGAGATACTTTCAAAAATACCCAGTCATTCATATTAAATTCCAGGTTTCTGCGCCGCACATCAACATACGATTTCTGATAGCTTTGAGCAGTCAATAGACGTTCTCTGATAAGCTTTACCTTCTCCTCTGATTGATGAATAATATCTGGCTCAATCAGCGCTGACTCTCCTACTTCAAATCGGCCAACTGGCGATCTACATTTTCGCCCATACAATGCCTCAAAGGGCGCCATCGGGATAGCTGAGTGGTAACTATTGTTATAAGCAAACTCAATCAGCGGTAAATGCTCGTCCCAGCTACCTTGAAAGTCCAACACACATGCCCGTAGCATATCCTCGAGCATCTGAATAGTGCGTTCCGCCTGTCCATCCATCTGAGGGTGAAATGTTGTGCTTAAATTAATCTGCGTTCCCAGACCTCTCTAAAACGACTGCCAAAATCTAGCTGTAAATTGTGCTCCTCTGTTAGAGATAATAGATACTGGAACACCGTGTAATCTAACTATTTCTCTGATATACAATTCGGCGTAATATTCGGCAGAGAAAATAGCTTTCACTGGTAGGAAATGGGCTGATTTCGTCAGTTTGTCAACTATTACCCAAATGGAATCATGTCTATTCCTGGTACGGGGTAATCCTGCTACAAAGTCCATGTTTACTGCTTCCCACTTCCAAAGAGGCACATCTATGTTCTGAGTCAATCCGCCTGGTTTCTGGTGTTCAGCTTTTACTTGCTGGCAGTTAGGACACTGAGCTACAAATTCTGCTATTTCCCTCTTCATACCTGGCCACCAGTAGATTTCTTTGATATCGTGGTTCATTTTCATCGCGCCTGGGTGGATAGAATAGCGGGCGTAATGTACCTCACTTATAATCTGCTGGCGAAGCCCTGAAATATCTGGAACACAAAGGCGGCCTTTACATCGTAACACTTCATCCTCAGTTACCTAAAAATCTGGCGCTTTCCCTTGATGAACTCTGTCTTTAAGCTGAACCAGGTTAGGATCTTCATATTGTCGTTCCTTTACCTCCACAACTAATGACGACACAGTGGTGTTCTGAATTACCGCTCTGTTGTCCTCTGTTTCTGCTACACGAACGGCTAAACTGGCTAATTGGTGTATTTCTCTGGCCAACTCCCGTTGCTCGGGCTGCAAGTACGCCAAACTCCCCAGAGATTTGCGGTTGAGGGCATCTGCTACTACGTTGGCCTTTCCCAGATGATACAAAATGTTCACATCATAATCTTTCAATAACTCCAACCAGCGATGCTGCCGCAAATTCAACTCCCTCTGAGTGAAGATATACTGTAGGCTCTTATGGTCAGTGAAAATATCCACGTGAACGCCATACAGGTAATGTCTCCATATCTTTAAGGCGTGGATCACTGCGGCTAGTTCCAGGTCATGGGTAGGATAATTCTTTTTGTGTTTCCTCACTGTCTGGAAGCATAAGCAATCACTTCACCATGCTGCATCAACACACATCCCAACCCAATACCTGAAGCATCACAATACACTGAATAACCCTCTGTACCTTCTGGTAATGCTAACACTGGGGCGGAGGTTAATCTGTCTTTCAATTTTTGGAAACTCTGCTCACATGCCTCTGTCCACTGGAACTTTACTACTTTCTGCGTCAGCTTAGTCAGAGGTGCCGCTATGGTGGAGAATCCCTCAACAAACTTTCTATAGTATCCTGCTAATCCCAGAAAACTGCGAACTTCAGTCGAAGTGGTAGGTTTGGGCCATGCTTTGACTGCTTCTATTTTCTGTGTGTCTACCTATATACCAGCATCCGACACAATATGCCCCAAGAAAGCTACTGAGTTCAGCCAGAATTCACATTTGGAGAACTTGGCATACAACTGACGGTCCCTGAGAATCTGGAGCATTGTCCGTAAATGAGCCTGGTGGTCTGCCTCTGAACGAGAATACACCAGAATATCGTCGATAAAAACTATTACAAAGAGGTCCATGTATGGTCTGAAGATACTGTTCATCAGGTCCATAAATACTGTTGGGGCATTCGTCAGCCCAAAGGACATGACTAGGAACTCAAAATTGCCGTATCTGGTCCTGAAGGCTGTCTTAGGAATGTCTCTTTCACGGACTCGAACCTGATGGTATCCGGACCTCAAATCAATCTTGGAGAAATATCTGGCCCCCTGTAACTGGTCAAACAAATCATCTATTCTGAAAAACAGATACTTATTCTTAACTATAACCTTATTCAACTGCCGGTAATCTATACACATGCGGAGCGAGCCATCCTTCTTTCTCACAAATAGAACTGGCGCACCCCAAGGTGAAGTACTCGGCCTGATGAAACCCTTATCTGATAGATCTTTCAGTTGCTCCTTTAACTCTCTGAGTTCAGCAGGAGCCATACGATATGGAGGAATTGATATGGGCTGAGTGCCTGGTAGCAAATCGATTGCAAAATCTATTTCCCTTTCTAGGGGAATACCAGGTAGCTCATCTGGAAATACGTCAGGGAATTCATTAACCACTGGAACAGACTGGAGAGTCGGAGGCTCTACCCGAACATCCTGAACTCTGACAAGGTGGTAAATGCATCCCTTAGCTATCAACTTCCTCGCCTGAAGGTAGGAAATAAACCTACCTTTTGGCGTAGCTGTGCTACCTTTCCACTCTCGTACTGCCTCCCCTGGAAAGTGGAATCGGACCGTTTTGGTCCAACATTCTATGTTGGCATAGCATGGAACCAACCAATCCATACCCACAATGGCATCGAAGTCAATCATCTCTAGTTCTACCAGAACTACTGTGGTCTGATGATCGGCAACCTCTACTGTACACCCTCGATAAATCCTGCTAGCTATAATGGAGTCACCGATGGGTGTAGATACTGAAAAGGGCTGCTGAAGTAATTCTGGTGCAACACTGAACTTTCAAGCCATAAATGGGGTAACGTAGGACAAAGTAGACCCTGGATCAATCAATACATAAATAGGGTATGAGAAAATAGTCATCATACCTATTACCACATCTAGAGACGCCTCTGAGTCCTTCCTCCCTGGTAATGCGTAGGTACGGCTTAGGCCCGTACCTGAACTAGAGGCTCTTGATCTACCTCGGCCTCTACCTGCTGGACCTGAGGGCCTACGCCCTGCCGAGGCTGCTGGAGCTCGCGGCCCTGCTGATGCCCTATCTTGGCTATCTCGGCTACCTTTTCCCCTGGCCGGACAATCCTGCATCCTATGCCCTTCCTGCCCACATATGTAACACCCTATGGAGCCATATCTGCAAGCTCCGAGGTGGAGTCGATTGCAAACAGGGCAGGGTGGGAATGTGTATCCACTCTGCTCTACCCTCCTTTGATGAGGAGAATCCACTGTTCGGAAACTGCCACCAGACTCTGACTGACCCCGGCGGATAAATCTACCTCTCTGCTGCAGTGCTAAAGGCGCGGGTCTAGGTGGCCTATCAAAAAACCATGGCATAGGCCCTCTCTGAATCTCCCCCTGAATCTCATCAGATCTATCTCTACGATGCTACTCTTGATTTGTTCGTCTGTTACTCTGCTACCGCTGTCTAAGGCCCTCAACAGTCAGGGTGAAGGCCTGCACCCGAGCGATGTCCATATCTTCCCTCAACGTGGCTGTCATACATGTCTCAATATATTCTGGGTTCAGACCCATAATGAATCAGTGAACCCTCAATGGAATTGTATCCACGAAAGCTTGAGCATAATGGGCTAAGGAATCAAACTGTAGGGCATATTCATGAACACTCCTCGCCCCCTGCTCCAGATGCAAGAACTGGTCCATCTGGGCCTGTCTGATCTCCCGTGGCAAATAATGGTCCAGGAAGGCCTCTAAAAAGCTGGACCAGGTCGGAGGAGCAACATCCACCCCTTGAGACCTTTCCCAGCTCTCGTACCACAACACAACAATGTCTCACAACCGGAATACTGCCATCTCAATTGATTCTGTAGGTGTTACATGCATGACCCGGAAGATTCTCTACATCTGGTCTAGGAAATCCTGGGGGTCCTCTGCCTGATCTGACCTGGTGAACTGTGGGGGACCTAATGCCAAAGATTCCCTAACCCTCGAACTGCCAGATCCACCTGATGGCTCTACTTCTACGGGTGGCACTGACTGGCGCTGAGTGGCCATAATTTGTGCCAGCATAACTACTACACTTTGAATTTCCTAGTCGAATGGTATAGGTACAGGAGCTATCGGAGGCGGTGTTGTTCCGAATGGCTCCTGGTGAGGTAGGGACTGCTGAGAAGCTGTGATGATGCCTTTGTGTCGCCTTCAGATCGGGCTGATTCTGAATGAAGTTGAGGCATCCTGCTGGTGCCTTCTCTTGCTGCGGTATCCAGCCTTCTACCTGTGGCAGGGTGTCGCTGGTCTGCCATTTTATCTGTAAACAAAGAGTATAATAAGTTTTAGGAACTCAACCCTATACTGTATTGCTCTATGGCACGACTGAATATGAAGGAAGAGTAACCATCCTATTATGCCACGCAGCCTCCTGTCTATAGTATGTGGTGCACAACACACCCATAGACAAGACTCTACTTAGCACGGCTTGCAGACTCCCTGGGACACGACCTGCTCTGATACCAAGTTTGTCACACCCTGCCTTGGGGGGTATGACTGGCACATGGTGCCCTACTAGGACCTAAACTCCTAGACTACTATCTGGTGCCTGACTAGTTCTAACTCTGATTCACGGAATCAACGGGCTATATAGCGGCTGTAAATACAGCCCCCGGCCGGTTAGGCCTATAGCCACCTGTACAACAACAAAAGCTAACCATAATCGTATCAATATAAGGGAGCCTATGTGGGTCGATAAGGCCACCATGCTGTTTAGTTATTTCTGAATCAAGTAACCAGGAGCTAAAATGCTACGTGACGGACAAGGTCACCACTACCAACTGTACAAGGCCCCATACGACCAACATAAACATCTAAACATACGCACGGCCTCACACGACCGGCACAACTAACCACAGGAAAATATGTACAGTCTGCAAGCCTCTAAGAATACTGATAAGATGGTCGGGACAGGGCCCCGACCTACCCGTATTATACAATAAAAGGAAATAGAATAGACCTCTGAATATCAAGCTCCATATGACAGGAGCTGACGACTCTGTGTTGGCTGGAATCACGAGGGGTCGGCTCCTCGTCTATAGGTACCTGCAGGCAAGTAATGCAGCGCCCCAAATGGGCGTCAGTAGCACTGGTACCGAGTATATAAAGAAAACTAAGCATAACTGAATATAAGCAACAATACTAGTAGTTCTGAATAACAGAAAGTATCTAAAACTATCTGGGCTGGCGGGATCCGAAATAAGCTTATCTGTACTGAAGGTAAGGTAGGAGCATACCTGTCGGCGTGGTGACCTGTTGTCTATCAGCTAATAAATAACATTTATGTACATATATAACATACAAGGACCTATACCAGCCCCCATAAGCCGGAAGGTGCCAACCAACACACAGTCTATATACCCCTACCCGGGTCAAAACCATCCAAAAGTAAATCACTCCACTTGCCTACCAACTACGAGCACCTCTTACCGATTCCCCTGGATCTCCATATCGGACTATGACCTCTAATATATATAACCGTGTCTGAGTTCGGAGGACTCCTGTACGTACTCTGTACTCTGTACTCTGTATCTGTATCTGTATCTGTAATGCTATGCTGATCTGCCTCATATGGGGAATGCTCCATCCCATCTTCTTCCTCTAGCGGACGACATACCACTCCTTGGAGTGGTGTATCCCCACCCTCAGCGGGTGAGTCGACACAGTTACTAACCCAGGGGCGGCGAGGATGCTCAAAGGGTGCCCTCATAGTATAAACAGGTCTCAACAAACAATAATCACGTATAGCAAGCATGTTCAATTTGAAAATACTATCCATGTTTTGATATACGATTCTGATTCTCTTTTCTGCATTAAACTGATTCTCATACTGAGCTACACTGCATCTGAAATATTATCTGACTATCTGATATTGCTCTACTAACTTTTATTTTGAATATAACATAATATTATAAAACATGCTTGCTGGATTCATACTGGACTCAATTCTCGACTTCTAGGTTCTTTCTTCTAGACTTTACTCTGTTTACTATACTGGGATTGCTATCTTGTCGAAAAACTAGCTTTACATACCTTCGTTTCTAATTTCCCGACTAACTGGCGTACCTCGGCCAATATTTCTGCTATTTCTCCCAACTGCATTCATATATATATATATATATATATATATATATATATATAGAACTAAATACAGGATATTCTGAAGGAAAATATCACTTCTAATATATATATCCCAAACTTTGACTTATCGAAATGCGGCCAAAAATTCGCTATTTCTCGGAAGTCCAGAAGGGAGAAATACTCACTTTAGGGCTAGGAGTATATTGACACTAATTTGGAGCAATTCCACTTACCTTAACTCGGTAGCACGATGATTCGCCGGCCGAATTTCACGAAACTAAACTCTTAGGAATGCTCCTTGCTGCTTAATACCTCACTACCCAAGGTTAATTCGAGTTTGGACCGCGTTTAATAGCGTAAACAGAAGAAATTTCAAGATACCCTTCGTCCTCCTCTGTTTTCCTTCGTGTTTACTGGAAATTACATGATTTTATTAAATAAACCGAAGTGGAGGGGTTTATATACTTGAGCCTGGACAGGGCCTCCGTGACATGCTGCCATCGCGGAGGGGCTCTGGCCCGGCTCCTCCCACGATGGTTCGACGTGTCACTTATTCGGTCTTTCCTCGAGCCTTTTCCTAGCATGTATGGCATTCAAAAATATTAACCAACATGCGAATAGGCCGTCTACATGTCGAGAATTTACGGGGTGTAACAAAAATATCGAGAGAAGTAACCTCACAAAATTCACTCCGAAAGAGGTTCACATAAAAATTACGCTACCACTTGTGTCTCACAAATTCTCCCCCTAAACAAAACTCTCAAAGCCCTTAAGACTACATTGTGGATGCTACTAATTTAGGAGGAAGGAGCCTCTATATATAGTCCAACATGTTAAGATTGAGAAACAGAGAAGAAAAGAAAGAAAACAAGAGGAAGTAAACAGAGAAGAAAACTGTAAGTTGTAGCAGCAGAAGGAGAGTTAGAGAAGATGGATGAGTAGAGAAGAAAGCAGTAGTTAGAGGAATAGAGTGTAGAGAGAAATTGTATATTGAACGTAAAACCTGTTATTGAATGAATGAATCAGATCAGTATATATACACATTCAACCTATAACTAACTCTAACTAACTTCTTAACTAACTACTTATTAACTAACTAAGTAGTTAATGACTAAACTACCCTTTTTATGTTATACCTTCAACACTCCCCTCAAGCTAGGAGGTGTAAACACATCAAGTACTCCTAGATTGGAACACAAGAACTCATGTTGAGCTCTCCCTAGACTCTTAGTTAACAAATCTGCCTGTTGATGAGTAGTCGAAATGTAGGCTGTCTTGATCATCCCTTTTTGAATTTTTTCCCTTACAAAGTGACAATCAATTTCGATATGTTTTGTTATCTCATGAAACACTGGATTTGCTGCTATCTGTATTGCTGATTTGCTATCTGTGTTCACTTGAATTGGGAGGCTAATCTGAACTCCAACTTCCTTCAGCAATCCTAGAATCCAAGTAAGCTCAGCAACTGTAGAAGCTAGACTTCTATATTCAGCTTCTGCAGAACTTCTTGATACCACACTTTGCTTCTTAGATTTCCAAGAAATCAAGGAATCTCCCAGCTTGACAATGAAACCTGTTACAGACCTTCTAGAGTTTGGACATGCAGCCCAATCAGCATCAAGAAAGCTGATACTTGTTCCTCACTTTTGCTGGATAGAAGTATTCCCTGTCCAGGATGTTGTTTTATGTATCTTAAGATCCTCATTGCAGCTTCTAAGTGTGATCTTTTTGGCTGCTGCAAGAACTGACTGAGTGTCTGTACACTATAGGATATATCAGGTCTTGTTATGGTTAGGTACAAGAGCTTTCCAATTAGTTTCTGATAAGCAGTTACATCTGTTGAAGGATCTTCAATAGTATTCACAATTTCTGCTTCTTCCTTGACTGCTGCCTTCACAAAATCATCAACTTCCTTTGAAGTTAACTTAATGTTTTGTTCAAGTGGTGTTGCCACTGGTTTTGCAGCACTCAGTCCTAATTGTGAGATTAACTTCAGTGCATACTTCCTTTGGTGCATTAAAATACTTGAACTTGATCTAGCAAACTCAATCCCCAAGAAGTATCTAAGTTCTCCCAAGTCCTTCATCTTAAAAGCTTGACTCATTGCCTTTTTTGTATCTTCAATAAGTTGCAGGTTGCTTCCTATTATCAGCATGTCATCAACATAGACTAGAATAATCATTAGATCATTCCCAGCTTGTTTCAAGAACAGTGAGTGATCATATTTTCTTTGTTTGAACCCAAGCTGCACAACTGCTTCCATCAACTTTGCATTCCACTGTCTTGGAGCCTGTTTTAGGCCATACAAGAATTTAAGAAGTCTACATACTGGTTTTGTCTCCCCCCGGCTCTTAAATCCTTGTGGTAGATCCATATAAATTTCGTCATACAAATCTCCTTGAAAAAGGCACTGTATACATCCATTTGATGGATATGCCATTGTCTAATAGCAGCAATAGCTAATATAGATCTCACTGTAACCATCTTCACTACAGGTGAAAATGTTTCTTGATAATCAATCCCTTCTTGTTGGCTGTAACCCTTAGCTACCAACCTAGCTTTGTACCTTTCAAGCTCACCTGTGTCCTTATATTTAATTCTATACACCCACTTACAACCAATGGATCTTTTTCCAGTAGGCAGTGAACAAATAGTCCAGGTTTTATTGCTTTCAAGAGTAGTGATCTCAGCTTGCATTGCCTTCACCCATTTTGAATTCAACATTGCTTCTTTGTAAGAAGAAGGTTCAACTTCAGCAGAGGAGGCTGCAATGAAATCCTGATAGGAGCTTGACAGATGATCATACTTTATATAGTTAGCAATACTATATGGTGTAGTTGAGGTCTTCTGAGTTGTGACAAAGTCCTTGAGCCAGATTGGTGCTACTCTGGCTCTGGTAGATTTTCTTTGTAATGCCAGCTCAGTTATGCCTTCAGGACCATTAGTAATTGTTGTAGACTGAGGCACACTCTGAACATCAGTAGCTCTGTTAGACACTTGCTTTGGAAAATGTGACATAGTTGGTATGAATGTGTCTTTAAACACATCCACAAAAGGTGCTGAGTGCTGCTGATCCTTTAGTTTTAGAAAAGGAAAGACATTTTCTTTGAATTCTACATCTCTGTTAACAAAGAACAAATCATTAGAGAAGTCATAGAGTATGTATCCTTTTTGTGAGTGAGAGTATCCTAGAAGTACTGTAGCTACTGCTCTTGGTTTCAGTTTATCAGTTTCCTGTACAACTTTGGCATAGCACAGACACCCTAGCACTCTAATATGTTTTAAGGAAGGCTTGATACCAAACATAACTTCATAAGGTGACTTATTACTAAGTACAACAGATGGCATTCTATTGATCAAATAAGCTGCTGCTAACACACAATGACCCTAAAATCTGATAGGAATATGACCTTGAAACCTAATAGTTCTACACACTTCAAGTATGTGCCTATGCTTTCTTTCTACTACACCATTCTGCTGAGGTGAATATGCACAAGAAGTCTGATGTAGGATGCCTAGATCTTTAAACATAGAATTGCAGATTGAATTTGTAAACTTAGTTCCATTGTCTGATCTCACACACTTTACTTTTTTATTGAACTGTGTAGCTACATAAGTCAGAAACTGCTTCAGCACAACACACACATCAGATTTTAGTTTCATAAGAAATAGCCATGTCATTTTGGAACAATCATCCACAATAGTTCAGAAATATCTATTTCTATCATAAGAAGGAGTTCTGTAGGGACCCCATACATCAAGATGTAAGAGATCAAAGCATGATAAACTTCTTGTATTACTGCTAGGAAAAGGTGATCTAACTTGTTTGGCAAAAGGACACACATTACATTGCTTAACTATGGAAGTACAATTATCTAGAGAACTTGAACTAGAAAACAGCTTATTCAGAATCTTTGATGAAGGATGACCAAGTCTTTTATGCCAAAGTAATATATCCTCTTCAATATCACTAGTAACAGACAAAGAAAACTGAGAACACTTCACATTCCGTTCTAAATTTGCAGAGAATGAGGGCAACAAGTATAAACTATCTTCATGTCTACCAATCGCTTTCACCTTCCCAATGAAGAGATCCTAAAATAAACAAAAGTCAGGATAAAATGCAACTAAACACTTTAAAGCTCTTGTTACCTGTGAGACAGATAGGAGATTAAACTTGAATTGTGGTATATAAAGAACATTATTAATTGCATTTCCTTCTGTTAAAACACTAGATCCCATATGTGTTACAAAGACCACATCTCCAGTAGGTAAGAAAACTTTCCTAGACTTGTTTGCATCTAGTTTAATAACTTCTGTAAGCAGTCTTGAATCACCTACCATATGGTTTGTAGCTACTGTATCAACAATCCAATTTTTCTTACTACTAACTGAAACAAATGCAGTATCCATACCTGCAACATTGACTTAATCTGTATTTGTAGCACTGTTTGTAGCAGAAAACATTTGCACTATCTGATTATACTGCTCCTGTGTGAAGAAACAAGGTTGAACCATTTGAATTTCTTGTCCTAAGACTGAGATGTTCTCAACCTTGGCCTGATTATTCTTAGAGACTGTAGCATTTGAAGCAGACATTCCTCCTCTTTTCTTGAACTTATCTGATGGATATCCTATTAGTTTGTAACAGTTTTCTCTTGTATGGTTCCTTAGTTTACAGAATTCACAGAAGAGATTACCACCACCCTTCTTGACCCTTGAAGTACTACCTACATAGTAACCATTTCCATTTCTTGAAGTGCTATACAATGCTGATTCATAATTTCCAGCATTTGGTGAGGGGCCTGCTCCTAATACACTTTTTCCAACTGTCATGCCCCTTTGGTTTTCATCACTCATAAGCATGGAGTAAGCTTGGTTCACACTAGGTAAAGGGGACATGAGTAAGATTTTACTTCTAGCTTGAATAAAAGTATCATTTAGCCCCATTAGAAACTGATACAACTTCTGACTTAGTACATGAATCAAGAACTCCTTTGATCTCTCACAGTTACAGTTAGGGATAGGTATTGCAGCATCAATTTCATCCCACAGATCCTTGAGTCAAGAGAAGTAACTAGAGATAGTAGAGGTACCTTGAACACAAGTTGTAACTTCCCTGTGCAGATTGAACAGACGAGAGCTATCTACTCTGTCAAACCTCTTTCCTAGATCTTCCCAGACTGCAGAGGCAATTGTAGCATATGCTACACTGTTAATCAAATTCTTTGATACTGAGTTCATCAACCAAGAAAGCACAATTGCATTGCATCTCTCCACTGCAACTCAAATTTTTTTATTAAACCTCTCTTTCTTCCAAGAACCATCCACTAATCCCAGCTTGTTCCGACCAAGAAGAGCAATTCTCATGGACCTCTTCCACAATGAATAGTTATCTGTTCCAGTAAGCTGAAAGGAAATCAAAGAAATGCCACTAGTATCACCAGGGGAAAGATAGAGAGGATGAGCAGGTTCTATTACTAATCCTTGCCCCCAACTCTCATCTATAGAGGCAGAATTGATCCCACTGTTTGTTCCTTCAATCGTTGCCATTTCTGAATTTCAAGAACTTCGAACAAGATTGACAAATATTTGGATCGATCTGTTGCAGATTAACACTGCTCTGATACCATGTTAAGATTGAGAAAAAGAGAAGAAAAGAAAGAAAACAAGAGGAAGAAAACAGAGAAGAAAGCTATAAGTTGTAGCAGCAGAAGGAGAGTTAGAGAAAATGGATGAGTAGAGAAGAAAGCAGTAGTTAGAGGAATAGAGTGTAGAGAGAAATTGTATATTGAATGTAAAACCTGTTATTGAATGAATGAATCAGATTAGTATATATACACATTTAACCTATAACTAACTCTAACTAACTTCTTCTTATTCTAACTTCTTAACTAACTACTTATTAACTAACTAAGTAGTTAATGACTAAACTACCCTTTTATGTTATACCTTCAACACAACACCTTTTCCTACAAGAGAAAGGATTAGCCAAATATGAGAAATTTGTGTTTTTCTTTTAGGAAAAGGAAAACCCAACTATGGTGAGAAAATCAAGACAAACACCCAAGAATTCCACCCCTTGACTTGAATTTCTAGCAAAATAAATTTGCTCCATCTTCATTTAATTTCAACAGATTGAATCTCCATCTTCAAATGATCTCCTCCATTAAATCTTTGTCGCTACACAGAGTAACATTCTGATAAAATTTCTCAAAGATAAATCTTTATTATCATCAAATATGTTGCTGCTAGAACTAAATCTACCAAGATAAACACCCATTTTTTACCTCTCTCTGATACCACTTGTTATGACGGAAGGAAGCAAACCCGAAAAATCAAAAAAATAAAGAGCATCAAATTTAATGTGGAAACCATTTGTCATGCCCCACCTTGAGAGGCATGACTTACACCTAGTGCCTCACTGGAATCTGACTGACCTGGCTAGGCTTATGCACGTCTGATGCATGCTTGCAACTCATTTCAAGAAAACAACGAGCTATATCTCGGCTGTAAAAATACAGTCTCCGGCCGACAAAGCCATATAATCACCTGTAAATGAAAATAGCTAACCATCAACAAGCAATAATAGGGGATCTTATGCGGGCTGACAAGACCACCATGCTATCTAGTTATAACTTAAATGAAAATCAGGAAACTATAACTATGTTATAGCTGACAAGGCCACTATCTAACAGCTAAATAAGGCCCCACACAATCATAACACGAAATAAGACATATATAGGCCCCACACGGTCAACAAAAAATGAACCACAAGGAATCTGTAAATCTACAAGCCTCTAGGAGTGGAATAATGGCCGAGACAGGGCCTGCACCTACCCATACTGTACAATCAAAAGAGCAAACCTTCTAACTAATCAACTCCGCAGGATGGGAGCTAATTGTACTGCTGACTCGGGCTGAAAGCTAAGAAAGTCCTGATCCATGTCTATCCGCACCTGCAGGCAAGTATGCAGCACCCCAAGGATGGGTGTCAGTACAATATGTACCAAATATGTAAGGCAGTAAGTAAATATGACTGAATAAAACCAAAAGCAACTGAATAGAAGGGATAGAGATACTACCTGAGTAACTTAACAACCTACTACCTAATCTATCAGTAAATAGTGCAAACAAGAACCTTACCTGGCCCCATAAGCCCGGAAGGTACAATCAGCATAGAATAACCCACTCGGGGCCCCCATAAGGCCTGACGAGCACACTTCTCTCTATATACCCCTAACAAGGTCAAACTGAGTCAACTAACAACTATAGCCAACCTACTAGTCCCTTAGGTCTACAACTGAGCCCACTTGTCCCCTGAACTGTAACTGTGTCTGAGTCTAGTGGACTCCTGATAACTGCACCTTAGGTACTAGGCTCGACAGGGTGTACTGCCGATGCAGTGTAGAAATAATAGTCCATCCATAGAATGGACTGTATAAGGCTCTTGGGCCTCATCATCGTCCGTTGGGAAGGCATATCACTCCTTGGGGCGATGTCATATAGCCCCTGGTGGGTAACGACACAGCTAGTAATCCTGGGGTTGGTCATGGAAGGCTATATAGGGCAAAGTCAATCCCAAACTAAACATATAGTACTGGTCTCAGTTAACAACAACAGCTATTTGCAACAACAATATTTCTAGCTCTCTTACTAGGATTCAAACTGTAGTACAATGCTATAGAAACTAACTTGCCGAAGGAATTCGCCTTAACATACCTTGATTGTCGTCTCCCGAATAACTGACGAGTTTCAACTTGTATTCAACAGCTCTTTCCAACTATAATCGTAATACTGGGAGAAAGAGACTAATTCAATACCAAATTTGTCTTAAAATGATAAAATTTTATACTAATAACAACAATACTTCAACTGCGCAAGATAAAACCAACAACTTATAGTTTCCCAAGAGTTTAGAAGGGAGAAATGCTTACCTAAAGCCTGTGGCCTTATAGGAATCAATTAGGAGCAATTTTGACAATTTTTACTCGGTGGAGCTCCGATTTGTCAGGCGTATTTTGAGAAAATAACTCCATAGTAATGCTTCGTGCAGGCTTAGAACTCGATACCTAAAATTAATTTGAGTTTGGACCGCGTTTAGCAGTGTAATCGGACGAAAATCAATCAAACTTTGCGTCTCTTTTAAGTTCTGGCTGAGGGAATTTGTTTGTGAATTGATTTCAAATGAATAGAGGGGCCTTATATACATGTTAGGGTGGTGGAAGGGGGGTGCGCCGCACTGCCCATCGTGCTAACCTCCCTGCCGTGTCGCGCCTCTCATGGCGCCAGTAGGCCTGGCGCGGCGCGCTGCTGGCTGGTGCGTCCTGCTGGTTCCATACGACCCCGCTTTTAAGGATTTTTCTACACGCATCATACTCTCTCTATTCATTAAAAATCCACGCATTTACTAATCATTAACTTATACGGGGTGTAATATTCTCCCCTACTTTGGAACATTTGTCCTGTCATTTGCAGGCTTAGAGGGGGTTTAACTCTCTTTATCCAAGATTTAGAAAAATTTCGACAGAGTCTCCTCTGTAATATGGACTATCTAGAAACCTGAAACGCAGAAAAGTCTAACCTAGGCGCCTCGCAGGATGCTACAACAATTATTACACAATAATAAGGGGTAGCTAAGAAACAATATTGATAGCATAAGTAGTAAAATAACAACTGAATAACAACATCACCTTAACTGCATAATTTGGATCAATCCTGGAACAGGTGAGGATATCTAGCTTTCGTATCACCCTCAGCTTCCCAGGTCATCTCTTCTTTATTCCTGTTCCTCCATAACACTTTAACAGAGGTGATATCTTTTGTTCTCAACCTATGAACCTGCTGATCTAATATGGCTACTGGAACCTCTTCGTAGGCTAACTCCTCAGTACCCTGTACATCCTCAATTGGCACGACTCGAGATGGATCCCCTGTACACTTTCGTAGCATTGACACATGAAAGATCGAGTGAACAAATGCTAACTCTGGAGGTAAGTCTAACTCTTAAGCCACTTGGACTATTCTCCGGAGGATCCGATATGGGCCAATAAATCTGGGGCTAAGCTTGCCCTTCTTACCAAACCTCATTATGCCCTTCATTGGCAAAACTTTCAAAAACACCCAATCACCAACACTGAATTCCGGGGCTCTACACTGCATATCAGAGTAGGATTTCTGGGGACTCTAAGCTATCAACAAGTGCTCCCTAATAAACTTTACTTTCTCTTCTGATTGATGGATCATGTCAGGTCCTACTAATTCTGACTCCCCTACTTCAAACCACCCGATAGGGGATCTGCATTTCCGCCCATATAAGGCCTCATAAGGCACCATCTGGATTGACAAATGATAACTATTGTAAGCAAATTCAATAAGGGGTAAATGCTCATCCAAACTTCCCCCGAAGTCTAACACACACACCCACAACATATCCTCGAGCGTTTGAATTATATGTTCTGCCTGCCCGTCTATTTGAGGATGGAAGGCTGTAATCAGGGTAACCTGTGTTCCCCAGCCTTTTTGAAATGACTGCCAGAATCTAGCTGTGAATTGTCACCCCCTGTCAGAGATAATAGATGTCGGGACACCGTGTAACCGAACTATTTCTCTAATATACAATTCAGCATAGTCCTCGACAGAGAAAGTGGTCCTGACTAACAGAAAATAAGCTAATTTTATTAATCTGTCAACAATCACCCAAATAGAATCAAATATATGTCTGGTACGGGGTAACCCTGTCACAAAATCCATATTGATTGCTTCTCATTTCCATATAGGCACCGCTATCTCCTGTGTCAATCCGCGGGGTTTTTGATGTTCTGCTTTTACTTGCTGGCAGTTAGGGCATTATGCTACAAATTCTGCTACACCCTTTTTCATTCTAGACCACCAGTAAATCTCTTTTATGTCATGATACATCTTTGTTGAACCTGGGTGAAGAGAATAACAGGAATAATGTACCTTTGTCATGATCTTCTAGCGAAGTCCTGCCACATCTGGAATGCAGAGACAACCCCTCAATCTCAAGACCCCCTCTTCGATTACCTCAAAAGCGGATACTTCCCCTTGCTGAATTTTATCTATGAGCTGTACTAGGTTAGGATCTTCATACTACCTCTCTTTTACCTCTACAACCAGGGAAAATGCTGTGGTATTCTGAATCACTACCCCACTGTCTCCCGAGTCTACTATTCAGACAGCTAAACTAGCTAACTGGTGCAATTCTCGGGTCAGCTCCCACTGTTCGGGCCTAAAGTGCGCTAAACTCCCCATTGATCTACGACTAAGGGCATCTGCTACGATATTAGCCTTGCCTGAATGATATAAATATTCACGTAGTAGTCCTTCAATAATTTTAACCAGCGACACTGCCGCAGATTCAACTCTTTCTATGTAAAGATGTACTGGAGGCTCTTATGATCAGTAAAAATGTCCATGTGCACCCCATACATATATCGTCTCCAGATTTTTAAGGCTTCGACTACCGCCGCTAACTCTAGGTCTTGAGTGGGATAGTTCTTTTCATGCTTCCTCAACTGTCTTGAAGCATAAGCAATTACCTTACCATGTTTTATCAGGATACACCCTATCCCAACACCCGAAGCATCACAGTACACTGCATAACCCGTTGAACCTTCCAGCAAAGCTAGTACGAGTGCTGATGTCAATCTATTTTTCAACTCTTGAAAATTCTGTTCACACGCTTCAGTCCAGTGAAATTTAGCAGCTTTCTGAGTTAACTTGGTCAAAGGTATTGATAAAGTAGAAAATCCCTCTACAAATCTTCTATAATACCTAGCTAACCCTAGGAAACAGTGTACCTCAATTGGAGTTGTAGGTCTAGGCCATGCTTTCCTACCTTAATATTTTGTGAATCTACTTGAATACTAGTACCCGACACAATTTGACCCAAAAAGGCTACTAAATTCAGCCGGAACTCACATTTACAAAATTTTGCATACAACTAGCGATCCCTAAGAATTTGAAGCACTGGTCGCAAATGACATCGGTGTTCTGCTTCTGAGCGGTAATACACCAGAATGCCATCAATCAATACTATCACAAACAAATCCAGATACAGCTTGAAGATGCTGTTCATTAGATCCATGAACACTGTAGGAGCATTCGTCAACCCAAAAAACATAACCAGGAATTCGAAATGGCCATACCTGGTCCTGAAAGGCATTTTTTGGATATCTCTCTCCCGAACCCGCACCTGGTGATACCCAGAACTTAAGTCGATCTTAGAGAAATACTTCACCCCTTGTAGCTGATCAAAAAAGTTATCTATCTTGGGAAGCGGGTATTTGTTCTTGATAGTGACTTTATTTAGTTGCTGGTAATCTATACACATGCGGAGGGAGCCATCTTTGTTTCTTACAAACAGAACTAGAGTACCCCACGGTGAAGTACTCAGCCTGATGAAGCCCTTATCCAGCAGATCTTTTAGCTGTTCCTTCAATTCTCTAAGCTCAGCAGGAGTCATTCAGTACGGAGGGATGGATATAGGCTGAGTAACTTGTAATAGGTCGATAGAAAAATCGATTTCCCCCCGTTCTATGGGGAATACCAGGAAGCTCATCTGCGAACACATCTGGAAATTCATTGACTACTGGAATGGACTAAAAAGTCGGGAATTCTGCTCGGACATCCTGAACCCTGACAATATGATAGATGCAATCCTTTGTTATCAACTTTCTTGCCCGAATATAGGATATAAACCTACCTTTTGGCATGGCTGCATTACTTTTTCACTCTTGTATTACCTCCCCTGGAAAGTGGAATTGAACAGTCTTGATCCAACATTCTACATTGGCGTAACATGGTGCTAGCCAATCCATACCATAATTCCAGTAACTATATTGGATCGATAGGTTCGTAGGTTGAGAACTAAGGATGTCTGTTCCGTCAAGGTATTGTGGAGGAACAGGAATAAAGAGGATATGACTTGGGAAGCTGAGGACGACATGAAATTCAGATACCCTCATTTGTTCCAGGCTTAGTTCAGACTATGCAGTTAAGGTAAGTTATTGATTCAGTTGTTGTTTTATGATTTGTGCTATAAATATTGCTCAGTTGACTCCAACCTTGTTGTATAGTTGTTATAGTGTTATATGAAGTGCCTGTATTGGACTTTTCTGCGTTTTAGGATTTTTGGATAGTCCGTATTACAGGGGAGACACTGTCAAAATTCTTCCAGAATAATAGTCCTAAAAGGAGTTAAACTCCTGTAAATCAAGTAGACATTCGAGGACGAATGTTCCTAAGGAGGGGAGGATGTTACACCCCATAAAATTTAATGATTAGTAAGCGTACGCATGGATTCATGATGAATAAAGAGAGTATGACGCGTGTAGAAAAGCCTCGAAAGCAGGATCGTGCAAGGCTAGGCCGCGAAGGGCTAGCATGACGCGCTAGCCGGCCAGCGCTATGAAGGGTGCGACGCGGGGCTACTATTGGTGCCTTGGGCGGCGTGGGGCACCCCCTTCCACCGCTCTAATATATATAAATAGTCCCTCAGTTCAATTTTAATTCATTCTTAACAATTTTCCTTGGCCAGAGATAGTGAACGAAGGTTTCAATTAATTTTCATCCGATTACGCTATCAAATACGGTCCAAACTCAAATTAACATCAGGTATTGAGTTCTAAGCCTACAGTGAGCATTACCACAGAGTTATTTTCTCAAAATTTGCCCGGCAAATCGTAACCCCACCGAGCCAAAGTTGTTGGAATTGCTCCAAACTAATTTCTATACGATCACAAGCTTCAAGTAAGCATTTCTCCCTTCTGGACTTTCAAGAAATTACGAGTTTTCAACCGTATTCCGTTAAGTTGAAATATAGTTATTATTTATATATAAAGTTATCATTTTGCCAAATTTAGTACTGAAATTAGTTTCATTTTCCCAGTAGTACGATTTCAATTGAGAAAGACTATTGAATACGAACCTGATACTCGCTAGTTAAGTAGAAATCATCAATCCAGGTATGGTAAGGCAGTTTTCTTCGGCAAGTTAGCTTCTTTAGCATGATAACTCAGTTTGAATTTCAGTAAGGATACCCGAAGCATGTCTATTGTGACTAGTTCTTGTTATTAGCTAAACCCCGTATTCCATGTTCAGTTTGGGAGGGATTATGCATGTATAGCCTTCATGGCATACCCCAGGGTTATTAGCTGTGTCGACGCCCGCCAGGGGCGAGATGACGTCGCTCTATGGAGCGGTATGCCGTCCGCGGGGGACGAATATGGGGTCCCAGGTCCTCATACAATCCATTCCATGAGTGGGCTATTATATGCCATGGTTGGCTCTACACACCCCCATCGAGCTTGGTGCTTGGGGTGCAGATATCAGGAGTCCACTGGACTCAGACACAGCTATAGTCAGGAGCCAAGCAGGCTCAGTTGCAGACCCAGGGGTCTGGTAGGATGGCTATAGCTATTAGTTGACCCAATGCAACCTTGATAGGGGTATGTAGGCTAAAGTGTACTCACCAGGGTTTATGGGGGCCCCAAGTGGGTTATTTTGTGCTGGTTGTACCTTCTAGCTTATGGGGGCCGGTGAGGTTTTTGTTTGCTTTAGTTACTAATAAATTAGATAGTAAAAAGTTCTATTACTCAGGTAAGATCTCTATCCCTTCATTTCAGTTATTCTCGGTTTCATTTCTTTTATTTAGTTATCTACAAAGCGTCGCTTTACATATTCAGTACATATTGTACTAACACCCTTTATGGGGCGTTGCATTACTTGCCTGCAGGTACGGATATACGAGGAGCACATCCCTCTTAGCTTCTAGCCAAGATTAGCAGAAGAGTCGGCTCCTTTCTTCCGGAGCTTATAGATATAAGATTTACTCTTTTTTTGATTATACAGTTCATGGGTAGGTCGGGGCCTTGTCCCGACCATCATATTACTCGTACAGGCTTGCGGATTGTTTCTATTTCCCTGTGGTTAGCTGTTATTGGCCGTATGGGGCCCATATGTGTTTTAGTTTACGTGTTGGCCGTGTGGGGCCTTTTTTAGCTGCCAGTTAGCGGCCTTGTCGGCCATAGTTTAGCTTAGCACTGGATTTACTTTACAGTCATAACTAGATATCATGGTGGTCTTGTCGGCCCGCATAGGATTCCCTATTATTACCTGTTTCTGGTTAGCTGTTTTTCTTTACAGCTGGCTATAAGGCCTTGTCGGATGGAGGTTATATTTATAGCCGAGATATAGCCTATTGTTTTCTTGATTTGGGGAGTAAGCCTGCACCAGGAGTGCACAGGCCTAGTTAAATCAGTTTAGATCCTAGTAGGGCACCAGGTGCTAGTCATGCCTCCCAAGGTGGGGCGTGACACAATCATTTCTAGTACCACTAAATCTGCCGAAGTTTGGTGGCTAACAACCTTTACTGTATAGCCCCGGTAGATCCTTTTAGCTACAATAGAATCACCGATGGGCGCCGACACTAAAAAGGGTCGCTGAAGAAATTATGGCATTATACCGAACTTCTGGGCCACTAGCGGTGTAGCATAAGATAAAGTGGAACCTGTGTCTATCAAAACATACACATAATGAAAACAAATGTCCAGCATACCTGTCACAACATCCGGCGATGACTCTGACTCCTATCGCCCCGTTAAAGCATAAGTGTGATCCAGACCAGTGCCTGAACTCGATGCCCCTGACCTGCCTTGGCCTCTGCCGACTTGAGCTGAGGGCGTACCCCCTGTTGGAGATGCCGGGGCACTTGACCCTATTGAAGATCTGTTCTGTCGGTCCCGATTACTCTGAACCCTAGCTGGACAGTCCATCATGTGACCCTCTTGTCCACAGGTATAACACGTAATAGAATCTACCTGCATGCCCCAAGGTGACATCGACTACAAATAGGGCAATGTGTCACAGTGAATCCACTCTTCTCTGACCCTCTTTACACCTGCAAACCCGATGGTCGTGAGCTCTCGCTGAGTCCTACTTTTCCCCGACGACCTAGTCTACCACCCTGCTGGTGCTGTGGAGGTGGGGGTATGGGTGGTCTGCCTAATAGTTGTGGCCCGGGTCCACCATGAGACTCTGGTTGAGTGTCACTAGGTCTAGCCCTGCAGATCTGCTCCTGACTTGCCCTCTCTACCTCCCGCTGTCACTGCCTAATCCCCTTGACACTTTGAGCAAATGCCTAAATACGGGCGATATCCATGTCCTCCCGCAGAGTGGCCATAACACAAGTCTCCACGTACTGTGGAAGAAGCCCTATAATGAACCGATGCACCTTGACTGGCATAGTGTCTACAAAAGCTGGTGCATATTGGGCCAAGGAGTCAAATCTCATAGCATACTCCCGAACACTCATCGAACCCTGCTCCAGATGAAAAAACTGATCTACCCGGGCCTGTTGGATTTCTCACGGCAAATAGTGGTCCAAGAAGGCCTCTGAAAAGCTGCACCAAGTTGGAGGGGGAACATCTCTACCTTGGGAACTCTCCCAACTCTCGTACCATAACATTGCTATGTCCCGTAATTGAAATACCGCTAACTCAACCGACTCTATAGGTGTGGAATGCATTACCCTGAAGATCCGCTGCAACTAGTCTAAAAAGTCTTGAGGGTCCTTATCTCGATCCATCCCTGTGAAATGCAGGAGACTAAGAGCGAGGAACTCTCAGACCCTCGAACTACCAGCTCCTCCCGAAGATTTAGCAACCACGGGTACCACTGGCTGACGCTGCGCAGCCATCATCTAAGCTAGCATAAAGACAACGCTCCTAACCTCCTGATCTGATGGTATTGTTATAGGAGCTGTTGGAGGTGGTGCTGACATATCTGCCGCTCTGGACAGCTCCTGGCATGGCGGAGAGTGTTGTGGAGACCGATATGAATCTCCCTGTTGCCCTCAGATTGGGCTGGCTCTGATTGGGGCATACTGCTAGTACCTCTCCTGTTGCGATATCTAACTTTCTGTTAGTCGTGGTCTGTCGTGTGTCTGACATTTCTCTGTAGACAAGCATAATATAGTAAGCTTAGGGACTCATCCCTATACAATACAGCTCTATGGCACGATTGGAACAGAAAGAAGAGTAACTACCCTGACATGCCTCGCAGCCTCCTGTCTATAGAATGTGGTGTAAACACATCCATAGACAAGACTCTACTTGACACGGATTGCAGACTCCCTGGGATACGACCTGCTGCGATACCAAGTTTATCACGCTCCACCTTGAGAGGCATGACTGACACCTATTGCCTCACTGGAATCTGACTGACCTGGCTAGGCTTATGCACGTCTGGTGCATTCCTGCAACTCAATTTCAAGAAAAAAATGAGTTATATCTCGATTGTAAATGCAGCCTCCGGCCGACAAGGCCATATATCCACTTGTAAACAAAAATAGCTAACCATCAATAAGCAATAATAGGGATCCTATGTGGGCCGACAAGACCACCATGCTATCTAATTATAACAGAAAATGAAAATTACGAAACTATAACTATGCTATAGCCGATAAGACCACTATCTAACAGCTAAACAAGGCCCCAAATGGCCATTACACGAAATAAGACATATATAGGCCCCACACAGCCAAAAGCAAACTAACCATAGGGAATTTGTAAATCTGCAAGCCTCTAAGAGTGGAATAATGGTCGAGACAGGGCCCTGACCTACCCATACTGTACAATCAAAAGAGCAAACCTTCTAACTAATCAGCTCCGGAGGAGGGGAGCTAATTGTACTGCTGATTCGGGCTGAAAGCTAAGAAGGTCTTGATCCGTGTCTATCCGCACTTGCAGGCAAGTACGCAGTGCCCCAAGGATGGACGTCAGTACAATATGTACCGAATATGTAAGGAAATAAGTAAACGTGATAAAACTGAAAGCAACTAATTAGAAGGGATAGAGATACTACCTGAGTAACTTAATGGCCTGTTGCCTAATCAATCAGTAAATAGAGCAAACAAGAACCTTACTTGGCCCCCATAAGCCTGGAAGGTACAATAAACATAGATTAACCCACTCGGGGCCCCCATAAGTCATGGAAAGCACTTCAATCTCTATATACCCGTAACAAGGTCAAACTGAGTCAACTAGTAACTATAGCCAACCTACCAGTCCCCTAGGTCTGCAACTGAGCCCACTCGGCCCCTGAACTATAGTTGTGTCTTAGTCTGGTGAACTCCTGATAACTACACCCCGGGCACCAGGCTCGACGGGGGTGTACTGCCGATGTGGTGTAGAAATAATAGTCCAGCCATGGAATGGATGTACAATGCCCTTGGGCCTCATCATCCTCCCTTAGGATGGCATATTGCTCCTCGGGGCAACGTCATATAGCCCCTGGCGGACAGCAATACATCTAGTAACCCTGGGGTTAGTCATGGAAGGCTATACATCGCAAAGTCAATCCCAAACTAAACATAAAGTACTAGTCTCAGCTAACAACAACAGCTATTCACAACAACAATATTTCTAGCTCTCTTACTAGGATTAAAACTATAGTACAATGCTATAGAGACTAACTTGCCAAAGGAATTCGCCTTAACATACCTCGATTGTCATTTCTCTAATAACTGACGAGTTTCAACTTGTATTCAACAGCTCTTTCCAACTATAACTGTAATGATGGGAGAAAGAGACTAACTTCAATACCAAATTCGGCTTAAAATGATAAATTTTGATACTAATAACAATAATACTTCAACTGCGCAAGATACGACGGAAAACCTATAGTTTTCTGAGAGTTCCGAAGGGAGAAATGCTTACCTAAAGCATGTGGCCATATAGGAATCAATTAGGAGCAATTTTGATAAATTTACTTGGTGGAGTTCCAATTTGTTGGGCATATTTTGAGAAAATAACTCTGTAGTAATGCTCCCTGTAGACTTAGAACTCGATACCTAAAGTTAATTTGAGTTTGGACCACGTTTAGCAACGTAATCAGACGAAAATCAATCAAACTTTGCATCTCTTTTAAGTTCTGGCCGAGGGAATTTGTCTGTGAATTAATTTCAAATGAATAGAGGGGCCTTATATACATATTATGGCGATCGCAGGGGGGCGCGCTGCACTGCCCATCGCGCCAACCTCCCTGCCACACCGCGCCTCTCAAGGCGCCAGCAGGCCTAGCACGCCGCGCTGGCCAGTGAGCTGCTGGCTGGTGTGTCGCGCTGGCCCCGTACGTGTTGGTTCTGTCTGACCCTGCTTTCAAAGCTTTTTCTACACGCGTATCACAAGTCCACACGTACTCTTACTAATCGTTAACTTTTATGGGGTGTAACACCTTTAAATCGAAGGTAACAACCATAGGATCACAAAGATCTAGATAATTTCAATATAACATAAGATGGTAATAAAAATTCTCCAAGATGGCTACACAACAAGTTCCAAACGCGGAGACAATATAACAACACGAATAAAAATAAATGGAGAGAAATCACCCAAAATTGAGCTACTGTTTGGGACTTGAAATCAGATGATGTTGACCTCCAAATCCGATCTTCACCATTCAAATCAAAGACCAAGATGGAATACTTAGTCAAAATTTCAGCCCGATCTAACGGTTAATGAATCGGCAAACTTGATTTAAAGGTAGCTGGTCGGAGAGTAAAACTGCAAAAAAAAAAATCCCTTTCTTCTCTCTTCTATCTTGGTGGAATCTCTCTCAAAAACCATTCTTATGTGAAATATTTCAAAAACAAATATGAATGAGCATTCAAAAATTCTCCAAAGTTTCTATTTTTATATTTATAGATAATGGATAGTACTTTCTTTTAAAGCCAACACCAACTCCAAATAGGAATAGAAATTTAAATCCAATACCAAACAGGATTGAAAACCAAAGGATAATAGGATTAGGCCATTAGGCCTTTGGCTGAATAAGGGTCATGGCCCAACAAAAAATAGCATGTTATTCCCATTCAATCCACAGTAAATTTTCGGAAGATTTAGAAAAACTCTTTCGTATTTTATATATGAAAATCTTAGAGTTTGAATTTCAATCCTTATCTTTTTACATTTTTTTCGTATTAACTATACGCTATTTTTTATTTCTTTTATTTGACATTGATTTTAGTTTTTCCCAAACCAGATGCTCTGCGATTTCTTAGTTCTTTCTCTTGCTCCTGTTTGATTATTTCATTGATCTTATTTACCATGGAATCCAAGTCTTCTTCCTCATCTGAATTGGTGATGACCAAACTCACCGGTAAGAACTTTGCCGGTTGGGAGTTTCATTTTTGGATTCTTATTCAGGGTAAAGGTCTCTTTGGGTTTCTTGATGGTACGTCCAAATTACCGACTGATGCGACATCAAAAGAAAATCGGATTACGTCCAATTCCAAAGGTTATTGGATGGATGGTAAGTTTTATGTCTGATGACATTGCTTCAGGGTTTCAAACGTATGAACAATGGTGAATATATGGTCGTACGTTTATCATTGCAGCCTGGAAGGGACTTTTGAATTGGAATAAAATTTGGTTGCCTATGAGCAGGGTGATTATAACGCTGATAGCTACAACATTGGTTTCATGACGTTGTGGTCGGAACAAGATCACGCCATGCCATCTACCCTCTATATTGTGGCTTTGAAGGAAATTCGTGATGACCAATAACAATATCGAATTGTCTGATTTCTCATGATGATGCGACCTATATTTGATTATGTTCGACATAATATCTTGAATCGTGAGCTTCTACTGGATATACACGTAGTAGTTGCCACCATCTTGCAGGAAAGAATCGAATCTCCTCTTCTCTGTGGGGTTGTCCGTTGCCACTTCATGTGCTGCTTTTTTGACTAGATCATCTAATTTGCCTTATACGCGCTCGGGTTCATCTGGCAAGTCAATCCAGTATTATGGATGTCAGGCTTCAGACACATTGCATCTCGATGCCCTAAGAAGAAATGTAATTCTATGGAATCGTAAAACTATTGTCATGAATCGTTTCATGTTATGACTGATTGCCCAATGTCCAATTCGGCCCGCTAGGCGATTCTCATTTCACCACAAAGCATTGGAGGCTGAGTTCGTTCCAAGGACAATCATTGCCTCCCCTTTGTTTGATATGACCTACATGATGGAGCTCATGGAGAAAGCAGTAGCCCACAGATATACTTTCCACGTCACGCAAGGTAAATCTTCTTTGTTAATACCTTTTATATCTGGGCATATATATAGTTGTGTTGGTAATCATATAATAGGTGATGCTTCACAATTACCAATATATCTTTCTCCTACTCAGGTTGTTACTGCTAATAGTCATATTTTGCTTGCATCTATTTTAGGCTCAGTTAATTCGTTTTTAGATGTTCTTTTGTACTAACTTGACGGATAATCTTGTTGAATTGGCCAATTAGTAGATCAAAATTGTATTGTGTTATTCTCACCTTCTTATTATATTGTTCAGTGTGTAACGACGGGATAAATCATCACAAAGCAACATAAGGTAGGGCGCTTATTTTTCCCCAGATCAGTTGATCATAAGAAATTCAAATGTTTTCTTTTGACATAAGTGGAAGAAGTCCTCCATTCAACTAAATTGGTCACTCAGTGGCATAATCAGTTGGGTCATCCTTATTCTCACCGACTGACTGTCATGATTAAAGTCTGTTCATCCCGAATACACATGTTTTTGGTGATGTCTCTAGTTTGGTGTGCAAGAGTTGTGCCTCCTCTAAAAGTTACAAATTATCTTTTCCTACTAGTAGATTAAGTACGTTGCTCCCTTTGATTTAATTCATGGTGATGTATACGAACCTTCTCCTATATTATCAAGACTTGACTTTAAGTATTTTTTTTATTGCTTGTGGATCACGCTTCATGTTTTACAAGGATCTTCTTTATTCGAAACATGGGCGAAGTACCTATGATTATTATGAATTTTATCTTGTGGAATACTGCTAAGTCTTTCAGGATTACAAGATATGTATTGGCACAAATCTGCAGATAGATTAGCCACACCAACAAAGTTGTTGAACAACGATATGAAAATATTCAAGTGTATTAAGTTTTAACAACGTTCTTGAACGATTTTCTCCCACTTCAAAGAGAAAAGTGAAAATTGAAATTGGGAAATTTGGGGTTCAGGGTTAACCTCTATTTATTTTTTTCTTTAATTTCAATTTTATGTTAAAAATAGATGTAATCTAGTAGTGTCTCTAATTAGTTCATTTATCCACACAGAAGAGTGTGTAGCTCATGCATTAGATCCTTCAGACAAATGTGTTTACAAGATCAACATAAATCAGAATAAGGTGTCTAGATGGTCGTCTTAAAAATGAGTTTTTTTATTAAAATATGCAGTCTAATATAAAAAATTACATTTGCATAATCCATATTTTTATATTACACCCACATATTCTTTTTGTTTTTCACAACAGTACTGCTTATACAACATTATACAATCCCTGTATACAATGTATAAATCTTGTATAATAGTGTATAAGAGGTGTTTACATACACTCTTATACTAATATTACACAATTATACAAAAAATTATGTTTGATCTCCTATGAACTTCAACTATGAAACTCCATTCGAAATGGGTCAAATCTTTTCCAAATGGCTTCAAATTTTAACCATAACTCTGAAATGACACCACTAACGTATCACAATTATCAATTTGTTAAATTTTCAACAAATTCAAAATCTATTTGTGAGTTTTCAAACTTTTAAGAATTCCAATAATAAAATTTTAAATTTTTTAATTTAATTCATCTGATAATTAATATTTAAATTTATAATAATTAAAAATATGAAATTTACATGTAATATCTGCATATCTAATGAAAATTATGAAAGTAAGAAGAAGCAAAAAGAAAGTGACAGAAGCCACAAAAAAAAAAGGAATGAAGAAGAAACAATGAAAAAAAAGAAGCAATAGAAAAAAAGAAAAAAAAAACAAAAAAGCAGAAGGAAGAAACAAAAAAAAAAGTAACCAAAAAAAAAGAATAAAGAAGAACGAAAAAGAAAAAAATAAGCTAATAAAAAAGATTAGGCTAAAAAAATAATAAACTGAAATATAATTAAAATAGATAATTATTTTATCATAACTATCTCAGAGTGTAATTTTCCCTTTAGAAAATGAATGTTCAACGATCAGTCAAGGCCAAATTAAAATATTTATGTCTATATTCTATCCAAATTTATCCTTATGTCATTTGTGTATAGCTGTCAAAATGGGTCAACCCAGTCTAATCCAATTCAAGTCGGCGAGCCAAGAATTTTAAAGGGTTAAGACGGGCCGATCCTTCATTTTAAAAGGCCTTAAAATAGCCAATCCAACCTAACCCTAATAGGGCTGCGTGTTGGAGCAGACTAGCCCTTCGTTTATTTTATTTTATTTTTTATAATTTTTTTTCAATACACATTTGAAATTATAGGTATGAAAAATTGCTAAAATTTCTAAAATATAATTCTACTACAACTTATAACATATTCAACACCAACACATTGTCAAGCACATTTTAATCCGTTGATAAAATTACCTTTATTAACATCTTTATCTTCGTACACTCATATGCAAATTCATTTAGTTAAACATTATCAAATAACTATACATCAAAATTAATATTTTTTAAATTCACTTAAAAACATTACCACTTTAAATTTGGGCAAAATCGTGCAACCGATTTCGAGCTGCAACAAATATTTGGATATTTTCATGATGCATGCAATTCTTATACTTGGTGATTAAGAATTTTTCCTTCTAAACAGGATTCAAAGGTTGGCAGTGCCTCCACTTTCAATAAACTCAAAGGTCCATCAGAGACCAACCTTGAAATCCTATTTAGATTTATATGACCTAGACGCAAGTGCCATAAGTAAGTTTGACTCAATTCAGAAACACGTTTTCTTTTATTTGACAGATTAATGTTATTTAGTCCCTTTGGTTGCAGCAAGTTAGGAGGTGTTTCAAGCACAAATAGATCATCCATTCTAGCAGCAGTATAGATAAAATGCTTGTTAAATTTGATAACAACAGAATTATTACCAAAATATATATTATAACCATCATGCATCAATTTTGAAACTGAAAGCAAATTCCTTCTAATAGAAGGTACATAGAGAACATCTTTTAAATCTAAAACTCTAGAACTTACAAAAAGAAATACTAATATCTCCTAAAGCTAAGGCCGGTGCTGGTTCTCCATTGGCTTGAAAAACGCAAATTTCGTTCTCACTTAGCCGTTGTGTTTCCTAAAACCCCTGCAAAGAAGTGCAGATATGATTAGTGGCTCCCGAATCTACAGCCCATAACATCATACAAAAAGCCGCTAAACAAGTTTCAACAACATTTAAGTAAGAAGATTTACCTTGTTTGTTCAATTTAGCCAGGTAGTCAGAACATTGCTTCTTGTGATGCCCAGGTTTCTTGCAATGATAGAACTTGCCTTTCGGCTTAGCCACACCACCATTTGCAATTCCAGATGCCTTGCGAGGTCTCTTCTTTTTATGTCCGCCTTTCGTCTTAGAAGAAGAAAGAGTTCTCTCAACATTCAATGCCATAACAGGAGTTTGCTGTTTGATAATGGACTCAGCCACTTGCAGCTCATTCGACAATTTCTCTAGAGACAGATCCATCTTGTTCATGTTATAGTTCAAGCGAAATTATTGAAAACTGTCAGGTAAAGTATGCAGGATCATCTCAACTTGAGATTCCTTTCAATCTTAGCTCCAAGGATTTCCAGTTCATTAAGAAGATCAATCATTTTAAGAACATGGTCCCTCATGGACGAACCTTCAATCATCTTAGTGTTCAAAAAGGCTTTCATGGTTGTCTGCTTCGCAGCACGATTATGCTCACCGAACATCTCTTTGAGACTTTCAAGCATATCGTAAGCAGATTCCATGAACTGATGTTGATGTTGCGAAACGTTCGATATTGAGGCAAGAATGTAACATCGCGTCATCTCATCGGCCTTAACCCATTTTTCATAGGCTTTGATTTGGTCCATGGTGGCATTCTCAAGTTTTTCAGGACATTCCTTAACCAACAAAAAATTATACCCTTCAGCAGCTAGGAGAATATCCAGATTTCTTTTCCAGTCAACATAATTCGGGCCCTCTAACTTGTTTTCTTTTAAAATAGAGGCGAGAGGATTGAACGAAGTCATTATTAATCTGGGAGGTTAAAAAAATATCCAATAGATCATTAAGCATGCTACAAGAATATTTGAATTCATGCAAACACATAACACATATAACCATGCATATTGAATAGCTAGATTCGATAGGGAAACTTAACCATTCATGCAAACTATATGAGTTATGACAGATGTTTACCCTATAAATCAAAACAGAACTAACTCAGTTGGAGAGTAAACTACATATTTAAGACAGGTAAATATCCAATAATGTAAATCTCTGTTCCATTGAACCAACATGTAACTCAGTTGGAGAGTTAATACAAGTTTTCAACAACAGGAGCAAACACAGTAATCTCGTAATGAATCTATCTGATGGGGAAAGAAGACCAATGTCAACATGTAAACTCATTACATTACTGTTACGTACCAATGGAGACCATAAGGATTGAACCCTAACAACACTGGTAGTAAGAAACTAATTTTTTCTTAATTTTTAATTTTTCAGAAAACAGAAGAATGCCCAGAAACCCATCAAAACAACTCCGAGTGGCCAAATCACAGCATAGCAGTGAGTATTGCTCAGTCGGTCATTTTCGATGAACTTACAAAATTTCAGGTCAATCGGAGTTTGTCAAAATTTGAAAAACTCCAATACCGACCAAAACCGACAGCTGCGCGCGCCTCGGCAGGGGCATGCACGCGCCTCGGCAGCATCCTGCGAGCGACTGGGCAGTGCCCGCGCGCGACCTAGCAAATTTTATTTTGTTTCACAAAACATATCATAAATTGTTTATAAAACAGTTTTTCAAACACAAAAATCATTAAAACACTCATTTTCATCTATGATATGATTTATGCATTCGTGCCAAAAAGACAATACATAAAACAATCTTTTCCGTGAATTTTTCAAATTATCTAGGTAGATGTAAGTCGACTCTGATACCACGGATGCAAGAATGAATAGGATCAACAATCTTACATGAATCACTAGATAACAACGACGAGTTAGACTATGAAATATTAACCTCTTGAAGCTTTCACACAACGCGTCCAACTCACTCTCCAGGTTTGCAGTCTTCTACTATGTCCTCAATAATCTCCGAGTTGAGAATACTTATGTGGGTAAGTACTGCTTCTCCAGAAAAGGTGGTCATTTTTTAAGAAAGAAAAAGCCCTATTTATAATCACATTTTTAGGGTTTAAAACTCTAATCTCAAAACGTATATAATTTCTTCTTTCCTTGCACATCTACACATTTTTTAAGGGTGCAAAACTCAAACATGTACTACTTACATTTTATGAAGTTGTCCAAAATCTTGTAGGATTTTACTAATTCAAGAAAACAGGTTTCTTCCTTTTCCAAGTTCTTTAATTAATGAGGCATAGCAAGGACCACAAATTTAATTAGTGAGGCTTTCAATTACGGTATTAATTCGAAATAATGAATGAATTAACCTACCATAATAAATCACAGATTATTCCATTAAAAATTCGTAATTGCACTCCTCAGTATAATTTCAAAATCAATCATTAAATTCTTATTTAACTCCCCATGTTAAGATTACAGATACCAATCAATCGAATTAAATTTCTAACTATTTAATTCATTGATCAATTTAATCCTTTATTCAAACGCTTAATTTATTTCATGTGACGGATATAGAATCCACCTGCAAGGTTTTCACATGAAAATTTATAAGCAATCATAAAGGGATATCATCAATCTCAAAGTCGAGATATGGATTCTATCAACTAACTATTATTTCACAAATATCATTTGTCATCATCCAACCTATCGGGAACATTTTAACTCGCGAAAGAGTTTCACCCCTTGATAGATCAAAACAACAAGCAAATGACATTGATCATAATAGTTATATCAAGATTAAGAGTATAAGTACATTTAATGATCTAGAGAAATTATTTTACTAAGTCAGACAAAAACCATTCTCTACTTGGTCCGTTCAATACATACAAAATGTACTAGCACTAGAAGTTGGAATAATACCAGTCCCATAATCAAGATAAATTATATTTAATCATGTGCTACAATCATACCGATGAATTTGTCCAATTCTCATCTTAGATTGCGAACATATACAAACTTTATACTTATAAGAACCGATGATTTAATCTTTTGTGTATAAGCTAAAATCAATACACTAAATCATCTACTATATAAGTAAAGGATACACATGCAAAATCAATCTATTCAAAACAAGACTTTATTAATCCAATAAAATGAAAGTCTTACGTAAAACTGAAACATAATACTATACTAAACCGCATGATTAATAGTATAGCTAACACTTCCACTACTAATGATATTTGAATATAGCGATAACTCTACTGGTTATACAAGGTTATACAACGCGGCCAAAAATAAAATAATGTTGGACCTCAAACTACCAACTATCTCTCTCCGAGTAGATGTTGTGGTTCTTTTCAACAGCGTTGTCTCCGTAGTCTCTTCTCTTTCAATCCTTTCTCCCGTGAGACCATCCATCTTCCTAACCTTGAATTATGTATAACTAAAATTACTCTATCCAAGAATCCTTCAACCAATCCACATGATTTTGAGGTTGCAGCTATATGCAAGAACAAGTCGGGTGGAGGAGAAAAATTGGCTATCCTAAAACCTGGTTATAAGACCTTATTTTTCAATCTTTGTCGCAGTCAGAGTGCTTGTGACGTTATATGCTAAAAAGAGAGATAATGTTGTCTTTTTAGGAGGTAAGATTTTATCTGCGGATTACACTGGTGTGAGATCTGAAACTGCACCACGGTCGAAACTGAATAGTGAGTTCTATACCATAATTAACAAGCTGCTAAAGGTTGAAACCGTTTGATCAGCAAAGTTCAAGTGTTAAGATTTGTAAGTTGGTTACATGTGGGACGACCGAATAATCCATGTTCGTAGATGTGGACAACTTGGGAGATGAAACCTCGTTCGTGTGCCACCACGGAGCCACGTCCGTCTCGGGTTCCAAATTTTGGGGATGTAAATCGAATTCCATTTATTATGTGGATCGATTTGGTATAGAGTTGGATTTTTGTGATTTGTCATATGTTGCGGAGAATATTTACGTTCAAGATCGAAATTAATGGTTCAAAATACATCTAAAATATCTTCCTTTTTAGAGTTTCATATTTGAAGTATTTCCAATTATTTTTCAAAACACACCTCATTCTCTTTTACTATATGAAATATCACCATATAGTTAAGATAGAAAAAGAGAATAATTGATAATTGAAGTGTGTTTTAATAAATAGCTGGTGATGTAAAACACCAAAAGTCATAATACTTTAGATGTGAAAATCCCCCGCTCCATTAATATTGATTAACATCCAACTAAGAACAGTAAAACCATAATATTTTAGATGACCAACTTTTAATCCAATTCAAACTGACTCTTGATTTTTTAATTTTCTTATCTTTAGTTGGTTAAATTTTTTAAGAAAATAAGAAAATTAAAAGAATGACTTTTCTAATAGATCAAAAAACAACTTCAATAAGTGACGATTCTCGGCCCCGTCTTCTGGCTTCCAGTCCAGTTGACATTCCACAATAACTGCCTCCTCCGCAACCACCACCAACCAACTTCCCGCCACCCCGTGTTTACCTAAGTTATATATAAATACATTTGGACAATATTTTCTACTTACTTCGCCAAACACCAAAAATTAGTTAAAAGAATCACTTAATTTTTTCCAAAAAACATATTTTTCTTCGTACCAAACACACCCTTAGTTAAGAAAACATAGATAAAAGGTGGTACCAAGAAACTTAGAGCAACCACTGTCAATAAGAAAACAAATAGGGGAGTTAGAACGAGGTTTTCAGAACTCGCTTTATTAAATACAAAGAAAGCACATCAAAAAAAAATTATTTTCAATAATCATAGGGTCCGAGCATGCTTCTCACCTCGGCTAATTTCACAAGGCACCTGCTACTTTCCACAATCTCTATCCACCAAAGCTTGAACAGATTAGAAGAAATCACCTAAACTCTATTGCTATTACGCAACAGTCACTTGTATAAAGTAGCACATCTGGTGCTTAATATAGGCTGAGGGACACTAAATAAACTCAAACTCAGAGGACCAGGGGATTAAACTCATCCCCAGCTGCACTAAAAAATCTAAAACAAAGGAATAGATAGTTAAACACAGAGCTCAAATATCATTATTCCACAGTCCACTCTTTTAGATTAAGGACAAACATTTCTTCCATGTCAACATTCTGGAAAAGACAAGAACAGAGATCAATTTCATTTCACTAGAAGAAAATTTGTTTGCATCCCTACCTAAAGATAGCAGTTACACACACTATGTTCGAAATTGCCTTGGCAAGAAAAGCAAGTGTATATACTGGTAGCAACTGTCCATATTCCAATATGCTATATTTATATGCATCAGAGTCAGTTTCTGGTGCAAAAGTTGCATGTCATGGACAGCAAGCAGTGACCTGATTACCAAGTACGCAACCGATGGAACCTCAATTATATGATCAAATGCACAACAACACAAGAAATGATGTTGAACTTCTAATGCAAATGGAAGAGAACTTCAAACGCGTGGCTTTCCAAATAGCAGAACCAAAGTAAACAAAATCCAAATATCTGAAGTTTGCATATGGTTTTTAGAGTTTGGACAGCAATCATGACCAAGTTGGTAAATGTTGATGCATATTATAGTTAACTCATAATAACGGAGTCAACTAGATTATTTAAAAGCACTATGCTGAGGATACTCAAGAATGTTATTCAGATTTTATGTCATCAAGATTTAAGTGATGCCCCTACTTTCACGAGGTCTCCAAGTGCCTTTGAGATCTGCTCCTCCGTCAAGCCCTCCAGTCGGATGCCCCTTTCAACTCCGAGGTCTGTCACATATCAGAAGGTCCACGAGTATGTGAAGAATATGAGAGTACGAAATGAGAATAAATATATCTTAGGATAAGTTAGCAATTCTAAGGTAGGAATATGAGAATAAGAAATGGGAATAGACATCACTTTGGATAACTTAGCCATTTGAAGGTGAAATAAAGTTTGTCCCAGAAAAGTCAAAACCTAAACTTCATCAACTTTGTCAAAAATTTGAAATCTAAAGGCCAAATGCATAGATAGCCCCCTAAAGTTGTCACCTTTATTTCATTTAGACACCTTGATCACAATTATTACCTATCAGACACCTAACTATATCTAAAATGTGTCTATTAAACACCTCAATGATGGTTCCTACCAAGAGAAACACACAACTGATGTGGCAGAACAACCAATTAAAGGACGACATGTGACTATTTCCAATTTACTTGACACTCTTCCATTCTTTTGTCAGTTTTCATCTTCAAACTCTGCCTACAATCTCCGACCTCTTCTTTATCTTACTACTTCAAATTTTTCTTTTTCTTCCAAATAAATATCATCTTTCTTCAAAAAGATTTGGTTGTTACTCTTCATCTCAAGATAAAAATGAGTATATAAATTTCATCTACACGTGTAAACAACATAAAAATACATGGACCAATTTTGCTTCTTTTTTAAAAAAACGCAGATATAGGTCATTTTGCTTTTGTGATAAAATCAGTTTAAGAAGGGGAAATAACCTAGTCACTGCAAATGGGTTATTTGTGTCTATAGTGATGAACCATTAGAGGTATACCATGATGACTTGGAGTTCTTTATCAATAAGCAGAACCTATTTTTGTTCCTTGGTTCCAGAGTAATTGTAAACTCAGCTCAATCCATCCATGCAACTGTGGACTCCATGGATCAAGCTTGAGTGGATTAGGGTCGTGCTCGAGTAATTAGAGAGAAAGGAAGAAGGAGCAGTTATGGAAAATACTGCTGTATTGAAAAATGAGCAAAACTAAGAACTATTACAGTGTAGCTAATCATAGATACCTAATGCTAACAGACATACAACTAACTGTGGTGATATATAACAGTTGTCTAACTAGCATACTAACCAAAGTAATTACAACTAACCAACTAACCCTATTCTTGTTTAAAGTGGAACTTATATCCCCTAAATGATGACGTGACCAAGAAAGTGTAGTTACTTTCTTTGAAGCACCTAAAAGTTGCTTAAAACAATTTTAATTATCAAGGTGTCACTTTCTCACTGAACATTATATAAGCTTTTTTTCCCCTCTTACTCTTCTGTCATTCAACGAAACATGTCTTACCTTTCTCTTTCATGTTTTCCATTTCTTCTCCACCAGGCTACTCTATATTGCCACCACCTTTTACTCCTCCACCATCACCACCTTCACTCCAACCTTCTACCCCACAGTCACCACATTCACCCCAACTCCCTTCTACTCCACCCCACCTTCTAGAACTCCATTACCACTAATTTCTCTTTTCCTTCTTTCTCTTCCACATTGACCACCACTTCACCACCAAACACTGACTTTTTGAAACCCAACTGAAATGTTTTCCAAAAATTAGCTATGAATCTGCTGCCTTTTCCAAGAAAAGGTCTCCAAATTGGTAACCGTGTCTACGAACTTGGCTTAGCCTGAGAAAAACTTGCTTCATCTTCTAAAGGAAAAAGACCGTGATCTTGCTTGGGACTTTTTGAGGAGAGAATGAGTAATGAAAGTACTGAGAAGATGACTGAGATATGAAAATGAGGAGATTGTGTTGTTGATTTTTCGTGGTAAACATAAACTCCAAATACTAACAACAAGGAATATTAATTGCAATAAATGACTGAAATAGGGAAAATTACAATAACTAAGAAACACTGATTGATATGAGATGAAGGGGAAGAGGAAATAAACTGAAATTAAAGATGACAGATTAACCGATTGGAGAAGAAAGGATAAGAGGACACAGAGGGAATTGAGCATGAGAAGCACACATTTTGCCTAAGCATAATGACAATACACATAGTTTTCAAAACTGCAGACGACAAACCTTTTACTCCTTTGTCACATGCTTTTCTACTCAACCTGAATTCTAGACAAATCTCTTGTTGGGCTGTCTGATTCTTTGGCCTCTTTGTGGTTTAGCCCATGTCCAAACAGCTTGGCCAGCCACTGACCAAATAACTGCTCATAAGCATTATCTAAGCTATCCATGTTCAAAACATTTTTTAAGCCGGTCCAGAGGTCTCCAATGGAGAAAATGATTGAACGAAATTGGTGTGGCTTGCTGTAGGGGTTATAAACATTGGACGAAAATTGTGAAGGGTGTGAAAGTATGGTGGAATTAACTGTAGTTTTTTGTCCATGATATTATACCATGGAATTGTGGATTTTTCGGATGGTATAATGGTTTTTTTGGATTCTTTTTTCTTTATGGCAGGGAGGGGAAGGTTGTTTGTGTTGTCGAATATGAATAGTCTAGCAAAAACAAAGTGCAAATGACATGTGTCGGCTTGTGCATAGAAAACCAAGACAAATTCTGGTTGTGACATTTCAAGGGATACCAATTCCACTTCAAACAAGAACAGAGAGATGATAGGTAAAGTTCGCGTGCATAAATGACTTTTCCGAACAAGTTTAGAAGGCAACTTATGTATTTTCCCTTAAACTTTTCATGTGTGGAATCTAGCATCAATATCCTAACCAGATCATATGTTAGGCTGTTAGCCAAGTACTTATCCATATATAGTAACGAGTTCTAAGTAAAGCAGCAACTTACTAAGATATAGAAATGCATAAAATAGGAGAACTTTCCACAAGTATATTAATTGAATGCAGAAAATGCCTAGTACCAAAGACCTTTTTTTCTTAATTTATTTTCAAGAACTCAAAGACCTGCTTCAATTAACAGCGCCTAAAATAAGGATAACTAATATAAATGTTAAAAACAAAAGGCCGAGGAGAATTACCATATCTGGCCCAAAGCTGAGGCTCGATGGAAGTTGCCTCACGAATCAAAATAGGCAATTTGGGGTTATGGGTCTTGAGATCTCTGTAATTCTTCTCAATAAACGCCCTGTGTAATACTTAATAAATTATACTCAAGAAAAAACAGATAAAAAAATTGAAAAAAAAAAATGGAGTGAAGTAAGAGAAAGAAGAGGAAGAAACCTAGTTGCAGAACTTTCAGCAGCTGTTGGAGAAAAAAGGAAGCGAAGCTCCTTCAGATTACGAGATAGATTTGCTCTCCACGCCATTTTCTTCTTAATCCTAGCTTTCAGCTATGCCCTCCGCTTTCACACGCTTCTTGTATTTTTCTATGTTGTGTACATTTTACTTCTGGGCCACATCGATTGGACTAATTAATCATGGGCTTTTTCATTACATCTACGCTTTTGAGAATTTTGCACAAAAAATCAATTTTTAGGTTCTAATTATAAGTTACTAGGGGTATTTGTACTTAATTACTAGCTTGTTTTGCCAAATTTCTTGAATGTTAGGTGTAATTTTTTCTTCAAAAGTAATTTTTTTTAAAAAAAATTTGAGGTGTTTGAGCAATTAAAAAAATGATTTTGAGAAATAGCAGAAAGCAGTTTTTCTATTGTTGGGGAGAAACTATAAATTTTTATTTTTTCTCAAAAGCGAAAAATTAATTTTTTCAAGGCAAAAATAACTTTACCGTAAATTTATATTTATCATACTATCCTCCATTAATTTATTACATATATCTCTCAATTAAATATAAATTTTTTTCTTTTGATTTCCGTCGTATCTTTCCTTTTACTTCATGTTTGGGATCACTGTTTAAGTTGTAATCATAATTAAATTTAACTACTTCACAAATAACTTCAAACATACGAAAAATTACAAATATCTTAGTTGAAGTTACAAAAATTATGTCTCTATTTGTGCGACTGAAGTTCAATCATATATTACTGAGTGTTTATTATTGCTATATATGACTAAAATATTAATTTCTCATCTTATTTTTTATCTAACAATTCCAAATACTTCAGATAATTATGGCATAATCCATGTCTAAAGTTGATTTTAAAAAAACATTGTAATAATCGCTATGTTGTACTGAAATTTTATCTAATATTTGACCTAACAATCTCAAACTTCAAACATTTTTGTTTGAACTATCCCCAACCTCAAACATGTTTGCCTGATGTTGCAGTTGGCAATCCCAAATTTCAAAAAAATTGTTTGAAATTAGTCTTGGCTTGAGGTTTCACCCATAATATCTTCAACGAGTGAAGCATGACTTTGACTTGATGTTTCACTCATGGTATCTTCAATAAATACCGTTTTTCTTTGATTTAGCATTTGATTACTCATGATACCTTCATTTCATTTCACTCATGAATACCTCGATCTAATTAATTAACTTTTCATTCAAAATCAACCCAAAATAAATAGAAGTTTACGAAAATTTATAATATAATATGTCACAAAATATCTATAAACCAATACCGAGCAAAGATTTTGAAGAGAACAAAGAAGAAGAAAAGAATAAGTAGAGGAAAATCTGTTTTGTCTAAAGTTCACTTAAATTGGGTAACAATTAAACTTTCGGGAAAAGGGTCAAAAATACCCCTCTACTTTAGTATATTAGCTAACTTTGTCTTTGGTTATATTATAGGGTCAAATATACCCCTGCCGTTAATAAAGTAAATAAAATTGCCCCTCAATTGGATGAAATCCCCAAATTGACTTAAAATATCCGATTTCAATGAAATTACCCGTTTTTTCTTTAAATTCGAACCTGATCCATTAAACTAAATAAACTCATTAGGATTTAATTATCCAAAGCAAAACAAGTTCTCAAAAATTATTCAAAGAAAAAGCCTTAGAAATAAAAAGAGTTCGATCATATAGTTATTTCTCCTCCAAAAATATTGGAACAAACAAAATATATAGAAACCAAATATTAACCAAATATCTTCATATTAAGAACGATGAAGCCTGATTTGATAAATATTTGGTTTATCAAATATATCAAATACATCTATAAAAAGACAAAAGTTTATCAGTATCTCTACTGGTAAAGCATTTCAATGCACGCCCGGTTTGCAATTATGGTTGAAGATTGATGGAGTCAATCAAACATCCTTACTCCTCTGAAAGAATGACTGAACAACTACTCAAACAATTAACAGCTCAAAATACAAAAGATATTGAAGCTCAATGGATTTTGTGGATATTGATTCATCAGATTTTGTGAATATTTGGTTTCTATTTTGTTTGTTCCAACATTTTAGGAGGAGTAACTATATGATCGAACTCCTTTTATTTCTAAGGCTTTTTCTTTGAATAATTTTTGAGAACTTGTTTTGTTTTGAATAATTAAATCTTAATGAGTTTATCTTGTTTAGTAGATCGGGTTCGGATTTAAAGAAAAACGGATAATTTAATTGAAATGGGGTATTTTAAGTCAATTTGGGGTGTTCCATCCGATTGAGGGAAAATTTAATTTACTTTGTTAACGGTGAAGGTATATTTGACCTTATAATATAACCACGGACAAAATTAGCTAATATACTAAAGTAAAAAAGTAATTTTATCCATTTTCTCTAAACTTTCTGAAAAAATTAAGTACAGATGAAATGGAATGACCAAATAGGTTAATAAGGTGCCTGTTAAATTTTTGTGGAGTATTCTATATATTGGAGGCTAGTTGGTCTTTAAATATTATCCCCGTTATTTATTTTGTTGTTAAAATATGCTTCTTTCATTTTATATACATGTAGTTGACATTTTTACACTTTCATTCTTATGTTTTGTCTTTTCCCAACTCTTCTACTTCACCAAGAATACAATAATTCTTCAGTATTGAAGCTTGGAATTTTTGTTTGGTGGTTGATTATTGTTAAAATTATTTGAGTGTTGATTATGTATGTTTTAATTTTTAATTTATATAGATTTAATGATTTAAGAACGAGAGAATATATAAAATACTCTCTGAACTTATACCTTATTTTTAAGAAGACACTTTAAGTTTGTGGGGATTCTATTATACCTCTATTCTTGTTTAAATGGTATAACTAACACCTTTTGAGTTTACGTGGCTCTTGGTGTGTTTTGCACTTACTTGGAGCGTATGAATAGATTCAGAAATACCATTTTTTTATTAAAAAAATTTTCTTGTTTTTTTTCTTTTTCTCTTTCTCCATTTCTTTGTTTTATTTTCTTTCTCTCTTTTTATTTTTTTTGGTTGTTTCTTCTCCTTCTTCTTCCATTCCTCATTTTCACAATCTTTAACCGTGTATCTGCAATTTTTACTATAATTCCGCCACCTCCACCCCCACCCCCCAGCCTTTTTTTTTTTTCTCTTTTTTATATTCATTCTACTCTTTTTTTCTTTTCCTATTTTGATAACAATCTATAAAATGGGTTTGGTGACTTTTCACCATAACTCCTCCTCTCCTTTTTTAATTAAAAAATATAAAAAATCTAACGTCCACATTTGATTGTTTGATTCGATGACTTATTTTATTTTCTTATTAACTTTTTGTTCTTCAAATTTTATATTTGATGGGTCTAATGGTGATTTATAAATTTTTAAATTTTTGTTGGGTAGTGATTTAGATTTTTAATTTTTGATTATGAGATAATTTGATTTGATTTGATTTTTGATAGGTTTAGTGATGGTTTATGATGATTTTAATTTAGTGGTGGTTTGATTTTATTTTTTTTCCGATGAAGATGATGTTGAAAAGGTTGTGGAGAAGAAGAAAGGAAAAAATAAATAAAAGGTAAAAAAGAAAAATATAAAATAGTGAATTAAAAAGGAAAAAGAAAGAAAAGAAAAATAAAAAGATAAACAAAAATATTGGGAAAAAAATGATGTGGCAGAATCAAATTGGTGCATGTCATGCAATGTTTTTCTTAAAAGTGGTGGTGGCCTCGAAAGTGGTATTTATACTATTTTAAATAAATATAAGGAGATAATAGAACTCCCCTAAGTGTCTTCTTAAAAATAAGATACAAATTTAGGGAGTATTTTATATATTCTCTCGTTTAAAAATCATAAAACCTCATTGGTGGGCCTTAGAAAGTGTTGAAAAAATAGTGTCTTTTTAATTTGGTGTCGACTAAATGGATAATTGCTGATTTTTGTGTTGCTGCCTAAAGGCATTACTTGAAATTTGAAATTATTTGAAATAATTTTTGGGTGATCTTCTTTTTATCGAAATTGAAATTGCAAATTCAAAGAACATCTTGTTGAACAACAGAAATACATCATGCTAATCTGGTAGGATTAGTGAACAATGAAACAAAATAGGTTGAATATAAATAATAAAGTCATGTCAATCTAGCGAGATTGATGAACAGTTGAACAAGCATCAAAGTCATATCAATCTGATAGAATTTGTGAATTATCTAATTAGATAATTGGGTTGAATATAACATGAAATCCACCTATTTATTAGTACTTGAATGCCATCGTTTGAATTCTTTTTTCTTTTGTAGCTTTGAAATCATAGAAGAAGGGTATTGTGAGTAAAATGAGATTAAAAAAATAATAATAATAAGAGAGGTATTTTCACTTGAAATAGAATAAATAATAGAAGGGAAGAAAACAATTGAATAAGTTTTAGATGAGGCATCATCCGTAAAAACCTAAAATCACAACAATCTAATAGAGTTTTTAAGTATCCAACTTAGTTAGATTGGATATAATATAAAGTCCCAATGATTTATCATGACTTACCATCATTTTGAAATATATTTTTCCTTTTATAGCTTTGAAATTATAAAAGAGAGACATCATGTCTTTTCATGATTTGTGAACAAGTCAACAAGATAGATATTATGAATATAACACAAAGTTATGTTAAATTATTGTGATTTTTTTCATCATGCTCTTTATTATGAACAATTGAAAAAGCACAAAGCCATGTCAGTCTTATGATGCTCGTGAATTATTCAACATGATATCTAGGATGAATACAGTATGAAATTCTACTCATTTTCATGACTTACACATAATTTTGAAATATACGTTTTCTCTTGCTTTATTTATAGCTTTAAAATTATGATGATCCAATATGATGCGTAAGTAAATCAATAAGAGAACTAAATTAAATATCACATGAAACCATACCAATTTAGGAATCCTTTTAACTTAAACAATCCCATAGTAAACTGGATCTTTCATCTAATATAGATAACCATTATTAATTAGTTCGTCAACTAATGAAATTCACACCTAGTAAAGATATGATGGAAGGATTTAAAAATTAATGACCAAGTGAAAGATGAGGTTATAGGGAAAAGGAAGAAAGTGTTGGTAAAAGAAGAAGAATTTAGCTACATACATAGGCATAGAGCAAGAAAGCAATTTGCTTTTATACTTTGAATATTTATAGATTGGAAAGAAGGGACTTAATAAATATATACTTTTTATATACTAATTACATATAGATACAGTAATTATATATTAATTATACAATCTATATTGGCTGAATAAAAAATAAGGGCTAGGATTACTTTTTGTTGTAGGCTATGTTAGGTTATTGTATAATGTAAGATTCCTGTTCTTTTTTTGGTCTCTAAATCTCAAAAACCAGTAAGTATGGCTCATTTGATTTAGAAATATAATATCTAGGCATTTTTAAAGAAAAAATATTTATTAAATTGTAAAAAAAAAACCTGAATTTTAAGTGAAATCCACAAATAAAAAGTAAATGTTGCATCTCTTATAGGGAGAATATTAGGCGGTGCATATCGATCACTATTAAAAAAACTGTTAAAAGAGACGTAAAAAAGAGATCTCATGAATTTTTTTTTTCCTGAAAAAGAGACCTCAACTGTAGGTATAAAAACATTAGTCACTTTTCGCTAGAGACCTAATGGGATCTCCAAAAAGAGACCTCGCGAAGCCTCCAACAATTTTTTTAAAAGAAGTTTTTAAAACGAGATCTCATAAGGTCTTTCCTTTGTTTTTTCTTTTTATTTTTAACTAGTGAAATTATTCGCGCTTTGCACGATTGTAAATATTTATATATATATAAACACATTTATATATTATAATTTTACAGATTGATAATTTTTAATTTTAATGAAATAGTATGTAACATCTATATTTAGGTCACTGGACAGAAGACAATGTAGATCTTTGTCTTCATTCTGGACATGATACATTCTTTCATGTTTTTTTAATATGCAAAATAGATATAATTTGCTTTTTTTTAAGTACATATCATTCAAATGTACATAGTAGAACGAAATTTTTTTAAAGTGTCTGGATGGTGAGGTAAATGGAGTATGAGGTCATATTTTAAAACATAATCTATTTCTTTAAAAAAGCTTTTGAACTTCTTTATTATCTCTCTATTATTACATTTATTTACTAATAGTCTTTTACATATTACATAAATATTTTTAAAAATTATGAAAATAAAACACATAAGAATTATAAATAATATTTAAGAGTAGAAGTTATAAGAAAGATGAAAAGATATGAGTTATAAATAATTTGAATGTATAATTTTATTAGATATTAAATATATTAATTATTGTGCATTAATTTTATTTATAAAAATAAATAAATTAATAATGAAAATGAGTAGAAAGTCAAATAAGAAAGAACAAAGATAAATGTTTGGCTTCAACAGAGATGTGTCATATTACTATTTCAAATACCATAGTTATATAATATATAGATATAGATTTTCTTAATTATGTTGTTAAGTCATATAATAAATAATCTACATCATTACATATAAAGTAATTAAAAATACACTTCAAGCAAGAATAGAACAAGACAAAAATAAATTATTACATACACAAAAAAATTACAATGACAACATAAAATAAATTATTTCATCTTTTAATTTTCTTTGTGAAAATAATAAAATGAAAATCTTGATCATAATTCTTTTGATTAAAATAAGATAATTATGCTTCATAACAAAAAGTAGGATTGTAGAGGACCAAATAAGTAGTGTTGTAAATATGTATAGTTAAGTTAATATTACAATTAGCCAAAGTAAAAAAAAAATCTCTAGTAAAAGTAATTCTTTATAATGTTTCAAAAAAATTTCTTCAAGTGCCTTCCTTTGCAAGTAGATCCACCATCATGTTGTACTTCCTAAAAGATATGTCAAAACTCTTTATCATATGCTACTAATTAAAAAAAATTAACACAGTTATAAATTAATAAAATAAAATATTTAATTATAATAATATAAAATACACAAAAAAAATATAGGCAATCACCCTCAAAGCAAGTATAACAATTTTCTACATTATGACAATGGACTACATATAACATATATGTAATAGACATTCTAATGAGGAGCTTCTGTCCTTTGATCCATTTAAAATGCCACATACTAATGCCCAACAATTTTTCGTCTTTATCAGTACTAAAGATTATCACATTACCAGCATAGTTGTGGCCAACAAACTTGAGTTTAAATAGGCAAAATTAAGAAATATCATTAGACATCACAAACTTACAAATTAAAATTTGGGGGTTATGAATATGAAAAGTTTGAAAGTTATGGATATTATTAAGAGTATAAATTAAAGATGTATGAATTATGAGTAGTTACTCCTTGTAAATAAATTAAATAAGAAGAGAAAAATATTTCAAATAATAGGAAATATTATGTTATTTTATAATTAAATAAGAAGAGAAAAATATGTCAAATAATATGAGATATTATGTCATTTTATAATTAAATAAAAAAAGTTTTTATATCTCAAATAATAGGAGATATTATGTCATTTTATAATTAAAAGAAGACTAAAAAATTTTTTTTTGGTCAAAAAGAGGTATGAGATCACTCTTATTTTGACTCTCTCTCTCTCTCTATATATATATATATATTTACAATAGGCGACTTCATGAGGTCTCCAATTTATTTTCAAAAGAATTTAAAATATTCATTTAATTTCTCGAAGGAAACCTCTTATCTACAATTTCATTTTTTTTAAAATGCATAAAATAGACTTGATGAGGTCTCGTTTATACATTTTGTGGAAAATAAATTTGAATAAACGAGATCTCATGAAATCTCTTTTATGCAATTTGTGAAAAATGAAATTGTAGATAAGAGACCTCATGAGGTCTTTGTTCGGCAAAAAAACTGCTGCCCACCTGCTATTTCAAATCAATTCAATAATATATATAATATAATCAGCTAAATCAACCTCAAAGAGCTCCCAACAACCAATCAAAGTATAACAAACACATTTACTAAATATTATCCAATCACACAATATCTAAACCAACTTTAAAGTAGTTTAAAAAACATAAGTCATAAGCTAATCAAAATCACAAAAATATGTAAAATACTTTATAATCCTTACAAACCACAATTAAATAGTATAAAATTTAATTTATTCAACACAACAATAAAATTCAATAATGAGGAGGTGTGTTTTTCACTTGATCATCATTTAATCCTTATTATTGCTGGGCTCATCTACTAGACTGCTGGATTTATCATATACCTGATGATGAATAGGTCGAGACTGGGGAAGTCGAGGAAGTCAAACTGCATCACTGGGACAAGTTGGAATTTTCCACGAAGCTAGTAAGGCATCTAATTGTGCCTTCATACCTACAAACTCGATGTTCCTCCGCCTTTTCCTAGTCTGGGAGGTTTCAGCTTGACTAGATAGTTTAGCGATCTTCTGCTAGCCAATATTATCTCCTAAAGCATCAATCCATAATCACAGGAACTACCTATTTCTTGTAGCCCAGAATGAAATTCACGAAATGTTCACTGAGGCATGTCGTAAGTAGTTCCATACCTACTCGGGCCACCAGCCGAGTCTAGCCACATTCTCTCAACCTGCTCTCGGCTAAATGGCATGTCTCGATTATGAACTGGCTAAGTCTGATGAAAATCCTCAATGGTTTGTTGATACTGAATTTCACAGCAATAATATTAGAATATTATTTTGTGAAAAATAAAAACAATACCTAATATAAATCGAAGAGAGTAAAAAGAAAAAAAAAGACAGTGAAAATTAAAACCTTCTAAATTTTAGTCAAACATTATGACCTTCAAAAATAAATAATTCTTTTAAAATTTCAGGTGCATTTTTTATGTTTTTTCTTCAAAAGGAAAAGGGTAATATTTGCCCTTGTACTATCATAAAAAAGTTATATTTACCCCTTGCTATACTTTTTCAACAAAAATGCCCTTGACATCCAACTTTGGGCCCCTATATGGAATTCTTTTTCTCTCAATTAAAAGAGCAATAAATATTAAAAAAATAACCGCTTAGCAAACCCACCCGACTAGAAGACCCACCCGACTAGAAAACCCACAAAATTTAAATTCTAATATCCAAATTCCTTTCACTTCCTCATCAAAGAAATATTATCGAGGGAGAGAGAGAGAGAGAGAGAGAGAGAGCACACTAGGGTTAGGGCTTCTTCATCCATCTTTTCACTTGCAAATCCATGAAAAGAAACGTCCATGGAGAGTAAGAATTCATCCACACTTCTTCACTTGTTTATCGAGGGGTTTGAAATCTTTTCAAGAGGTAAGATTTTTTTTTTGTTTTACTTAGAATCATCTCTTTACCTTTTTATATATGTTTCTCTTTCGTTATTTTTGACTATTTTGTATCTGATTGTTAAGGTTTGTCATTTTTAACTAGTGTTACTATCTCTGTGTATTTTGTCTCTTCACTTTGATAAAAGTTAGAATTCATTGATTTTTTATATTTATGGGCATCTCAACAATTCTATGGTTTCATGTTAATCCTATTGATTTTTATTAGTTCTGATCCAAAACTTCAAAATCTGCTTAAAAATTTAGATTTTTTTTTATTGAACTCATCTCTTTGCCCTTTTATATTTATCTTCTTTTTTCTTTTTCTTCTTCTTCACTTGGTATCAGAACTTCAAAATGTACCCAAAAAGTTATATTTTCTTTACTCAAGACATCTCTTTGTCCTTTGTCATTTCTTCTTAGTTTTGTACTTTAGATTGTAAGGTTGCACGAAAATCCTTCTTGCAATGTCGGAAATTAGTTGTTCTTCGATGAGAAAATGTCATTGCGGTGAAATTACTCGTAACTTCACTTCGAAGACCCCTTCTAACCCCGAAAGAAAATTTTATAAGTGTCAGAAATCTAAAGTAAGTCTTTTATTTTAGATTATCGAATTTCTGTAACTTTGAATTTTTTTTCATGTTTAATGGATCATAATTGATAGTTGCTTTCATTATGATTCATAGGAAAGCAATTGTAGTTATTGGGAATAGGAAAATAGTCATTTTTCAGATACGACAATCATCGTAATCAAAAAATTAAAGGCTCAATTCGATGTGGTTACTCTTGAAAGGGATCAATTGGAAGAAAAAGTGAAGAAAATGAAAGCTTAAAAATTGAAAGAGAAATCTCTCAAGATGAAGATGCTTAAATTGATGTTATGTGCACTTTTCATTGGATTTGTTGCCATGATAACAAATAAAGTGAAGACGATGAAGATATGAAGTTGAAGATGTTGAGATTCAATACGAATTGCACTATTTTATGTTAATCGGTTGGTATAATATTAGATATAGTTTAATGTTGAAGTATAGAAATTTGACGTTCTCGTATTTTGGTTAGTATAAATTTGGGTGGATAAAGATGACTACTGTTGAAAAAGGAAGATTTATGTATGCCCTTTTGTTGGAAACATGTTGATATTAATCATTAAATTTTTTTATTATATTCGAAGTTATATGATCTCTCCTTATTTTTGTACATAGCTTACAATTAAGTAAATGCTTTTACTGCAGCCTTTGCTTTAGATGAGGCCTCTTCATGTCATATTAAATTTGTCGAATATGTAAGTATCTTATACTACATTACCTGGAGCAAAGAAAATAATTTTTCAGGCTATTAACTATTTGATATGTGTTCACTAATTTTCTTCTTTGCCAAGAGTTAACTACATCTGAAAGTATCTTATACTAACTACATTATCTGGAGCAGAGAAAATAGTTTTTCAGGCTATCAGCTATTCAATATGTATTCACTTATTTTCTTCTTTTGAAAGAGAACTGCATTTGAATTTTCTTCATACATTTTGATATATATTCTTTCAAAAATTTTATATTTTCCTTCATGCAAGTAAGATGATTATTGTGTGATATTTATTCTTTCAAGTTTGATATTTATATTTGATATTTCTCTGCCTTTAAATGTTTCAGGTCAAAAAGGAAGAGAAGAACGTTAAAAAATAGTCCTCAGTTGCATTTCTGGCATTTTTAGCTGTATTTCAGCAAATTTAAATTGCATTTTAAGGGTTTTTTGGCTGTATTTCAGCACAAATATAGTAACAAAATGGTCACCGTGCAGGTGCTTTTTGGCTGCAATTCAGTAGCTAGTGCAGCTATCAATTAGATTATTTTCAGCTTCATTTTAGAATCATTTTCAGCATGCATTAATCACACAAAATGCAACAGCAAATTGGTTATTTGTGTAAGTACTTTTTGGCTGCATTTTGGCTGCTAATGCAGCTATAAATTAGTTCATTTTCAGCACCATTTTAGTCCATTTTCAGCGCCCTTTCGACTCAAATTAAGTAGACAAAATGTAGCAGCAAATTGGTGACTGTGCAGGTGATTTTGGATGCATTTCAGCAACTAATGCAGCTATAAATTAGATCACTTTCAACATTCTTTCAGTACAAACTAAGAACACAATGAAGCAGCAAATTCAGCACCACTTCTTATCACTTTCACCACTCTTTCAACACAATTTCTAACATCTTATCTACACTATTTCAACACCATTTTAGCATCATTTTTACACCAAATTGATAACTTTTTGGGGCATTCTCAACACCATTTTCACCAACAACAGATCAAACAATATTCAACAGCATGGCAGCAGCTTGGAGAATGGAACTACAACATCTCACTGTAAAGATATGACACCTGGGCCTAACTTAACCTCAAAAGCTAGCTCATGAAGGGAGGATTGCCCAAGTCCATATAAACAAACTACCAGTCCATTCCCCAACCAATGTGGGACTTTAACCCACTCTAACACTCCCCTTCACACCTAGGCCCAACTGGAGTGTGGACTGGGAGCCCAAACGGAATGGACCTGGCTCTGATACCATGTAAAGATATGACACCTGGGTCTAACTCAACCTCAAAAGCTAGCTCATGAGGGGAGGATTGCCCAAGTCTATATAAACAAACCATCAGTCCATTCCCCAACCAATGTGGGACTTTAACCTACTAACACCCCCCTTCACACCCAGGCCCGACTGGAGTGTGGACTGGGAGCCCAAACGGGAATGAACCTGGCTCTGATACCATGTAAAGATATGACACCTGGGCCTAACTCAACCTCAAAAGCTAGCTCATGAGGGGAGGATTGCTCAAGTCCATATAAACAAACTATCAGTCCATTCCCCAACCAATGTTGGACTTTAACCCACTCTAACACTCACAAGCTTAAAATGATAAGAACAATTGCATTCATAACTAATATAAACAACACAAATAATCCAAACAACTACATTCTTATGTAATATAAACTGCCAAGTTTTGATATATCGAATGTCATATTAAAACTCCAAAAACTTACACGCCACCAATCAGGTGTAGCCATAATATGGCATCCACGTTCAATGTGAACCACCAAAAAAAAGTAAACTAAAAAGAAATTAATTAAGTACTGTCTATGAAACATGATAGCCAAAAAAAATTTCAACCCAATAGATCACTTCTGTCGCTTTCTTGGCTTTAAGTTTTCATTCTTTGTCTACTTCGCCTTTCCAATTAGCCTTGAGTTACAACAACTTTTCCATTCCATGTGAGATTAATTGGTGAGTAGGAAAGATTTGAAGGGACACTCACTTCATTGTGATCACCTGTGAAGTTAATAATCCTTGTCCCGAAGGATTTGGTCCCTGTTGTCTGACTTGAAGTATTGTGCTTTCTGACACCACCCTTGGCCTTATAGTAGGATTTGGATCATGATTTGAAAATTCAAAATCCGACTCATGTCTGAAAATGCTCGATCTTGAACCTGAAAATTGTGGTGCCTGCAGCCTCAATGTTGGTGTAAGCATAAAGTTCATGTCTTGGCTTGCTAGACTTAATTGAGGTGCTGTTAGATTCATTTTTTCTGGTTCATTATTTAATTTTTTGCTCCTCTTCATTGGTCTTGCCATGATCGGCTGTTGTAAACAAGAAATATAAGGACTTTAGAAAAAAATAAGTTAGTGCTACCATTTGACGATATTTTACCTTTTTACATCCTCTAATATTGTGGTTTGGTTCTCCACAGTTGTTGCATGTCATAATTCTTCCTTTTCTTGAACTTGTCCATTCGCCTTGCCTCTTAATTGCCTCATCTTTTTGTTTGACCCTCTTAACTTTAGGTCTGCCAGCCATCTTCACTAGCTCAGATGGTTCCATTACTTGAGATGGATCCACCTTCCAGAATTTTTCACCTCTAACAGGTTGCAATTTATGTCTATAAGTAAGAAAGAATGCCTCTTTTCTATACCACCAACTCATTTCACTCAAAGGATCCAACTTACTGTACAATATTGTTGTAATTGCATGTGGGCATGGAATTCCATTAAGATCTCATTGCCTACATGTGAATCTCTTCAAATTCATACTTACAGTGTGCATATCACATCCTTCTATGATCTCATATCCATAATCACCATTGAAATTAACCTTGCATTTTTGAGCAATCTTCATGTACTCAGTGAACAATTACATGCTTTTTGGGCAAAATTGCATCGCCCAAAATCTCACTTCATCCTCTCTTTCTCTCAACTGGTTCATGACCTTAATTATTATTTCTTCAAGCATTTTGATGATTGGTTTGCCTCTAGCTTCCAGAATCCATGAATTTACTGATTTTGTGAAATTATTCTCTACTCCATAATTCTTGCACACTGTGTCAAAATAGGCTCTACACCAAGCCTGGGGAGGATATTTCAACAAATCCTCAACAGATTTCTTTTCTAAGGAACCAATCATATTGAGGTTGTCTATGACGTCTTTCTCATAGGTAGCCCATGAGCACCACCAAAATATTTTTTTCAATTCCTCTAACCTTAGTGTTTTGCACCAGTTTGCTTAAACATGTTTAGCACAAAATCTGTGATGTGATTCAGGAAGCACATCCTTCATTGCTTCAAGTAATCCCTGTATAAAATTTTTAAAAGAATCAAAGAATTCAATTAAACATCCAATTTTGTCTATTTTTTAAGTTTCAACTAATTTTCAGTTCTGTCCTAAAATGAAATGAAAGAACTAAAAAAAAACTAGACAATTCTGGACATAACTGAAATGAATAATTAGATAATGGTTGAAACTTAAAAAATAAATAGTAAAAATAGTGTAAAAAATAGTTAAACAAAAATGAAATAAGTATGTTACCATTTGCATGTCTAAAATGAAGGTTATTCCTTCACCCATCTTCTTGAAATCCAATGACCTTTTAAGCAAGTCTAAGAACCAACTCCATGTACTTTTTGTTTCTATCCACAATAGCCCAAGCAATAGAATAACTGTGGTTCTGATAGTCCTGACCGATAGTAGTTAACAATTGACCTTTGGCTTTCCCTTTTAAAAAGTTCCATCCAAGTCAATAAAGGATCTTAATCCATCCTTAAATCCCATCTCAAGTGCTTGGAAGCAAATATACATTCTCAAGAATCTTCTTTTACCATTATCAAGTGCATTATTTGAAAAGTTTTTAATCACATCACTCCCGGGATTACTAGACTTTAGCTCATTTGCATAAGCCTCAAATCTATTATAATCATCTATAAAGCTCCCTTAAAGCTTTTCCAAAATTAGTTGTTTTGCTCTCTTGCACTTACCATGACTAACATTGACATCAGATTAACTTGTCTTTTAACTCATCCCTCATATCCTTGACCTTAAACTTTGGGTTATTTTGCAACTTAGACTTGAAATAATATGTTGTTGTAAGATGATCAACCCTTCTATTATCGAAAGCTTCATAACAATCATGCTTATTTTTCAAGGTTTTTATTCTAACCCTCGGCATATCATTATCCCCAGAAATGTGTAATAAAAAGGAACATCCTTCAACACACTTATACCTTAATCTTGTTGGATCACTTTTCACCTGCTTCAAATTTCTTTTGTTTGAAAGAGCATACAAATTAATGCATAATCTAGCTTCAGGTATATTCTTGAAGGTCATACCCATGTATAAGTCCTTACAATCAATCAACTTTTCATCAATGACCCTATTTTTTTGAAGAATAATCCTATTCAATTCATCATAGTCATACTACCTCAACATGATAATCATCTCTCTCACATTCACTTTCACAGTCAGTTCCAACTTCAATTTCTGCAACATATGGCTCAAAATGTTGGGAAATATTAAGAACCTTAACTGACTCATCATATTCATCTACAACATATATGTTAAGGACCTTAAATTCTTCAGACAGTAAGTACAACAACTTCCTTATACCATCATTACCTTCTATCTCATAGTATTTACCAGAGGGAACAGTAATAATAAGTTGTTGAACACCTAAGTACCCAAACTTACTAGTGTACTCATTTACTAGATCAATGAAGGAAAGAAGGTTAGGATCATAATCTGTTCAAGTTCCAATCAACTTCTTTGAATACATGACTTTTGATTTTCTAATCTACTCTCCTCCACAATTGAAGATTATGTCCACCAAAATCATTTTTTATATCCTACAAAATCAAAAAATATTATGTGATCAATAAAATAGTGACATAAAGTTGAAAAACTTATTAAAAAAAAAAGTTAAGACAAGAATGTAATCAACTGTACTGTTATAAAAATGAGAAAAATTCAAACAAAACTATAAAACTGGACATAAAATCTGAGCCAGATTTTGCACATGATGTCCTTACTTCTTTCTCTAGAAAATCTAAAATCTGTTAGGCTAGAATTCCAAGTTTTTATGCTTTTATAAAGTAAAGACAGCATGTGAAAAGTTTTGAAAAGTAGGATCAGCTTGAAAACTAGTTACTAAAAAGTAAAAACTGTAATTTTCTGTGAAGAAAAGAATATCTTTTTGGCTAGCTTACCCAGTTAAAGCAACAAGAAGATCAAAACATAAGATTCTAAAAAGAAAATTCATACAACAAATCATTTCCATGGCTTAAAAAGATTAACTCTTTTTCTTTGGTGTGAAAAAGCATAAGAAAGCATTTTCTAAGCGTTTCCTACTCTTATTTACCTTCCATTTTCTGTTTCACATAAATTCAAGATCTAGACAAAGAAAAGTAGTCTTGTCAATTATTCTTCAATCTATTTCCGATCAGGATATCATCACTTTCTCCCTGGAAAAAATAGAAATGAAAAGCTATGTTGCTTTGTTCACTGAGTATTTTTCAAAACTTTATTTTTTTATCTTTGAATGTTCATTTAGAACTGTCAAATTAGCATTTTTGACACTAAGTTTTTGTCTTAATTATCATAGGTTGAGACAGGGCAAAACACATTTTTAATGTTTCTTTATCAGGAAACTTGGAAACAATTAACATTCACCTTGTTTAAGTAATCGCAATATATTTAAATAACGGACAATAGTTAATATTCAACTATGTAAATACAAGGGAAATGCAACATGAGACTGTGCTCATAGCATAGAGAAGATTCCATCAAGATTAAATAAGCCATACTGCTTTACTGAAACTAAAGAAGATTAAAAAAGAAGAAGCACAAAACAGGTAAACTTAAGAGGCCATAAAGAATGGTGACACATTAGAGAACCACAAACAATAAAAAATAAAAAATAAAAGGAAAAATAACACCAATATTATAATATTCAAATTGTGTTATCCAATTAGGGGACATAAATTATTTTAAAATCAAATGGAACCCCACATGCTCAACAACTAACAATTTTTAATTTATTGCAGCATCAAACCCTAAACCACATATATACCAATCAGAATCAGTGAAACCTAAAACCACTAAACATCAAACCCTAAATCAAAAAGGGGATAAACTAACAAAAATCAATAGGAATAACATGAAACTATAGAATTGTTGAGATGCCCATAAATATTAAAAATCAACGAACTCTAACTTTTATTAAAGTGAAGAGACAAAATACACAGAAATACTAAAACTAGACAGAAACGACAAATTTTAACAATCAGATACAAAGTAGTCAAAAATAACGAAAGAGAAATATATATAAAAAGGTAAAGAGATGATTTAAGTAAAAAAAAAAATCTTACCTTTTGAGCAGATTTCAAATTCCTCGATAAACAGGTAAAGAAGTGTGGATGAATTCTTACTCTCCATGGATGTTTCTTTTCATGGATCTGCAAGTGAAAAGATGGATGAAGAAACCATAACCCTAATGTGTTCTCTCTCTCTCCCTCGATGATATTTCTTTGATGAGAAAGTGAAGGGGATTTGGGTATTAGAATTTAGATTTTGTGGGTGGGTTTTCTAGTCGGGTGGGTCTGCTAAGTGGGTAATTGTTTTTTTTTAATATTTATTGCTCTTTTAATTGAGAGAAAAAGAATTCCACACAAGCGCCCCGTAGGATAAATAAGGGTGGGTTGAGTGAATTTTGTTAAATATATGTAAATATATTAGGCACATATCATGCTAACTGTATCCCTTAGAATTAGGCACATATCATGCTTGTATCCCTTAGAATTAGGCACATATCATGCTAACTGTATCCCTTAGAATTAGGCACATATCATGTTTCGATTTTGTATATATACGTTGATCTTAATGAGAATTATTGAGGAATTATTTCTAATATGGTATCAGCTATCTAGGGAAAAACGATCTTTTTTTCTTCCTTCCGCAAAGCTCCCTAGCCTTCTTCTTCTTCTCCATTACTCTTCTTTTCTATTCTTCTTTTGTCCACCATGTCGGATAATAAGAGCACTTTTCATCCTGCATTTGCAGTTTCGAACATTCGGAACCATATCTCCATCACTCTAGAAATGGAGAATGTCCAATACTCCACATGGGCGGAACTCTTCAAAATCACCGCACGCTCTCATAAGGTCCTTCATCATATTATTCCTCCTGTCAGGGGCAAAGAGAAGGTTCCTTCGACCGAGGATGAAAAGGAATTATGGTCGACTCTTGATGCTACGGTTCTTTCATGGATTTATGCTACAATATCTAATGATCTCTTGCATACTATTATCGAACCCGATGCTACGGCCATGGAAGCTTAGAATCGACTCCGTGATATTTTCCAAGATAACAAAAATTCCCGTGTGGTAACTCTTGAAGCCAAATTTTCCAATACAAAGATGGAGAATTTTCCGAACGTTTCGGCATATTGTCAGCGTCTCAAGTCTCTTGCTGATCAATTAAGAACTTTGGAGCATCGGTATCGGATAGTCGGCTTGTTATTCAACTCGTTTGGGGTCTCAGGAGAGCAAATCGGGGTGTTGGTACCTTGATTCGACAAAGTGACCCTTTACCTCCATTCTATCAAGCCCAGTCGATGTTGACTTTAGAAGAGGCCGGCTTGGCGAAGGAGGCTGCCGCAGGCTCGGAGTCCGCTATGGTGGCTGCCTCGGGATTGGAGTATGAGGATTCGGGTTATCCATCCTCTCTTTCGAACCATTCTAATCATCGTGGGAAGCAACATGGCAACCGCAAGAATTCTGGGCGTAAGGGTTCCGGTGGCGGCAAAGGTCCTGGTGGGGGACGCCAGGGTCAGTCTCACGGTGGTGGTGCTCGGAGTGAACAGCAGCAACAATCCGGCTCTGGGCAGCAGCCTTACAGATAACAGCAGTAGGGGTCACAACCGTGGCCTAATTTTCCTCCTTGGGGTTGGATGCCACAATGGGCCACTCCACCTTGCCCATATCCAAAACAAGGGTGGGCTCAGCGTCCAATGAGTAACAAGGGGCAACAACAACTTGGTCTTCTTAGGCCACGACCACAGCAGGCCTTTATGGGTTCAACCAGTGGGCAGTCCGCTACATATGCACCAACTGATATAGCTTCTGCGATGCATACTATGTCGTTAAATCCCCCCGATCAGACATGGTACATGGACACCGGAGCTACTTCTCATATGACTTTCTCCAATGGTAATCTCTCGTCTTATTTTAATTTGAGTAATCATAATAGTGGTATTACTGTGGGCAATGGTCATATTATTCCAATTCATGGTTATGGTCACACGTCTTTGACTAATCATAATCCTCCTTTGTCCCTACACAATGTTCTTCATGCTCCCAAAATCATTAAAAACCTCATTTCTGTCCGTAAGTTTACTACTGATAATTATGTGACAGTTGAGTTTGATCCTTTTGGTTTTTCTGTGAAGGATTTTCAGACGGGGAAGCCAATAATGAGATGTGATAGTCGGGGCGATCTTTATCCTCTTACCTCTTCCATCAACAATCAAGCCCTCCACTCAACCTTTGCAGCCATTTCACCTACTCTTTGGCATGATCGTTTGGGTCAAACGGGTGCTTTCATTTTAGATGCTCTTAGGCTAAATAAAAGCATTGATTGTAATCGTCATTCAAGTTCTAGCATTTGTCGATCTTGTGTCTTTGGAAAACATATTAAGTTGCCATTTGTTTCTTCAAAATCAAGTACTATTATGCCATTTGATATTATTCATAGTGATCTTTGGACATCTCCTATTTTGAGTTCTATGGGGCATAAATATTATGTTGTTTTCTTAGATAATTATTCTAATTATCTGTGGACTTTTCCCATAGCTAAGAAATCGGATGTGTTTGACAAATTCTTAGCTTTTAAAGCTCATATTCTCACCCAATTTGAACGTAATATTAAGAATGTGCAATGTAATAATGGGAGGGAGTTTGACAATGGCCCTTTTTGGGAGTTTTGTAAAACAAATGGCATGTCTTTCCGTCTTTCTTGTCCTCATACCTCGTCTCAAAATGGTAAAGCCGAACGAAAAATTCGATTTATAAATAATATTACTCATACTCTTTTAGCTCATGCCTCTCTTCCCCCTTCTTTTTGGCATCATGCGTTACAAATGGCTACCTATCTTCTTAATGTGCTTCCAAGAAAGCTTTTGGGAAATATATCTCCACTTCAAATTCTTTATCATCGGGTTCCATCTTACTCTCACATTTGGGTTTTTGGGTGCTTGTGTTATCCTCTTTTTCCATTTACAACCATCAATAAGTTGCAACCTCGTTCAACTCCATGTGTCTTTCTGGGATATCCTTCAAATCACCGAGGCTATAAATGCTATGACTTGTCCTCAAATAAGATTATAATTTGTTGGCATGTTGTGTTTGATGAGCATGTGTTTCCTTTTGCACAATTGCATACTCCTTCTGCTTCTACTTATGATTTTTTATGTGATGATATTTCACCATATACATTGCATCACTTACGGAATCAGAATTCTTCTCCTTCTACTCAGCTACAAACGGCCCAAACACACGACCTATCTCCACCTTCTACTGACCGGCCTACTCCTATAAGCCCAGCTGCCGCCCCCAGCCCAGCTTCTCCTACTCTCCCCACACCTCCTGCCCAAACATCAAATTCCTTGCCCACCAATCGGCCCACCATGGTCACAAGAAGCCAAATGGGTATTTTTAAACCCAATAGAAAATATGACCATGCATATGCTACTACAGTTACACGGTCCCCACTACCACATAACCCAGTAGAAGCCCTTCGTGATCCGAATTGGAAGTTGGCCATGGACGATGAATATGATGCTCTTATTAAAAATAAGACGTGGGAGTTGGTGCCCTATCCACCTAATGTGAATATTATTCGTTCTATGTGGATTTTTGCTCATAAAGAAAAATCTGATGGTGTTTTTGAGACGCATAAAGCCCGTCTTGTAGGTGATGGGAAAACTCAGCAGGTGGGCATTGATTGTGGCGAAACATTTAGTCCGGTGGTGAAACTGGCTACCATTCGCACAGTTCTTTCTCTTTCTCTGTCAAAGGCATGGCCTATTCATCAGTTGGATGTTAAAAATGCCTTTCTTCATGGTGAGCTACAAAAAACAGTGTATATGCATCAACCATTGGGGTATCGGGATCATACTCATCCAGATTATGTATGCTTGTTACGTAAGTCATTTTATGGACTCAAACAGGCACCCCGAGCTTGGTATAAGCGATTTGCTGATTATGTCATTTCCCTTGGTTTCTCTAATAGCAATTGTGATAATTCTTTATTTATTTATCACAAGGGTCTTCATATGACATATATTTTGCTTTATGTTGATGATATTATTCTCACTGCATCTTCTAATGCTCTCCGGCTGTCTATTATGAAGCTTCTTGGCTCAGAGTTTGCTATGAAGGATCTTGGTCCTTTAAATTATTTTATTGGCATTGCAGTTTCTCGACATAAGGGTGATATGTTCCTTTCACAATGCAAGTATGCCGAGCAAATAATTGAGCGAGCCGGAATGTCTTCTTGCAAGTCATCTCCTACTCCTGTTGACACAAAGGAGAAGGTTAGTGCGACTTCTAGTACTCCCTATGAGGATCCGTCTTTATATAGGAGTCTTGCTGGGGCTCTTCAATATCTTACATTTACCCGAACGGATATTTGTTATGCTGTTCAACAAGTGTGTTTACATATGCATGATCCGAGAGTTGATCATATGCAAGCTCTCAAACGCGTTATCCGGTATATTCAAGGTACACTTGACCATGGTCTCCATCTCTACTCATCTTCTGTTTCATCCCTTGTTTCATATACTGATGCTGATTGGGGTGGTTGCCCGGATACGAGACGATCTACCTCTGGTTATTGTGTATTTTTGGGTGATAATTTGATTTCTTGGTCTTCTAAGAGACAACCTACTCTTTCTCGGTCCAGTGCCGAAGCCGAGTATATGGGTGTGGAAAATGTAGTATCCGAATCATGTTGGTTATGAAATTTGCTTTTGGAGTTACATTGTCTGATTAAACAGGCTACACTTGTTTATTGTGACAATGTTAGTGCTATTTACTTATCGGGTAATCCAGTGCAACATCAACGTACCAAACATATTGAGATGGACATTCATTTTGTACGGGAAAAAGTTGCTCGTGGTCAGGTTCGTGTTCTTCATGTACCTTCCCGATATCAGATCGCAGACATCTTTACCAAGGGTCTACCGCGAGTTCTATTTGAAGATTTTCATGACAGTCTCAGTGTCCGACAACCTCCGGCTTCGACTGCGGGGGTGTGTTAAATATATATAAATATATTCAGGCACATATCATGCTAACTGTATCCCTTAGAATTAGGCACATATCATGCTAACTGTATCCCTTAGAATTAGGCACATATCATGTTTCGATTTTGTATATATACGTTGATCTTAATGAGAATCATTGAGGAATTATTTCTAATAAATTTAACTGTTCAAGGGCATATGTGCCCAAAGTTGGATGTCAAGGGCATTTTTGTTGAAAAAGTATAACAAAGGGTAAATATAATTTTTTTGTGATAGTACAAGGGAAAATATGACCCTTTTCCTTTTTTCAAATTTGAAATCTTTAAGTTGGGAGCTCTCTGCAATTTGAACTCTACTATTTTATATATATATATTTAAAAAAATAAAAAAAAAATTTACTTTAAATTAGATGCTTATGTAGGTCATCTTAACTCGTGGTTCAATGCAAACGTTTGGATCTTCAGAATTTTTCTTCTTCCTCGTGTATGTGGCCTTGATAACTCATCTTGAGTTAACGGCCTCCCTAGTTCCTTTTCCTATAAATAAAATTAATTTAGATATTAATCAAAAATAATTAAATATTAATCATTTACAATATATATATAACTTATGATAATCAACCTACCAGTTTCCTCCTCATGTTCCCCTAGCTCTGAGCCCCACACATGTGTAGAGAGCCACCTTAAGAGATGTTCTAGCTCATTTGTTTAAACCTCGGATCGGTCACCCAATACCTAAGTAACTGCTCCCAGTTCTCAGGTGGAATCCACCTAGGCTTCTTGTACTTTGTACGAGCTTTCAAGAATAGGTTAGCGAGTATGTGTTCGATTTTCTTTTCGAAATTAACATAAATCCAGTCATCATGTTTCGGAAGCCGAGCACACTTTTTTTGTTGTGACAGAATAAAAACATTATTAATAAAAAATCACTCAAGACAGGTTAATAATGATAGGGGACAAACGTGCAACACATGTTTTCAAGACCAGTTACTATATAAGTGGGAAGTCAAAAAGTGAATAGTTAAAATATTAAAATATCCTCCAATCACACTTCAAATAATAATAAATAATAAATAATCATATTATTACTATATCTATCTATATATTCTAAAAGTAGGAAATCAAAAGTTAAAAGTTAAAAAGACCAATTTACCCATCAAATTGTAGCGACCCGTCTGATCCATTATGCCACCCGAATGACCTAAGCGTGGGTAAATTTAAAATTTTTGCGAATCTAGATTATGGTTCAGAAGGAGTTAGACTTTGGGCAATAGTTTGTATTATGTGGAATGGTTATGTGCGAATTTGGTCCCTAGACAAATTTTGAACGGACTAAGTTAAAATTAGGTGGACCCAGGCGCAAAGCCGCCGTGACGGATCATTCCCGCTGTAACAGAACCGCAACAGTGGAAGATCTCTCGCTGCAGCAGAAGACGTAGAACAGAACTCCGTAATTCTATCCAGGTTGGGATTTAAAAAGCTATTCTATAAGATTTGGTGAATAAAAATGCCCAGAAACTAAAAGTTGGGATTTCTAACAAGGAAGGAGAAATAAGGAAACTAGAGAAGGCAAGACTTCATCCTTCGCCACGGCGATTCTCCGCAAGAACTCGAAACCTGAAGCAAGCACACAGCTGGGGCCTTCTTGATGATAGCTTGGCGCGTAGATTGGCTATGGCTTACATATGTGTTAGACTTTAATTAGCAAATCATATATGTATGTATGCTTGATGTGCCATTGACGAGTAGAAAGAATTTTCATGTTAATCACTATTAGCTAGATTATAATTCGTAAGTATCTATGAGACAAAAGTAATTGGGAGAAAATAGAAAAGAGGTGATGAAATTATCGTAATATAAAATTTCATGGGTTCACTTGAGTCTAGACTGTTGGAGTTCTAATTCGTGAAAGGCGATTCATAGTCATGCTTTGAATAAGGGACCAGGGGATAGTCATGGGTATGGGTGTCGTACAGTGCACGCGCTCGCATAAGTTAAGGGACTAATAAGTTTACGTTTGATATGTTTATATGTTGTGATTGTTATGGTTTGTGTTGAATCGATTATCGTTACTTGAGGAAGAAGGGTAAATTGACAATAAGGATTGAATAATAAGTATATACATAGTAGATGAGTTGATTGCAAAGAACCATTACGAGAGGAATCTAAGTGGAAAGTTGGATCAGAGTACTGCCTGAGCAGTACCGCTGCAGCAGCACAGTAACCTCTCCAGCGAGACTGCTGCGGCGGTAATGTTTCCGTTGTAGTAAATCCCAATCTAGCAAGCGAGCCAGTTTGCACCACATCTCGTTGAATTTTAAGCAGCGATGATGTAATAAATAACTGATTATGAAATAGCCCTAGACCATGATTATGTTATAGCTGGTAATGCGTAATTCTTGTTGTGTATGTGATTGTGTTAATAAATTGAACTGTGATATACTGTTTCTGAAATGATAGGCGAAATCCGTGATAACCACGTGAGGAAATGAGGCGGCATGTGAAATGAAAAAGTGAGTCATCTATATGTTGAAAATGAGGGGCTCTTATCAGAGACTAGTATCTGGATAAGTAGGTTGTATGATTAAGCCTGTGACTGAATACCTGGGTATGAGTGACTCGTGCCCGAGTTAAGCATCCGGGTGAGTAGTACGAATGGGTACACAGACAGGTGTTGACACCCAATTTTGACCTACCTGCGCCTTAATATGCTGCTTATATTTATTTATTTATTTTACGCAAAAATTCAACTTATTTTTGTATTTATAAAATAATTTATTATCATAATATTGCGAAAATTATTCCAAGTTATATATATATGATTTTTAAGTTTTGATATTAAATAATTACGTCGTACATAATGTATTTCGTTTTAATATGCGCCCTTATTCTTTACTTAATAAATTATTTACCTAATTTTACTAAGTTTTACAAATTTATTTGACTAATAATATTGCTCGAATCTATAAGTTATTTATGTTAATAATATGATTTTATAATATTTGATAACTTAATTTTATTCTTTGGTCTTTAAATTATTTATAAATATAATAATTTAATTATATGATATTTACATAAGTGTACTTAAATTTAGAATTTATTTATTAATAATAATATTTATATGATTTTCTCATAATTTAAACTATTTTATTATCTATTTTTATTAAATTATTTAAAAATGTAATATAGTTATTAATTTAGTAGCAGCTAAATCCAATTTCCATCAATTCATTTAAATTATACCCATTTCCTATTCAATTTCATCCAATTTATTTTAAATCTGGCCACTTTCTATTCAATTTATTTCAATTTTAGCCACTTTTGATCAATTTGGCTATTATTTAAATTAAATTTCAGTCAAATTAATCCCTACCCGTTTACTCTACCCGCGACCCGACCCATCTATCCTAGAATTTAATCTCAGCCGCTTATCAATTGTAATCGGACGGTCCTAATTAATTCTAACATTTTCCTTATTTAATCACTTCGCCCCAAACCCTAGAACACATTTTCATCTCTCCCATTCCCTCTCTAACTCTTCTCCTTCACTCCCTCTTCTCCCTAGCCGCCGCCACCACTTCCTCTCCTACCACCGAACAACGCCGCCACCACTTCCTCTCCTACCACCGATTCAACGCCGCCCTCCTCCTCTCTTGCCCATTCATCTTCCTCTCCCCCTTCCCTTATTTTTCCGGCGAAACACTATAGTCGCCGCCACCACCTCACTCTCCCTCACTGCCGCAACCTCCGAACCACCAGCGGCAACACCACTGTTTCCGACCATTGTGGCCGGTGAACAACAACAACGGCAGCCACAGACCTCCCTCGCCGTCCTCTATTCTCCCTCATCGCCTTCCTACACCACTGCATGAACACCGGAAACATCAAAACCATCGCCAAACCTCCATAACTTCCGGCGAACAGCGCCACCACCACAAACTCGCCTTCGCCGACCTCCTCTCTCTTTTTCCTCCACTACCGGCGGTGGCAGTAGCAATATCACTGCCGGCAGCCTCCCTCTCTCCGACCTCCATCTCCCTCTTCCCTGCGACCACATGCAACCTCCGGCGAACCTCTAGAATCAAACCCGGCTACCGGAAACTCACCATATTTCCCCGACCGATGGATCGGACAGATCACAGATCTGTCCGTAAATTATTTTTTCTTTATTGTTTATTTATTTATTTATTTATTTTTATTTGTTTATTATTATATATATAATAAATATAATATGTAATATATATGAGTAATATAAATAATATATATCAGATATATATATATGATATACTGTTTTGGTTTCATTTTTTTTTAATATAATATATATGTATATAAGTATGTATAATATAATATATATGTATATATATATGTGATAGATGTATAAATATATATAATAATATATATAAGATAATATATAATATATTTATATATATACGCTGCTCTTCTTTTCTGTTCATTTATACATGATAAATATATATAATATAATATATATGTATAGGTATGCATACTATTTTCTTTTTTTTTCGTCCATTTATGTATAATATTATAGATATTATATACATATAATGTTTTAGTTTTTCTGTTTCATTTACATATTATAATGTATTTATAGGTGATATATCGTTTCCCTTCTTGTTTCGTCCATGTATGATAATATGCAAATGATATATGTTGTTCTTCCTTCTGTTACGCATATATATTTATATGATAAATATTTGCTAGTTAGTTAATGCCCGTTAACACCTTGATATTAGTTGATTGTCTTGACAAATGCTAATTAAGTTAAAAAATAATGTAATGCTAATTAAAATACTGGCAAATTGCCGTTTGATTTGATTTCTTTTCTTGTGTGACTAGGAATATGCTTTAATATTCTTCTACTTTACTTATTTGTTTTTAGATAAATTTAACCGATTTGATTTAGTTGACTAATTTAGCTCATTTTATGGTAAACTTTTTATGATTCATTCCTTGATTTCTTTCTTTACTTTAACGGTAAAAAGGATTTTTTTTCTGATCTTTTGTTATTTATTAATATTTCTCTGTCAATTAGGAGAAATCCTCTCCACAAATTGAAATGGTAATTTATTCTTTCCTTCTAAATTGACCGATTCCTTTAGCTATAAAAGCAGTCTTCTTTTATTTTAAAGAGGACACGAATACTCTCAAAAAAAAAAAATTAGAAAAACCTTTTACTTAAAAAGTTCTTCCTCTTGGTTTGCTTTAAGAATACCACTTTAACTTCCGGGGCTAACTTCAACAGATCTATTTCAAGGTTTGCTTAATTTCTTCAAACCGGTTAGTATACCTTACACGTTAGATTTTTTATCATATGCTATGTTACACTATTATTGACATGATTCAAGGTTATGATGTGTTACTTTTCTATATAATTATGAACCTAAAATACAACTCGCCTTCAGGAATAGAGTATATATGTGTTTGTGTATGTATACTGGTTGGTTTTATTGCTTAACAGGTTTAATCAAAGGCGTGTGCTGAAAATCTATTCGGGTTTGGGATAAAATAGCCTGAAGCAGCTATTTGGATTAGTTTAAGGATCTTCGTGTTTGTTTATTAGTTTCATTTATTTTGTTATTATCCGTTGTACTGTGTAATAAACGCTATAATATTGAAGCGGGTTTTATTGGGAGGGGCGGGGTTTATTTCGTTACTGCTTCCGTTTTTTAATGACTTAATTCGCCTAGAAAAGCATGATCATAGGTTATAACAATATGCGATATTAGAAAACATGCCTATCAGGTCTTGAATTATGTAGTTTAAAATCTATTGAACTTTAGTAATCTCCATGAGAATATTGCGCAAGAATTATGCACATAGGAAGTCAGTTTTACGTATGTATGTTGTGGATTTGTTCGATAATGATCTTTCACAATTCACTTTAGTTATTCATAATAATAGGCTTAACTAAAATTGGTATAAATTTATATTGTCGCAAATACCGTGTCTATAATGTAAGCATAATTGTTCATATTAAGAAATTTTTGAACTAGCTAACACCTAATATTAAAGGTTATTATTTTTTGCATTAAATATTATTTAGAACGTTGTGTAACAAATGGTTTTCACATAAAATGTCTGTATTTAAATATCGCTTGTCTAAGCCGTTGTTTGTAATTAAATTATGCCAATTTAATGCCTTTTTCATGTGTAATTATTTGTTTAAATCTGAAGTGCATCTTTGTCAATATGGCTGATTAATCAAAGTTTAGGATTTTTATTGAGGCAAAACTAATTAAATATTACCCAAACGCTGAATAGGATTTATGTGCATTAGTAACATGTATAGGATTTAGATCCTTGAATTGATCCACATAATCATGGACCTGATCTGATCGCTCAACCAGAAGCGTTAACTTATTTTATTTGTTTTTGTTGGCTATTGGAAATTCTAAACATACCGTGTTTTAGGCCTTGAGTTAAAGTATGACATATGTTTAACTTACTGCAATCTCTTTGTTAAAATGGACCTAGCATAAATTCTAGAAATCATAAAGGTACAAACTCTTCTTATGCAACTTGGAAGTAATCCCTATTGGGTGAAGTCTTTACTCGCTTAATTTTTATGCGATATTCATCTACTTTAAGTTGGAAATACTGTTGGTTTTCCTTTAATCTATTCTTGTTTGCATTCATTTAGAAGCCATGTTCATAGGTTTGCATTCATCTAGTAATCTTGTTCATAAGTTTAAACAAAGGGGCTTATTTGAAACCTTTACATGCTCGTTGCGGAAATGGTTGTTTGTTTTGTCGTTTTCTTTTAAAGCCATAGGATTTTTAGATCCAAAATCCAAAGTAGATGTCCAATGCCTCTTGGACCTTAAGATTGGTGCGGGTAGGCAAATAGTAGGACGTTAGTTTCATCACCTAGTGCGTTTAGGTTAATTAATCAACTAGGCGGGTAGTCGGGAAATGATAACTCGCGCTCGCTGAATAATACGAGCAATTCAAAAGATTGTGAAGTATTATTTAAGTTGCACGAGATGATCCCGTTAGGTCAAACTTTTCTAAAGTAGAACTATGTTTGGCCTGATTCCCATAAGGGATACGTAGGCGCCTTATCAAGGCTCGGCCCCATAATTAAATAAAATATGTATTCGTTGTTTGTTTGTTTCTAATTTTTGTGTGTATTATTTTGCCACAATTTTTGCATACAATAAGTTAAACTTTCTTGTATTTCATTTTTTCCCGAATTCCTTTTATTACTCGTCTAAACAAAATTTAATCTTTTATTATTGACTTCTTTAACCAAATCATTTTAAAATAATATAGGTTTTAAAGCAATTTTTATTTTATCACTTAGATAATTCCCCATTTAATGAGTATGGCCGGGAACCACATTTGTGGACCTCGAAAGGTGCCTAACACCTTCCTTTCGAGGTAATTAAAGCCCTTACCCGAACTCTGGTAACCTAGGAAATAAATTAGCTTAGAACGGTGCCCTAACACACCTTAATCCGTTAGGTGACGACTCTCAAATTCATCCCTTAAGAGACGTCACATGTTGGGTTCCGCTTTTCCGCGAGGGAAAAATGGGGCACGAACAACAGGTATGACCAAATGTTTACACGACTGGGTGTACAGTTATGAATACACAGACAGGTATGATGAGAGGTTCTAAGGGCTAGGTGTACAGTACATGGATTTCTGGAGTCCCCTGCAGGTCATGACTGGAGGGGCAAACATAAGACTATCTGGCATGTGCGTACAATGATGTGACAGAGGCGTGTATCTGGCATATCATCTATGATATGAGTGTGAGATAGATATTTGTGTAGGCATGATATGATATACATACGACTGCGATCACAGACGTACAGATATACAAGTTTGATACGAGATATACAAGTGTGATATGATATATACCGACATGATTTGGGCACGATGTGAGAGACGCAGTTGGGAGGTAATGCATGATGATCTGGTATAGGTATGCTACTACATGACATGATTATGGTGTAGAGACGTACGATGTGGAATTAGGGAGAGGTAGGTATGTGCATGTACCTTAATTGTGGAGGACTTAACTCCATTGGTATGGTTTGATGTTTTTCTTGTGTGTACTTGAGTTATTTAATTAATGTTGTAATTGAATGCTTGATCAATATAGTCACTGTGGGTTATAGAAAGTAACATGACGGATTAACGATGGTACGAAATTAATAGGAGATCGTCGATTTAACTTTATTATCAAGGTGCAGATAAAAGAGAAGGAGTGGAATTAAAAAGAGTTAGTTAATCATGCGATCAATAAATAGGTCGTTAAATAATGGGAATGGACTTAGTTAGTTATAATGAAAGTGTAAATGAGATAGGCATGTTAATAAGGTTTAAAAGGCGGGTTGAAAGAGGAGAGAATCAGTGAAACAGGGCTACTGCCTAAATAGGGTATCACTGCAGCCGGTGAATTGTCGTTGTAGTGGTCAAAGCGTCCGTTGCAGCGAGATAGAAAAAACAGAATAGAAGTTGTGATCGATGATTAGAGTTGGAAGGTATGTAGATGAATATTGTTGAGTTTTATGAATTAATGAAGTGGTTAACGAATTTGTTAGATTATAAATATAAGTTGGAGTGGTTGTTAAAATTAAGTAATCGATTGCATGCTAATTATATGCCATTGCATGAACTAATCTTAGTTGACCGATAATGCCTTACCGGTATGTGTGGTATACTGATACTACCTTGCTATACCGTTTTGGATATAGATTGTGATAGGTTTAAAGTTTCATGAATAGCGTGGAGTTCTCAACATCAGCTTCCGCATTTTCTCCACAAACGAAGTTGTATCATTTTATTTTGTCAATATTCTGTTAGAACTTTTGTACCTGTCTAGGCTAGATTTTGGGAGAGTCAAGGGTTTTGAAAAATATTTTTTTGATACTTCTAAGATATTGTGATTTATGTAAATTCGTGATTATGGTAAATGCCTTATTTCGTTGTTCAAAAAGGAATTCTCCTATCGAGTTAGAGTCGATGTAGGTGCTTGCACGACTTGCCCGTTTTGATCGTGACACAAATATTGAACGACTAATGTATCCTAAAATTATTTCTATAATTTTTTATGTATTAAAAAGTAAAGTTGCGTAGTAATAATATGTCATGTCATGTAAACTAAGACTCATCATCAAATAGTGATAAAAATTCAAAATCATTTCTTATGGTGTGCTATTTCTACAATTTTCTCCTATATAGCTAATCAATCACATGGCTAAAAGAAATTCTTTTTCCATTATTTATAAAAATCTTGTAACTTTTACTTTAAAATATTAAATAGTTTTTGAAAAGAATTCACAGAACCTAATCAATAAAAAAGGAGCCAAAGGAAGAACTTATTTACCTTGCCAAAAATATTAAGAATGAGGTGCTCTTGATATTCAGTACCAGTACTTGTGCCTACTCCCCATATTTTCTTTACTGTATATAATAAGTTGAAAGGGAAATTTAGCTTCCATGAAAAGACTGTATATTTCTCTAAATTTATGTGTATATATAATTTAGTAAGTATATAAAAATATGTATACTAATCTCTTAAAATTTCTAACACCTAACGTTTTCTTTTTTTTTTTTAATGATATTTTTAAGTTTAAGACGAATGAAAAAAATCACCTAATAGTTTTATCTTATTAAAATTTAAACTTAAAACTTTATTATTCTCAATTCACTTTATTAATTATTCATATGTTTAAATGACACGCATAATGGTTATGAAATAATGTTCTTGCTTGATCGGGCCTAAATTGATTGGAGCAAAAATGACCACATTTTTTTCAATAAGAAAGGCATACTACGTAATATTTTATATGACCAAGTTAAACATACATATATCAACTTACAATTGAGGTCTTTTTTCTCTGATAAGAATCTGAAACTTTAACTATTGACTCGAAAAAGGGATATTCATAGTCAATTTATTCCTGTTTGATTTGATGAGTAGACACTTTAAAAGATCTTTTTTTTTTCACCATTCTTATTTAAACACTACTTTTTTTTGGGTAATTAAGTACATAACACTTTTGTGTTTCCTTGCATATTAACAGAAAGTTTAAAAGCAAAATTGAGGAAGAATAGTTAAATGCAGAAACTCATTAAATTTAAAAAGCACAAATCAATTTATAGATGAATGAAGAAATCCATTTAATATAAAAGTAAAAGAAAAAGAAATTTACCTCGAAGATCTAAAAATTAAATCCGTGCGGTTGGAGGCGGGATCAGCTGCCGAGTCAGTAGCGGGAGTAGCAGCGAAACCGCCAGGAGTAGTGATGACGGATGGGAAGAGGGGGAGGTTTGATGAGAGAGTTGAAGGGTTTTGAGAGAAGGGGAAAAAATGATATCTGATGAGGAATAAGGGTTCGATATACTTTTATTAAAAAGAAAAACCTCATGAGGTCGGTTTCTTTAAAAATTTTATTGATCGAATATATTTTTACTATTATTTTATATATTTTTTAAAAAAATTAAAAAGTTATTCACAACCACCTGGATATTCTAATCGGTTGCTCAGCATGATGCCTTTTAGGCTGATGATTTCCTAGAGAAGCTTACCCACTTCGACCTCATGGGGTCTCCTTTTAGAGACCTATTTTTGAGGTCTCTTTTTTTAGATCTTCTTTTACGGTGCAAATAATATCAAAGCACAAAATGAGAGGTCAAGTAGCAAATTAGGCCAACATACATATAACAAAAAATTCAAAATCAAGTAAAGCCAAATAAAATCAACATATCAAAGCTCGAATTTTGATTTGTAATTACAATAGTTCCCCATTAAAATCGCCAGAGCTGTAACACCCTTTTTTTCCGACAAAGCTCTCATACAAAGTGGTGGAAACGAGTTTTATTATTTAAAGAGTTTTTCCAATTGAAGTGACATATTGAGAAGGAATTAATATTTTATTCAGAGTCGTCACTTGAAATTGAGTTTTGGTGTTTCAATTCACCTATTTGAATACCTGATCAAAAGGAAGTGACTCTTATTTTTTGGTCCACAAAAATAATAGACTGGATAAGGAATTCTATTGAGCAAGGAAAAGGTGTTAGACATCCCTCAAGTCCTATGGTTCTAGCACCATCGCTTTACCCACTTAAGCTTAATTTAATTTTTAATACATTATGTATTATGAGTTAAAGAGTTGTTGGTTCACCTTCTCGTTTCATTTTTAAACTTATTCAGACTTGTTTGAAAATTATTAAAATGTGGCGTACTGATAGCAGCGTTTTCCAGCCTTACCACGAGCTATTGATTGATGTCTTGTGCCTTTTTGAAGCTATTATGAGTCATCCCACTTTTCCGCACCTAAACGAGCGTCTAACATACTTAAAAAAATTTCTTCCCCGTTAGTTCGACTTCAAATAGTAGATGAATTTTATTAAAATGATTTTTCGGTAGCAGCGCTTTTCGACCTCGTAGTTAATATTCAAATTAATTTACTAATTTCTAATTTTTTTAATTAAAAACTCAATTCGCTCTTTTCTCGAAAGCCGAGCCAAAATTAAACCTTACTCGCTCCCTCACTAAATATTCTTTCCACTCATTCATTTATAGTCGTCAACGGATTTAAAATAATTCATACCTCATTTTGCTCAACTTCACATTATATATGAACCTCAAATTTGATCAAGGCTCTAACTCGTTCTACATCTATAATAATGATCATCCGTGAATCGAGGCAAATAATAAAATCATAACAGATTCAAACCAGAAAACAGGGGCAAGAAAGATATTATATCTTTATAAAAAATAGTTAACAATCCTCCAAACAAAAAATTAATGTAGCTCTTAGCTAATTTCAAGTGACAAGATTGGAACAAAACCTCTTAAATGGAATTTTCCCACACTATAATAAAAGGACACCTTAGGATCCAACGTGAAGATACGACTCTGCAAACAAATTTTAAGCTTCAACTCAACAATCACGCGAGACGCTTAAGATAAAAGCTAATAATTTTTTAAAAAAACAATCCGAAATAAGCTGAATCGCCCTTGATTTTTTACCTCGATCAAGTAAAAAAAACTACACCTTCACAATTCTACTATGAACTCCCAACTGAATGATCTCCATCGAGTAAACTCCACCAGAAATCATGCAAGACTCATTAATGAAAATAGCTAAAACAATCCCAAAATAAACTGAATCACATTTGATTCTACTAAGTAACTCCATAAAACTAGAGTTAAACAAATAAAAGAGTGATTTAAGGAGAAAAATTGAAGAAGAAGAATACAAAGAAATTGAGCTGAAGAAGATAAGAGAAGGGGCCAAGCTTGGGCGAGAAGAAGAAAAAATAATGGGCTTCAGCATTTGAGTTAAAATGAATGTGGAGGAAGTGCATCCCTTTTAAATATAATGTAAATCATATTATTATATAAGCGGGAAGTCCTAAGGTGAAAGTTAGATTACCATTTTGTCTTTTTACTAAATTAAAATTTAATTAATACATAATTAATTATTAATATTTTATCATATCATATCATATTTATATATTTATTACTATATAAGTGGGAAGATAAAAAGTGAAAAGTTAAAATAATAATAATAATAATAAATAAATAATAATAATTAATAAATAAATAATAATTATTATATATTAAAAGTGAAAAGCCCTTATCTTTAAAGTTGAATTATCATTTTGCCTCTATAGTAAATTAAAATATAATAAAATATCTAATTAAATATAATATTTTACTATTAAATATCTAATATATTTATTGTTATATATATATATATATAAATAAAAAGAAATGAATAAAGTTATTCATTGGACCGAGTAAACAAGGAGGATTGTTTCACCTCCTAGTAATTATTATAGGTTACACTTTTATATTTTTTCAATTATTATTTCATATACTACCTTTTCACCTTTCAATTGTTTCATCTTAGCTTCTACCGGTTACAATAGTATTTATACACAATCCTCTAATGAAGATCTGTACCATTAAACAGACTCAATATGAAAAATAAACGTCTTTGTGTCATGATCATACTCTACACCTTTTAATAGGTAATATGAAGTTGTTGCATTCTTTCTTCTTCTTTTTAATAATTTTCAAATATTTTCTAATTTACCTTCTTGTTTTGTTGTTAGCATTTTGGGTTTGTATAAAACGCCCATAAACTTGATAGAAGCAGCATCAAACCTGCAGATCAAATTTACTCTTGGCGCATGACTTATATTTATACCCATCATGATAACTTGTATTTTATGTAATTCTTGCACTTTTCTGCATAAGTGTTGAAAAGAATTTTATTTTCATTTTATTTAGGTGATCTTGTCACGTTTTATACTTAATCATCATCAAAGCATGATCAATAAACTAAGGTAACCAAAAATGCTAATTCAACCATTTTGAATTTACACTTATAGCAACTCTATATTAATTATTTAATGTGGATATACACGTGCGAAACATGTGTCCAGAAACTAGTACTTATATATAAACAAGATAAAGATGTGGAGTAAAACTTATTTGAAATATTATTAATCCTCTCAAATAAATACTTACTAAGTATATGAAGTAAAAGTAAAACAAAAGTGCATGCTTAAAGAGGCAAGTAACGCTAAAAATGGAATAAATGCGGGGAAGGTCGAAAAAACACATGTCTATAGACACCCCTTTTTTTTATGAGAACTGTCCCAAGTGACGGAGACGAATTTTATTATTTAAATAATTTTTTTAATTGAAGTGACATATTGAGAAGAGATTAATTTTATTTATTCAGAGTCGCTACTTGGAATTGAGTTTCGTATTCCAAGTCACTTATTTGAATCCCAAATCAAAAAGAAGTGACTATTATTTTTTGATCCGCGAAAAAAAAGACCGAATAAGAAATTCTGTTGACCGAGGGGAAGGTGTTAGGCATCCCTCGAGTCCCCTGATTTTAGCATGGTCACTTTATCGATTTATATCTGGCTTAACTTAATTTTAAGTTACATCATGCTTATAGGCTTAGAAAGTTATTGGTTCGCCTTCTCAACTCATTTTTAAATTTATTTGGAATTAATTTAAATTATTAATGTTGTGGCATACTGGTAGCAGCGTTTTCCAACCTTACCACGATTTAATTCGCACGCCTTTGAGGCTTTTATGAGTCTTCTCACCTTCCTACGTCTAAACAAGCATCTAACATATTTAAGAGTCTATCCTCCCATTAATTCGGTTTCGAATAGTAGATGAATTTTATTAAATAATTTATCGGTAGCAACGCTTTTCGACCTCATCATTAATTAGTATTTAAATTAATTAGCTAACTTTTAGAATTCCTTTGGGTTAAAAGCCTGAGTCATCTTCCTTGAGTGAATTATTCACTCTTTTAACAATGGGATTTGAACTAAGTTCGTGGCCTCCCGATTTACATCAATACTTTAAAATATTTTTCGAATAAATACATAATATTCGAAAGTAAATAAAAACACATTAACAATCAAATCCATCTAAAAAGTTTATTTAATAATCCCAATTTAATTTTAAAAGAAAGTAATCCCAATTTCCCTCGTGTCCTTTATTTCAAGAATAATCAAATTAGACAATATCCTTTTTTTGTCCCAAGTTTTCTCTAAACAAATCAACAACAGGCCATCCACAATTTTCTAGGTGCTTAAAGATAAACAATGATCTAACAATTAATCAAATATTCTGGTTCACTTCAATAAAGATATTTAACAATAATAAGAATAATAATGAAAATCATATCATCATATCATTATTATATAGGTGGGAAGCACTTTAGTGTAAAATTAAATTACTAAAACATTCTTTACTCCATTAAAATTTAGTAACTCTTGTCTCCTCCTCCTCCTCTTCATCATCATCATCATCATCATCTTCATATTATTATTATTATTATTATTATTATTGTTGTTGTTGTTGTTGTTGTTGTTGTTGTTGTTGTTGTTGTTGTTGTTGTTGTTGTTGTTGTTGTTGTTGTTGTTATTACTATTGTTATTATCATTTGTTAATTTCTTTGCCCATTATATCATATGAATTTTAGTATTTTTTTAATTTATCTCTTAATACTGCTATCAATTTTTAATTCAACAGTATTATGTTAGTGATGATGAGTTATGGCTTTTCGGGGGGTTTAGTTACTTTAATTATTTATAAATTCTTAGTAGCCACTTTTAATAAACCTTTGATACTATTGCTTAATTTTTCTTTCTTTATCGGTTTTTGACTGCACGTAACTCATGCTGATGTTGTGTTAGGGCTTATCTAGGGCAAATAAGATAAACATTTCATAATAATATTATTTTTGGGCACTCTTTTTTGTCATCTATTCCTATTTTCTCTGTTTTTTATTGATATCACAAGAATATTCTCCTAAAATATTTAAAAACTTGATATTGATGTTGAGATTACTATAGAATTCATTTTCTTCTTTAAGTAAATCAATTACTCTTTAATTATATGTCTTAGTGTTATGTAGACTTGTATATTAGTTTTTTGGAATTACTTTTTATTTATATTGTGCATGTAGTACTCTCAATAAAGTTTTTGGTTTTAAGTGTTCAAAATTATCTAACAGTAACATTGATTTATAAAGTTCAATACAACTTATATTTTATCATTTAAATCAAATGTATACATTAATGAATAAAAACTTAAATCAATTTCATTTGTCACTTTCGGAAGACACTAGAAATACAACTTTTAGATTAGGATGAGAAAGTTTTTAGTAAGCAGGAATAGTAAACTCAGGAATGTGTCTGTGTTTATTTTTTGGTAAATTTTCTTTCACAATATAATTGCAATTAAAATAATTTAGTGAGCCTAATAACAACAATGATTTTGCAAAAGAAAATTACTTTAATTGTTACATCAAACATCAATCGGTTCAAGGCTTATTGTTGTCTAGAAAAAACAGCAAAGTTTGTCACGATCCGAACGGAGGCTCGGATCGTAGACACGGGACAAGGGACCCCGCGAGACCCCAAGTCGACCCATGGCATAAACATCCGCTAACTCATTCAATACACATGAAGAAAACATAATTATAAACTCAGCGAAAATCAACTTAACATAACAATAGAATAAATATCTGAAGTTGAATACATGTCTAAGTCTGATAAGCCTCTAATCTGGACGATCTGATGGGACAACACCCCCGACTAGCTCAATAATACTGAAACTGAAAGGACATCTAAAATAATTGAAGGTATAATCCTCGAAAGATGAGGACTCACCAAATAAGCAGGTGCTAACTCTGAACACCGACTACGAATGGGGCTGAACCTGAGAATCGGGTTCTACATCATGAAACGATGCAACATAAAAATATGCGGTCAGTACGTAGAATGTATACGAGTATGCAAGGTAAGTAAAACCGCTAAGTAGAATAAATCATTTAAAACATTTATAACACATCATAAGCTTTCAACATGAGAGGAAAGGCATACATGCATTCTTTCTGAATTCATAATCTTATCATAACATGACCATGCATCGCTTTATAGCATCATGATTGACTTGAATGACTCAAAGCTAAAACATAATATATATATATATCAAAAGTTGAACAATGAGTCAAACCTTAAACATGCATGGATAAGGTAGTTATCATCATGAGAAATGGATATGCAAATCTGAACAATATAGACAGTGGGAGACTCATCACTTAACCAACATACTATGATAGAGCTTACTTGGTCCCGTCTATCACACTCAAGTGGCCAGAGCCGTCCAAAACCTTTTCAGGGCTAGGGATGCTACCATGATATCGATATCAAGATGAAGGGCCAATCGGGCTGTGGATAGCTCACAAGGGAGGTCCCGATAATATAATAGTATCAACCTACGTTGGCGCGTAGTTCTGGGTCATAGGATAATCGACCCTTAACCCGCTCGGTACTAGACTCTTCTCCCAAAAACATGCAACGCTCTACATCGTATATAACAAAGCTCAACATTGTCTATTGATGAAGCTCAACATGAAATCATGCATGACTCAACATCGTATGAAACGAAGCTCAACATTGTCTATTGACAAAGCTCATTAATGAAATCATGCATAGACTCGACATCATATGAAAATGAAGCTCAACATTGTTCTTCGACAAAGCTCAATAATGTCATACGTCTCAATTATAAATTCATGCATATGAGAAGATTTATTTCGAAACATACCACAAGCTATAATTTATAATAAGAATTGAAAATTTTCACTTTAAACAATGTGGTAAGTTTATTTCGGGAAAATCATCACTTTAAATCAACATGTGGGCATCACCCATAACTTATTCATACTTAGGTCTAATCATTTCATTTTGAAAACATCAACATAATCATGGGTAGTTCTGGAAATACGCTTTTTATCATCAACTTCATCATCATCACACATTTACTATAAATCACCTCTTTTATGAAATCTTCACCCATGGGCATTTTAGATTCAAATTTTAGAAACAATTTTCATAAGGGAAAACAATTTAGAATCAACCCAAGCTTCATAAATCATCAATATAAATACAATCTAATCATCATCCGTAGAGATTGAAGAATCGTGCAATTGGGTAAAAACTCCATACTTGATCATAGATAATTTATCATATTTCGATAGGAATTGGCATGGGTGTGTAAGAAAATACCCACTCATAACCTAACATACCCGGGAATGGTGAATTCTAACACCCTCTAATAGCACAAACTGAGATTTCAATTGAAACCTTGAGATTTTGCCTTGAATCTCCTCTTCAAACCTTCAAACTTGCATGCATGAGAATAATGGCTTAGAATAGGTTTTACCTTGCTTAAAACCCACTAAAACGAGCCTTAAACATCGTAGTATAGGTCTTAGGAACTTAGGAAGTTACGAGAAAGACCTTATTAATTCGCAGAAAATAACTGCTAGGTGACCCTAACGGGTGACTTGACTAATCGTCAAGATGGGAAACGACTTGTCGAGTCGCCCGTCAAGTGCACTAGACGACATGCCTACTGGGGCTTGTAACGGATGACTTAACGACTCGTTCCTTGAGACCACGACTCGTGGTCACCTTCCATCATGTATATTGCCTCACTCTTAGACCCGCTTGCTCATGACTCACCTCACGAGTCATTGGGACTGGCCACGATTCGTGGGATCCCATCCGTTAGGTACACTGGTAGCTTTTTCTAACTTAATCCAAACCTCACCCCACGAGTGACATGACGACTCGTGGGGACTGACCACGAGTCGTTCTCTCCCTCGTGGGAGCCTTGATTCTTCATTCATTCCAAGACTGCCCATGAGTCACTTGACGACTCGTGGGATCTCCTCACGAGTCGTCCCACGACTCGTCCTGTGCCTGCAACATCAAATTTTAAATTTTTCCCGTTTTAATTCCCGGGTCTGATCTTTGAGCTTCTGGGGTATAACAATATCTCCCCCTTGGGAACATTCGTCCTCGAATGTTAGAAACACACCAAAAACGCAGAAACATGTAATCATCATATACAAATACTGATTATAAAAATCGAAAACTAACGGAATGACTACCTCCTAAAAGAACTACATAGCTGAACTGAATTCAGGCATCATATACATTCATCATAACATGATTCAAACTTGCGCAAATGAACTGAACATGGAAATTGATTAGATAATTAGGACAAAACTGATACCTCAAACTGAAACTGAGCTAGTAGGGAACAGGTGGAGGTATTTAGCCATCATAGCCGCTTCGGCTTCCCACCTAGCTCCCTCAACATGTTGGTTTCTCCCTAACACCTTCACCGAAGCTACTTCTTTGTTCCTCAGTCTTCGAACCTGATGATCCAAGATTGCAACTGAAATTTCCTCATAACTGAGGCTATCTCCCACATCAACACTTTTCACCGGGACTACTAAAGCTGGGTCACCCAAGCACTTTTTCAAGAGCGATACATGAAAGACGGGATAAACTGAAATAACTCTAACGGCAAGTCCAACTCATACACTACCTTACCAGCTCTTCTCATAACCCGGTAGGTACCAATATAGCGGGGACTGAGTTTTCCTTTCTTTCCGAACTGCATGACTCCCTTCATGGGAGATACATTTAGAAATACCCAATCGTCAACCTCAAACTCCAAATCTCTTCTTCTCACATCTGCATATGACTTTTGACGACTCTGAGCAGTTTTCAGCCTGTTCCTTATCAACTGAACCTTCACTATAGCCTCATGTACCGAGTCTGTCCCTATCATAGCTACCTCACCAACCTCAAACCATCCGATGAGCGATCTACACCTCTGCCCGTAAAGAACCTCGACGATGCCATTTGGATACTGGAGTGATAGCTGTTATTGTAAACGAACTCGATCAAGGGAAGTGGTCATCCCAACTACCTTTAAAATCCATCACAAAAGCTCTCAACATTTCCTCTAGAGTTTGAATTATCCGTTCTTCCTGGCCATCCGTTTGCGGATGAAATGTAGTGTTGAGGTTAACCTGAGTCCCAAGCCCTTTTTTGAAAGACCACCAAAACTGAGAGTAAACTGAGTACCTCGGACTGAAATAATGGATAAGGGAACTCCATGAAGCCGGACCAACTCCCAAATATACAAGTTGACATAATCATCCGCTGAATCCGTGGTTTTGACCGGTAGAAAGTGTGCAGCCTTGGTCAACTTGTCGACTACCACCCAAATGGAGTCATACTGTCGGCGAGTACGAGGTAGTCCGGTAACGAAGTCCATGTTAATCTCTTCCCACTTCCAAATAGGAATGTTAATATCCTGCAATACGCCTCCCGGCGTTTGATGCTCAACTTTCACTTGCTGGCAGTTCGGGCATTTGGCTATGAATTCTGTAATATTCTTCTTCATGTCGTTCCACCAATATATTTTCCGCAAGTCATGATACATCTTGGTGGTACCCGAATGGATAGAATACCTGGATCCATATGCGTCATGCAATATCCGGTACCTCAAATTCAATATCTGGAACACATAGATGACCCTGGTACCGCAGTACACCATCTCCCCTCGGGAGAAAACCTCCATTTTTTGACTTTGAACGGCTTCTTTCCGCTTTACTAGAATCGGATCCTCATCTTGTCTAGCCTTCACATCCGTCACCAAAGACGATTCTAATCCATTATGCACAACAATGTCGCCATCGTTTGAGTCGACCAACCTGACTCCCAACCTTGCAAGTCAATGGATATCTTTTACCAACTTTTTCTTTTTCTCATCCACGTGGGATACACTCTCTATAGAGAGTCTACTAAGTGCGTCTTCTACCACATTAGCCTTACCCAGGTCGTAAAGGACACTCATATCATAGTCCTTAAGTAGCTCCAACCACCTCCGTTGTCGAAGATTGAGGTATTTCTGCGTGAACACATATTGCAAGCTCTTGTGATCCGTGAATACATCCACGTGGACCCCATACAAGTAATGCCGCCATATCTTCAATGCAAATACCACCGCGGCCAATTCAAGATCATGGGTCGGGTAATTCTTTTCATGAACTTTCAACTGTCTCGAGGCATATGCTATCACTCTCTCATGCTGCATCAACACACATCTGAGTCAGACTCGCGAAGCATCATAATACACCACAAAACCATCGGTACCCTCAAGTAAGGTCAACACTGGTGCTGAAGTGAGTCGGGTCTTCAACTCTTGGAAGCTTTTCTCACAAGCCTCTGACCATTGAAACTTCTCCTTTTTTTTAGTCAACTTGGTTACTGGTGCGACAATAGATGTAAAACCCTCCTCGAATCTCCGATAGTAACCCTCTAATCCCAAAAAGCTGCTGATATTCAATGGGTTCACTGGTCTGGGCCAGTTCTTTACCACCTCGATCTTCTAAGAATCTACTTTTATGCCCTCACCTGACACCACATGGCTTAGAAATGCCACCGAGTCCAACCATAACTCACATTTGCTGAACTTTGCATACAACTGGCGATCCTTGAGGGTCTGAAGCACTATTCTCAAGTGAGCGGCATGCTCCTCCTCGCTCCGAGAGTATATAAGGATGTCATCAATAAACACAATCATGAATAGGTCCAAATATTCCTTGAACACCCTATTCATTAGATCCATAAAAGCTGCAGGGGAATTGGCTAGTCAAAAGACATAACAATAAGTTCGTAGTGACCGTACCGAGTCCTGAAAGCGATTTTCGGGATGTCACTCTCCCGAACCCTAAGCTGGTGATACCCGGATCTGAGATCAATCTTGGAGAAACACTTGGCACCCTGAAGCTAGTCGAACAAATCATCGATCTTGGGTAAAGGATACCTGTTCTTGATGGTGATCTTGTTCAACTGCGACATTCAATGCACATTCGGAGCGCACCATCCTTCTTCCGAACAAACAACACTGGTGAACCCATGTAGACTTACTCAGCCTAATGAATACTTTATCTAACAGGTCCTTCAGTTGGTCCTTTAACTCTTTTAGCTCCGCTGGAGCCATTCTGTAAGGTGGAATAGATATAGATTGCGTGTCGGGAAGAAGATTTATACCGAAATCAATCTCCCGCTCGGGAGGGACACTTGAAAAATCAACAGGAAAGACCTCTGGATACTCACGTACTACTGGTACAGACTGGATAGTTGGGGTTTCGGACTCCACGTCCTTAACCCTAACTAGATGGTACATGCAACCCTTAGAAATCATCTTCCTAGCCTTAAGGTAGGAGATAAATTGACCTACAGGCACAACTAAACTATCCTTCCATTTCAAGACTGGCTCATCTGGAAATCTGAACTCTATTGACCGGGTCCTACAATTGACTGAAGCATAGCATGTAAATAGCCAATCCATGTCGAGAATAACATCAAAATCGGTCATGGCTAACTCTATCAAGTCTGCTGAGGAGACCTTATGAAGAACTGAGACCGGGCAATCTCTATACACCCGTCTAGCTATAATTAAGTCACCTACCAGAGTAGAAACTGAGAAGGGCTCTGATAAGACATCGGGACTGACTCCGAAGCTACTGGCTATATATGATGTCACAAAAGATAGGGTAACCCCCAGATCTAGCAATGCATATACATCAACATGAAAGACTCTCAACATACCGGTGACTACATCTGGTGAGGCCTCCTGCTCCTGAAGAGTGGCTAAGGCATAGAATCTGTTCTGGCACTGCCCTCCAGTTGTGCTAGTAAATGCCCCCTGATGTGCTGTGCATGGGGTGGAGCTGCTGAACTAGAAGCTGGGCCTCGGCCCCCAACCTGATCCGGCCTCACAGCAGGACAATCTCTGAGCATGTGTCTAGGTTGCCCACATCCAAAACAAGCTCTTGACCCCGCCAAACACTAGCCTGTGTGTCCTCGACTACACCTACGACAAGCTGGAATGCTGGAGTCTGCGGGCCTACTGCTATGACCCCTCGAGCCTGACGCTCGCCCTCTCTGATCATGTATGGGCCTAGATGGCAGACTCAGCGCTGAAGATGCTGGGCCTGATGATCTCTGATGGGTCTACTATCGGTGCCCACCATCGGACCTCTACTGAGAGAATATGTGGTCCTCAGTCCTAGCCCTCTTGGCCTCCCTCTCCCTCGAATGTTCCGCCTCCATTTGCTGAGCGTACAACACAATGCGAGGGAAGTCCATGTCCTGATGGAGCATGGTTGTCCTGCAGTCCTTGTCCAAATATCCTGCTATACCATGCATAAATCTGCTTACCCGCGCCCACTGGTCGGCCACTAGCTCCGAGACATACTTAGATAGGCAGGTGAAATCAAGGGAGTATTCCTGAATAGTCATCCTTTCTTACTTCAAATTCATAAATTCAGCTTCTCTCAACTCCCTCATCTCTCGAGGGAAGAACCGATCAAGGAATGCAACCTGAAACTCCTCCTATGTGACCAGACCTGCTCCAGCGACTCTGCTGTCCTTTCACTGGCGGAACCATACATGCGCAACCCCCTTCAACTGGTAGGAGGCCAACTCTACGCGCTCAACACTACTCACCCTCATAACCAGGGTGATCTTGACAATCTCATCAATGAAATCATGCGGGTCCTCATCTACCTTGGACGCCAGAAACTCCAGCGGGTTCATCCTCAAGAAGTCTTGGACTTTGGCCGCCGCTGCATTTTCATTTTGAGGAACATGCGCAACGGCTTGCTGACTAACCTGAGCAGTCAAGGCCTGCGCAAACATCTGAATGGCAGCTCGAAACTCAGCATGAGCGGCTGGCTTCGGTGCCTGAGGCTCCTGAACTGGTAGGGCTGGCTGATGCTCATGACCATTTCCATCATCGTGGCCCTCACCACCTCCATTCCTCCTTCACTTCATCCTTTGAGGAGCTATGATTCTGCAATCGCGAATAGCACGAATTAGAAGGATAGAAAGACTTTTCATCGCACAACATAGATCATGAGAGAAGGGAACATTTTCTAAAAAGTCTAGTAGCCTCTTCATCATAAGTGTGGCGCGCTTCAAACCCATGAAAAATACTCTACCTAGCGCAGTTTTCAGACTCCCTAGGACACATCAAACCTATGGCCTGATACCAAGTTTGTCACGACCTGAACGGAGGCCCGGATCGTAGACACGGGACAAGGGACCCCAAGAGACCCCAAGTTGACCCATGGCATAAGCATTCGCTAACTCATTCCATAAACATGAAGAAAATATAATTATAAACTCAACGGAAATCAACTTAACATAACAAAAAAATAAATATTTGAAGTTGAATACACGTCTAAGTTTGATAAGCCTTTAATCTGGATGAGTTGATGGGACAACACCCCCGACTATCTCAACAATACTGAAACTGAAAGGATATCTAAAATAACTGAAGGTCTAGTCCTCGAAAGATGAGGACTCACCAAATAAGCAGGTTCTAACTCTGAACAACGACTACGAATGGGGCTGAACCTGAGAACCGGGTCCTGCATCATGAAATGATGCAACATAGAAAGTATACGGTTAGTACGTAGAATGTACCAAGTATGCAAGGTAAGTAAAACTGCTAAGTAGAATAAATCATTTAAAACATTTATAACACATCATAAGCTTTCAACATGAGAGGAAAGGCATACATGCATTCTTTCTGAATTCATAATCTTATTATAATATGACCATGCATCACTTTATAACATCATGACTGACTTGAATGACTCAAAGCTTAAACATAACATTTATATTAAAAGCTGAACAATGAGTCAAACCTTACTTTTAGAGATGCATGCATAAGGTAATCATCATCATCATGAGAAATGGATATGAAAATCTGAATAATATAGACAGTGGGAGACTCGTCAATTAACTGACATACCACAATAGAGCTTACGTAGTCCCGACTATCACACTCAAGTGGGCAAAGCCGTCGAAAACCTTGTCAGGGATAGGGACGCTACCATGATTTCGATATCAAGCTGAAGGGCCAATCAGGCCGGGGATAGCTCACAAGGGAGGTCTCGATAATATAATAGTATCAACCTACATTGGCGCGTAGTCCTGGGCATAGGGTAATCGACCCTTAACCCGCTCGGTGCTAGACTTTTCTCCCAAAAACATGCAATGCTCTACATCGTGTATAACGAAGCTCAACATGAAATCATGCATTACTCAACATCGTATGAAATGAATCTCGACATTGTCTATTGACAAAGATCATTAATGAAATCATGCATAGACTCGACATCATATGAAAATGAAGCACAACATTGTCCTTCGATAAAGCTCAATAATGTCATACGTCTCAATTATAAATTCATGCATATGAGAAGCTTTATTTCGAAACATACCACAAGCTATAATTTATAATAAGAATTGGAAAATTTCACTTTAAACAATATGGTAAGTTTATTTCGGGAAAATCATCACTTTAAATCAACATGTGGGCATCACCCATAGCTCATTCATACTTGGGTCTAATCATTTCATTTTGAAAACATCAACATAATCATGGGTAGTTTTGGACACATGCTTTTCATCATCAACTTCATCATCATCACACATTTACTATAAATCACCTCTTTTATGAACTCTTCACCCATGAACGTTTTTAGATTCAAATTTTAGAAACAATTTTCATAAGGAAAAACAATTTAGAATCCGCCCAATATTCATAAATAATCAATATAAATACAATATAATCATACTCATCTGTAGAGATTGAAGAATCATGCAATTGGGTAAACACGCCATACTTGATCATAGATAATTTATCACATTTCGATAGGAATTGAGCATGGGTGTGGAATAAAACACCCACTCATAACCTTACATACCTGGGAATGATGAATTCTAACACCCTCTAATAGCCTAAGGTGAGATTCCAATGGAAGCCTTAAGATTTTGCCTTGAATCTCCTCTTTAAACCTTCAAACTTTCATGCATGAGAATAATGGCTTAGAATAGGTTTTATCCTACTTAAAACCCACTAAAACGAGCCTTAAATGAAGTAGTATAGGTCTTAGGAACTTAGGAAGTTACGAGAAAGTCCTTACTAATTTGCAGAAAATAACTACCTGGTGATCCTAACGGGTGACCTGACGAATCGTCAGGACGGGAAACGACTCGTCGAGTCGCCCGTCAAGTGCACTGGACGACATGCCTACTGGGGCTCATAACAGATGACTTAATGACTTATTCCTCGAGACCATGAATCGTGATCACCTTCCGTCATGTACACTGCCTCACTCTTCGATCTACTTGCTTGACTTACCTCACGAGTTGTTGGGACTGGCCACGACTCATGGGGTTCCATCCGTTAGGTACACTGGTAGCTTCTTCTAACTTAATCCCAACCTCACCCCATGAGTGACATGACAACTCGTGTGGACTGACAACAAGTCATTCTCTCCCTCGTGGGGACCTCAATTCTTCATTCATTCCAGGCTTGCCCACGAGTCACTTGACGACTCATGGGATCTCCTCACGAGTCGTCCGAAGACTCGTCCTGTGCCTGCAACATCAAATTTCAAAATTTTCCTGTTTCAACTCCCGGGTTTGAAATTTGAGTTTCCGAGGTATAACAAAAGTAGTTATTGCTTATTGTGATGCAGATTAGGCATCATGTACTCTAACAAGAAGGTCTGTTACAGGCTACATGATCAAACTTGGAGATTCCTTAATCTTTTGAAAATCTAAGAAACAAGTTGTGGTGTCTAGAAGTTCTGCCGAAGCAAAATATAGAAGTATGGCTGCTACTACTGTAGAATTGAGCTGGATACTTGATTTATTGAAAGAAATAGGAACAGATGTGGTGCGACCAGTAATGATATATAGTGACAGTAAAGCAGCATTACAAATTGCTGCTAACCTTGTGTTTCATGAAAGAACAAAACACATAGAAATTGATTGTCACTTTGTAAGGGACAAGCTTCAATAAGGAATGATCACAACACAGTACATCTCCACAAAGGAACAGCCTGCTGATATATTTACAAAAGGATTGACAAGGGTGAAAAATGAATAGCTAAAGTCCAAGCTAGGTGTATTTGATTTATTCTTACCTCCTCCTAGCTTAAGGGGGAGTGTTAGTGAGCCTAATAAACAAGACTACACTGCTAAGCAGTGAATAGTAAATTAGGTAGTTAGAGTTAGTTATGGTTAGTTAAGTTAGTTAGGAAGTAGTTAGTGTAACTAACTAACTCAGCTAATATGAGTCCTATAAATATCAGTATTTGTATGTAGATCAGTTCTTATGATTTTAAATATACATTCTACATTCTATCAGTTTTCCTCTTTCTCTTCTGTCTATCTTCTTCTCTATATTCATATTAGGCATAATAACTTCATATCTTCATACCTTCATATCTTTATATCTTCATACCTTCATACATTGTTCTTATTTTAGTATAAAGATGTTCAAATCTGTTTTACTTCAATTGTTCATCAATTTCAATTTCTATTTTTCCGTTGTAGTTTCTAACATTATTTATACTGTGATTTTAATGTAACTCATATCATATATACGACTTGCATGGGACTCACGTGCAGCGCACGTATCCAGGACTAGTATTATTATATAAGTGGGAAGCCAAAAAGTGAAAAGTTAGATTATATTTTGATGCCCCTCCACTAAATTAAAATTTAATTGAATACATAATTAAATATTAATATTTTATCATATACATACATACATACTATCATCAAAATTTTAAAAGTGAAAAATCATAAAAGTTAAAAACTAAATTATCAAATTATGCATACCATTTAATCAAATACTACTATAATAATTTTGTACAATATATATATATATATATATATATATATATATATATATCTTAAAACTAGGTTTAGAGAGGTAATGTGACATGTCTTTATAGCCTAGAATGATATTTATCTTCTTCTTTTTCCTTCAATTTTTTGACATTTTTCCTTTTTATAAAAACCTAAAATAATTTAATTATTTCTTAATTATATTTTCTTACTTATTCATCTCTTTTTCGGTTTAGAAAGCCCAAAGGTCATTTTCATTAATTTAATGATGATTATATATATATATAATCAATTTAATTTGTAAATATTTGATTACCTTAGTCAATTAATCTTTTAAATATTAAACTTAAGTATAAGTACTAATGTTCTTTGATATTAATTAGTAAAAATTACCATATCATAGCACATTTAAGAAACTATTTACATATAATGACCATAGATTTAAAAAATTACACATAATGGCTTTATTTCATTTAATATGACATTTTTTATTCTTTTACTTTGTGTTTTTACTTTTTTACTATATTTCTTAATTTACTACAGTAACTCCCCACCCAACTCATTTTTCTCCTCTCTCTCTCTCCATCGTCTTCATCTCCAACCCCATATTTTTCTCCTTTAACTGCCCACAAATCTCGCAAAATCCGCTGCAATTGTTACATAATCTTGTTAAATCAAGTAAGTTCTATTCCTGATTTTTATCTTTTTTAATTTTAAATATATATATTTTTTCTTCTTTAATTCGCTAAAATATTTATTTTTTTAAATTCAAATCTTTATGATATTTTGAAATCTCATGTTGATTTATTTTTTGATTTTGAAAATCATATTTGTACATTTTATAATTTATGTATTATATGTATTTAGATATTTAATTTTGTAACTGTATATATTTTTAAATTTTAGAATTTTAGATTTTGAGTATTCAAAGCTTCATCAATGGCAGAAAATACAACACCCAAATGATTAACAAGAGGTAATATTCATAAAATATATAAATGTATTTAATTGTATTTATGGAATAAAACGAAATCATGCATTACAACACGATAATGCTATTATGTTATACATATACATTTAAATATTTCAGGTATGTATTTGCTGGAACAGTTATGTATTTATCTTTATAAAATATTTATTTAAGCAGGAATATATATTAGTTCTATTTTTCATACATTCAAATAATATACATTTAAATATTTCAGATATGTATTTGTTGGAATGGATATGTATATCTTTACAAAATATTTATTTTAGCAAGAATATATATTAGTTCTATTTTCATACATTCAAATACATAATCCTGTATGTATTTTGTTTGTATTTTATGATACAAATTATTCATTTATTATTTACTTTTTCTTATTTTGCTATTTTGTAACAGGAAATAAACTATTTTGTTAAATTTTTTCTTTTTTATTTCACAAGTTGTTATGGTAAATAAGAATTCTTTTCTTTATTAGAATCCTATTATTAATGGAACGGAATAATTATCACTTGAGTGATTTATGGTAACTGAATTTTTATTTGAGACATAATCCCTAAAATCATTCAAACTTCAGATTTTGTATTTGGTTTTATTACATTTTACCTATGTTAAATACAACACATGGTACATAAAATATTGTCATTTTATGTAAATAAATAAATGTTGCTACTTAAACTTATTTTCTTCCAAATTATTGCCCATTTATGAAATTTCCTCTATTAATTATGTGTATATGAATATACCTTTTCTTTGAAAAGTTAAATTATACATTTATGTAACTTTTTCATATTTTTAAAAGTCAAATATCTTTCTCTATATATTATTAAATAAATAAAGGTTCAACCTTGCTATTTTTATACGGATTAATTCATCAAATAAAAATCGACTATTTTACCCCTCATTTAAGTCTCCCAATTATTGTTAATTAATTCAATTAATAGAAGAAGACAAAGCAACTAAATGATTAATTTAAAGTATTGAAGACAGATGTACTAGGAACCATTATATTTGTGAGTATTGTAGCTGTTAAAATTTATAATTTACAAATTTATTATTAAAATTGAGTGATAATTTTACTCTTGAACCAAATAATTTTTTTTAATAATTAATAACTATAAAATTGGCTATATTGAAATGCTAATAATTATCATATAGGCTACATCTTTACATATTTTCTGAATAATCTTATCTAGAATTCTTTTCCTATTCCAACTATTATTTATTTGGTCCTCTAAGCTCCTCCAATTACAAGAGCAATATGTATAACAGAGCATTTACTCATAATTTATTATTATTACACTATATAAAAGTAGATACTAAAGTGTTCAAAGCATGCTCATTTTATTTCGTGTAGTGTTCAGCTCCAACTTCAGGTAAAATTTTATTTTTATTTTATTTTAAAGAAGTTTTTTTCTGATGACTACTACACTTTGTGGACTATTCAATTGATCTACTTCTACTTTGTTGTTAATCAATCGTTGTAATACTATTTTTTTCATATATGTGGTTAAAGAATGTTTTTATGTGCATATCTCTTACTGTCATAATTTTATATTTTAATTATTCTCATCTTTTTAGTTACAACATATATATATATATATATAACTTTTAATCTTTATAAGTGATCAAATATAAAATTAGTTGAAAGACTAATTTTTTTTTAAATAATCAAACTAAAGAAAAAAACTCAATATATATTTTGATCGGTGAAACCATGATCCAGTTAAGGAAATTCAAAAAAAATAATTTATATTAAGGAGATTCAAATATATATATATATATATATATTTCTTTAGAATATGATGTTCAGCGAAATCCCCTTGTGCCTTTGTTACACCGCCCAATTGATTTGAGTATGACCGCAAGGAAATAATTTTTTTATATAACATGCAATATATGCTCCTCCTTCACCCTATTCAGAATTTTTTTTGGACTAAATTATTTGTTATATTAATCATCTAAATTGAAATTGCTTTGTACGCCACGATGAAACTATAAAAGAATTTCAGAACGGTTATAACTAGAATTCTTGTAGTTCATAACAAGAGTTCTAATCATGACTAAGACACCAAATATTGGGGATCGAATAGACAACACACTCTAAGAATATTCTTTATGAGAAAGTATTATGTTAGATACAATCATATCACACGTTCGTATTGAGTTACGTCAAGTTTTATCTCATTATACTCACACCTTTCTAATTAAATTTAGTTGTCCAACTCTGCATGTTTAGACGACGATCGTAGTAATTTTATATTGAACAACCAAATCATTTGAACAGGGTGATTGTATACCAAATAGAAGTTGAACTTTTTTCCTTCAAATTTTCAATTACTCTATGATATAAACATATTCTAATATTATCTATATTATTTTAAAAAAATATATATTGATTTAATTGAAAAACACGTGCATCACACATGTCCAAATACTAGTAAATGAAATAAAAATGCTAGAGGAAAGGTAGGAGAATTAGACCTTCAAAGTGAAAACCTTCTTTCTATACTCAGATCACAGTAATTCCGATAAGCACACATAGTGAAGATTATTGATCGAAGCCTCGCGCAGACCTCGCCGGAACTTCAAACCTAACTCTCGACTGCACCAAACTCAATACTTGAGATAAAATATATTTGATTCTGGGTGGAGAATTGAGTGTAGAAACAGGGAGGAAACATGGTGGTTTTTATTGGTTGGATTCTATGGTGGAAAATGAAGATCTATGATGGTGAAGAAGCCGTTATCTATAAAAATCAGTAAAAATCAAGAAGAAGAAAAGGCCACCTGATTTTTTCTTCCTCTGTCTCGTGCCCTTTTTCGCCTTAGTAGTGTGCTCCCTCTCCTTTTGACTTGATGAGATTTACTAGCCAAGAAAAAAAAAGGGATTTTCATAAAAATTTACAAGTTGTTATGAAATAATAAAGAAAGAACAAGAATATTATAGAGAGAGATAAGAAGAGAAGTTTTTATTTCTCTTGATGGGATGAAATACAATGAAGGAGAACCCCTCTATTTATAGGGACAATTCCTCCTAACGTTTCTCCAAAAGATAGACTTTCACTATAATATAAACACATGTATCCACTACAATACAAATACTTTTATAGACATTCACTATAATACAAATATATTTATAACACTCCCCCTTGAATATTTATTTGATAGATAATGTGCCTCGTTAAACAGATAGATCCGTAGACTGAGAACTAAAGATATTGCGTCTGTCAAAGTATTGTGGCGTAACAGGAACCGAGAAGAAATCACCTGGGAAGCCGAGGAGGACATGAAAGCTAGATATCCCCACTTATTCCAGGCATAGGCAAACGGGAGGTATGTTAGAACTGTTTTTCCTTATTAATGCTTATACTTCATATATGAAAGCAGGCGATTGATTATAGACAGTTTTATACATTAATGTTATTATATCGTGTAGAGTACCTGTATTGGGCTTTTCTGCTTTTCAGGAATTTTGAGATAGTCCATAATACAGGGGAAACTCTGCCAAAATTTTTCTAGAAACAAGTTGAGTAAGTTGAGAAGTCCTCTAGACAGAATGTCATTTGAGGACGAATGATCTTAAGGGGGGGAGGATGTTACACCCCGTAAATTTTAAATGAATAAATAGCCTAATGGCATGTTGGTTAAGGGATTTAGAAGGCAAAAAAAAAATTAAAAATTAAATAAAAGGTCGGTTTTTCCATTCAAAGCAGTAAATTTCCAGAAAAAAAACAGGGGAGAATAGTGAGAAGAAGAACCCACGATAATATATATAATTTCCTTCCAATTATGCTACGAAACACAATCTAAACTCCGTTCCGGCTTAGATACAGAGGTATAAAGCTGGAGAGAGCAATCCTACGGAGTTGGTTTCGTGAAATTTGGCCGGCGAAACGTCGTGCTACCGAGGTAAAGTAAATAGAATTGCTTTAAATTAGTACCAGTGTGTTCCTAGCGTTGCAGTGAGCATTTATCCCTTCTGGACTATCGAGAAATAACGAGTTTTCGACCATTTTTCAAAAGGTTGAAGTTTGGGATAAATATATATCAAAAGTGATAATTTCTCCCGAATATTAATCTATTTAGTTCTAATTAACATGTATATGAATGTAGTTGGGAGAAACAGCAGAAGTACCGACGGAAATCACATGGTCAGTCGGGTACTCAGAAACCAGGTATGTAAAGTTATTCTTTCGGCAAGCCAGGAAGTACAGTCTAGAAAATAAATAGAATAAAAGCTATTGACAGATACCCAGCGTAAAGGAACGATTTCAGTATAATTTCCAGCAAGCATGCTAGTACATCATTATGTATCATGCGATAATCAGAATAACGGATAGTCAGATGATTTCAGATAGTATGTATTACATTTGTTGAGACTGTATCTGGTAATAGATGGTACATTTTATATTATTAAGACACATCCAGTTATAGATGACATGTTCTATGTTATTGAGCTATATCCAGATATAATCAGATCGGTAATTAGATATAGAAATAGCTCCAGATACCAGTATAGCTCCAGAAATAGATATGGCTCTAGAAATTGATATAGCTTCAGATCATGAATAACAAAAGTTAGATAAACAGAATATAGCATCAGTTGTTTAGTACGGACTGGCTTTGAAATAAAAGAAGAGAATATGATTAGTATTTTTCATTTGAGCATGCTTGCCGTGTATGTGTTTTGCATGTTGAGACTTGTTATGGCATGTGGGCACCCTTTAGCATCCCCACCGCCCCTGGGTTATAGCTGTGTCGATACCAGATTCAGATACCGCTACCAGTTGGGCGATGTCTTCCGCCTAAAGGACGATGATGGCTGACCACCATGATAATACGGTCCAGGTTACCCTGCTTGCAGGGGCAGTTCAGTTCCCTCTTTGCAGAGCCAGATTACCCTGTTTACAGGGGCAGATTACTCTGTGTGCTCTTGTGGCGGGGGGCAGTTTCAGATACAGATTTTTTTTTATAAATTACCCTGTTGCGTGCTTGCACCCAGGGGAAGTTTCAGTCACAGATACAGCTGCAGATTACCCCTTGTGCGCTTGCGCCCAGAGGCAGGAATCTTCGGACTCAGACACAGTTATTGTCAGAGGCCAAGGCCTGAGCTACATACCCAAGGGGGCCGGTAGAAGGAGCTCACAGTTATGAGATAAGTGGAGTGACTTATATTTGGTTGGTTTAGACCCGGGTAGGGGTAAATAGATTGTTCTGTTGGTTGGCACCTTCCGGCTTATGGGGGTCGGTCAGGTATTGTGTGTATTATTATGTATATTTATATGTGCTATTAGATACTGATAGACAGTAGGACGACACGTCATCAGGTACGCTCAGTTTAGTTACAGAATGAACAAACTCTCCCCAGTTATCCTCACCTAGATAGACTCAGCTACTTCTTGCTTATATGTCATGTTATTGTTGCTATTCATTTCAGTTGTATATTTCAGTTTGCTTTACATCCTCAGTACCTGTGGTACTGACGCCCGCGGGGTGCTGCATTGCTTGCCTGCAAGTACTCACAGATGAGGAGCCGACCCCTCGTGATCCTAGCCAGCGCAGAGTTATCAACTCCTTTCATCCGGAGCTTGATATTCAGAGGTGTATTTCATTTTCTTTTGTTGTGTAGTACGAGTAGGTCGGGGCCCTATCCCGACTATTCTATTATTACCCTAGAGGCTTGCAGTCTGATGTTTCTTGTGGGGGTTGAGCCAGTCGTGTGGGGTCGTGCATGTATATATGTGTTTAGTTGTTGATGTTGGCCGTGTGGGGCCTTCTTCTGGTTATAGTTAGTGACCTTATCGGTCACAGATGTGAATAGTAGCGCTTCAGATTATAGTGTCAGTATTCTGGTTAGCTGTGGTGCATTGCAGGTGGCTATAGGCCTAATCGGCCGGGGGGCTGTATTTACAGCCGCTATATAGCCGGTTCGTTTCTTGAAATAGAGCCAGAGTCTAGCAGGCACCAGGTGCCCGTCATACCCCCCAAGGTGGGGTGTGACAAACTTGGTATCAGAGCAATCGTGTCCCAGGGAGTCTGCAAGCCGTGCTAAGTAGAGTCTTGTCTATGGATGTGTTGTGCACCACATACTATAGGTAGGAGGCTGCGAGGCATAATAGGATAGTTACCCTTCTTTCATACTCAGTCGTGCCTAGCACAGTACAGTATAGGGTTGGTTCTTTTGAAACTTACCACCCTCTTTGTTTACAGATACTATGGCAGACCAGTGGCACCCAGCTATAGGCAGGAGATTGGATACAGCAGCGGGCGAAGGCACCAGTAGGATGCCTCATTTACAGCCAGATTTAGCCCGGTGTAAGAGCAATACGGAGGTGTCATCTCGACCCTCCCAGCAGTCTCCGCCTCGCCAGACACCATTTGAGGCAGCACCGCCTCCCACATCTCCTGCACCCACTTCATTTGATCAAGAGCTACGTAGTGCGGTGGTTATGTTGACCCAGATGCTAGCTACTCAGCGTGAGCCAGTACCACCTGCAGCAGCAGAATCTCTAGGTGGGCCAGGTTGTTTCAGGGTTAGAGAATTCTTGGCGTTGGGACCCCCTCAGTTTACAGGGTCGGATTCAGCGGAGGACCCTCAGGACTTTCTGGACCAGATGCAGAGAATCTTTAGAGTCATGCACGTAACCCCAGCAGAATCAATTGAGTTAGCAGTGTTCCGGTTAAGGGATATTGTTGTTTTGTGGTACGAAAGTTGGGAGAGATCTCGGGGAAGAGATGCAGCCCCTCCTACTTGGTCCAGCTTCTCAGAGGCCTTCCTGGACCACTACTTACCCCGGGAGGTCAGACACGCCTGGATGGACCAGTTCTTACACTTAGAGCAGGGGGCAGGAGCGTCCGTGAGTATTCTTTACAGTTCGACTCCTTAGCCCGCTATGCTCCAGCATTTGTGGACACCATGTCGTCTAGAGTCCACCGCTTTATTATGGGCCTGAATCCAGATTACATAGAGACGTGCATGACGGCTACTCTGAGAGAGGACATGGACATAGCCAGGGTACAGGCCTTTGCACAGACAATTGAGGGCCTGAGACAGCGGCAGCGGGGTGATAGGAAGGCGACTTCAGAGTAGCGCCGTAGAAGCAGACCCGCTGAGATTCAGGGGGAAATCCCTAGGGAGCCGAGACCACGATTTTCAGATAGGCCACCCAAATCTTTACCTCCGGTACAGCAGCAGAGAGGCAGATTTGTTCGTCGGAGTCCATCAGAGTCCGGTAGCAGTTTATGAACAGTAGCATCACCTCAGCAGCGGAGGGCAGAACAGAGTAGATTTGCACCTACCCCTTGTCCTATATGCCACCGACCCCATTTTGGAGCCTGTAGGCAAGGCTCCTCAGGGTGCTATTACTGCGGACAGGAAGGACATTTAATGAGAGATTGTCCATCCAGAGGACAGGGTAGCCGGGATAGTCTGGATAGAGCATCAGCGGGGCCACGAGTTCCAGCAGCCTCAGCAGGGCGTAGACCCTCAGGTTCAGCAAATAGGGGCCGAGGTAGATCAGGAGCCTCTGGCTCAGGTGCAGGCCCCAGCCGTACCTATGCATTACCAGGGAGGCAGGATTCAGAGCATCTCCCGACGTGGTCACAGGTATATTGATTATCTGCTCATACCCTGTTTATGTATTGATTGATCCAGGGTCTACCTTGTCATATATTACACCATTTGTGGCCCGGAAGTTGGGTATCGAAACAGAATTGCTTCAGTAGCCCTTTTCAGTGCTTACGCCGGCCGGTGACTCGATTACAGCTAAAAGAGTCTACCGAGGGTGTACGTTAGAGGTTGCTGATCGTCAGACCACAGTAGACTTAATAGAACTTGAGATGGTCGACTTCGATGCCATTATGGGTATGGATTGGTTATTACCATGCTATGCCAACTTAGAATGCTGGATCAAGACGGTCTGATTTCACTTTCTGGGGGAAGCAGTGCGAGGGTGTAAAGGGAGCACAGCTACGCCGAAAGGTAGGTTTATTTCCTACCTTCAGGCAAGAAAATTAATAGCAAAGGGATGTATTTACCACCTAGTTAGAGTACAGGACGTTCGGGTGGAACCTCCGACTCTTCAGTCTGTTCCAGTGGTCAATGAATTCCCTAACGTATTTCCAGATGAGTTGCCTGGTATCCCTCCCAAAAGGGAGATTGATTTTACAATTGACTTGTTGCCAGGGACTCAACCTATATCCATTCCCCCGTATCGCATGGCACCAGCTGAGCTTAGAGAGTTGAAAGAGCAGTTAAAAGATTTGCTCGACAAAGGCTTTATCAGGCCTAGTACTTCTCCGTGGGGTGCGCCAGTTCTGTTTGTAAGAAAGAAAGATGGTTCACTCCGTATGTGTGTAGACTACCGGCAACTAAATAAGGTAACGGTTAAAAACAAATCCCCGCTCCCTAGAATAGATGATTTGTTTGACCGGTTGCAGGGGGCCAGATGTTTCTCTAAGATAGATCTGAGGTCCGGATACCACCAGGTCCGGGTTCGTGAGAGGGACATTCCAAAGACTGCTTTCAGGACCAGGTATGGTCACTTTGAATTTCTAGTCATGTCTTTTGGGCTGACGAATGCTCCCGCAGTGTTTATGGACCTGATGAACAGCATATTCAGACCGTATTTGGATCTGTTCATGATAGTATTTATCGAGAAAAAATCTAGTGAAGAAAAAAGAGTAAACATATCTAATAATACGCATTTTGGCTGCCTCATTAAAAACCTTACAAGGAAAACCCAGTGGGACAAAACCTCGTAAGAAAAAAAGAGTACAGTGCGTATTAACTCCCACTAATTAGAACATCCTTGAATTTTTGCATCCCGATCTTGTGCACCATCTTCTTGAAAGTTGCAGTTGGTGGAGATTTTGTGAATAAATCAGGCATATTATCACTTGAACAAATATGTTGCACGTTAATATCGCCATTCTTTTGGAGCTCATGTGTGTAGAAGAACTTTGGCAAGATGTGCTTCTTCTATCTCCTTTATGAATCCTCCTTTTAGTTATGCTATGCATGTTGCATTATCTTCATATAAAATTGTGGGTAATTTATCATATTTCAAACCACATTTTTCTCTAATGAGATATATCATGGACCTAAACCACACACATTCTCGGTTTGCCTCATGAATAGCTATTATCTCAACATGATTTGATGAAGTAGCTACGAGAGACTACTTTGTAGATCTCTAAGATATGGCAGTACCTCCACATATGAACACGTAACCAGTTTGAGATCTCGCTTTGTGTGGTTCAGATAAATACCCAGCATCAGCATAACCAACAAGATCGGGACCGCAATTGTTAGAATAATATAAGCTCATATCGGTAGTCCCTTTTAGATACCACATTATGTGTTTGATCCCATTTCAATGTCTCCTAGTAGGAGTAGACTATATCTTCAGGACCAAGAATTTCCTTGTGCTTTTAAATCCTTCAAGGATTTTCATATATCCTTCAAGCTCTCTAGACATGAAAATAATTTCATTATGCGCATATCAAGTTTTTCATATATTGCCAGACTTATGAGGAACCTCAAAGTAATTGCACCCACCACAAAAGGACCTCTCCATATAATAATGTCAGAATTTACGAAAAATCTTTATGCCACAAGAATCCATTTATATCCACTGGCATTATACTTGAATTGTGTATTTTTAATTGGCCAATCATTTGTCTGTCCATACTTTTTGACATATTTGAATTCAAGATCCTCGTCAATATTTATAATATTGAGCACTACATTATATCAAAGGTATCGTCGACGATCATTTTGATATCAGTTTCAATGCGACATAACTTATTGAAATCTCTTCATTTTTCTTCCTTTTCAGGTACCTGAACCTTTACCAAGGTTTTATGAAGTGTTATATCGTGGTGCTTTCTTAAAGCACTTGCCTCATCATTATAACCATCTTAATCATTTGCTCCTCTCCTTCTTCAAGGAGTTCTATATTTGGAACCGTTGGGTCTATCACGCTTCAGGCGTCTCATAGACCCTGTCCTTCAAGGACCTTTCATTGGAGCATTTGCAACTGAATTATAAAATAGAGTTAGCAAATATATCTGACAATTGATTTGCAATATTTTGCAAGTGAATTATTTATTGAACTTAAAGTTCACTTTTTTTTTCCCGAGGATCTAGATAATTCATCTCACACTCAATTTTCAGCTGCTAATTACTTTTCCCTCTAATGTTAGAAAAACTAACATTTACCCCCCAAGCTCATTTGGGGATCCATATTTGTGCGTTGTGGTGGAGCAATTGAATCATATATCGCACATTCAAATTTTTAGATGAAATTATTTGGTTCCTGACCCTGAACCAAATGTGATAGGGGAACATTATTGACTTGATGCATTCAAGTGTTGCTATATGTTAAATAAACATATCTCATATCAAATTTTATTTGGAAGTTTTATTCTCATAACCAATGATTTAGCTATAATTGGAGGCATACAATTTTTGCTAAACCAACATAGATATGAATCAGCATTATAGACATGATTTTATAATTTGGAACTATACTCTTAATTTAATAATTCGAGCAACAACCTTACAAAAATCAATTGCAAGTTGATATCAAAACACACGTGACCATACCATAGATGCATCTATTAGCAAACAGTTCACATGGTAGGTGAATGGACCCATATTCACCCTTTCATAAGTTCCAAAATTTCAGGGAATATAATTTCAATCTTAGCTGATCAAGATCATTCTATCACGAGAACAAGCAACACAAGAGAATTCTTGAAGAATTTTTTATTTTTTCAACATATGGCCACATGAATTCTCAATTATTTTTGCATCACATTTGAACCGAGATGGCCAACCAGTTATGCCAACTTATTTCAGTAAACTTCTAGTTTATTTTTGTATGTGATTTCATCATCATACCCATATTTATGTACTATAAATAAAAAAACGGCGGGTAATCTTTTACATAAATATTTATAACTCGCTTCAATTGTAGTAGCTTGAAGATATTAGATCTTTCCATAATTTATAGTCTCATTTTTTTTAATGTCCTTGAAACTTATAAGTTTCCTTTTGAGACTTATCACAATAATTTCATTCCTTCAAGTAGCAATACATTAGCTCTTCCGGAGCTCTCGATTAATTTTGTGTACTACCACATATTCAATCATATCAACATCATTAATAGTTTCTCCACATAGTTTCAACTTAGAAATAATTTTAAATGTTGATGAGCTATACTCATGAACAGACTTATAGTCTTGATGGATCCAATCATATCGTGCTTTTGGGTGGATGACCATCTTCAGGTGGTCATACCTTTCTTTTAGGCTATTCCACAAAACAAATGGATCCTTAATCGTGAGATATTCAATTTTAAGAATTTCATCAAGATGATGACGCAAGAATATCATAGCCTTAGCACGATCTTGATTTGATGCTTTGTTTTCACTTTTAATAGTGTCTCCAAGACCCATTGCATCCATATGGATTTTAGCATCCAACACCCATGAAAGGTAGTTCTTGCCCGAACTTTGAAGGGCAACGAAATCAAGTTTTGTAAGGTTAGCCATATTAAAAGAAAGAGAAAAATAATACCCTGGCCTTCAAATTTTGAGACAGTAGAGTTGTAGAGCAACAATATCACCAAAGAAATATCACTCCTGTGGTTAAGTAATACATCTTTCGAAAAAGAAATTTTAATTTTTCTTACCTCAAATCTTTCAAAGTGAGTGCTTAAAGGCAGACTCGTGCTGATAACGTGTTATGAAATAAAAAAGAAAGAACAAGAATATTATAGAGAAAGAGAGAAGGAGAGAAGTTATTATTTCTCTTGATGGGATGAAATACAATGAAGGAGAACCCCTCTATTTATAGGGACAATTCCTTCTAACTTTTCTCCAAAAGATAGACTTTCACTATAATATAAACACATGTATCTACTACAATACAAATACTTTTATAGACATTCACCATAATACAAATATATTTATAACACAAGTTATATAAAATATTATATTCACATAGCTCATATTTTGATATTACACCCGCATAGTCATTTTTTTTCCGTAATACTGCTTATATATATTTATACAATATTATACAAAATTATATAACATTATACAACATTATACAACATTATACACTTACTATACATAATGTATAAACCCTTGTATAAAAATGTAAAAAAGTGTAAAAGAGGTGTTTATACATATTTTTACACTGTTATATAAAAAATTATGTTTGATTTTGTACGAACTCCAACTATGAAACTCCATTCAAAATGGGTCAAATCTTTATGAGTTTCAAGCTTTTAAGAATTTCAATAAATGAGTTTTAAATTTTTCAATTTAATTCTCCTAACAAATAATATTTAAATTTATAATAATAAAAAATATCAAATCTACACATAATCTCTATAAATCTAAAATTATAAAATTATGAGAAAAAAAAAGACAAAAAAAAGAAGCTATAGAAAAAAAAAAAAAAAGAATGAATGAATGAAGAGGAAAGAAACAAAGAACCGAAAAGGAAAGAAGCAGTACAAAGCAGCAACAGAAAAAAAAAAGGAACGAAAAAAGAAGAAGAAGAACACGAAGCAGAAAAAAATAGTTGAAAAAAAAAGTAACAACAAAAAAAAGAAGAAGGAAGAGCCAAAAATAAACTAATAAAAAACGCTAGGGTAAAAGAATAATAACTAAAATATGAACTAAAATAAATAATTATTTTACGCTAAGTGTTATAGAGTGTAATTTGCTCTTAAAAAAAATGGAGTTCCTCTACTGTTTTTTCCCCTTTATTCTCTATTCTCTATTCCTTCCCCCTTCTTTTAGGTGTGCGCGGGTGAGTAATATTTCTCCATCATTTGAAAAATAATTAACTAAAAATTAGATTAAAAATACTTTTATTATTTTTCTTTTGTAAACAAAATTTAATTGCATACTTAAAAAAAAAAAATAGTTTTGTGTATTTTTTCACTTATTCAACAAATAAAAACTTATAAAAAAAATTAAAAGCAAAATTAACCATAAAAAAAAATTTAACACTAAAATAATATAAAAATTAAAGAAAATAAATAATTACGTATTTATAAACATGTGATTTAATTTGATAAAAAGCGAATCACAGTTCATTTTTATACAAAACTGCAGAGACATATCCTTGAGTTGACCCCAAATACTCATAAAGATAAGGAAATGAAAGCTTTTCTAGTTGAGTTTTTTTCCCCCGTGACAATGAGCTTCCCGCACTTTTTATTTTTTACGATTAAAAGCTTTTTCGTCGCACTTTTTGAGACTATAATTTAGTATGATAAAACGTGCTTGCAAAAAGAAAATTTGATTACATTTAAAGGAGACGTGTCACCATGCAATAAAATTTCTAGGGGCTAACATTGGAGTAAAAAAAAATTAAAAATATTATTTTTTGGGATAATAAGCTTTTTAAAGATGTGAAAATAATTTGTAAAATCGGAAAAATAAGTTTCATATTTGTATCTTTCAACACATTTCATTTTCACCCTCACCCCTACCCACACCTCTCATAATATTTTTTTTAATTATACACAAATATTTTTAATATAATATTTTTTAAAAAGCTAAATGACCTACTTAATTTTGTTGAAAATATTTTTTTAAAAATTTTTCATGAAAAATATTTTCTCCCCTATCGAACACACCTAAAAAGCTTTTCATGTTTCAATTCCTTTTGCCTCTTTCTGTCGAGGTTTATATTTCTCCATCGTGCACATTTTTGGTCATCCTAATTTGACTGATTTCCAGGCTAGATCCCCCAAGAGATTAAAAAAGTAATAAATAAATAAATAAATAATGATGTGTTTGCATCTGCTACACCTAATCAACATTTGGACTTGAAAATTAGCTTTGCAATCTTCAACAAATGCACTGAACAAGTGTTGAATGGCTAATACCTAATCCTTATGATTATTGATCAACTCCTCTTATATCCTACTCAACTCCATTTTTGTTTTGCATATATAGATCGCAATCAATTCATTGTATGCATCAAATTCCAACGAATCATTTTTGAAGCATCAAACACCAAAAACGTACATCTCTCTTCCATTAATCTTTTCACACCAAATGGCAACCCCCAATTCCAACCCTTTTCAACTCAAAGCCACATTCACATTCCTCGTCATGATTCTAGCTCTCACAATCTCCTCCGCCACTTCACATAGAATCCTCGACGAGGAGCCCGCCCCTCTAACCGTTGCACCAGAAGGCCCTGATACTGACGAGGCCCCAGCTTCAGGGATAGCTGCGGGTGCAGATGTTGCAGCTCCTGTTGGTGCAGGAGCTGCAACTCCTACTAGTACAGGTGTTGGTACACCAACATCTGCTGGTGCAGGAGCTACAAGTGTTGCAGCACCTGCAGGTGGCACAGAAGCTGCAACTCCTGCTGATGCAGATGCTGTTATTCCAACACCTGGTGGTGCAGGAGCTGCAGGTGGTGCAGGTGCTGACCATCCTGCGACAGCTGGTGCAGCTGTAGCAGGTGAAGAAGATGATCATATCTTTTCATTCTTCATGCATGATATTCTCGGAGGATCAAACCCTTCAGCTATAGCCATAACAGGTATAGCAACCAACCCTTCACTGAGCGGCCAAGTTCCATTCGCGAAGCCAAATGGCGCGGTCCTTGCAGTGGACAACGGTGTCCCCGTCAACAACGGAAACAGCGGAATCATCAGCAACAACAACATCCCCTTCCTTACAGGCCTTAGCGGGACCACTCCAAACGTAATTCAAAACAACGGCAACAACAACATCATCGGTGGAGGTAATGGGTACCCGGCCCTTAACTTGGCTCAATTAGGATCAGGAGTCACTTTCCAAAAACTCATGTTCGGTACAATGACTGTGTTCGACGACGAATTAACAGAAGGTCATGAACTTAACTCCGGATTAGTTGGAAAAGCTCAAGGATTTTACATTGCTAGCTCAGAAGATGGCAATAGCCAGACTATGGCATTTACAGTGATGTTTCATAGTGGAAGTTATAGTGATAGCCTTAGCTTCTTTGGGGTTCATAGGGTTAGGGTGTCTGAATCACATCTTGCTATTATGGGTGGCACTGGAAAGTATGTAAATGCTAAAGGATTTGCCACAGTCAAGACATTTCCAGCTGCAAATCAACAGACAGATGGAGTGGAGACTCTGCTACATATTACTGTGTATCTTGCTTACTAACTAGTGTGTTATTTATTGCTTGTATTTGTTCTGCTTTATTAATATATTTTGTACTTTATATTATGTTTGAAAGTTGGTGGCGTTGAAAATTTATTGAAGATCGACTTTGGGTATTTCGTTTTCCTAATCAGCAATGAGGCTGAACATGTGCATATGACGTGTGATGGCATCGCGGCGCCGTGCAAAGTAACAATTAAATTAATAATTCGAATCGATAATTAAATTATTGAATTAATAATTCAGGTTACTAATTTAATGATTTGATTATCGGTTTACTGTCTCAAGTTGTTGAGTTATTGATTTGGTTATCAGTTTGATCATTTTTTTAATAGGTGAATCGATAATTCAATTATAATTTATTACATTATAATTTTAGCTTTTAATATATAAAGTATCCTAGCAAAAAGATGAATCGGGTGTCGTTGAAAAGTGAAGGAGATGTTATTCAAATCTAAATTAAAGTTAAGTGTTTTAACTGAGCTAGTTCTATATGTTTTTTCTCTTTTCATCCATTTTTTTCTAGCTAAACATACTTATGACTTATGAAAATTTTCACTTGAGATCTTAACGATTAACCCGATAATCGTACCGATAACGATCAACAACTGATTAACTAATAATCGTTTAACCGATATCTTAACGATTTGTTAACAGTTTAGCATGTCTACAAACTAATAACCGATAAGTAAAACTGATAACTTTCAAAATTAAATCGAACCGAACTGATCGATACACAGTCCAACTGACACGGGCAAAGCTAGTATATGTCATGAGTTTCGTTTAAATCAGCAACTTTGGTTCAAATTGTGTTCTTTTTTTAAAAAAATAAATTATTAAATATGTACTATTATTAACTTAGAATTCATTAATATAAAAAGATAATAATTTGAAATTTATAAACTTCAAATCCTACCTCTATCTAATGGCCAAATCAAAACAACCAAATTAAGGATCATTTGCATTTTTGTCCTTACTTTATGTTGGTCTTTAATTTATGTCCCTTGTAACAAATAACTTTTTGATGGGCATAAGTTTATAATTTTGTATCATAATATTTTACAAGTTATTTTTAGAATATGACTTTAATATTTAAAGAACTTATGATCCATTAAATATAAATTCGATTGCTAAAGAATAAAAATTTAAAATTAACTATTTGAAAAGCAAATTATATAACCAAACCATTTAAACGGCAAAACATGCAATTTTATGCAAAATTACTAGTAACGCCTTCTACGAGTCCAATATCAACAACTTGTCTTACAAAAGTTGCATAAGAATTTAGATGGGCTGTGTCCGTGGGCTATTCACAAATATCGACCCAAACTGAAAAACAATCAATATACTAAGATGAAGTCTAAATGGCCATATCATATAATATTCTTCGACTAACTAATTTATTAAATGGCCGAAATACACACACATATATATGTTATGTATAAAAATATATATTATATGTATATTTTGTATAAAATATACATTACTTATACACTTTGTGTACATATTTTATTGATTAGATTACTGAATGCTTCAGACCTGTAATTATTTCGATTTGAAACTCATACTTCAAATCACCTACTTCTTTATATTCTGTTTCTATAGACGAAATGCAAGATGCTAGTTTGATCTATATTTTATATTAGACATATATAATGAAAGAAAATCACTTGCGTGATAGAAAACATAGTTTGATTAAAAAAAATATTGAATCAAAATTTAAAATTTTCAATATTTTTATGCCAAAGAATCATATACGCGCGAATTTAATATAGAATAATTTTATACTCAGTTTAAAAGTGGTCTCATTTGTAACACTGTCGTTAGCCAAATGATCCATATTTGTCATTATTGGCTAATAGACCTCATTTGTATGAAAAATTATAATCTTTATTTTAAAATTTTAAAAAATAAATAAATGCCACCTATAAATGATTAACACCCCCTCCCACTCTATTTTAACCTGCCTCCCTGATTATTCACCATTTATAAATTAGATTTACTCATTTGCTAGGTTTTTCATTAACTTTAATTATTTCGGGGTAGATTTTTCAATTTTGCAATTAAATCTTATCAACTCTCCAATTTTGAATTAAGATTACTTATGTTATTAATTTTTGATAATTTTCACCAACTTCTTCTCTCATTCATTGAAGAAAATGTCTCGAAATTCGAGTAGCTCATACAGTTCGACGAGAAGGTGTTGATGCGAAATTGATGTCTAACATTACATAGCTTGGACTCCTTAGAACATTGGGCTCCTTAGAACATTGGGAGACGTTTTTCCAAGTATTCGCTACATGAAGTAAGTAAGAATTTTCATGGGTGCTTTGTGTTTTTTCCTAATATTTGCGCGATGCATTGATCGAATTTTTGGGGTAATTTTGTTTGAGTGGAACAAAATTATAGTTTTTGGGAATGGAACGAAGGTGAATTTTCTCTCAAAGGTGGTAAAGACCATCTTCAAGTTTTTAAAAAAAAATCTAATTTGGGAGAACAAAAGGGATAAATATACCCCTCAATTCTCTGATTTAGAGAAAAATATATTCTCCATTTAAAAAGTAGTGCAAATTTGTTTCTGTCGTTTATCAAATGGGATAAATATACTCTTCTTGCTAATAGACATTCTTTTTTAAATTAAAAAAGTCATGTGGCTTTAAAGAAAGAATCAATCTCTCTAAACCTCACCCTACCCGACCCACACCCAAATCCATGACCCAATTTTTTTTTTTTGAAAAATCTAGTTATTTTATTCTCTTCCTCACACACTCACTATCAAGTTCTCTTATTCTTCCAAACCCACCAAAATACGATCGATCTCCAACAACATAAGATTTCCGGTGATACCCCAATGATTCATGATTTTCGCGATTGATCTTCAACAAAATTATCTTGTGATTCTCAGGTATGTTTCTATTACTTTCTTCCCTTTTCTTTTTTGACGATTTGTGGTGTTATGAGTTTTAGGGTAAAAAGTGTGAAAGCGTTATTGAACTATGTGTATTTTTTTTCATGATATTTTATTCATTTAAGATCTATTATCTTACTTTAATACATAATTTTTGTCTCTTTGTATGTAAAGATGAATTCTTATTAAACAGTGAAACTATTGCTATTTTGGCAATTCTTTTAAGTTCTATGAATTTTTGGGTATTACATATGATGTTATTTTAATCTTTGCTTATGTTGGTTTTCTTTTATCTTATGTTAGTATTTGGATGTGAAGAACCGAATCAAACACACAGTTTGCAGGATCATTGAATTTTATTTCATTAGTCAGATAGTGTAATCACATATAAAGACGAACTACACCATATAAAGTCACAGTCTAAAATCGTACCTTGTTACAGTTGTTCCAACTCTTTATGGAGAAGAAGTTTACACAAGAATCTTCAGGGAACTCTTACAAGAATTGAAGAAGGAAGAAGAAAAAGTTTCTCTATCTATTGTTTTGTTCTGTATCACGTTAGAAAACACAGAGGCACCACTCTTATTTAAAGAACTCAAGACACCGGTTCAGGAGGAGTCCTAACCATTGTGTCTTTTCATCCTTTAAATATAAATTAATATATAACAAATATATATATATATATATTTATTATTTATATGGATTCGGGTTGACCCACATGGATGACCCGAATCTAATTCCTTCATCTCCCACTCACACATAGTGGATCAACTCTCATTCTATTCTTTAACTTCCATACACTACGACTAGACCGTGTGACCAGTGCATACTTTGAGAGTTTCATTGCTATATATCTATTAGGAATGTATAACATCTAGATCAATGAAACTTAGAGTAGATTATAGTATGCAGTACCCTAGACCATTTATTACATTCATATAGCTCACAATCTCTTTCTTAAATTTGAGTTCATCATTATGTTATTATCTCAAAACAAACATAAAGGACCGGTCAATGAACACAACTAATGTGATAATACTTAATAATCTTCCTCATATCATGATTCTCTTAGTCTCAACGTGATATGCTTTTCTAGAGGTGTCCCGCTAGACCGAATCAAGCATGATCTCTTGGCAACATTCTAAGATAGCAAAAAATCAAATTGAATCTCAAGAAACTGATCAAAGTCATGAGGATACAATGTAAAGAAAATTTCTTATAATTTTCATGGCTTCATACGATAACAAGTAGAAATTTAAACTTGTATCGCCCTTATGGGTCATCATATGCATACATGGTATGAAACATGTATCACAGTATCAACTCCTTTCCCATGGAGCGTATGTCTTTTAAAATTAGAGACTTTGCAGATGATAGTTTAGACAACTCATGTCTAACTTTGAGTTTATAAATCTACTCAATTATTTTATTCGTCAAAAATTCACATCTGGTATTAAGAACAGACTAACTTATTTTAATCACATATGATTAAACACAAAACAAACGACATTATTATTATAAACTTCCAACTCTTTTATCACCACTTATGACAATAATTAATTTATAATTGTCTCATCTCTTTTGGTCTCTTAGACAATAGAGGCGATTGCCTGTGTGAATAGACCAATCTTTTGTCTGTCTGACATACTTCTTGTACTAATAATTTATGTACTATCCATAAAAATATTATATGTATATGAACCAACAAGTATGGATAATTAGGCACAAACTAACATTAACTTCAATAATATAGATTTACATGAACATGATAGGGAAAAATAAAAAATATAAATACATTAGCATCTACGCAAATTCAATGACTTCATATGTCTTTCATAAGCATCACATGTTATGGGTTTTCTTAAGGGATTTTCTATCATTTGATGCGTAGATATGTATTTCACGTTCACTTTCTTTTGTACAATCATGTCTCTAACAAAATTATACTTAAAATCAATATGTTTCATTTTTCCATTGTACTTGGGATCCTTTGTATAGGTTATTGCAGCTTGACTATCACAATAGATGGTCACTGACTCAATAGTGTTATTATTCACACCCAAGTGTCCCATAAAACATTTAAGCCAAATAGCTTCTTGTACAGCTGATGAAAGTGCTACGAATTCAGCTTCCATTGTTGATAAGGCTATGCATGACTGGTTCTTGCTACTCCATGATATGGTGCCAATGTTAAGCAAGAATACATGTCCGAAGGTGGATTTTCTCTCATCTAAATCTCCTCCCCAATCAGCATCAGTGTAGCCTTTAAATTGCATCATTCCCTTGATAACATAAGGAATAATCAACTGTGCCTTTAAGATACTTCGATATCTTCTTAACTGTTTTTCAATGTTGTTTTCCTGGGTCAGACTGATGTCTGCTAACTAGTCCAACAGCATAACAGATATCAGGTCTAGTACACATCATCGCATACATTAGACTTTCAATTGCATTGGCATAAGGAACCTTTCTCATTTGTTCCTTTTTTTGTGGAGTCTGTGGACATATCCTTCGACTTAAAGCTTCACTTTTGGAAATAAGAGTGTTTATGGGTTTGCAGTCTTGCTGTTAAAACATTCAAGAACTTTCTTAATGTAGAGTTCTTGTGAAAGAGATAACAATCTTTTCGAACGATCTCTTGAAATCGTAGCTCCAATAATGTATGACGCTTCACCCATGTATTTTATCTCAAATGTAGATAATAACCACTCTTTTATTTATTTTACATACTCAACGTCACTGGCAGCTAGAAGTATGTCGTCTACATACAATGATAAGTTCACAAACTTATCTTTAGATCTTTTGATGTACACACAATGGTTTTCATGAACCATAATAAATCCATATGATATGATTGCATTATGAAAACGTAAATACCATTGTGTAGAAGATTGTTTAAGGTCATAAATCAACCTATGAAGTTGGCATACTTTACACTCTTCGCCTTTCTTCATGAAATCTACAGGTTGTTCCATGAAGATTTCTTCTTCTAATTCTCCACTGAGAAAAGCTGTTTTTACATTCATTTGATGCAATTCAAGATTCAAATTAGTCACTGTTGAAAAAATTAACCTTATTGAAGCAAAACGTACAACAGGTCAAAAAAAATTTTCATAATCAATTCCTTCCTATTGTGTGTACCTCTTAGCTACTAGGCGAGATTTAGATCTCTTGATACTACCATCGACCTCACGCTTGATTTTGAGAATCCACTTGTTTCCAATAGCTTTATGCCCGATAAGTAGATCAACCAATTTTCATACATGGTTTGATTTTATTACTCCATATCCTCCTCCATTGCTTTTAACTATTTTTTCTTATCGGGGCATGTAAGAGGCTCATTTATATTTTGTGGCTCTTCTTCATCTTGTGGAGTAACTATAAATGTTTCCCCTTCGATCTCAAAATGACGACGGAAAATTTTTGGATGACTCACTCATCGAGGATGAGATTGATAAATTGAATTATCAATTGGTAAGTTACTCCCACTCGGACCAGCAATATCCATAGGATTTGATTCATATGGTGCATCCGTGGAAATAGGAACGGATCTATTGTTATTAAACTGACTCCCACTCAAATCCATTTGAATGTTTGTAGCGGAAGCGTTTTGGTCCATAGTTTCATAAAGAGACAAATCTTGAATTATCTCTCCCTGTTTAGGAAAATCATTCTCTATGAATGTAACATCGCGTGATTCTATTTCACTTACTTTGCCACTCTCTTGTTCACCTTGAACACATAACCCTTAGATTGTTCAGAGTATCGTATAAAGATACATTTCCTTCTCCTTGGATCTAATTTTTCATGTTGAGAAAAAGGATTATGAATAAAAGCAGCATAACCCCAAGGCTTCAAAATGCTTAAATCGGGCTTTCGTTTAGTCCATAACTCATATAACATAGATGTAACTGATTTAGAAGGGACACGATTAAGTATAAATGCAGTAGTGAGCAAAACATCACCTAGGTAATTTTGCTTGTGCCTTCATTGACCTAACCATTTCTATCAAGGTTCTATTTTTTCACTCTGCAACACCATTTTGTTGCGGATTGTAGGGAATAGTCAATTGTCTTTGAATTCCCTTTCATCACACAATTGCTTGAACTCATCAGAAAAATATTCTCTCCCTCGATCAGTTCTTAAAACTTTAATTTTTCTATCTAGTTGATTCTCAATTAAGTTCATGAACTTAACGAAGCAACTAATAGCTTCAAATTTATGAGAAATCAAATAGACATAACCATATCGAGTAAAGTCATTTGTAAATGTGATGAAATAAACAGCACCATATCTTGTCCTTACGTTCATTGGACCACAAATGTCACAATGAATTATCTGCAATGGAGTTTCGGCTCTCGTACCTTTTCCAAATGGTTTTCTTACAGTTTTTTCAGCCAGAAAATATTCGCAAATAGACAAATCTATTTTGTCTATAGAACCAAGAAGACCTTCTTTGGATAAGCGATTCATTTTTTATTGACCAATATTGCCAAGCCTAGCATGTCATATATTTACATCATTTTCACAATCAGAAGTAGACGTAAATAAGAAAAAATAAATATTATTATTATTGAAACTTTAAACAACATCCAATACAAAACACTTATCAAAAAAGTAACCAATGCCATATTTTATCTTGGTCAAATACATATCTAAACCATGTTCATGAAAGAAAAAATTAAATCCTAACTTAATCAACATTCTGACAGAGACTAGATTTCGATGAATTGACGGGACAAAAAATATATCATGTAGAAATAGAGTTCGGCCACCATGCATTTCAAGTTGCAGGTACCAATTCCTTTGACCTCCTCTTTTAAGTTATTTTTTACATAAACCCATTTGGTTCCTAGTGGAATTTATCGAAAATCTACGAAAGCATCTCTTTCCATCGCTATGTGTTCGGTGGCTCCCGAGTTGACAATCCACATAGGACGTGATTCAATTAAATAATTAAATAAGCAGGACAAGAAACATTTACATCACTATGTAAATTATTAATAAGGTCATGTACTTTTTTAGGCTAAGGACAATCACGAGCAAAGTATCCCTTTTTCTCACAGTTGTAGCATTTGACCCTAGCCATGTTCAGCTTTTTCTTAGGTGCAAAAACATCTTTCTCTCCTAGTTGATTAATCTTAGGCTTCTTTGAGGTTTTTCTTTTCCTCTTTTTTTGATAAAATCTATCATGCTTGCGGTTTTTACCATGTACACGTTTTGGATCAGAACTAGCCATATACGCATTTGTAGCAGTACTATCAATCCCAAGGTGCTCTTCCTCAAGTTTCAAATGACTCTTAGCATCTTTCATAGTTTTGATGCTAATGCTATGGGTCAAATGCATTTTCATATTTTCTCAGTTTTGGGGTAGGAATCGATTCATAACTTGGATTTATTACTTTTCGGTCAACAGATGGCTGACATCTTTCAGTTCATTCACTATATTCGTCATGTGGCGCAGATGCTTACGCATAGTATGATCAGGACGTTTCTTATAATTATCAAACTTAATAATAAGCGCCCTTAACTTGGCAACTGAAGTATGACCAATTTTCTTTTAATACGGACCACATGTCCTTGGCATTGTCATATTGTCGAAACTCTCTCATGATATCATTATCCATGCTGCTCAGCAACGTTATGCGAGTAAGAGAATTTTTCTTTTTTCAAGCTTGATAAACCTCAAGATCTCTTGCATGTTGGGATGTATTGCCACTTTCAGGAAGTGTCATAGACACATTAAGAACCTCAAGAGCATCCTGCTCTTCCAGGACATACTGGATTTTTATGCTCCATATTTCATAATTATCACCATTAAGCTTATCACCCTTGTTAAGCTCAGCGATGATGTTCTTTGCAGCAGTAGAGATACTGATTTTTAAAGAAAATTATAAATTATTGTAAAACAACTATGTACAATTATTGTAGCCTAAATTTATATACATAATAATTCTTAAAAAATATAACTATGTCAATATTTATTTCATATCAGGTTCAGAATTGAAAGCTCACTAAGTTTCCGATCATCATCTGAATTCTAATATGTTGTAAATCTAACATAATTAATCATCTAAGAATTAGTTATCTCAAATCACATAAATTCAAGATATAATTAAAATACAAATTCTACAACAAATATAGAAACGTTAAATAATAATAATAATCTAAATAATTAAATTCTATAACAAATATAGAAATGTTAAATAACAAAAATAATATAAAGAATTAAATCAAGAAATCATACAAGTCATTTCACATACAAACAATCAATGTACAAAATAAATATATATTTTTACATTTTTCATGTGAATTCGAACAAATTTAATAAAATTTTGCCGCAAGTCTTTAGGCAATAATGATATCTCTCTTGGAACTATGGGTCTTACTAGCTTTGACCTATTATTATTTCTTATAGGCAACCCAAGAGAACGACACACAATCTTCTGAACCTTCAAGTCAGTATACTTATTTACAAGATCTTAAAGTAACGCCCTATAAGATACCAACATATGGTGATCAAATTTATGCCACGATATATCAAGCAACTCCTTTTGAAAATCGTTAGGCAACGCAGACCGTAAAGCCATGTATTTCTTTTCAACACTTAATAAACCCCCAACCCAAATGATTTTTTGAATTTCCTTATTAATTCTTGTAATTTATTTCACAAAAAGTAGAAAATCATCATCTTATACATTGGATTCTAGCAGCAGATTGACCAAATTGCTAATCATGACTTTCACCCTACTATTTTTTTGCTTTGTGAAAACTCGTTTGAGAGTCCTTATCATCACCATAATTTTCTGTAACATATACAAAAAATGATCAGGACTAACCACATATACATATCCACATACATACATAAAAAATGATGATAATAAAGTTTTACTATAAAACTTTATATATTAATATGGCTTAAACAACTATGAAATCAACAAATTTTCAATTTGAAGTTAAGGAAGCAATATATATTTTTTTAAAATTTACATAGTAATAAAAAAAGTCTTAGAAGAGAAAATTTCTTCACAGAGTAGAAAAAAATTCCTCAGTATTGAACATGATCATATCTCTATTTAAAACTTCAAAGAGAATTGAAAAAAAAAGAGTAAAAAAAGAATGACTAATCTGTTCCTTTTTTTTCAATTTCTATATAACCATATGTTTTCTTTCTTTGGAGCCTTAATACAGATTCTTTTTCCTTTTTTTCTTTTATTAAAAAAAATTCTTATATAAAAACTTTAACAAATTTAAAAAAATAAACTGTCCTCCGACAGAATGTCTTTCTACGTAAAGAAATGGAAAATATTTTCTTTTGATTGATAAATAGAGAAAATGTTATCATCTTTTCAATTTAATGGCTTTCATTCTGTATCACAGAATATTGCAACAATCAGAATATAACAATTACTCATGACAGTATTTTCAACACAAAAAAAAATGACTAGGAAGTAAACAAAAAATCTATGCTCTGATACCAATGAAGAATTGAATCAAACACACAGTTTGCAGGATCATTGAATTTTATTTCACTAGTCAGACAGTGTAATCACATACAAAGACGAACTACACCGTATAAAGTCACAGTCTAAAATCATACCTTGTTACAGTTGTTTCAACTCTTTACAGAGAAGAAGTCTACACAAGAATTTTCAAGGAACTCTTACAAGAATTGAAGAAGGAAGAAGAAAAAGTTTCTCTGTTTGTTGTTTTGTTCTGTATCATGTTAGAAAAGATAGAGGCACCACTCTTATTTAAAGAACTCAAGACACTAATTCAGGAGGAGTCTAACCATTGTGTCTTTTCATTCTTTAAATATAAATTAATATATAACAAATATATATATATATATATATATATATATATATATATATATATATATATTATTTATATGGATCCAAATTGACCCACATGGGTGACCTGAATCTAATTCCTTCAGCATGAGAACAAATTACTCATTCTGAAGATTGGTTCGATCCTCTTCTCTTAGTTGTTTATTGATTTTGATTGAAGGAGAACAATATTGATCCTAAATCTCTGAAGAAAATATCAGAGAGCTATGTGTCTAATGGTGATATTAAAAGGTATTTCTTCGGAATTAATTCCCTTCATTTAACTGCTTGGACTCCACAAATGCCGGTCCACATTTTTATAAGTGTTCACAGAGTGGAGTAAGTATATTTTCATGGGTTAATTATGTTGGTATAAAATTTGAATAAATGTTATTTAATTACAAGTTCTTTTCAGGCACGAAAATATGACTTTTGGGATTGAAAAGGACCAAGGTTTCCTCCTAGAGCAGTAGAATTGCTCTATGATTTGAAAAGAAAAGAAAAATATCTTTGAAATGAGAACAATATTGCAAATTTAGAATGTTCCAAAAATATGTTGAAAGAGAAAATGATTGATTTGGAGTGTTCCAACAACATGTTGAAGGATAAGATGACTTATTTGCAGTGTTCTACTGTTGAAGTTTTTGGACCACCAACAAATTTAAGGAAGAAGTTGTTATATTATTTTTCATTAGGTTGCTTTGTTGGATACATTGCCGCATGGTTGTTGAACTAAATTTTGTTGTATGAAGTTAACATTTTAGTATGATATAGTCTAACTTTTTTTTTCATGGTTAGTTTGTTTTATATATGATTTTCATCAACTTTTGAATGTATGCAAAGGATGTGAAAGTTAATTTATTTTTTCCTCATTTTTCATAAGTTTAGTTATGATTTCGGATATCAAAATGTTGAATTCTAGCTAAATCTTTAGTGAAAGGTGAAACCTTGTGGGGTTGTTTTATTTTCTCATTTTTTTCACAAGCATAGTTATGATTTCCTCACCAAGCTGCTGGTAATTTCTTCAGCAAACAAGTAAAATAATATATTTCCTTCTCCAGTCTTTTTGCGTCATCTTATGAAAAAGTTGAAACTGAATTGTCTTTGTCTTTCTTCTTGGGAAAAGATTTCTTTATAGTGTCTAAACCCTGATTAAAAAGAAATTAACATCTTGGTGACATGATCAAAAGGGACCATTTTGATACCTTTACTGTAATCAATGCAATCCCCCTTTCTTCTTCATATTTACTGTAATTTTTCATTTTCTTAATACTAGCTACTTTACTTTCTTCCATGTTGTAACATGACACTTGCTTCCTCTCCTCCTCTATCCCCCCCTCCCCCACAACCCCCCTCCCCCTCAACTATCTTCTTTTGTTGCGTTATGAACACAATTTAGATGCAGTAACTTCGATTGGACACTTGTGTAAAGCTAATTTGGCACCCAAGAATTAATATATAAAACTACTCTTTCCAGAGGTGTATCCCACCATTAATTCTCCATCTGGCTCCACTACACTTTTTTTCAAATCTTGTATTTAGAGATCTACTAAAATTACGTAAATATATAGCAATTCAAAATCTAACACACTTCAATTTAATAACCCAGAAATAATCAAAGTCCAACACACTTCATTTAGATATTGCAGATGCACAACCATTATGCCTACACACATCAACCAATGTTGCACCATTGATCAACAAAATTAGTTTAACCTTCAAGTGGTTAAATCAACCACAAATATCTATCTTATGGCCGGCAACAAAAAAAATTATTTGAATTTACATCATATAATGCTATCCAAAATAACCACCTAATGTCAAATATAGTAAACTATACAACAACTTCTAAACAAGATCATCATCAAGACCCACATGGAATCTTCCCTTCCTTGTTATTTGCTTCACTCTTTTCTTCATTACTTCGGCTTGCAATAGACCAGTTGTGACTGCTTCCTTACCCTTTGAAGTAGTCTTTTTTGGTGAATATGGTAGATCTAAAGGGGTAGAGATTCCTATGGCATCCTCCTTAAAAGCAATCTTCCTGTTTTTCATTGTTGCAATTTCTAGAGACCTCCTTTCCAACCTTGTTCGTGTCTCAAAAATTACCATTGGCCTCAATAGTGGATCTTCTTCATTTCCAATCTCAGGACCATAGGCAGTTGATTGTTGTGTTTGAGATTATTGGGTTGTATCCTCTATCTCATACTCTACATTGGCACTTTGTGTAGTGGTTTGTCTAATATGACTCCTAGACCTTTGATTGCTTATTTTCTTATTTCTTCCTTGTGAACTTTCACCACCTTTATGGTCCTTCAAATTAAAAAAAATGTTGTGATTTCAAAGAAGGGAAAAAAATGAAGGTTGAACATAAACTTAATATACGGTTAAGCACTTAATACAGTTTAAACATAATAAAGTTAACTTAATAAAGTTTAATTTAATAAACTTAATAAAGTTAGCTTACTAAAATAATACAGTTTAACTTAATAAAGTTAAGCTTAAACATAAACTTAATATAGTTCATGCTTAAACTTAAACATATTCTCAAAACTAATTGTACATGCGTTGCTCCACTTTCAAAACCAATAAAGTATAATATCAGATAACTAGCTGTCAAGATATTTTATGTTTCTTGATATAGGAATATATAGATACATCCAACGGACAGAAACGTAAGTGTCTCAGTCAGCTACAAATAAGTAAAATCTCTCCAGTAACCTTTCTACAATCTAAATCATTCTAAGTAGATGAATTAGTCAAACAATTAATTGCAACTATGTGCATCAAAATTTTCATATTAACATAACCACCAAGTTCACTAATTAATCTATAATGCAATAACCAACAAACACCTAATGAGGGACACTTCGATAGAATTAGCTCAAGAAGTTCAAAGATGATAGACTTTATTTTGAATGAATAATATTCATTCTTCTGATATTTGTTAAGTCTTGAGCCGGTGTACAACTCATATGATTTGACAAATCATTTAGTCGTAGCAGCAAAATATACTTAGATTCACTCGCATAGACTTTTGTATAAGGTACACTGACTGATCTCTATGATAATATATTGAACCTATTAAGTAGATTTACCTATATATATTGTTGCTATCTATAGGTTTTTCTTTAAAGGAAAAATGAATTAACATATTATTTTTGTGTAGCTGTATTTTTTTAATAAGGTAAAGGTTTCATTAAACAAAATGAAAGTACCAAGTTGGTGCAAGAATACAAGAAGAAAGGCTCATCAAAGCCGATCACAAGTTCCTCACTAGCATCTCTATAAAATAAAAGCATTATTCTATATTATGTTGCTCTTACACCAGTTCTAGTTGATCTATCATTTCATGGATTACATACATCTGAGTGGACCAAATTGATTAGGTGAATTAAAATAAAAAACTTAGAATAGTTACCTTAAAACATCCCCTTGTATTATGATTAAAATCACCATACTTGTTGCATCTCATTAGATTTTCCGTTCTGGACTGCTTCTATACCCCCTTCCTCAAGCTTGCCTCATCAGATTGTCTACTTCTTTTCATCTTGGGTCTACCAACAAGTTTGACAATTTCTGGAGGTTCCATTGCTTGATCATGATTTATTTTTCAAAATTGGAGACCCCGAATTGGCTGTAACTTGTGCTTATATGTCAATAAATAAGCTTCTTTTTTGTACCCCTAGTGGATCTCTTCCAATGGATCAATTTTTTTGTGCATGAGTGCCTTGATAGCATGGTGACATGGTATTCCACCCAAGTCTCATAACCTGCAGATGCATTTTTCAGTTTCAAATTCACTGTATACCAATCACCTTCATCTTTCACCTCATAACCATAATTTCCATTGAACTCAATTCTACAAGTGGTAGCCATTAATCTATAGCCATTTTTACAATTTCATAGCTGTTGGACTGATATTAATTGGTCAACTCATAGCCAATTCTTCATTTTTCACCAACATATTCATCACCTTCACCCTGATTTCCTCTAGCATTTTAATGATTGGTTTTTGTCTAGATTCAGGTATCCAGCTATTAAAAGACTCAGACTCAGTAAAGTTATTGTCCACCAGTAGGTTCTTACATTGAGTATCAAAATATGCCCTACACTATTTACTTAGAGGAAAATGAAAAAGATCCTTGGCTGAATCTTTGTGCGCTTTTTCTAACACCTTCAAAGTGTCTTTGAACTCTTCTTCATAGGTACTTCATGCATACCACCACATCAATTTTTTCTCTTTTCCACTCCTTCACTTCTTACACCAGTTGACTTCTATATGCCTCATACAAAACCTATGGTGTGCTTCTAGAAGGACATTGGCTAGAGCATCCAACAGACCCTACATATCAAAAGAAAGTAAATGGCAGTAAGAAAAAAGGTAAAGTAATGACAACCAAAAAAAGAAAAATAATACAATAAGTTACCTTTTGCATGTTAGAAATAAATGTCACATTTTCACCACTTTTCAGCTCCAAAGAAATCATCAACAATTGAATAAACCAGGTCCATGTTCTTGTATTTTCCTTTTCCACTACTGCCCAAGTTATTGGGTAAAAATGATTCATTGAGTCTTGATCAATAGCTACCAATAATTGTCAACTTACATTTTTCTTTAAGAAATATTTCATCTAATCTAATTATATGTCTCAAACTTCTCCATCCATGCTTTAAAGCCTTGAAGAAAATGTACATTCTTAGAAACCTTCTTTTATTTTCTTCGAGTGCATCTTTAGATATATTAGTAACCACATCAATTCCTGAATTTGTCTGCCTAAGTTCCTATCCATAAGCTTCAAGTCTATTGTAGTCATTTTTGAAACTGTCTTCCAGCTTATCAAGACCCATTATTTTGGCCCTTTTAAGCTTGTCTCTTGAGACATTCAACTTGAAATTTTTTTTTTTTGTCCTTTTATGTCTTTGATAGAGTATCTTGAATTATTTTAAATTTTCTTCTTAAAATAAGTAGCTAATGCAGCACTTGTCAATGGATTGACAAAATAATCATCACAAGTATGCTCTTCTACCAATGTTTTGACCTTAAAAGTAGCCAACTTTCCATCCTTTGATGTCAAAAGAGTAAAGAGACAATCACCATAATCACACTTATACCTAATTCTTATTAAATCACTCTTTTTTATTTTCTTTACTTCTTCTTGTTAGCCATAACATAAAAGCTAACCACATCCCTAGCTTCTTTAAGAGTCCTAAAGGTCATACCTAATTCCAATTTCTTAAACTTTTCAAGTCCATTAGTCTGTAGTCACTACTTGTTTTTATTATTTACTAGGTCTTTAGTAGATTATTAGGATTAGAATTATCTATCCATCTGTGGAGTTAGCTTAAGAAATTATTAGACTAATAGTGTATGTATATTTGCTGCATTCCTACAATAAAGGTATTAAATTCTACAGCATTCTATATTGTTCTCTTATGGTATCAGAGCCTCCACAAACTCTATCCACTAAGATCCTTATTTTTTTCTCCCGCCCATACTTCAAAAAATTAACAAATATTACCAGCATTATTAATGTTGATAATAATAGTGGTGCAATGATCGTCCAATATAATTTTTCTTCACAATTGCCAATAAAATTAAATGGCAGTCAAAATTTTACAACATGAAAGACACAATTTTTCATGCTCATGCATGGTCACGATATCTATGGTAATCCAAATGAATTTATCTTGTTCCATCTCGCATTGTCACAACTAACATAGTTTGTAGTACCAATTCGGTATTTACTCTTTGATTTCGTTAAGACCAACTCATTCAAATTAAACTCGTGGTATCTGTAGATCCAATGATTTTTTCTATTGTTGTAGCTGTCGTTACAACAAAAAAGCCTGGGATTCATTGCATATTGCATATGCAAACAAGTTCCAAATCAGAATTTTCAGTCTTCGTGATTGACTTGCGACTCGCAAAAGATTTCAAGCCAATCACTAAATATTAGCAAAATATTATATATCTCTCTGATGATTCCTCTACTACCGGTGCCCTAGTCATATATGTTGAACTCATTGTTAAGATTCTCAATGGTTTGGGACCTAAGTTTTATAAAATTTCAGCAGCGATACGTGCTTATGAATTTACTATTACATATGAAGAACTCTATGAAAAGCTTCTCAATCATAAATTTTTCTTGAAGCATTAAGAGTCGAAAAAATCTTCAAATCCAATCACTGTAGTTATCTCCAAATAATATAAGACTAGTAATGATAATTCTATGAATTATAATAATCGTCGCATTCCCAATAATACCAACAATAACACTCAAAAATGGAGATTCAAAAATCGTGTTGCTCATACTAATCAGTGGCGCTCTTTGAATACCACCAACAATATTGCAAGTGTTCGGTGTCAATTGTGCAACAAACTAGGTCATATTGCAAGTGTCTGTAGATCAAAATCTAATAATTATTTTGAAGCCAAGTTCAACTACATTGTTAGCTTCCACATATCAACAAATCCTAAAATACCTAATTCTGGCACATCATATCACATAATTGTTGAACCACACAACTTGATGAACGCAATAGCATGGAGCAGAAAAATCATTTATAATTATTTCACAAGATAAAAAAGAGCCACAAAATATAAATGAGGCTCTTACATGTCTTCCTAATAAAAATGATTAAAAGCAGTCGAGGAGGTATGGAGTCAATGAAATCAAATCAAGTATGGGATTGATTAATATACCTATGAGTCGTAAAGTTATTGAAAATAAGTGGGTTCTCAAAATCAAGCATAAGGCCGATCAGAGGCGGATCCAGAATTTGAAGATTACGAGTGCCATATTATTTTAAATATAGACGTATTGATTAAATCGATCAAATATTTAAACTATTTTTTTATTTTGTAAATAGAAACTTAGAGTGACTTCGGTTTGATTGTTTGTCTTTTCAATTTATAAAAATAAACAGATCGAACAAATATATATATATATATATATATATATATATATATATATATGCATCAACGAGTTTTTATATTCTTAAAACATTTAATGATGACATAATTATTTATATTTATAAATACTTCACGCTCTATGTAATAGATCAAATATAAAGAGGCTGCAGAATTTCGTATATAATTTTAGTAATAAAGACAAAGTCTTATGTTAAGGTATTGATTCAGACCAATAGAAAATCTAAAAAGGCCAAAGAAATCAAATAAGATTTCAGTATAATTTTCATGTCGTCCTTTATGACAACATGCATTTTATTTCGTAAATTAAAATTTTCAATAATATTTAAATTGTCATAGCCTAATCTATTTTTTATATGCATTTTATCCAAATAATTTAGATAATAGAACAAAGAGTAAAAGAAAATTTATTGTCGAGTTTTTAAAATTTTGACGAAAAGAGAGGACAAAGAATTTGTTGAAAGAAGAAAATTATTACTCCTTCTGTCTCAATTTATATGACACTGTTTCACTAAATTCAAAATTTAAGAAGGAAAGGAAGATATTTGAAATTTGTGATCTAAAATAAACCTTAGACATTTGTGTGGCTATAAAAATTTTCATTAAGAATTAAAAAAAAAATTAAAGTAAAGTTGTTTCTAATAATAGAAAAGAAATATTTCTTTTTGGGATATACTAGAAAAGAAAAATGTGTCATATAAATTGAGACAGAAAGAGTAATATTTTATGCTTAAAATAAGAAAAGAGAAAAATAAAATCAGCAAAAATTAAAATGAAAAACTGTCAGCAAAAATCAAGTTATGAATTTTACAATTTAGATATTAGATGGATGATATTAATATAAATAGTGATGTATATCATAAAAATATGGTGTCCATGGCCCAATGGATAAGGCGTTGTCTCTTGTTCTGGTCATCGTGTGTTTGAACCTGGCATTGAACTTTTTTCTATAAAAGAAAATTAACATTGCAGCTTAAAAATGTGGCGACAAATTGTAGCTACTTCGATTTGAACTCGCAACCAAGAGGTATAACACTTGACCATTAACACTAGCACCAAGCACTAACTTGATACTATGGGTGACAAGTCTAATATTTATAAGATATATTATATATATATATACATATATATAAAAATTTCAACCAAAACTTTCGGGTGCCATGGCACCCCCACTGTTACACGTAGATCTTTCCCTGAGGCCGATGGTAGTATTGAGAGATTTAAAGCTAGTCTAGTAGTTAAGGGGTACACACAATAGAAAGAAATTGATTATAAAAAAAACTTTTTCACATGTTGTACATTTTGCTTCAATAAGGCTAATCTTGTCAGTAGTGGCTAATTTGGATCTTGAATTACATCAAATGGATGTAAACACAAATTTTTCTCAAATAGAGAACTAGAAGAAGAAATCTAGATGGAACAATCTGTAGGTTTCATGTAAAAAATCAAAGAGCATAAAGTATATGGATTTTATAGGTCGATTTATGGCATTAAATAATCTTATAAACGATGGTATTCGCATTTTCGTAATGTGATTATATCATATGATTTTATTATGGTTCATGAAGTTAATTGTGTGTACATCAAAAAATTCAAAGATAAGTTTGTGATCTTATCACTGAATGTAGACTACATACTTATAGCTAGTGATATATAGTATGTAAAAGAAATAAAAGAGCGGTATCATCTACATTTGAGATAAAAGACATGGGTGAAATGTCATATATTCTTGGAGTTAAGATTTCAAGAGATCATTCGAAAAGATTTTCATCTCTTTCACAAGAAACTTACATTAAAAAAGTTCTTGAACATTTTAATATGTCAGACTGCAAACCCATAAATACTTTTATTTCTAAAAGTAAAGCTTTAAATCGAAGGATGTGCCCTCAGACTCCACAAGAGAAGGAACAAATAAGAAAGATTTCTTATGCCAGTATAATTAAAAGTCTAATATATGTTATAATGTGTACTAGACCTGATATCTGTTATGTTATTGGGCTAGTTAACAGATCTCAATCTAACCCAGGACAACAACAATGGAAAGTAGCTAAAAGAATACTAAGGTATCTTAAAGGCACAATCGACTATTCCTTATTTTATCAAGAAAATGATTTACAACTCAAAAACTATACTAATGTTGATTGAAAAAAGAAATTGGATGAGAGAAAATCCACCCTAGACTTGTATTCTTGCTTGACAATGGCGTAATATCATGGAATAGTAAGAAGAAGCCATGCATAGCTATATCTATGATGAAAACTAAATTTATAGTGCTTTCAACAGTTGTGCAAGAAGCTGTCTGGCTTAAATATTTTCTAGGATACTTGCGCGTGAATAGTAACACTATTGAGCAATAATTATCAACTTGTGATAGTCAAGCTGCAATAGCCTACCGAAAGAATTTCAAGTACCATGAAAAAATAAAATATATTATACTAAGTATAATTTTATTAGAGACATGATTGTACAAAAGAAAGTGAACGTGAAATACATATTTATGCATCAAATGATAGCAGATCCCTTAACGAAACTCATAGCATGTGATGCTAATGAAAGACAGGAAAAAGAATTGGGTTTGCTTAGAAGTTAATATTTATATTATATATTTTTTAATCATGTCCATGTAAATTTATATTATTGAATTTAATGTTAGTTTACACTTAATTATTTATGCATGTTGATTCATATACATATAATATTTTTTATGTATAGTACATAAATTTTTAGTACTAAGAAGTATGTCAGGCAAACAAAAGATTGACATATTCACATAGACAATCACCTTTATTGCCTAAGAGATAAATAGAGATGAGACAATCATAGACTAATTATTATCAGAAGTGATAATAAAAGATAACTAAAGGTTTATAATAAGAATATCGTTTGATTTTTGTGTTTAATTATATGTAATTAAAATGAGTTAGTTTGTTCTTAGTTCCAGATGTGAGTTCTAATAAATAAAATGATTGAGTAAATTTATGAACTCAAAATTAGACATGCGTTGTCTGAACTATCATGTGCACAATATTTAATTTTAAAAGAAATACACTTCTTGAAAAAGAAGTTGAAATCGTGATACATGTTTCATACCATGTATACATATGATGACCCATAAGAGCGATATCAGTGGCGTACGCAGAATTCTTCGTAAGCGGTATCACAATTTTAAAAGATGAGTAAATGAAAGAGTAAGAGTAAAAAAGTTTTAAAAAAATGAGGCTAAGTGAGCTTGAACCCCTAACCTTCAACATGAAAGAAGGAGTTCCTAACCATCAAGCAAATGCACAACTTTGTAAATAAGGAGTGTCCTTTTAGTATTTGTACCTTATATTTTTATCTTTTATTATTTATATATATGTGTATTTAGTAAAATAATTTGACGAAGCAATATCACGTGACACCCCTCGGGTAAAGGTAAATCCACCCCTGGGCGATATAAATTTAAATCTTTACTTATTATCGTGTGAAGCCTTGAAAATTAAAAGTAATTTTCTTTTACAGTGCACTCTCATGACTTTGATCAGGTCTTGAGATTCAATTTAGTGTTTGATATCTTAAAATGTTGCCAAGAAATCATGGTTGATTCGATCTGGCGAGATATCTCTAAAAAAGCATATCATGTTCAGATTAGGAGAATCGTGATTTTTGACACAAGAACATAATGATGAACTCAAATTTAAGATAGAGATTGTGAGCAATATAAATGTGATAAACGATATAAGGTGTTGCATACTATAATTCTATTCTAAGTTTCATTATCGAGATGTTATATACGTATAGCAATAAAGCTCTCAAAGTATGTACTGACAACACGGTTTAGTCATCAGGTATGAAAGTTACATTATAGGAATGAGAATTGACCCATTATATGTGGGTGGGAGATGAAGGAATTAGATTCACGTCATCCATATGGGTTATCTGAATTCATATAATTAATAAATAAATATATAAATATATTTGTTATATATTTAATTTGAATCAAAGAATGAAAGAATATAACAGCTAGGACTCCTCCTGGACTGATATCTTGCACCCTTTAAATAAAAGGGAGAACATTTGTGCTTTCTACGTGAACAGAAAAATAGCAAACTAAAAAACTTCTCCTTCTTTCCTCTTCAATTCTTGTAATGTTTCGTAACGATTTTTGTGAAGATTTTTCCTGATAAACATTGAAACAACTTTATAACGAGATACGATTCATAGACTGTAATTTTTCAATATAATTCGTATTTACATACATATAAAATTACACTATCTAATTAATAAAACGAATTCAATAATCCTACAAACCAGATATTTAACTCAAATTCTTCATATATCATATACATTTGGGATACATTTGAATCTTGGTCCTGTTTTACATATACTATGTGATTTCTTAAAGTTGTGGAACTCAATCAAAAAATGGAATAGTATCTAATATTTTGGGAAATCACATAATTAAAAGAGTATCATACCAAATTAATTAGTTAAAGGGTACGTGGTGCTCAAGCTGGAGAAGGAGTAGGGGCCATAGGGGAACGGTTGGGAAGCTGTTGGTCTACTCTTATTTATTATGATGATTATGAAGAAATCAAAGTAGGGTAAGTTATATATTTTTTTCTCTATCCTTACTTGTTGAATATTAATTTAATATATTTATTTAAAAAATAATAAATAATAAATAATTTTATTATAATATTTTTTAAATATAATAAATTTATCTAATATTTTGTGAAATTACTATGGAAGTATATTAAATTTGATTGAACAATAAGTTATTCCGAAATAACTAATTTTAGATTTAGTTGATATAACATTTCGAAATAACTTATTATGAAAATAGTTATCCCAAATTTATAGTGTTATTTTTATCTCACTCTGTGGGAAGACTGATTTCGGAATAAGTTATACCAAAATTTTATCTCAGTCAAACTTGAGATAAACCCATATTTATTCCCTATTTTTCATTAAAGGTGAGATAATAATTTTGAAATAACTAAACCTATTAGTTATCTCGGGATAACTTGTTTCCAAATCAAACGAACCCTGTCATAAATTATGTCTTAATTTTTTTAAAATGAACATCTATTTTAATATAACGGATAGATAAAAAAAATATTTAATTTATCAATTAAAAATTATTATATTTTTTAAATAAATATATAAAATCATATTATTATTCTGATAAACGACTATTTATATTAATTTTTCATAGAAGTAACCATTTAAAAAAAAATCAGTTTACACTAGAGTGTCATTCTACTTTAAACCACTCAAGTTGTTGGGTATGTTGAACCTCTGGAATCTTCTACCTTCTTCTCAGTATTTATAAGTTAAAAGTATTGAGCTAAAATAATTTAAAAGATATTATTAATATGATGATTTTTCAAAAAGTATTAATATCGTCATTAAAAATATTGTGCACTTTATATGTAGTAATTTTTTTAGCTACTAACAGAGACGTATCCAATAATCAAGTTATGGGTTCATTTTGAACACATAGAATTGAGTTTGGGTTATGGATAATCTGCTAAAAAATTTATTAAATATATATAAATAATAGATTTTAAAAGTCAATAAATATGATGGTGGTGGAAAAATTACTAAATTAAATCTATAAAATTTAATTTTTAGATTCATTTTTTATTAGTAATATAGAATTTTATTTGCACACCCAAGATGGAGCTCACTTCATATTTTCATAATCATTCAAGTTCTACTAGTATTATTACTTCATGATACTCTCTCTGTCTCAAATTATTTGTGGTTAATTTTAAAAATAATTATCTCAAAATATTTGTCATTTTAGAAATTTTAGATAAGTTAATTTTTTTTTTTAATTTTATCCTTAGAACTTCCCCCATCTCAAATTATTCGTTGCATTTATATTTTCTATTTTACTCTTGGTATAGTTTTTCGTGAAGGCTATAAAATTCTTGATTATTGAGTAAATATTTAATTGAGAAAGATTATAACTTAGACTATATAAATGCAATTAAAGTAGTCAAAAACGAGTCCTAAGTAATATTTTTTAAGGACCTTGTAAAGCAAAAAAAAAAAAAAAAGATAATTTGAGATGGAGGGAGTAAGTAATTGTTCTTGAAAACTATAAACACTTTAATAGAATAAGTGGTATTTTACATAATCAAGAAGACATTAATGATGTTCTTTTAATTTTACCCTTATTTAAATGGAGAAAGTTTTACATAATCAAAAAAATACTAAAGAGTTATATCTTTTTCAAGATATTTATTAAGGGTAAGCGGGTAAAAAATATATTTTTCTTTTTAGGAATGAGTAATTTTCTTAAGGGGTATGTCCAAACTAAAAACACCACTTATTTTAAAATGAAATAAATATCTTGAAACATAAATAAAGATAAAATACTTTTCTAATTAATATTTTCTTTAAAAAATGTGTAAAAGAAAAACATAATAAATAATTTGAAACCATGAAATTATGTTATTAATGTTTTAAATTGAATAGTGGAATTTAGTTATATAACAACTACTCATTTTTGTGTTTGACAAAAATGCATGTTGGGTAAATTGATAGCATTTCTTGCTTCGTAATAATTACTATTACACATTAATAATTACAAACTAACACTGTAACTAATTATCAACCACTGTATATAATGTAAAAGAAACAAAAAGTAAGATATGAAATTAAATAAACCAAAAGAAATGTAACCAAAGGAGAAAAAAAGAAAAGAAAAAGACCCCACAGCTTTAATCGCGTGCTCAAACATCTAATAATTTTCAGTACAATACGACCCACATATTCACATTATTTAATTAGAACTTGGATATAAAGTGTATTGATGGAATATTAGCTTATATTCATGTGAATCGTGATAGGATAATTGAAATTTTTTTTTATTAATTAAAAATTTCAGGTTTTAAATTTTTTTTTATTAAAAATATCATCCTGAAAAATATATTCTGTGATGTGCAAATTTAAATTTATTTTAAATTTCAATATAAACATCAGATGTTGAATAAAAATTCTTTTTAAAAAATACTAACTTATAATATTGGTAACGAATGGATGAAGAAAATCCATTGTCTCAAATTTGTAAGGACAAGAAATTCCTTTCTAGGTTGTTAGTTGGATATATGTCTGGATTTGTGACCCTACAAAAATATTTACGAGAAAACTAATAAAGCAAAATTAATTATTGAATATTCACTATACCTATTTAAGTTTTTTTTTTAAACTTAATATGCGTCATTACAAGGCAAATAGTTGTTTGGAGAGAATATTACTTAAACTAATACGAATAATCGAGGTAAAACTTGGCCGTTTTAATCTAACAAAAGTAGTTCTCATTTTATCTGCTTCAAGCAGCTTACAAACAAATAAGAATAAATTTTCACTTGTGATTAAAAGATAAAAAATCACTTGTAGTTCATAAATTCTTTCATTAGAGTTAATTTGGCAGTAATAATTTAAGTAATTCGCTGTTAATTAATCCTAATCAAGTTTTTTTATGAGGAAGAGATTTTAGATTAATATACCACGCCTAACTAAATGAAAGAAAGTAAGAGAGAGAGTGGCCGTCTATTTCTTAAATGCTCTGACGTTTTGCGTCCGTGGGATCAACTCCACCTTAGAGATCTTTCAGATCTGCAACTAAAATCTCTCGAGTGGGAACAGGATCTCCTGCTACTGATAGGTATGCAATCGAAGAATCTGGATCTCTGAGATATGGAGATGATATGCTCGAACTGGACCGCATCTCGATTGCATATGGATAATCTGCTGCCTCTTTCTTTGATTAGGTCGAATATGTCGTTAACATTTGTGGTGGATCGACGAGAGTGCGCGTAGCCAAGAGTGTGGTTGGTGTAACCTCCCGTGTGCTAGCTGTGCCTTTTATGTTTATTCGCCCACTCCTTCATAGAGCGATGACTAACAGTCGGAAATGCAGAATTTTATTAGTAGAGCCTAAAAGTAACGCTTGGCTCGATTCCAACCACGGATGGGTATATATTTCATTCATATCACCGGTCTCACATGGATGAAGATGCTTCTGCTTAATATAACTTTTTTTTATAAACTAATTATTTTGAAAATTTTACTAATGAAGATATTAAATTGTTCATCTTATGTAGGAATTTTAAATAATATTTGTGTATTATCTTTAAACCTAACTCTAACTTACACCTTTTTGTTTTCCAATAGTTAATTTTTTTGTTTTTTCACTTTCTGATGAAGGAAAGGGAAGAAAAATACTTACTTTTTGACAAGTACAAAACTTTATATTAATCATGACTGTTGTGGACCCAAAATCCAGAAATGTTTTAACACAAGATCAGTTAAAGGATTGTTTATTGTAATGCTAATCACTAAGCAATCTCAGAATGTAATTATGATACCAACCTTTAATTCAATTAATATCAACTTAAAATATTTAAGAAAGAAAAATTGGACCTACCAAAGGAAAACACATTAACCCCATTTTTGCAAAGTATAATCATTACAACCATTTGCTAACCATAAAGTTAGGGGTATTGGCAGTATTTTCACTTTTTAAAGATAGTTAAATAGTCTCTTCGATTCAATATAATTATCTTGCTTGCTAAAAATAATTGAGTCAAAATAATTATTATTTTAAAAAATTAAAATATAATTAATTATTAATTTTTATATTTATCCTTACTTAATAAATATGAAAAGATTAATATGATAAAAAAGAAAATAATATTAAATCAAAATCACATTTCTGAATAAATTGCATGTGGTCCAGCACTAATGGGATTAATTTACTTCAACATTTTGACTAAAACTTGTGAATTTTGACATTTTGATCCAGAATTATGTGTTTGGTTGTTGGAAAAGCTTTTTTAGTTGATCTGTTTGAAATTTGTTGAAAAAAGTTGACGACCTTATTATTTCTATTTTGTTGTATTTATTACTTTTTTTTATTTACAAATTTCTAATTTATACAAAATTTTCACCTGCTTTGGATGATATATTTACTCATTATCTCAAACTTTTTTAATACTTTTTCCGATCTTAAAGAATTTAATGAGTTAGGATGGATCGATTCTTCATTTTAGAGAGTCTTAAAATAGCCAATTCAATCCAACACCAAAAGGGTCACGGGCCAGCCCTTTATTATTATTTTTCGATCTTTTTTTTAGAAGAAATTTTTTTTTAATATACATTTAAATTTATAGGTATGACAATTTGTTAAAACTTCTAACAAATGATTATATAAAAAAGTGCATAATTATACAAGAACTTATAACATATTCAACACCAACACATCGTCAAGCACATTTAAATCCGTTGATAAAATTGTTTTAATTAATATTTTCATCTTTGTCTATATTCATATATAAATTTAGTTAGTTAAACATTATCAAATAATTATATATCAAAATTAATAATATTTAAATTCACTTAAAAACATTACCACTTTGAGCTTGGGTAAAGTCGACCAATTTCGAGTTGCAACAAGTGTTTGGACATTTTCATGTTGAATATCATTTTTATACTTGTTGACCAGAGATTTTAATACTAGGAACTTAATGCAAAATGAGTAAAGTATTATGTAAGATATTAGAACTTATTCGGTAATCACTGTCCCTAATTTTACTCTCTTTTTTTCATAATTTTCTTTTAGATTTTAAGTTTAAATTGAATCACAATTATGAATGCAACTTCTGTATTTTATAATCAGAATTTAACGTTAAATGAGTAATATGTTGTGTAAGGTATTAAGTCTTATTCAGTAATCATTATTTTTAGTTTTTATTTCTTTTTTCTAAATTTTTAAATTAAATTAAATAGTTTTTGGCCCACGGGCCGACCACAACCCAACCTCGGTCAAGCCTCAAGGACCAACGAACTAAGCTTATAACCCTCAGTTTAAATGAACTTAAAGAAATCTTAATGCAACCCTGTCCTACTAGGGTTGGACTGGACTAGCCTCAAAGGTCAAGCCCATTTTGGGCTGCCCTTAAATTTGAAGTTAGTGTTTATTAATGATATCTGAATAAAACTTCAATATCAGTTTGAAATTATAATCTCAAATCCTAAATTCACCTTGAAGGTAGAATTTTAATTCCAAGTTTGTAATTTTTTTAAGAAACTTAAAATTTATTTTGCAAAAAGAGACCCATAATTTTTAATTTTTTGAGAAAAACAAATACATGTTCAACATGAAGAGATCATATGTATTATGTGGAAGAATTTTATTAAAAAGTATCTAATTATTACTATAGTTGATTTATTGGATCAGTGAATCTTTATAAAATTATGTGTATTTAAAAGTTTGTAATAACATGTAACTACTAAATAAAAAAATATGAAAATATGTGAATTATTAATACTGAGTCTTGAAATGTTTTAATACCTTATTTATGAACTATAATTTACTCATTTCATAAAGTTACATAAAAATTGAGTAATTTTTATATTTTCACAAATTATGAAAGTGAAAAGTGTTGAAAATTTAAATAACGACACATATAGCTAGAGGAGGATATTCCTAAATTCAGTTGGCGGGCTCTGTTGATTCATCCCAACGATAGCAAACTATTTTCAAACTTTTATTTATTTTAGACATTTATATTAATTATTCTCGAGGTATACATCAAAAACTTATGTACTCAGATGCTCGCTAGAGGTTCATGACTTGATAATTGGTTTAACTTACAAATAATTTAGCGTTTGATCATTATCCTATTTTTAGATTCTAATAATTAAAGATCTTATTAACAATTATTTATATCTAAGTGCAAAAATTACTATTAATGGAGTAGAATAGATTTCATTTAACGAATAATAAAAATTAAATGTCGATCACATCTCACGTTAATTTAAAGATGTGGCGAAATATTTGAGAAATAAACCTCTTTTTCCTCTCAAAAAATGTCAGTGTTATGTGAGAAGTTGCAAAAACAATTAAATAAATTTGATACTGCAGCAGAATAAGTCTGGTATCAATATTCAGACCTCAGAAAAACTAGTGCCTTTTGCAGTAAAATATAGAGTTCTTTTCGTCTCAAATTATTTATTATAATTTTTTTAAAAATAATATTAAATTATTTATTATTATAAAACTTTAAAATAAAATAAATTATTTTTTTATTTTATTTTTAATAGTAATTATTTCTAAAGACTATAAACATCTCAATAGAGTAAAAATTTAATGAATGAGAGATTATATAGTAAAACATAAATGAGAAAAAGATTATCAAATTTTTTTTCTTATTAATATTTTTTGAAGAGGTGTGTAAAAGAAAAATACGATAGAGAATTTGAGACGAATGAAATATGAAATTAGTAAAACCAATGAGGTCGAATAATTATTAATTAATTTAATTAGAGAGAATTCTTGAAATAAACACACTTTATCACGTGAGCCCCAACTCAACTGGTTTTGTTATTAAATCCTGAATTAGCTCATCTTAATTTGTCTTAATCTTTTAACTTTCCCCGCAATTAATTGTTGGAATTGACTCTTGCTTTGTCTTCATCCAATTATACTCCACAAATTTGGGTCCCAAATCTAGGTTCTTTAGTCCTTTAACTTTTTTTCTTTCAAAAATTTATTTAGATAATATAGATAAGCTAATATATATCTAACTTTCCCATTGCAGGAGAGTATAATTTACATATATTTATCTCATTTTCTTAGGCAGAAAATCAGAATGTTTGAATCTCAAGAAAGTCTATGCAGGGGAATCTCTGATGATAGTGCTGAGTGTTAAATTCCACCTGCAGTAATTGAACATATCGAGCAAGTTTAAATTAATGTAACATGAAATTTATTAGGTTAAAATTTTTATTAAAAGGGACAAAAGTCCACGGACCCTCAATATATTTTCAAAATTATTATTTAATTGTGTCATTATAATCTCCTAAAATTAAGATTGTCAAGAATAAAAGAGTTACATGAAAAAAAAAATTATTTCTTAAGCTAAATTTGTATTAAAAAAATCACTAGAAAGTCATCTAAATAATAACAAGAATTTCATCCTATAATATCTGATAATTTTAGGAACAAATATGAAAGCAGACAAGAAAAGGCTACTTTCGGTTTAGGCTGATCATATGACCTTCCATGCCTAATCATATCAGATAATTATCCCAATAGTCAAATCCTGTGGGCAATGATATGGTAATAATATGGTCTACTAATTAATTACTCTTCAAATTTTTCTGCTATTAATGCAAGTAATCATTCACACCCAAAGTTCATAAAAGTAGAAAAAAAAATTAACTTTTATTATACATAAAAATAGCTTCGTTAGGTTGATTATTCAAATTAAAGAGGATTTAATTTCTTCATTTTTGCCTACGTCTATGTAACCAAAAAAATTTTAAAAAAATAAAAACACAAACAATTTGAAAAGCTTCTACACAATCAACGTACTTAATTTTAACCCGTAATACATTATTTTCTATGTTTTAATTTATGTATTTTAATTATTTAAGGATCTAAATGATATTTATTATTATTTTTTAAAAAATATTTAATATTATTAATTATTATTACTTATAATATTTTTTATATAATTTTTAAATATATAAAATTAATTATTAGATAAAATAAAAATTTTATATCGAATTACGTCAAATATTAACTAATTTGATTTTTATATTACAAATCAAATTACCTAAACAGAATAGCATGGTAAAATATTTTTTAAATAACTTAATAATATAAAAAATCTTTTACGAAAATATAATAAAAATTAAAATTCAAAGAATAACCTTGTCTAGTGCCCACCCACCCAATACCCGCTTAAAACATAAAAGAAAAAACAAAAAGAAAGAGAAAAAGAAAAATGCAGACACTCACACAACTTTAGAGGTCCAGATAAATCCTGTGTCCCCTAAGGTTTACATTATTCATCAATTCTTCTGGGCCCCTTAGTCCCCAACTTTTCTTTTTAAATTTTTTTTTATATTTGAACTTATTTTTGCTCCTTGTTTTAATAATATCTCCTTTGTATTCCCATGATATAGTTATAAAATCAGAATTTAAAATTTATGAATATAAAATTTAAATTTTTTATATTATTAAATTTTTTAAAAATAAATATAAACTTTAAATTAAAATTATCAAATTTTGCTATCAAATTCGTGATCGGGGCGAAGCTAGTGTGGCAAAAAGGGGTTCATTCGAACCCCCTTCGTTTGAAAAATATATTATATATATAAAATTAAATATGATATTATGTGTATATATTACATATTGAACCCTTTTGACACAATTTGAAAATCTATTTTGAATTTCTTAGTGAAAATTCTACCTCCGCCGCCCGCTGCTCGTGAGGTACGCTCTAGCTTCGCCCTTGCTGCTATATACTCTAATCTACCACTACTTTATAAGTCCACCCCCTTCTCTCATTTTGAAAAATCTTTCCTATACTACTCTTCCTTCCATCCTTTTTCCTTACTACAACTTATGCAATATTAATAACTAGCCTATTAATTTCTCCACTACTTCTCGTTTGAGTTTCATCTTCTTCTTGCCCCCCCCCCCCCCCCCCCCCCTTCAAAAAAATGAAATCCATTGATCTATTTTGTGCTTCTCCTGCTTCCACGGCCATATGTTCAAGCATGGATCAACGAAGTATGGTTCGTCGGGGCATTAGGCACCAAATTGATCGTAAAATCGATCGATTAGGTGACCGTAGTACTACACCAAAAATAAAATCTCCGGCCCCATGTTCTTCCCACCAACTTCCAATCGATCCCAGAAATTACTATCATCATCGAAAGAGTTCTAGTAGTACTAAACCAAGTGATCAATTACGTCGAAAAAGTTCAGCTGATGTAACTGACCTAGCTGGTGGTTCCTCAAGGCACTTGTTAAGTGATACTACTCCATTCATAGATTTCTTATCATCATCATCATCTGGAGATGCAAAAGCTTTGATTCCAAGCAAACCCTTAAGGGCTAAAAGCACTAATGAACGACTCATGTATCGATCTTCATCGACTCGTTCACTTGAATCTCCGGTCTATAATAAATTACCTTCACCACCAGCATACTCAAATGATTTATGTGTCTATAAATCAACTCGTTCATGTCCCCGTGAACAGGTTTGTTTATTTAGTCTTCGCATTGTTTTATGGTAAATTAAATGGAGTATCAAAAAAGTCATATTCATTATGTTATTTTGGATTAAAATAATTTTATACACAATTAGTATAGTAGTAACATGTTAATTACCAATTTTTTCAGGTTACAATTTTGTAACCTAGTTATGTAAATATAATTTTGGTTTGACCATTAGTGTATGTAACTTAATTTATTTTTTATTTGCATGTTTGACAGGTTGTGGAATTGAGGGTGTCAATCCACTGCAAAGGTTGTGAAGGGAAAGTAAGAAAACAAATCTCCAGAATGGAAGGCAAGTTATAGATTAGTACAATTAATTATAGTATTAATTATGGATTAGGGATATGTTTTGTACATCTAATTAACAAAAAGTAATATTGTTTTTGGGATTAAAATTATATGCAGGAGTGAAATCATTTAATATAGATTTGGCTTCAAAGAAAGTTACCGTCATCGGCGATGTGACTCCACTAGGAGTATTAACAAGTATTTCAAAGGTGAAAAATGCACAATTTTGGCCATTTCCTGCTACTTCTTCGTCTTCGTCCTCGTCCTTATCCTCGTCCTCGTCTTCTCCGATGATCTAAAGAGAGTTGTTGTTAAAATTACTGATGTAATACCAGTAATTAGTATTGGAATTACCCTATAGCATCTGAGTGTTTTTTTTTTTAATTTTTTTTAGTTTAATTAATGACTAAATGTTTCAAAATTAGTCGTTAATATGGTGTATTTTCTTACATTATTATATGTTGGTGGGCTTGTAAAAATTGTTGTGTTATTTTACGGTGCTAATATCTTTTTAATTAAATGTTTATATTAAAAAGAATAGAAAGTTAAAAAGAGTTTGGTTGGTTCTCTTGTGTTCTGTGAGGATAATACTCTCTCTCCCTCCGTTTATCTTTACTTATTTAGTATTAAATAAATTAAAATATAATAAATTTAATATTTTAAAAAATAATTATAATTAATAATAAAATAAATTAGAAATTAAGTGATAAATTATTTTTTATTTTTAAAATTAAATAAATAAAAATAGATATTACCTTTTCGTACAGTGAACTAATAAAAATAAACAGAAATGAATAATTTCTTGGAACAAACAAAAACAATCAAGACTTTGAATATTTCTTTCTTTTTTTCTTTTACTTTTCTATAATTGAGAATTTTGATTATAAGGCTGGCATGTTTGTCTTTATGAATGTCCTGTTTTGTTTACAACTTTCCAGATCACTCATTTTACGATTGTCGAGCAGTTGCAGAATATTTGACCAGGACAAGGACTCAAAATTTTTTAAACCACCTGATGAATTTGCAGTTAAGTCAATTAAAAAAATAATTACAGATAATTTTATTTAATAATATTAATTAATTGATAATTTAAAATAAAATATATCCATGAGCAAACACCTTATGAGTGCATATACTGTATGTAAAATTTACCTATACTATCAATGAATTTTAATTTGTGAATGAAGGTTAATAACTTTTTCTGTTTCATATTAGTTGTCATGTTTCGCTTTTAGAAAGTCAAAATCATGTAAAATTTTGATTATCATTTCAAAATATAATTTCTTATCAAATTAACACGAGAAAAGTTGCAACTTTGTAGTACTTATCGTATAATTTTTAAATATCTAAATTTTAAATATTGAGTTGTTCTAATTCATTTTAATTTCGAAAATAAATTGAATTAATTTTCGAAAAGAAAAACATGAAAACTAATTTGAAACAACAAAGAAGTACTATTTTTATCGGAGTACAATTAATGCTTATCAAAAAGAAAATTGATTTAATAATTACCTAACAAGTAATCTGATTGCGTAAATATTTTTTACACTAAAAGGCAGCTCGATGCACTAAGCTCTCGCTACGCGCAGAGTGTGGATAAGAGCCGAACCACAAGAGTCTATTATACGCAATCTTACGCTGTATTTCTGCTCGATACGACAACAACTTTACACTGTCTTTGCTTAAAACGTCAACTCAAACATAATTTGATGATGAGGAACATATTATTATCATTCATAAGAAACGCACGCGATGCCAAATGATGGTTCACGCTTGGGAAGAAAACACGTTCAAATTATAACGTTTTTAAGCATATTGATATGTTCCACAGTGAAATTGGTGTGGAGCCAATTGTTGTCTGAATGTCTAATAATGAGTCATGGTGAAAATCTTAATTTAAAGTCTTACTATGATCATAATTTAAAATGTAGAGATCTATTTATTTTTAAGAAGGAAAAAAAAAGAAGTTAGTTTGAGGATGAACAAAGAGAATTTTTTATTCAGTTTTTTATCTTAATGACAAAAAGTAAGATTAATTAAATTTTATTGAATTCTGACTCCTAGTAATCATAAGTTATCAAATAATACCTCTGTACCATATTGTTCAATTGTGTAATCATCATATTTAAGAATATAAATTATTAAGTGATATTTTTATTTACTTGTGTTGCGTAGTTGCATATGATAATTCATTGTTAAACGAATTAAATGTTAAAACACGTATATATATTCCCACAATTCCAAGTGCATATATAGTAATAACTTCAATTCAATTATTTAGATAATGATTTGACCAACCAACTATAGGCTTGGATGTCGGATCATATTCATTGTCTAGATTTGACCTATCAACTACAGGCGCGGATACAAATACGATATTCATTACTTGTTACCGTGTTATCCCTCACTCTCTCAATTTTCTCTTTATCTATACGTGCAAAGATCCAATTCCTGTCCTTTCTTAACATATTCAATGTGATCATGTATGCAATAAAATTCAATTACTAAACCTACTAGCTGGGATCAAATGAAGATCTTAGTATAGCTTAGTTGGTTGGTTAGTTGAACTTTCATTTTGTTGGTGATGGTTTAATTTCCCACTTTATAATCATCTTCTCCGGTTTTTCTTGCCCCGCCCCTTATGTAATGTATTTTTTATTTTTTTTTTTAAAAAGTTAGGATCCAGATGGTGGTGCAAAAATTGATGAAAATGAAATTCAATTCCATTTGAAGAAGATTGAGGCCTTAAATGTCCAGTCATAATCATGGCTTCTTCTTTTTGGGGTTGTCTATTAGTACATTATATTACTACCAGCAAGGCACCACTTTCTCTGTTACTTTGTTTTCAATTTTGTATTAGGTGTCCTTATTTGCTTCCTTTTTTCTATCCACTTTACCCTCTTTATATCATCGTCTAATTGAAAACATTTGTACAAAAAAGTGTGGAATTTTATACTTTTTCCTCTAGTACTTGTTTGAATCAAGAAATTCTGAATCGTTACTTGCGCAGATGGATGATGCTTTAGTTTAAATTTGAGCTTTTATTATAACCTTTTGTTGTCTGTTTGAACTTTATTTTCTTGGCTAATCTTTGACACCGTTGATTCAAAATTTAAATTTTATAACTTCAAGCTATATAAAAAAGTTTGCATTGAAAATGCTGTATTTTAAAATTATAAATTTAAATTTAATATTTATTATGATCTTAATAAAATTTTACATATAATTTATGTTTTATATATAAAATAATTGCGTTCGAATGAATCCGATACAGCAACTCTATCTCTGCCCCTAATCTTTGGTCGGCAGGAAAATTATAAAAAAAAAGAAAATCCCCTGAAAAAGAAAGGTAGAATTTGGTCCATTAAGGAGAGAGCGGCGCACCAATACTGGCCAAAGATACAAGTTTTATCTAGTTAGTCTTCCATGCTTTTTGACATGTCTTTGTTAGTTTATTTACTTTAATTTGCTTTCTCTTTTATTTTTAGTTTTCCTATAATGTTAGGGCCCATTTGGGTAGTTGGTAAGAGGAACTAATCATTTTATAAACAAAAGGGAAAATCAATCTCCATAACTAAATAACATCTATTGTAAAATTAAAGCAAACAAAAAATATAAATAAAGTAAATAAAGATACAGATATTTTTATTTCCTTCAAGTGCTTCAAGTATAAGTATATAAAATATGATTCTCAATATTTATATTCATAGGGCTACTTAGAGAAATAAAAAAAATGTCATAAAGATGAGGTTGAACCTTGAGAATGTAGAAAAATAGTGGTGGGGGCAAGATTTTTATCTAGAAATTCAAAGTGTGAAAAAAAAATGAAAATTGGAGGATGAAAATCGAAGTGAGACGAAAAAGAGAAAGACTTAACCGCTAAATTTAACTTGTTTTGTTATACCTCATTTAGTGTTTCTTCCTACTTTTACCCTGCTCCATCGAGCCTTTTTAAAATGTCTTGTATTTTTTACACTTTTACTTTGTAGTGTTCAAATTTATTTTAAATTTTTTAAAAATTTTGATCATTAGTATTTTTGCATCAGATTTGAACCGGGATGGCCAACCAGTTATGCCAACTTATTTCAGTAAACTTCTAGTTTACTTTCGTATATGATTTCATCATCATACCCATATTTATGTACTACAAATAAAAAAAACGGCGGGTAATCTTTTACATAAATATTTATAACCCACTTCAACTGTAGTAACATGAAGATATTAGATCTTCCCATAATTTATAGTCTCAATTTTTTTTTCAATGTCCTTGAAACTTATAGTTTCCTTTTAAGACTTACTACAATAATTTTATTCCTTCAAGTAGTAATACATTAGCTCTTCCGGAGCTCTCAATTAATTTTGTGTACTACCACATATTCAATCATATCAACATCATTAATAGTTTTTTCACATAGTTTCAACTTTGAAACAATTTTGAATGTTGATGAGCTATACTCATGAACAGACTTATAGTCTTGATGGATCTAATCATATCGTGCCTTTGGGTGGATGACCATCTTCAGGTGGTCATACCTTTCTTTTAGGCTATTCCACAAAACAAGTGGATCCTTAATCGTGAGATATTCAATTTTCATAATTTCGTCAATATGATGATGCAAGAATATCATAGCCTTAGCACGATCTTGATTTGATGCTTTGTTTTCACTTTTAATGGTGTCTCCAAGACCCATTGCATCCATATGGATTTTTGATGCTTTGTTTTCACTTTAAATGGTGTCTCCAAGACGTATTGCATCCATATGGATTTCAGCATCCAATACCCATGAAAGGTAGTTCTTGCCCGAACTTTGAAGGGCAACGAAATCAGTTTCGTAAGGTTAGCCATATTAAAAGAAAAAAATAATAATACTCTAGCCTTCAAATTTTGAGACAGTATAGTCGTAGAGCAACGGTATCACCAAGAAATATCACTCCTGTGGTTAAGTAATATATCTTTCGAAAAAGAAATTTTAATTTTTCTTATCTTAGATCTTTCAAAGTGAGTGCTCAAGGCAGAGACTAGTGCTGATAACGTGTTATGAAATAATAAAGAAAGAACAAGAATATTGTAGAGAAAGAGAGAAGGAGAGAAATTCTTATTTCTCTTGATGGGATGAAATACAGTGAAGGAGAACCCCTCTATTTAGAGGGATAGTTTCTCCTAAAGATAGACTTTCACAATGATATATACACATGTATCCACTATAATACAAATACTTTTATAGACATTCACTATAACACAAATATGTTTATAACACTTTCTCTTTTCGTTTTAGTTTTCCTATAGTGTTAGGGCCCGTTTGGGTATGTAAAGATATGACACCTGCGCCTAACTCAACCTCAAAAGCTAGCTCATGAGGGGAGGATTGCCCAAGTTCATATAAACAAACCATCAGTCCATTCCCCAACCAATGTGGGACTTTAACCTACTAACATCTCCCTTCACACCCAGGCCCGCTGGAGTGTGGACTGGGAGCCCAAACGGGAATGGACCTGACTCTGATACCATGTAAAAATATGACACCTGGGCCTAACTCAACCTCAAAAGTTAGCTCATGAGGGGAGGATTGCCCAAGTCCATATAAACAAACCATCAGTCCATTCCCCAACCAATGTGGGACTTTAACCTACTAACAGGGTAGTTGGTAAGAGAGACTAATCATTTTATAAACAAAAGGGAAAATCAATCTCCATAATTAAATAAGATCTATTGTAAAATCAAAGCAAACAAGAAATATAAATAAAGTAAATAAAGATACAAATATTTTCATTTCTTACAAGTGTTTCAAGTATAAGTATATAAAATATGATTCTCAATATCTATATTTATAGGGCTATTTAGAGAAACAACAAAAAATGTCATAAAGATGAGGTTGAACCTTGAGAATGTAGAAAAATAGTGGCGGGAGCAAGATTTTTATCTAGAAATTCAAAGTATGAAAAACAAAATATATGAAAAATGCAGGACGAAAATCGGAGCGAGACAGAAAAGAGAAAGACTTAACCGCTAAATTTAACTTGTCTTGTTATACCCCATTTAGTGTTTCTTCCTACTTTTACCCTGCTCCATTGAGCCTTTTTAAAATGTCTTGTGTTTTTTACACTTTTACTTTGTAGTGTTCTACTTTATTTTAATTTTTTTTTAAATTTTGATCATTAGTATCCATACAATAATACATTATTTTAAAATTGTCAAGATTCTTGTATAAGAATTGAGTTATTAATATTATAATACATATTCATAAGATAATAAATGACATTGCCGATTTTTGAGTTTATTTAATTCAATCCACTAGGTTATTCATTTGAAAAAAAATAAAAAATAATGAACAAATCAAATAAGTTTAATTTAGTTTAATTTTCCTATATCTCGAATGCAATTGCAAAAAATAGAAAAGATATACCACGAAATCAAAGAAAGTAACTTCAATTAAATAGATATTATTAAAAGGATCTTCACAACTTTTAAATTTCTTAATGTGATTAAATTTGATTTACCTTATTTTTTTTTAAAAAAATTCTATCTTAATTTCAAGTTTAATAATAATTCATCATTTTCTTAAAGAGTTTCTTCAAGTTAATACATGAAAAGAGAGTTAAATAGAAATAAAATGAGCAATAGTGATAAGAAAAATAAAATGCAAAAATTAAAAAAAAATTGCTTAATAAATATGTACAAAGGCTGAGAAGGAGAAATATAATAGAAGAGAAAAAATAATGAATTTTTTTTTATTGGGTTTTGATTCTGAGCCCAAAAATTGAGTCAAATATGCACCACTGATGTGGGAAAAACCAAAGTAATAAAAGGAAAAAAAAACCACTGTGAGCAAGAATTGAACTTTTAATTCTTGAGAAAGTTTGAATGCCCTTAACTACTAAGCTAAACTTTTCAGTTGTTTCAAGGGGATTCATTATAGAATATATATTTATATAATTCGAATTTAATCTTATATACACAATGTAATTTTTGGACGAATAGGGTTCATGTGAACCCCTAAACCCAACATAGATCCACCCCTGTAGGAAAGATTATGGGAATGTGAGAGAAAATGAGGAGACAGTAGATGTGTGGGTATTGACAGTGCATAGGGGGAGAGGGTGAATTGATATTTTTTTACTTATTTGTGTCAACTATCTTATCGATGAGTTAACTGACACTGAAGAGAATACTTGAAAGTAAATACCAAAAAAGAAAAATAGAAAGTAAAGTAACACAAGATGTTTTTATACTGATTGGAATCCAATGTGGATCTTAGTTTAGACCCCTTGAGTTGCAAGAGTGTCCTCTGTAATCTATTTGAAGTTTGTCTAGTTTAAGATATTTGAAGTTTGTCTAGTTTAAGATTTGTGAGTTAGTAGTTCCTATGTCTACACTCAATCTTTTTCACTTTCCCTGTTGATTGATACAATGCCTCACCAGCAATGTTTTTACTCTGTTCTCTATTTTGAACACAATTATCTTAAATAAGATATAATGTTGATTAAGAGAAAAACTAAAGATATTTGAGAAGGTTTTAGATATGTATATCTTTCTTTATGTCTCATCTTCTCTATTTATAAAATAGAATTAGTCGGTCTTTTGACAGAGAAGAAAACCCAGAGAATTGATCCTTGAAGAGTACAAGTATACTCTTCAAAGGTGTAGATCATGATTTTTATATTCATTTGTATAAATCTTGTGTACAATATTTAATAAAATCTGAAATTTAGTAAAAAGTGAAGTTAGTGAAAATCAGACCGAATTCACCCCCTCTTGTGTCTATTTAGGAGTCAAATATAAAAAATTGGCGTGGGCAAATATTCTAGATGGCTCAAGGAGGCCCAAAATAGGTTTATTAGCTTTATTGGTGTAAAATCTAAAACTTAGTAAAAGCAAAGTTAGCAAACAATCTCATATTTGGATGACTTAAGGGGGAGCAAAATAGATTTATTAGCTTGTTGGTATCAGATTATCAAATTAACGGTTGGTGAAAATATTAAAATTTATAATTAGTGGCTTACAAATTACTCAATATATTTTCTTATGAGATAAATTATTAACACATTAAGAATGGTCAAATTTACATGTATATCGGAAAATCAAATCAAGTATCAAATCCGAAAGCATTGCCCAATCTCTTAATATTGACTTGTCATTCATTTTATTTATTTTGAATGTACAATATAAATGACTTTCTTTCTCCCTCTCTCTATATAACAGCCTTTTTTTTTTAAAAAAAAGGGATAAATTAAAGGACTTCGTGTTTGAGTTAAATTAAAGGACTTTGTGTAGGTAAACAGAAGAAGGTAAATTAAGGGATTTGTGTTTGAGTTAAATTAAAGGACCTTGTGTAGGTAAATTAATAGCTTGTCTGACCAAATTTCTCAAATAAATTTATTTTGAAAAATATTTTTAAAAAAGTATTTATCAATAAAGTATTTTTGGTGAGAAGTAATATGTATTTGACTAATAAATTTAAAAAGCACTTTTAAGCAACAATTAGTGTTTGACCAAATTTTTGAAAAGTGATTTTAAGTGTATTTTTCACTAAAGTGTTTTTCAAATAAGTACTTTTGGAGAAAAATTATTATTTTTAGTTTCTGAAAAACAGCTTCTGCTACTCTCTAAAAATACTTATTTCCTCTCAAAAACTTTTTTTTTAAATAAATATTTTTTTAGCAAAAATAAACATTTTTGACCCAGCAGAAGCTTGACCAAACAAGCTACAAATGACTTTGTTTTGTGTTTGAGTTAAATTAACTTGCTTTTGTTATGAAATAATAAAGAAAGAACAAGAATATTATAGAAAAAAAGAGAATGAGAGAAGTTCTTATTTCTCTTGATGGGATGAAATACAATGAAGGAGAACCCCTCTATTTATAGGGATAATTTCTCCTAACTTTTCTCCAAAAGATAGACTTTCACAATGATATAAACACATGTATCCAGTACAATACAAATACCTTTATAGACATTCACTACAACACAAATATATTTATAACACTCCCCCTTGAATGTCTATTTGATATATAATGTGCCTCATTAAAACCTTACTAGAAAAAACCCAGTGGGAAAAAAATCTAGTGAAGGAAAAAGAGTACACATATCTAATAATACGCATTTTGGCTGCCTCATTAAAAACCTTACAAGGAAAACCCAGTGGGACAAAACCTCGCAAGGGAAAAAGAGTACAGCGCGTATTAACTCCCCCTAATGAGAACATCCTTGAATCTTTGCATCCCGATCTTGTGCACCATCTCCTTGAATGTTGCAGTTGGTAGAGATTTGGTGAATAAATCAGCTACATTATCACTTGAACGAATCTGTTGCACATTGATATCACCATTCTTTTGGAGCTCATGTGTGTAGAAAAACTTTGGCGAGATGTGCTTTGTTCTATCTCCTTTTATGAATCCTCCCTTTAGTTGTGCTATGCATGCAGCATTATCTTCATACAAAATTGTGGGTACTTTGTCACAGTTCAAACCACATTTTTCTCTAATGAGATGTATCATGGACCTCAACCACACACATTCTCGGCTTGCTTCATGAATAGCTATTATCTCAGCATGATTCAATGAAGTAGCTACGAGAGGCTGCTTTTGAGATCTCCAAGATATGGCAGTACCTCCACATATGAACACGTAGCCAGTTTGAGATCGAGTTTTGTGTGGGTCAGATAAATACCCAGCATCAGCATAACCAACAAGATCGGGACTTGCTAACAAATTAACTGAATGTTATGCCTTGTAGTATTAGCAAGATATATTAGTGCATCAATCACACTAAGATATGGTACTTCAGGACCAAGGATTTCCTCATATAAGAATTATGAACAAGTTTAAAGAAACTTGTAAATGCTTCAGGCATTTTGTATCCTTCATGATTTTCATACAAATTTTATCAAGTGATAACATTAATTAGTATTTAAATGCGTGACATCTTCTAGTGTCTGGACTACAGGTCTAATAAGCTTTATGCTTATCAATACGCATCATTTCACTTAATAATTATTTCTACATTAACATGCTTTAATAGATGTAGAATTCAGATCCTCACAATCTTTTACAATATTGCGCACTATATTGTATCAAAAATATCGTCGACGATCAGTTTCAATGCGACATAACTTATTGAGATCTCTTCATTTTTCGTCATTTTCAGGTACCTGAACCTTTGCCAAGGTTTTATGAAGTGTTATGTCGTGGTGCTTTCTTAAAGCACTTGCCTCATCATTATGACCATCTTAATCACTTGCTCCTCTCCTTCTTCAAGAAGTTCTATATTTGGAACCGTTTGGTCTATCACGCTTTAGGCGTCTCATAGACTCTGTCCTTCAAGGACTTTTCATTGGAGCATTTGCAACTGAATTATAAAATAGAGTTAGCAAATATATCTGGCAATTGATTTGCAATATTTTGCAAGTGAATTATCTATTGAACTTTAAGTTCACTTTTTCTTTATCCCGAGGATCTAGATAATTCATCCCACACTCAATTTTCAGTTGCTAATCACTTCTCCCCTAATGTTAGAAAAACTAACATTTACTCCCCAAGCTCATTTGGGGAGTAATCTTTGTGCGTTGTGGTGGGGCAATTGAATCATATACTGCACATTCAAATTTTAGATGAAATTATTTGGTCCCTGACCCTGAACCAATTGTGATAGGGGAACCTTGTTGGCTTGATGCATTCAAGTGTTGCTATATGTTAAATAAACATATCTCATACCAAATTTTATTTGGGAGTTTTGTTCTCATAACCAATGATTTAGCTATAATTGGAGGCATACAATTATTTTGCTAAACCAACATAGATAAGAATCAGCATTATCAACATGATTTTATAATTTGGAACTATTCTCTTATTTTAATAATTCGAGCAACAACCTTACAAAAATCAATTGCAAGTTGATATCAAAACACATGTGACCATTCCATAGATGCATCTATTAGCAAACGGTTCACATGGTAGGCGAATGGGCCCATATTCACCTTTTATATGTTCCAAAATTTTAGGTAAATATAATTCCAATCTTAGCTGATCAAGATCATTCTATCACGAGAACAAGCAACACAAGAGAATTCTTGAAGAATCTTTTATTTCTTCAACATATAGCCACGTGAATTCTCAATTATTTTTGCATCACATTTGAACCGGGATGGCCAACCGGTTATGCCAACTTATTTCAGTAAACTTCTAGTTTACTTTCGTATGTGATTTCATCATCGTACCCATATTTATGTACTACAAATAAAAAAAACGGCGGGTAATATTTTACATAAATATTTATAATCAGTTTCAATTGTAGTAGCATGAAGATATTAGATCTTCCCATAATTTATAGTCTCAATTTTTTTTTCAATGTCCTTGAAACTTATAAGTTTCCTTTTGAGACTTACTACAACAATTTCATTCTTTCAAGTAGTAATACATTAGCTCTTCCGGAGCTCTCAATTAATTTTGTATACTACCACATATTCAATCATATCAAAATAGTTTCTCCACATAGTTTCAACTTTGAAACAATTTTGAATGTTGATGAGCTATACTCATGAACAGACTTATAGTCTTGATGGATCCAATCATATCGTGCCTTTGTGTGGATGACCATCTTCAGATGGTCATACCTTTCTTTTAGGCTATTCCACAAAACAAGTGGATCCTTAATCATGAGATATTCAATTTTAAGAATTTCGTCAAGATGATGACGCAAGAATATCATAGCCTTAGCACGATCTTGATTTGATGCTTTGTTTTCACTTTTAATGGTGTCTCCAAGACCCATCGCATCCATATGGATTTTTGATGCTTTGTTTTCACTTTTAATGGTGTCTCCAAGACCCATTGCATCCATATGGATTTTTGATGCTTTGATTTCACTTCAGGGACTAGATCTGTATTAGATCTATATTTGTAACATTTATCAAAAGTACTCAATTTCTCATTCTTTAGGAATGGAACATGATCATCTAAATATGCCTTAACCACATAAGGTATGACAGTTTAAAACCTCTTTTAAGATATTGCTACTTCAGGAGCAAATCGAGGTATGCATAGATGATTTTTCTTACATATTTTCACAATATTGTTCTGCTGGAATAAATATATTTTTCACAATATTGTTCTTCTGGAACAATTATGAGGCATGAATTGCCAAGTGAATCAATAAGTCGTTCCTCAAGTTCATATACAAAATCGATATTGTTATTAGTAAATACATAAATATCAAGAAATACTAACCTTCTTCTTTCTAAGAAAACTTTGATTTTTCTTACCTCAAATCTTTCAAAGTGAGTGCTCAAGGCAGAGACTCGTGCTGATAACGTGTTATGAAATAATAAAGAAAGAACAAGAATATTATAGAGAAAAAGAGAATGAGAGAAGTTATTATTTCTCTTGATGGGATGAAATACAATGAAGGAGAACCCCTCTATTTATAGGGACAATTCCTCCTAACTTTTCTCCAAAAGATAGACTTTCACTATAATATAAACACATGTATCTACTACAATACAAATACTTTTATAGAAACTTAGAAAAAAGAAGACGAGGTGTATTAAAATTTTTTGACTTCCTAAAAGGTCAACCAAACAAGTCATTAATGGTGATTACCTTATAAGTAATTTGATCTTAATAAAATATCCTTATGCTAAAAGTCTAGAGAACTTATTTTAAATAGTCAACTTAATTTGAAATAAAAGCAAAATTAACAAGCAATTTACACTAATAATAAATAAAGATCTTGAAATATAATGATGCTCAAAGTCTCGTTTTATAGATTGACAAATGTGGATTCAATAAATACTTAAGGTTAATTAATTGATTTGAAATGCTAGGCTTTGAAATTATTGGAAATAGATATAATATTAAAATGATAAGAGTCCTAATGACCAAGTGTATATATTTCCTCACATGTTAAAACTACTAAAACATTTTTTAAACACATTACAACCAGGGGTAATGGCAAAAACACTCATGATTAGTGGTGAGCATGACCTTCCCTCCTATAAAGAAACTTACACAAAGATAATAGAGTACAATCAACTAACAAAAAGTGACTTTAATAATAATAGGAAAACTGTTATTAATGTCAAATAGGAACCTCCTATATACGAATCTGTCCTAATTCATTCATAGATAAGTCATCTCTTCACTCAAAACAAACAACAGATTATTATATGGAAGTAATGAAAATAGTGAAAGATAAAGTCTTTAAGACAAGTTTTCACATAATACTAATAGAAGTGCATGCGGATTAACAATAATACATCCAAGACTTAGTCTCATCAATATAATAGCATCTAAAGATAGAGAAAACGACGTACGCTTTGAACGCCAAATAACTAATTAAAGCTTTTAAAAAATATTGCCTCGGAAAATAGGATCAACAGGACCTGCTAGTGCTAGGATATGCATCAAAGATGCAGCAAGTGTACTATAAATACGAGAAGCATGTGTACTTAGTAGGCATCATAGGTTGACAAGCAAGCATTAGACAGCTATATCATATAAAGTATGAAATGTATCCTAATTAATAGCCTGTTTGGCCAAGCTTTTGGGAGGCCAAAAGTGCTTATTTTTTCTAAAAAATATTTTTTTTTTAAAAAAAGAGGTGTTTGGCCAAACTTTTGAGAGAAAATAAGTGCTTTTAGGGAGTAGCAGAAGCTGCTTTTCAGAAACTAAAAAAAGTAGCTTCTTCCCAAAAATACTTATTTGAAAAGCACTTTTATAAAAATACACTTAGAAGCACTTTTCAAAAACTTGGCCAAACACTAATTGTTGCTCAGAAGTGCTTTTTTAAATTTATTGGTCAAACACAAACTATTTCTCACCAAAAGTACTTTTTTGATAAGCACTTTTGAAAAAAACACTTTTCAAAATAAGCTGATTTGAGAAGTTTGGCCAAATAGGCTATAAGTCATATACCTCAAATTTACTAACTCAGGAAAAACGGGGAGAAGACATCTAATCAGAATCATTTGATAAATAAGTGCAATGACAACTAGTAAGAAAGAAAAATAAAGTAAGTGCAAGACACTGCAATATGATGATACAAAATGCAATGGTCATATGATCCTATCGGTATACACCCATGGGACCCATGGATATTCGCGAGATCCATATATACCATACGAAATCAATCTCGGGTCTACCCAAAATCAACCTCAAGTTTCCATCACTTTGTGATATTCATCGTACCATATTTGTGATCCATGACAGTTGAATATGTATATATGATCACAGTAATAAAGAATTTTTAACATTGTATAAGTCATGTAAAATTTATATGTTATTTTATATAAAATTAAATGTGAAATAAGAATATGAGTATTAGCTATACATGACTTAAATGACAAAAATCCGCTCATAATCTTCAAAACTATTTTTTTATTTTTATTTTATTATTAAAGCTATCTATCCACCTTTTTGTTCCCTATGGTGATGGATGAGATTCCAACCATGTATAATATAGATGATCCAAGATAAACTAAGAATAATGTGATGAAAAAGAAATTAGTATCAAGTTGCAATTAAAGAATAAACAAGAATAATTTAGTTAAATTACTCTTCTAATTAATTAAGATAATCTAATACTTAGGATTACTTAATTGATTTGAAATGCTGGGCTTTGTAATCGTTCGAAATCAAAAATTTGACATAGCATTTAATTTCATTTATTTGTTATATTTATTTGTTCTGATCAATCTAAATTATTCTTATATCTTATAGTTTGAATTATTATATTTTTTATTTTTAAATCTCGATATCTATTAAAAGAATAAAAAGCAATAGATATAGCATATCAGTTGAGATATATTATATTAGAATGATAAGTCCTAATGACCAAGTGTATATTTTCCCTCATATGTAGAAAAATTACTACAACATTTTTCGAACACATTACAATTTGCATACTCTTTTGTTCTTCATTTCAATACTTTCTCTCTGTTGGTAAATTACTATTAATATGTATATTTTTTTTTCAATTGGGGGTAATGGCAAAAACAGTCACCAGGGGTAAGCACGACCTTTCCTCCTATAAGGAAACTTACACAAAGGCAATAAAGTATGATAAACTAACAAAAATTGATTGATCTTGATAACAATAGAAAGATTGTTATTAATGTCAAGTAGGGTTCTCCAATATATCAAAGAAACTCACAAACTCAACACTGATGATTCTTTCTTGGAAAACCTAGAGGGTGTGATGAAGAATAATACGGGGGATTGTACGAGTATGGCGCCAAAACAGTAAAATAATGGGTTCAATATATCAAAAGAGTATATCAAAAAATGTATGCACCAAAAGGGCTAATTCACCCAAGTTAGGACGAGCTGTGTAGGTTTCTTTACGTCGTCAACTTTCTATCGTAAACGATTAATTTTTATTTTATTTTTAAAAACAGAGGTCATAGTTCGTTGAAAATTGAGCGAATTGCACAAATTAAGTTTGGCAGTTCGCCCAAATTCCGGCGAACGATGATCCTTAATTTTTATTTTTTAAAATTAATTGTTTGTATGGTGCAAGATAAAAAATAAAAATTCTGATACAGTTAAAAAAATCAGAGTTTAAGAAAAAAGAATAATTGTTAGTTTATAAAGCAATTCATTGATATTATTAAAAAAATTCATTCTTAAAATAAGTTTATCATTTGTAATAAGTCATTTACGTTGTAATAACTCATTATGAAATCATAAATAAATATTTAATTAATAATGATTGATTTTTTTTAAATAAAATTGATTTTTTAAATAAAATTAAAGACATATATATATATATATATGTTATATGTATATATTATTGTGACTGCACAACACGCGGTTAAAATCACTAATTTTTTTATAAATATCAAATATCATATATTAAAATATTGCCGCTTAAGCCCAATACTGCAGAAGAAATTAAATGAAGTACCCCAAATACAAAGTATGGAAAGGTGTCTATAACTTCTCCCCCGGGGCCTACCCCCAAACCTAGAGTAGCTAGGTGGGGAAGTAAAATCAATCCTTGTTCATACATAGGCTTCTCTGGTACGAAATGGGCCACTTCAAATAGGTTCATTCCTCCGGCCCATACAAGTGTCTCCATTAAACTAACAATTATTCTCTTTTTTTTTTAATCTTTGAATTTTTTATTTTTTTACTATATCAGAATTTATTTATTTTTTAAAGTTTCGCACCATACAAATAATTCATTAAAGATAATAATAATTAAGGATCATTATTCACATGAATTTGGGCGAACTGCTAAACTCAATTTGTGCAGTTCGCTAATTTTCGGGCGATATATGATCCCTATTATTTTTTTAATTAATTGTTGACGGTAGAGAATTTACGACGTGAAGAGACCTACACAGTTCATCCTAACTTGGACAAATTAGCCCTTTCGGTGCATAAAATTTTTGATATACTCTTTTGGTATATTGAGCCCATTATTTTGCTATTTTGGCTCTGCACTCGGGATTAGACTATCCATTTTACAAGGGGAATATCTAATGCAACAAAAAACCTAATTAGTAAGCAGAGTTTAAAAGTTGTAGTAGAAAATAGTCTGAAGCCCCTCGAAATCTCCATAGATCCAAAAGAGGTAATTGCTATACTTAAACATGAATATATACCTTACAATACTATTTTACTCAAATACAAGTTGTTTTTGAAGAAATTGAGTGTAAAGATATGACACCTGGACCTAACTCAACCCCAAAAGCTAGCTTATGAGGGGAGGATTGCCCAAGTCCATATAAACAAACCATCAGTCCATTCCCCAACCAATATGGGACTTTAACCTACTAACACCCCCCTTCACACCCAGGCCCGACTGGAGTGTGGACTGGGAGCCCAAACGGGAATGGACCTGGCTCTGATACCATGTTGATATATAACGAGGGTTTTATTGAAGAACAAGAAAAGAAAGAATCAAAAAAGGCTAACTGAGAATTGAATACAATGATCTAGAATGGGGAAGGGGGTGACTATATATAGACATAAACTAAAATCCTAATGCCCATAGGAATAGGACTACCTAAAATCCTAATGCCCATAGGACTACCTAAAATCCTACGGCTCATTTGCTAACAATTATATGGGCTAACATTGAGAAGTCTAAAGGTAAAGCACAATTACAAAGAGCAGAACAATGCTGCTGACTCTTAGCAATGGAAAGAGTAAAGAAGATACTTTTTTTGAAAATATCAACCACAGAATAATAAAGTCTTTGATTTAAGTCATTAGATTATCGAGGGCCCAATAATTTTTAAATAGTGGATCTATACTTAGTTAGAAAATATAAAAGGTTATAGAAGAAAAAAATACAAAATCTTTACCCCCAAAAAAAAAAAGAGGAAAGATAGATTGTCTTCTTTTAATCATAAAAATATTTTAGAGTTTGAATTAAACTAATCAAATCTTTATATTGGTAAATAAGTTTTCTTATAAACCTATAACAAGATCGAAGGTAATGTATCGCAAACACGTGATCAATATCTTATTAACTTATTGAATTAATTAGATATTTATTTTAAATCTAAAAAGTTTATGTCTTATATAATTAGTAGCACCCTATGCTTGTAGTTGAGCGTTTCATTTATTTTAAATCTAATAACTTTATGTCTTATACAAATACTAGCACCCTATATATTCTTGTAGTTGGATGACTTTTTATGTTATGGCAAATTAAGTCTCAAAGAGTAATTAGGATTAATTTAGTCATATTTTTATATTTTAATTGAATACTGTCCATTCTTTTTATAATTTTTCATGTAATGGCAAACTAAGCCTGCAACTTAAAGATATATAATCCACATTCCTATTAGAATTTTTTTCTTCATTTTGCAGGGATAAATTGCTTCTATGAAATGGTAAATATTTTTTAGAAGCAGTTCAATCACCAACAGATATGCCCAAACTAGCAGCATCCACAAGATTACTAGCAGACCTCCAGTAGATATTGTTACTTTATTGTCTTTTTGATAAGTAAAGTAATTTTATTGAAGTACCCAAGAGGTACATAATATGATATGATCAATTAAGTAATTCGTATCTGTGAATTTATAGAAACTTGTAGTCCTTCTATCCATTTATATGTGACTGTTCCCATATGAAACATTCAAAACTTGATGTCAGTAATATTATTTTGTGTAACTTTCAAATATCTCAATTAGGAAAATTAATATAATTAAGCAAATTAAAATTTGATTTGATATATTGTCTGTCAAAATATAAGAATTACCTAAAGACTTCTATGTAATGGTTAAATGGTATCACATATAAGTGGTTAGAGACTTTATTGATGTTTGATCAAATTAACATTGAGATTACTGAAACTTGCTACATTGTAAATTTTTTAGTGGTGCGTATATATATATTGAGGGATTTTGCTGAAAAGAGATGTATCCATTTTACTAAATGTGTTGAAGCTATAGGTTCTGGATAGTTTAGTCTAGAGAAGAGAATTCAGAAGTAGCAATCTGGAAAATGCTAATCTTGAAAATCACATTGTAAAGGAATAAACAACAAACAAAATATATACAGTAATGTGCACCAAGTATGTACTACTTGTTGAAGACATTTAGCATCAAATCTTTAAAGCTAAACTAGTAGAAGAAATGAGACATTATAGGAGAATTAGCCATGCGTACAAAAATATAGTAAGGACAGTTTCTTTGAGTAAGTAGGCACAAACATTGTAACATGTCAACTCCCTCATATTAGTACTCATAAATTTTTTTCCACGAGACAGGAAGGATCTAGTGCAACAACCATTAGTAATCATTGAAGATGGCAATTGAGTCACACAAGATCAACTCTGGGCCAATATGGGACACAATGGAAATGTTGAAAATAATACTCTTTAATCTTTACATTATTTTTTTGAGGATGGATAGTCTTTACATTTTTCTGCAACGTAATTTCCTTCAACTCAATTGTAAAATGGTTTGAGTTCTTGTCTGTATTTCTGTGTCACAATGGGTAGAGTTTATCACAAATGTACTTGGGACTAGTAAAGGGGATGCAGGGTAATTTCGCTAGAAGATCTACTTTCTTGAAAGAATGACAGGTTAACATTTAGTAGAAGAAGGAATTAGATTATTCAAATATGCAACTTCTGTTTTAGAATGAATTTTATCAACCTTTAAGCAGATTGTAAGTATTTCTGATAAAACCTTTGAAGTATCAATAAATAATTATTTTAAACATTTCTTGTGACTTCATTTGTTGATTCGTATATAATAACCCTCAATATGCTCATTCTATCACCTCTCAAAAGTTTCAAGTTACTCATCTGGTTAATAGTCCTAAATATGAGTAAAAAACTACATATGATGTTCCCAAGGCAGCTCTTATGATTTTTACAATAAAAGAGATTCTCTATTAGAATTCGACGTCCAAATATCTAAGTTTTGTACTTTATTGATGCACATATAGAAGATCATAGTGAATCAATCCTTATATGCCAATAACCAGAATCCAAAATAGTGTTGTGCTAAACTTCCAATGATAATGAAGAATTTTGGAGACAACTTGTACTGTGAACTGCTTGCAGCTTCAAAATTGTTGCATGCTAATAACATAATACAACAGAGGGGGCCTAAACTTTATTAAAAAATAATGAACACCAATAGTACAATTCGTAATATAGTTTTCAAAGTTGCTATCCTCCCCCTCCCTCCATAATAGTAACTTAACAAATTTCAATTCAATCTTGTCTTTTCAGTTTCCGAGTTATTAAATCAAGAGTTTAAGTTATATCTACACGGACAATGTAAGTTATATTCCTTGGGTTACCTCCTAAGAAGCGCCTGATTTTACGTTGCGGCACTACGTAAGATACCTGAATCAGCCCATGGATGGGTCATCCCTACGATGGGATTTCCTCACCCACTTCCTTCCTTTGAAGTCATAAAGGTAGTGCTTCACCCATTTACTTTTGGCTTTATTCCTTTTGGGTGTCACCTTGCCTCCAAGCTTGGTTGTATCATCCTCAATCAGCGATATATTCCCACAACTCTTATGCAACAAATGCCCCTTCCTGTCTTGAAAGTAAATTTCATCGTCCTTGACCTGAAATTTGATTTAATGCTTCTCCAAGTCCATTAGTTCTCTTTTCCATGGAGGAAGGACACCCAAGAATTATAGGAATGTTAATGTTCAGAATATAATCTAGCATAGCAAAATCCATTGGAAGCACAAACTTTCCCACCTTAACCAACACATCTTCAACAATACCCACCGATTTCCTTATGAATTTATTAGCTATTTAAAGTAAAATGGGGGTGGATTTAAGCATAGTTAGACTAGACCTTTTATAGATGAAAAGCGGCATCAAGTTGATACTTATCCCATTATCATATAAAACTTTCAAATAATCATATTGACCAATGATACATGGGATAGTGAATTCACCAAGATCTTTTTTCTCACATAAGTACCGATAATTATAGTACTAACCTGGTGAGTGATTGAGACTACATATTCATTAATAGGCCTCTTCTTAGTAAGCAACTCTTTAAGGTACTTGGCAAACCCAGGCATCTCCTTGATAGCATCAATAAATGGTACCCGCAACATTGCCTCCTTCAACCTCTCAATATGTTTATTAATGTTTACATCAAGAGTTTTCTTGGCCAATCTTTGAGGAAAGGGATAAAGAGGTTTAGGATAAGATTTAGCAATGTCTACCATATTTTCCTTCACCTTCTCCTGCTTTTTCAAGTCCAGCACCATTTTTTCACTAGTAACATCAATATGAGACTTCAAAACAACATCCTCATCAACCTTGCACTCTTCTACCTTGCCTTTATCAATCAACACATCAACTTTAGTATCAATATCCAACTCCAATATCTTGCCACTCCGAGTCACTATAGCCATGCAATGAGCATTAGGACCACTTCCATTGACTTTAGAATTCACCACTGTATCACCTGGAACTTGACCCTTTTACTTTGGGTTATGCTCTCTCAAAAGATCTTGTATTTGTTGCTTCAATTTTTGAATAGATGTGGTGTGGGAGCTAACAACCTGTGTCAAACTCTTCAAGAAAGCATCCGACTTCTCTTGATTGGAGAGCACCTTCTCCAACATGCTTTCAATCTTCGAGCCTCTATGTTCATGAGATGACCCTTCCCTCCAATTTTGTGAACTAGAGGATTGGCCCCTTGGTGGAACATAGGGGTTGGAGCTTCTATTTCCAAAGTTTTCACCATGCCAATTTTGACTCAAACCAACATAATTATTTCTACCATAATATTGACTTTCGCCTTGCGGTTGAGGTCTCCATTGATTTTGGTAGCTAGAAGGTAGATGGCCTTGACTTTATTGTTTATAATTTTGCCTTGAATAACCTCCCAATGCATTACTAAAAATAGTTAGCATCCTCAACTTGCATCGGAGATTTATCCTGATATAGTTGGTATTGATAGAAAGGAGGGAATCCATGCCCAAAAAGAGGTGGAATGCCATGTGCTTCATCAGCCACATTCACCTCTTTGACCTCATTCTCGATCAACTACTTCATGAGCAATGTAATATTTGTGTCCATGGCCGCCATCATTTAGTCTCTTTCTTGGTTCTCCTTCATCAAACGAGTCAATGAAGGAGCACTAACATTTACTCCTCTACTTTGATCACCTGCATGTGACACCTGGTTGTGCTTTGTAATACGATCAATAATGGAGACAATGTGATTGTATGTTTTATCCATGAAGCATCCTCCTACCGCATTATTTGCCATCGATTATGTGAGTGAATCTAAACCAGTATAGAACTTCTTGAGCAATATGTTCTCGGAGAACCCATGGGTAGGTGCTCTAAGGACATATTGCTTGAAACACTCCCACGCCTTAAATGATAATTTCTCTGGAAGCTGTCGGAAATAGAAAATCTTGTCCTGTTGTTCAACCTTTTTGCTCGGTGGGAACCATTTTTCAAAAAAATATTAACAAGCTCCGCCCAGGTGTGAATATAATTGGGGGGGGGGGGGGTAGGCGGTGCAACCAATCAAGGGCCTCTCCCACCAAGAAATACTTGAATACTCTCGAGAGGATGGCATCACTATATACATTGCTTTGTTTGTGCATATTGCATACCTCCAAGAAATTCTTCAGATGTTGGTGCGGGTCTTAGTTAGTCAAATTATAAAATTGACCTTCTGCCTTCAACTTAGTATATATGCTTCCGTAAATCTTAAAGGTAGGTGCATTTACCCATGGAGGTACTATAACACTAGTATAATCTATGTCATCATTAACATCCGCGAAGACGTTCTCAACTTCACTCGGGGGAAGAGATACTGAACACATGTTCATTAGTCAAAGCAAAGCAAGTATGACAGAGTAGATCAAAACACACAAATCAAAATCTATCTTACTCAATAGAACCAATTGCCTAAGTCCCCGGCAACGACGCTATAAATTGATATGACCTGTCGCGCCCAATTTTTCCCTTGCGGAAAAACGGGACCCAACATTGACGTCTCTTAGGGGTAGAAAAGAAGAGTCGCCACCTAACGGATTATGGTGCGTTAGGGCACCGTTCTAAGCTTATTTTATTACCTAGGTCACCAGAGTTCGGGTAAGGGCTTTAATTACCTCGAAAGGAAGGTGTTAGGCACCTTTCGAGGTCCACAAATGTGGTTCCCGGCCGTACTCATTAAATGGGATATTAACTAAGTGGCCAATTAAAACTGATTTTAGCTTATTGTTTATACTAAGTGATATAGTCAAAAATAACAACGTTTGGACAAACAAGAAAGAAAATTTGAGCGGAATGAAAGTTAAAATAAATTTATGATATTCTAAATTCTTAAATAAATACAAAAGCTGTGACAAGCAATCATTTTTTGAAAACAAATAAATATTTTTTTTAATTATGGGGCCGAGCCTTGGTAGGCGCCTACGTATCCCTTAAGGGAATCAGGCCAAACGTAGTTCTACGATTAAAACAATGTTTGACCTAATGGGATCACTTGTGCAACTTAAATAATACTTCGCAATCTTTTGAATTGCTCGTATTATTCAGCGAGCACAAATATCATTTCCCGACTACCCACCTAATTGATTAATTAACTTAAAACGCTCTAGGTGATGAAACTAACGTCCTACTATTTGCCTACCCGCACCAATCTTAAGGTCCACGAGGCTTTGGACAACTATATTTGGATTTTTGGTCTAAAATTCCTAAGGCTTTATTAAAGAAGATTAAACGAGCAAGCAATTAACAAAACACATAGCATAAAAGGTCTCACATAACGCCTCTATATTAAAATAAGCGGAAGTAACTATATATGCATGACATCCATTATGACATCTCCTATAACATGGTGTTTAATAGAAATTTATGCACACATCATATGCTGTAATTTTATAAGACAAGACTTGTGATTTAAACAAATTTGTGTTTGGTCCTATAAGCGGGATTTTTATTACGATAATAAACCCAATAGGCATGTTTCTGATGCACAAAAAATCATGTTTATACATTTAGCAGATAAACGCAGTATATAATAATCAGATTATGTATGATCCTATGTGATATTTGTTAGCACTTCTGGCAATGATCAAATAAAAAATGGGACAAGTTGCAACAGGTTAATTCCTATAGGTAGGATCTCCATTAATAGGTTACATTGAGCAAGCACACTTTAGGTTAATCAAATTATTACCTAGGAATACAACATTTGTTTAATTAGGCAAGCAAATTCCAAATAACGGGTCTAAAAGCAAATTTCAGATACAGACAAATCATGTAAGTATAATCTATTGTAAATTTTATTTCTTATAGATATAGCTTCTAAGACTAACAATGCATTACGATGCTATTCATTCAAAATTTTTGACATGAGTGATTAACAAGCTATTAATATTTCCTTTTTTTTTAATTTGTATGCAAGATGTAAACAAATCATTAAATATGATAATGCCAAACAGCCAACCTTTACTGAAATAATTTCGATATAACACATGTTTTAAATTAATTTATATAGTCCCTATAGACATGGTTTCTAGCAAATTAATTATGTTCATAGTAATCCTATAGGCATGATATCTAGGTGAGATTAGTAATTAAAGCAGAAACATACCATCCCCACCCAAAAACCCTTTCCACTATTATTAGTGTTTGTTTACATTGTTACATATTGACAGAAAATAAATACATCACGATGCAAATAAATAAATAAATAAACTGGCTGAGTATAAACCTTACGATCCCGACAGACTCTTCGCTCCCAACCTGTTAAGCAAAACGGTTAATTAATACAAAAGCAAAGCAACAATGATCGGAACCTGAATTCGACACGTCAAGATCACGAGGATCTCTTGGATCCCGAGCAGTGCTCGTGTCGAAAATGGAAGCGAAGTGTAAAAAAGAATAGAGTAATATTAAGTATGGCAGTCCCTCCTTTTCTTTCACTGTTCGCCCCCCCTTTTGAAGGAATGTAGAGACTCTACTTATATCCTCCATAAAATGCATTCCACTAACGAATAAAAAGGGAAGTAAAATATTTAATAGAATCAATCTAGGAATATTTTTCCTTAATTAAGGATAGATGAAACAATTAATGATAACGGTAATGAGAAATTTCCATAAGAAAACATGTATTAAATTAGTTGAGGGAAAAGAAAGCAATCAACTCCTTTTTTCAGAATGATTTAACATAAATAACATATACTCCAACGGTCAAGGATAGAATATCTGGAAGGTCTAGCAGTAAAGTCCTTTGTTTTCATTATAATCGAATCAATCAAATGTAAATGAATCATAGTTTACTAAATTAAAAGAATCATTTAAGGAAGGAATTTAATCGACTGAAGGTAAATAAAGCATGTATTCTAATCCGGAGGATATAGGAAAGGAATGTCAATCATATTGTTTGAAGAAGGCGGAATCAAATTTGGAGCAAAATATCTTCATCTTACCAAAAATATTTAAATACTGAAACTAATATTAATCACATAAATACAATATTATAAGTTAACATAATTAGCATAGTTAAGGTTAATGTGAATCGAAGTTGACTAAATACAGAATCAATACCAAGGTTATCATACTTTGCATCAAGATAATATAAAATAGAATACGGTAGTTAATGCAGTCTCATACGAGAGCTAATCAGGGAAAGGGGCGCCATTGATTTAATTAAAGAACAACGAGCATGTTAACAACTTTGTTGAGAATTATCAGAATAGGTAAATACTAGATTGTTATGTAAGTAGTAAGGTAATTTCAAAGGGAAAGTAAAGACAATCACTCAAAGGAGTTTTAAAATCAACTTCTGCACAATTTTAAAAATCCAGGATAATAACGAAACAGACTTTGTAAGGGAAATATAATCTCACAGTAGCATATGAATACAAAGAGGCAAACATTTTCAGAAACAACAAATGAATAAAGAATAATGAGACTGATACAATATGCATAATAATATGAATAAATTGAATAAAACTAATACTCAGAATTCTGTGAATTCCAGGTTTGCCGGTTCATAGAGCAAAGGATTAATTAGGAGAGGGGAAGGAAGAAGAAAAGAGTATGTACATATAAACCATGAATCATATTGGTTTTAAATCCGTTCGAACATCAATTTTAACATGCTAATCAAGGGAACAGACAAATAAAACAAGAACAGTTACAGCTAAAGACGTCAACGAACATAATTAACTCCAGATTAATTTGGTGTAAATAATAATAATAATATATAATAATAAAGAAAAATGACGAAGAGTAGTAAGAATGTTTGACTTATCCAAACCATGAAAGAATTTAATATATATATATATATTTTTTTTTTTAACTAGAGGGACAACATCTGATTGTTTCACGGTAGTGGTGTTAAAGAAAAAGACGGAGCAGTGGCCGGATCCGGAAGTGCAGCAGATTTGAGTTTGGCTGTGGCTTGTCGGAAATGGTGGAAGTAGATGAGGCGGGGAAGAAAAGAAAGGTGCGGCGGTTGTCATATTTTCTGGTGGTGGCCGGAGGGTGATTGGTCGGAGAAGACGAAGGAGAGGCGGCTGTGGGTGTTGCTTTGGGTGCTCGTCGGAATTAATGGAAGTTGGAGAAAAGCGAATGGGGAGCGAGAGAAGGAGACCGGATGGGGGGTGGAGGATAGGAAGGCGCGACTGTTGCTTATTGGTGATGCGAGGGTGGTCGCCGGCGAGAGGAGCAGCGGGTGGAAGGGGAGAAGGGTGTTGTTTCTGGCCGAGGTGGGTTTGGGTGCCGGCAGTTGCTTCGCCGGTGGAAGGGAAAAGAGGGGTGAAAGTCGTGGTATTGGAGGTTCACCGGAAAAAATGGAGGTTTTTCGATGGGTTGCCGGAGTTTATGGTTATACGGTGGCTCGATGGTCGGAGGAGAAAAGGACAAGGGTGAAGGGAGAGGGGTCCGGCGGCCGTTCGGTGTGTTGTCGGTGGTCGGCGATGGGAAGAGGGAAGAGGGAAGAGGGAGAGAGGGGCGGCTGCTAGGGTTAGGTGAGGGGAGGAAAATGAAAAGTCTTTCAGGGTTTTTGGGGTAGGTTAGGAAAATAAGGAAGTATATTAGGGATTTAATATGAGCCGCTAGATTAGGTGAGATGGACGGCTAGGATTAGATTTAGTTAATGGGTCAGGTTGCGGGTTATGGAGCGGGTCGCGGGTATTTGAGTTGGCTGATTTAATTAGGCTGAAATTGATATTTAAATTATGGCCAGAATTGATCAAAAGTTGCTAAAATTGAAATAAATTGAATAGAAAGTGGCCAAAATTGAAAATGAAATTGAATAGAAGTGGCTATAATTTGAATAAATTGAAGAAAAATGAATTTTGCTGCTATTAAATTAATAACTATACTACACTTTTAAATAAAATAGATAATAAAGTAGTTTAAATTATAAGAAAACATATAAATATTATTATTAATAAATAAATTCTAAATTAAATATACTTATGTAAATATTATATAATTAAATTATTATATTTACAAATAAATTAATGACTAAAATATAAAGTCAAGTCACCAAATATTATAAAAATCATATTATTAACGTAAATAATTTATAAAATTCAAGTAATTTTATTATTCAAATAAATTTATAAAATTAGCAAAACTAGGTAAATAATTTATTAAGTAAAGGATATATTTTAAAATAAGGGCGCATACTTATGTCGTAATTATTTAATATCAAAACTTAAAATTAATATAGGTCATACATATAACTTGAAATTATTTTCGCAATGTTATGATAATAAATTACTTTATAAATACAAAAAAAATAAGCCGAATTTTGCGTTAAATAAATAAATAAATATATACATATATATAGGCAGCATATTAAGGCGCAGGTCGGTCAAAATTGGGTGTCAACAACTGCCCCTTCTTTGCTCGAGAATGAAGAATGAATTGTTGAGCAAAGAACGTTGACTTAGTGGCCAATTTTGTCCGACCGAAGCAAAAATTTCGGGGAGGCAAAATAAAAGGATATAAAGTCATGAAGATATCGCGATCGAGACTTCAGTTTCAAGTCGCCTACATATCTCGGGTGTCACGAGAATCAGGCCGCGTGTAGTTCTGGATTTTAGGGACGAACGAGATCCCTAAAAATTGATAACACGAGGCTTGAATAAGGATGAGGTAGCACGACTCGACATGATTTAGAGCGCATTATGAAAATAAGCAAGTGGGAATACAGTTCAAAAGAAGAAAGTAGGGGGCATTGTCACTCGTAGCTTGTGATTTCTCGACGTATTCGCGAAAACAGTATGTGCATCAAATTACTTCGCAAAATAAACAGATACCAAAAATTTAAACATGATGCAAATTCCCTTTAGACAATGAAAGCTTGTTTAGAGATAAATGGATGATGTCTTGGGCCATGATACGCAAAATAAATTCCTTAGGCCATGAAATGATGTCTGCAGGCCATGAAAAATGACGCCTTTAGACTATGACGCCTTAGGAGCATGATAAGCAGAAAATAAATTTCCCAGGCCATGAAATGATGTCTGCAGGCCATGAAAATAACGCCTTTAGATTATGACGCCTTCGGATGAGTGGAAGAAATGCTTGTTCAAATAAAGTAAATTGTTCGAGAGCCTCAATAATTCAATCGAGAGCTCCAGTTTATTCGGGCTCAAACGCAAATAACGGGCTCAAAATGCATAAGTGGGCTTGAAATGCAAACAATGGGCTTGAAATGCAAAAACGGGCTTGAAATGCATAAGCGAGCTTGAAATGCATAAACGGGCTTGAATGCATGTATCGTGTATACCACGGGCTCAAAATGCATATATAAATGTATACTACGGGCTCGAATTTGAATAACGGGCTCAAATGCATAGGCAGGCTTAAAATGAAAATAACGAGCTTGAATGCATATATAAATTGTATTTCAAGGGCTCAAATGCATATATAAATGTATATTCGGGCTCAAATGCATATGTAAAAGTAAATTAGGGCTCAAATGCATACGTAAAAATAAATTAGGGCTCAAGTGCATACGTAAAAGTAAATTAGGGCTCAAATGCATACATAAAAGTAAATTAGGGCTCAAGTGCATATGTAAAAGTAAATTAGGGCTCAAGTGCATACGTAAAAGTAAATTAGGGCTCAAATGCATATCAGGGTCCAAATGCATACATGAATGCGTAACAGGGCTTAAATGCATACGTAGAATGTATATCCGGGCTCATATGTATGTATATATAAATAAATGTCACGAGCTCAAATGTATATAAATAAATGTTACGGGCTCATAATGCGATACGGGCTTCGAAATGCACACAAATGCATGCATTAAATGTATATCATGGGTTTGATATGAAACCGAACGCCCTGAGGATAGCAAGATAATAAACAGGCGTAAGAAAGAGTGACTTAGCTCTATGTTGCCTTATGACACGACATTTTCTATCTCCGCTTTGCATTTCTGTTATTTCTGCGTTCAAAGAAAGTTTGTCAGTTCGAAAAGGGGAGGTTGATCTGTGTGTTCATCTCGTGGCCTTCTTCTGCCTGTTGTTACACTCTGTCCAGGCATACGCTCGGGCACATAGTTTAGACAAAAGGTGAATAATTTAGTAAGAGTAAAGTAAAACATAGAAAAGACTTGAGTTAAATCATGGGCCATGGCATATTTTAAAACCGTACAACGTCCTTTTGTAAGTCAAAACTTCTTGACCTAGTTTAATGAAATTTTGAGATCCTTCTCAAAATTTCTGCCCTAGTATAGAAGATGACATAGACTTCCTCGCAAATGACGGAGATTTGAGAATTTTTGAGATCCTCTCAAAAATTCTGCCCCAGTTGCAGCATGTTAACCGAAACACCGTGAAAATGTGACAGAGGCACCGAGAACCTTGAAGGGGTAAAGAAAATTTTATATAGATATAGACCGAGTCCCACAGGGACGCCTACGTATCCCTCTTAAACGGGAATCAGGTCCAACGTAGTTCAGGTTTTAGGAAAGAACGAAATCTCTAAAGAAATTAATCGAATAAGGATTGAATAAAGACGGAAGTGGACGACATGATAAGAATAGGAGATGAGAGATGAGGATCGCACGTTTTAATGTCATATTGCTAATAAACGACGGAAGACTAAAAGCGGGGTAAAAACGAATACTATTTTCCTTTTGACCAGTGCCTTTTCACCTGCATATTTTAACACTATTAGATGAAAATGGTTAATCTGTATATGATACGAAATAATATAAGAGAAACATTATAGGAAATAGCGACGAGGGAAAAATATATAATTTTCTGAGGAACCTCAGAAAATCTGCCCCAATTTCGGTTTCCCAAAGCGAATACCTGCAAAACTCAGACGACCTTATTAGTACTCGAATACACATATAAAATTATTTAGCATTGGTGTATCCCATTTTAGGGTGGATAAAATCTGATCATCTCATTTCAGAGCCGACAGGCTCGAATACAAGTAATAGGCTCGAAATGTAAATCAAAGGGCTCAAAAATATTAAATGTAGGGCTCAAATATAATTATAGGACTCAAAATACAATATCGAGCTCGATTGTCCATTTATAGGGAGGACGAACCCAAAAATGTCCACTTATAGGGCGGACCAACCCAACTGTCCTATTATAGGGTGGACTAACCCAGAGTGTCCATTTGTAGGGCGGACAAACCCAATGGTCCTATTATAGGGTGGACTAACCCAGAGTGTCCATTTGTAGGGTGGACGAACCCAATGGTCCTATTATAGGGTGGACTAACCCAGAGTGTCCATTTGTAGGGTGGACGAACCCAATGGTCCTATTATAGGGTGGACTAACCCAGAGTGTCCATTTGTAGGGTGGACGAACCCAATGGTCCTATTATAGAGTGGACTAACCCAGAGTGTCCATTTGGAGGGTGGACGAACCCAATTATCCTATTATAGGGTGGATGAACCCAATAATCAGTACCATAATTTCAGTGGCTCAGATTATAGTAGCTCAAATCACGGTAGCATAGTAAGTAGCATGATAGCAGCTTGAATACTATAACAGCAGTTTGAAGTAAAATAGTGGCCCCAGAGTAGCACAGTAGTAACTCTAAAATAGCAGCAGTCACATTGCATCTTGAAGTAGACAATAATGGTAGCTTGATGTAATACAATAATAATAACAGCATGGTAGCAGCACAATGATATCTTGAAGTAGCATGATAATAGTACCAGCGTAATTGTAGCTTGATAAGAACAAATAGATAGCTTGAAGATTGTGAAATAATGGCTCGAAGGTATCATATTAATGGCCAGATTGAAATAGTGGCACGATAATAATTTAGACGGTAGCATAATGGGCCTGATTGAATAACACAATAGTAGTATGGCAGAACTTGAATATTAGGTTGACGGTAGCATAATAACCACTTAGCAATGGTAGCTTGACCTTTTGTATATCCTTTGTTCCTTGTCATTGTTTTGATCCTCTATAGACTTTGCATTTTGGTGAAATTTTTGAGGAATTCTCAAAAATTTCTGCCCCAGTTTAGAATGCAAAGTGTTTCGCAAACCTCCTTACTGCCTGCTTGTGGAATTTTCCATGTTCCCTCAGAAATTCTGCCCCCAGTTTGACTTAAGGGTTTTATATTCCTGCTTCACTCAAACAAAAATTATTAGTTCAAAAGGAGTGGTTGTCATACATTTGAACATCAGAATTTAGTTTCTGAATCTATATTTGGTCTCTTATGAGTCGAATGAAATTGCCAAAGATTTCATATTTGGATGTAGGGAAGATATTTGATTGGGATATGAGGAGAAAGAAAATTTTATTTGATTGAGACCGAACCCAAAAATGGGCTGCCTACGTATCCAAAAGGAATCAGGTCAGACGTAGTTCGTAATTACAGAGAAAATGAATGAGATGGGAAAATGATAGAGTGGACGAAGGGTGAACGAAAGCGCTTTGTTTATGAAGGTCTCGTCTTCATCAGTTCCTTTCGCGCTTTCTTGCCAAATGTCTTGGAACTATTTTTGTTGGATCACCTTGGATAACGGTTGCTCCAGAAGCAAGGAGGTTGTAATTCATCGGTCCTTGATGTACTATTATCCTCCTCTTCTCAACCAAATCCTGAATCTTGTATTTCAAAGCTGTACATTCTTCGGTATCATGTCCTTGAATATTCGAATGGTATGCGCAGCTCTTGGATGGATCAAAATTTGGAGATGGGTATTTAGGAATCCACCCTCTTCTCGGTTTCAAAATTCCTTGGGTCTTCAACCTTTCGAATATGCCTGCCAGAGATTCAGTTAGAGGAGTAAATGTACGAGACTTCACAAAATTGGATTGTACTGGATGAGCCTGGTTTTGAAAATCAGGTTGGTCCGAATAAGGTGATATCCGATAAATTTGCTGTTGGGAGCTCTGTTCATTGCCAGAGTCAAAGATGGTACATACTTGTTGTACTTCCTGATGGTGCTGTGGTGGAGGAATAGCGATTGAGATATCTTTTTTCCTTTTATTCGGAGGACTTTCTCGTGCTTGAGAACTTGTGGAAATATCAATAATTTTTCCTGTTCGAATTCCATACTCCAATTCTTTCCCAATCCGAATTAGACTTGCGAAGCTATGAATGATTGTGAAATATAAATATTTGCGGTATATACCGTCTAGTGACTTGATGAAATATTGGACTAATTCTTCTTCAGATAGCGAGTGATGGATCTTAGAAGCTTCCCTTCGCCATCGAGTCACATATTCCTCAAAGGATTCGTGATTCATTTTCCTTATCTCAAGCAAATCTAGAAATGTCGGGTCATCCTTAGTATTAAATCTGTACTTTTCTACAAAATCTCGAGCCATATCTTCCCAAGTTTGCCATTTATTGAAGTCTTGCTTGACATACCAAGTTAATGCCATTCCTGCCAGGCTCTGCATAAATAATCTCATTAGGAGAGCTTCATCATGTCCAATTCCGACTAATCTACCGCAATAGTCCTTCAAATGTTCAATTGGGTCTCCATGCCCATCGAAAATGTTGAATTTTGGAATCTTGTATCCCATCGGCAATTGAACACTTGGATGTAGGCACAACTTCTTATACCTTAAATCTGGAATATTTTTTGAGCGTAGCTTTTCATCCACAATCTTTTCCAAGTTATTGAACTCTCTCTGTAGCGTGATGATCTCTCTCTCGGATATCGTCATGTCTTGCAAAGGGCCAATATGGGTATTTGATGAAGGAATTCGTTGAGGAAGTGTAAGAGGTGGGGTCGGATGAAGAGATACTATCGAGAAGAGACTTTGTGTCGGGAGAGAACCAAAATTTGTGTCAGGAATAAGAGTAGAATTGTTTGGGACGTTGGACATTTTGTCAGAATTGCAGATTCTTGCTGAATTGATGTTCAAATATTTGACAACCTTTAAGCAAAAACATATCAAATGCAAACGTCCGGTTAGCATACAAAAATAGAAAGTATTAATAATTACATCAAAATGACAATCTTGTTAGAGAGTTTCAAGCTAGATAAGCACAACAAAAATTTATAGCATGATGCGGATAAGGGTGACGAAACTCACCATTAATGACTATTAGAGAGTTAAGATATGAAATGGTGGTATTGCAAAAAGATTTAGAAAGCTGGTGGAATGAGCAATGTCGACTTTTGCCAGACAATCAGATTCTTGATATGTAAATTAAAGGTAACACATAATGCTAACTAATAATAGTGATTTATCCTTATTAAAATGAATCGAAATTGTGAGAGCTTTAAGAGAATGTCGAAACCTTAGTGGCCAAAGATAAACTGATGCAAACTATAGTATTTAATTTGAACAAATAAATTATGAACGCTAAAGAGACTATTTTGGAAGACACATAAATCAACATTGATGAAAGAAAACTTTGGGCAAGGTTACGGGGTTGTGCTTTGGGCTTAAAAGTGTAGGTTATATGGATTATGAGATTGAGAGATTGTAAACATGAGATGATTTTAGAATTACATAAAAATTAGGAATCAACGGACAAAGGAAAATAAAACAATTGCACAATTACATCTCAAATTAACAGGTAACAAACAATTCGTGCGTCCTAATGTATTGTGACCCAGAGGTAGGCCTAACGGATTTTGAGAGACAAATATGCCATAATACATTGTCCTATTTGCTCTTGCTAAAATATTCAATATGAATAATTTTTGCTTAATTTTTTTTATTTTTTTATTTTTTTTTTATAAATGAAATATTACAATGAAAAAAGTTTATAAGAGAAATGAAGCTATAAATTTAAATAAAATGCTCCTTCTTCTTTCGATTTAATCATAGCTTAAACAACACGAAATTAATTCATCACAACCTGCATTATAAAAAGGGTAGTTTTGTCTTTTCTTCCTAAGGAACAAATAGTCCCTGTAATTTGATTTATTTGCCTCTAAAAAATAATGCAAATAAACATGATAATGTCCTTTTCTAGACCTTAAATCTCTTTGGACTTCGGGCAAAGTCAAACTAATGATCTCAAGATATCAAAGATATCGAGACCTCTTAGGGATAATGCATGCATGATGTGTATACCTTACTAAAGATGTACACGGACAAGATCTAGGAAAAAGAGTAGGTATGACACGGTTCCCTCGAGCGGACAACTCGAGAGTGAGGAAGCTTATGACCGTCGACGCACCGCTGATCGACCAAATCACAAGACAATCCTCGGGGTGTTTTAAACTGGTGAACGACCGTGAAACCACGCAACCGTCATTGTGTGTGAAAGTGAGAATTTCCCAAGTGGGGAAAGTATGAGGGATATGCAAATTAATAAAATACAACAATTTACGAAAAAAACAAAGGAAGAAAACAGTTAGTAACTTCAAGACAAAAATCACAATATTAACAAATATAAATTAAATAGAACAGTTAGCAAAATCAAACACAAATAAGACCCCAATTAATGAATACGTAATGGTTAAAGCCTAATATCCCCAGCAGAGTCGCCATTCTGTCGCGCCCAATTTTTCCCTCGCGGAAAAGCGGGACCCAACATTGACGTCTCTTAGGGGTAGAAAAGAAGAGTCGCCACCTAACGGATTATGGTGCGTTAGGGCACCATTCTAAGCTTATTTTATTACCTAGGTCACCAGAGTTCGGGTAAGGGCTTTAATTACCTCGAAAGGAAGGTGTTAGGCACCTTTCGAGGTCCACAAATGTGGTTCCCGGCCGTACTCATTAAATGGGATATTAACTAAGTGGCCAATTAAAACTGATTTTAGCTTATTGTTTATACTAAGTGATATAGTCAAAAATAACAACGTTTGGACAAACAAGAAAGAAAATTTGAGCGGAATGAAAGTTAAAAAAAATTTATGATATTCTAAATTCTTAAATAAATACAAAAGCTGTGACAAGCAATCATTTTTTGAAAACAAATAAATATTTTTTTTAATTATGGGGCCGAGCCTTGGTAGACGCCTACGTATCCCTTAAGGGAATCAGGCCAAACGTAGTTCTACGATTAAAACAATGTTTGACCTAATGGGATCACTTGTGCAACTTAAATAATACTTCGCAATCTTTTGAATTGCTCGTATTATTCAGCGAGCACAAATATCATTTCCCGGCTACCCACCTAATTGATTAATTAACTTAAAACGCTCTAGGTGATGAAACTAACGTCCTACTATTTGCCTACCCGCACCAATCTTAAGGTCCACGAGGCTTTGGACAACTATATTTGGATTTTTGGTCTAAAATTCCTAAGGCTTTATTAAAGAAGATTAAACGAACAAGCAATTAACAAAACACATAGCATAAAAGGTCTCACATAACGCCTCTATATTAAAATAAGCGGAAGTAACTATATATACATGACATCCATTATGACATCTCCTATAACATGGTGTTTAATAGAAATTTATGCACGCATCATATGCTGTAATTTTATAAGACAAGACTTGTGATTTAAACAAATTTGTGTTTGGTCCTATAAGCGGGATTTTTATTACGATAATAAACCCAATAGGCATGTTTCTGATGCACAAAAAATCATGTTTATACATTTAGCAGATAAACGCAGTATATAATAATCAGATTATGTATGATCCTATGTGATTTTGTTAGCACTTCCGGCAATGATCAAATAAAAAATGGGACAAGTTGCAACAGGTTAATTCCTATAGGTAGGATCTCCATTAATAGGTTACATTGAGCAAGCACACTTTAGGTTAATCAAATTATTACCTAGGAATACAACATTTGTTTAATTAGGCAAGCAAATTCCAAATAACGGGTCTAAAAGCAAATTTCAGATACAGACAAATCATGTAAGTATAATCTATTGTAAATTTTATTTCTTATAGATATAGCTTCTAAGACTAACAATGCATTACGATGCTATTCATTCAAAATTTTTGACATGAGTGATTAACAAGCTATTAATATTTCCCTTTTTTTTTTAATTTGTATGCAAGATGTAAACAAATCATTAAATATGATAATGCCAAACAGCCAACCTTTACTGAAATAATTTCGATATAACACATGTTTTAAATTAATTTACATAGTCCCTATAGACATGGTTTCTAGCAAATTAATTATGTTCATAGTAATCATATAGGCATGATATCTAGGTGAGATTAGTAATTAAAGCAGAAACATACCATCCCCACCCATAAACCCCTTTCCACTATTATTAGTGTTTGTTTACATTGTTACATACTGACAGAAAATAAATACATCACGATGAAAATAAATAAATAAATAAACTGGCTGAGTATAAACCTTCCGATCCCGATAGACTCTTCGCTCCCAACCTGTTAAGCAAAACGGTTAATTAATACAAAAGCAAAGCAACAATGATCGGAACCTGAATTCGACACGTCAAGATCACGAGGATCTCTTGGATCCCGAGCAGTGCTCGTGTCGAAAATGGAAGCGAAGTGTAAAAAAGAATAGAGTAATATTAAGTATGGCAGTCCCTCCTTTTCTTTCACTGTTCGCCCCCCCCCTTTTGAAGGAATGTAGAGACTCTACTTATATCCTCCATAAAATGCATTCCACTAACGAATAAAAAGGGAAGTAAAATATTTAATAGAATCAATCTAGGAATATTTTTCCTTAATTAAGGATAGATGAAACAATTAATGATAACGGTAATGAGAAATTTCCATAAGAAAACATGTATTAAATTAGTTGAGGGAAAAGAAAGCAATCAACTCCTTTTTTCAGAATGATTTAACATAAATAACATATACTCCAACGGTCAAGGATAGAATATCTGGAAGGTCTAGCAGTAAAGTCCTTTGTTTTCATTATAATCGAATCAATCAAATGTAAATGAATCATAGTTTACTAAATTAAAAGAATCATTTAAGGAAGGAATTTAATCGACTGAAGGTAAATAAAGCATGTATTCTAATCCGGAGGATATAGGAAAGGAATGTCAATCATATTGTTTGAAGAAGGCGGAATCAAATTTGGAGCAAAATATCTTCATCTTACCAAAAATATTTAAATACTGAAACTAATATTAATCACATAAATACGATATTATAAGTTAACATAATTAGCATAGTTAAGGTTAATGTGAATCGAAGTTGACTAAATACAGAATCAATACCAAGGTTATCATACTTTGCATCAAGATAATATAAAATAGAATACGGTAGTTAATGCAGTCTCATACGAGAGCTAATCAGGGAAAGGGGCGCCATTGATTTAATTAAAGAACAACGAGCATGTTAACAACTTTGTTGAGAATTATCAGAATAGGTAAATACTAGATTGTTATGTAAGTAGTAAGGTAATTTCAAAGGGAAAGTAAAGACAATCACTCAAAGGAGTTTTAAAATCAACTTCTGCAAAATTTTAAAAATCCAGGATAATAACGAAACAGACTTTGTAAGGGAAATATAATCTCACAGTAGCATATGAATACAAAGAGGCAAACATTTTCAGAAACAACAAATGAATAAAGAATAATGAGACTGATACAATATGCATAATAATATGAATAAATTGAATAAAACTAATACTCAGAATTCTGTGAATTCCAGGTTTGCCGGTTCATAGAGCAAAGGATTAATTAGGAGAGGGGAAGGAAGAAGAAAAGAGTATGTACATATAAACCATGAATCATATTGGTTTTAAATCCGTTCGAACATCAATTTTAACATGCTAATCAAGGGAACAGACAAATAAAACAAGAACAGTTACAGCTAAAGACGTCAACGAACATAATTAACTCCAGATTAATTTGGTGTAAATAATAATAATAATATATAATAATAAAGAAAAATGACGAAGAGTAGTAAGAATGTTTGACTTATCCAAACCATGAAAGAATTTAATATATATATATATATATATATTTTTAACTAGAGGGACAACATCTGATTGTTTCACGGTAGTGGTGTTAAAGAAAAAGACGGAGCAGTGGCCGGATCCGGAAGTGCAGCAGATTTGAGTTTGGCTGTGGCTTGTCGGAAATGGTGGAAGTAGATGAGGCGGGGAAGAAAAGAAAGGTGCGGCGGTTGTCATATTTTCTGGTGGTGGCCGGAGGGTGATTGGTCGGAGAAGACGAAGGAGAGGCGGCTGTGGGTGTTGCTTTGGGTGCTCGCCGGAATTAATGGAAGTTGGAGAAAAGCAAATGGGGAGCGAGAGAAGGAGACCGGATGGGGGGTTGAGGATAGGAAGGCGCGACTGTTGCTTATTGGTGATGCGAGGGTGGTCGCCGGCGAGAGGAGCAGCGGGTGGAAGGGGAGAAGGGTGTTGTTTCCGGCCGAGGTGGGTTTGGGTGCCGGCAGTTGCTTCGCCGGTGGAAGGGAAAAGAGGGGAGAAAGTCGTGGTATTGGAGGTTCGCCGGAAAAAATGGAGGTTTTTCGATGGGTTGCCGGAGTTTATGGTTATACGGTGGCTCGATGGTCGGAGGAGAAAAGGACGAGGGTGAAGGGAGAGGGGTCCGGCGGCCGTTCGGTGTGTTGTCGGTGGTCGGCGATGGGAAGAGGGAAGAGGGAAGAGGGAGAGAGGGGCGGCTGCTAGGGTTAGGTGAGGGGAGGAAAATGAAAAGTCTTTCAGGGTTTTTGGGGTAGGTTAGGTAAATAAGGAAGTATATTAGGGATTTAATATGAGCCGCTAGATTAGGTGAGATGGACGGCTAGGATTAGATTTAGTTAATGGGTCAGGTTGCGGGTTATGGAGCGGGTCGCGGGTATTTGAGTTGGCTGATTTAATTAGGCTGAAATTGATATTTAAATTATGGCCAGAATTGATCAAAAGTTGCTAAAATTGAAATAAATTGAATAGAAAGTGGCCAAAATTGAAAATGAAATTGAATAGAAGGGCTATAATTTGAATAAATTGAAGAAAAATGAATTTTGCTGCTATTAAATTAATAACTATACTACACTTTTAAATAAAATAGATAATAAAGTAGTTTAAATTATAAGAAAACATATAAATATTATTATTAATAAATAAATTCTAAATTAAATATACTTATGTAAATATTATATAATTAAATTATTATATTTACAAATAAATTAATGACTAAAATATAAAGTCAAGTCACCAAATATTATAAAAATAATATTATTAACGTAAATAATTTATATCAAGTAATTTTATTATTCAAATAAATTTATAAAATTAGCAAAACTAGGTAAATAATTTATTAAGTAAAGGATATATTTTAAAATAAGGGCGCATACTTACGTCGTAATTATTTAATATCAAAACTTAAAATTAATATAGGTCATACATATAACTTGAAATGATTTTCGCAATGTTATGATAATAAATTACTTTATAAATACAAAAAAAATAAGCCAAATTTTGCGTTAAATAAATAAATAAATATATACATATATATAGGCAGCATATTAAGGCGCAGGTCGGTCAAAATTGGGTGTCAACATGACCCAAGTTCACCTCAACTCATGAGAGTATAAGTGGTCGATTGCAATAAAATTACTCAACAAAAAGTCAGAATAATGTCTACAGGTACTTAGTATGTTCAATCTATTGAGTAAAGCAAATCTGATTGAACGCTTTAAGATACTACTCAGATTAATTTGTAAAGAGTGAATTAAACTAAAAATGTTAGATCTAGATTGCAAAGGGTTAAATCAATTGAGTAAAATACTAAGGGTGTGTTCCGCGTAGAGTTGATCCACCTAGATCACTCAATTAGGTTTATCAATGATGGGATACTTATAAATATCCAAACAATCACTTTATCAATCACTTGGTACCTTTCAACAACCAAACATTGTTTATCTCGATCAACTCTTTCAAATTGATCAAAATTCAAATCAAAATCGTTTGTAAATTGCCAATTAGATTTAACATATGCCTATGAGAACTTATTAAATAAGGGTTATACCTCGGGTCATTGTTGATTGATGATATTCAAAGTTAGTTCTTTCAAGCACAATTGGAGCAATTTGGCATGAATCGATATTTGCAACTACCAATTACAACTTACAAATCAAAGATCAATAAAATATTTAAAAGCTCATTACCAATTCATCATAATTATGTAACACCCCAGAAATCTTTTGGACTAGCCTTTAAATTTAAAACTTGATCATGCAGAAAATTGGGAAAAAGGCCTCAGTACGAGTCACAATACGACTCGTGAAATCATTGTAGAAGTTGTACCTGGACTCGTAATAAGAGGATCAGAGAATCAATAAGTGTGATTGGGAGGAACTACGATTACATGTTATGATTTGTACCACCATGGTACGGATCGTATTGACCGGTCATGGAAAAAAGTTCAGAGAAGTGGTTGGGGAAATTTTGGGTAACTACGAGCCATGGTACTACTCGTGGAATGTTGGTACGGACCGTATAATACAATCGTGAGTTGAATCAGGGAAAGGTTTGAGAAGGAGTTACAGATTGTAGTATGACCCATAGAATTGTTGTAAGGATCGTAGTATGACCCGCAATATTTGGAGTATCAGCATTAAGCTATGCCATGGGTTAGTCTGTTGTCATTTGTGGCTCTAGGCACCATGTCGCGTCCAGGGTATAGACTCGGGTTGTGACAAACTTGGTATTAGAGCCAGGTTTAGAGTGTCCTAGGACTTCTGAAAGCCGCATCGAGTAGAGTCCTTTTCATGGGTGTGAAGCGCGCCACAATTATGAGGGGGAGGCTACGAGGCGATTTTAGAAAAATTTCCTTTTTTCATGATTCTTATCGTACGTAGAGTTTAATCTCTAAAATAGTCCTCCTAACTAGTGATTCACTCTTTTCGGTTAGTAATGCCTCCAAAAAGAGAAAACGGAAGGAGGACCAAAAATGCTAACTGGCCAGCCCCACTAGCTCCCGCAGCCCCTCAGGATGACCAGATGTCTCATGCAAAATTTTTGGCTGCTATTCAGATGCTGACTCAGGCAATGACCAACCAAGTTAACTAGAAAGTCGTAGTACTAGTGAACACCAATGGGTATGCAGACCCTTCCAGAGTCCAGGAGTTTACTCGAATGAATCCCCCAGCATTTCACGGGTCTAAAGTGAATGACGACCCATAGAAATTTGTGAATGAAATTCAAAAGATCACCCAGATCATAGGTGTTACCTCTGCAGAGAGTGCTGATCTAGCTGCCTACAAGTTGAAACAGGTGGCTCATATTTGGTACAAGCAATGAAAGGAGGGAAGGCAAAATAGTGCAAGCCTAGTGGAGTGGGATGAGTTTGTGATTGCATTTCTAGACAAATTCTTTCCCTGGGATATAAGGGAAGCTAAGGCTGTTGAATTTATGAACTTGAGGCAGAACGACATGATAGTGTAGGAGTATGCCCCGAAGTTCACTCAACTGTCAAGGTATGCTCCGAAAATGGTGGCAGAACCGAGAGCTCGCATGCTCAAGTTCGTGAATGGAGTCTTAGACTTGGTGGTCAAGGAGTGCAGAACCGTCATGCTCATCAAAGACATAGACATCTCTAGTCTCATTATTCATGCACAAAAGATAGAGACAAAGAAGTTGAAGGAGATATAGAGGGAGAGTAAATGGGCTCGGACGGGCCAGTTTGAGTACACTCAACAGATGCTGGGCGATAATAGCTGCCCACAACAGCAGCAGAGACTTCCAACACCCTCATCAACTAGTGCTCCTTCTTTCAAGCCCCGCAAAGCTAGGAAAGGTGGAGCATCAGACTCCCAATACTAGAGTCATATCTCCAGTTGCCGCACTTTTTCAGCATGTCCTAAGTGTGGTAAGAACCACCCGAGTGAGTGCCATATAAACAAGCAGAGTTATTTTAGTTATGGTTAGCTGGGCCATAGGTTGAGGGATTGTCCGTTAGCAGGACGGGGAAAGACTCAGTCCACGACATTCAGCTTTTCCAAGTTACCCAGCTCAGCAAGGCACTACTTTAGGTACTGGTGATGATCAGCGCCAGAACCATTTCTATGCTCTATCTTTCCAGCAGAATCAAGAGAACTCACCTGATGTGGCTACTGGTATGTTACACCTTTTTCCACATTGATGTATATACTTTACTAGATCCAGGAGCCATACTTTCTTTTGTGACTCCTTATATTACGGTCCAACTTGATATTACTCTAGAAACCTCTCTCTGAACCATTTTTAGTCTCTACCATGATTGGTGAGTCAGTTAAGGCCAGTCGGGTATATAAGAATTATCCGATCTCAGTGTTTCATAAAGTCACCACAATTGATCTAGTAGAGTTGGATATGGTAGACTTCGACCTCATCCTTGGTATGGACTGGTTACATTCTTGCTATGCCTGACTTGACTACAGAACCAGAGTCGTTAGATTCTAGTTTCTTAATGAACCAGTCTTAGAGTGGAAGGGTAGTACTTCAGCGCCTAAGGGTCATTTCATTTCATACCTTAAGGATAGGAAGATGATCGCTAAGGGATACATCTACCACCTGGTTAGGGTCAAAGAATCTAGTTCCGAGACCTCAACACTCAGTCAGTTTTAGTTGTAAATAAGTTTTTGAATGAATTTTCCGAACATCTTCCAGAGTTCCCCCCGAATAGAAAATAGACTTCGACATAGACCTTCTTCTAGATACCCAGCCTATCTCTATTCCTCATTATCGAATGGCTCCTGCTGAACTAAAAGAGTTAAAGGAACCACTGAAAGACCTTCTAGATAAGGGCTTCATCATACCCAACATCTCTCTATGGGGTTCCCGAGTTCTTTTCGTGCGATAGAAAGACGGTACACTCAGAATCTGCATCGACTACCATTAGCTAAATAAGGTCACAATTAAGAACAAGTATCCTCTATCCAGGTTTGATGACTTGTTTGAACAACTTCAGGGAGCTAGTTGTTTCTCCAAGGTAGATCTCCTCATCCTTGGTATGGACTAATTACATTCTTGTTATGCCTCACTTGACTACAGAACCAGAGTCATTAGATTCTAGTTTCCTAACGAACCAATCTTAGAGTGGAAAGGTAGTACTTCAGTGCCTAGGGGTCATTTCATTTCATACCTTAAGGCTAGGAAGATGATCGCTAAGAGATACATCTACCACCTGGTTAGGGTCAAATAATCTAGTTCTGAGACCCCAACTGTCAGTTTTAGTTGTAAATAACTATCTGGATGAATTTTCTGAACATCTTCCAGAGTCCCTCCCGAACAGGAAATAGACTTTGACATAGACCTTCTTCCAGATACCCAGCCTATCTCTATTCCTCCTTACCGAATGGCTCTAGTGGAGCTAAAGGAGTTAAAGGAATAGCTGAAAGACCTTCTAGATAAGGGCTTCATTAGATCCAACATCTCTCTATGAGATGCCCCAGTCCTTTTCGTGCGATAGAAAGACGGTACGCTCAGAATGTGCATCGACTACCGTCAGCTGAATAAGGTCACAATCAAAAACATGTATCCTCTATCCAGGTTTGGTGACTTGTTCGAACAACTTCAGGGAGCTAGTTGTTTCTCCAAGGTAGATCACAGATTAGGATATTAATAGCTCAGGGTCAGAGAATGTGACATTCCAAAAATAGTCTTTAGAACTCGGTATGGTCACTATGAATTCGTAGTCATGTTTTTTGGACTAACTAATGCTTCTGTAGCTTTTATGGACTTGATGAACATAGTGTTTAAGCAATATCTAAACGTATCTGTTATCGTGTTCATAGATGACATCTTAGTGTATTCCAAGAATGAGGAAGATCATGCAAATCAGCTGAGGGTAATTTTGCAGACCCTCAGAGACTGCCAGTTATTCACCAAATTCAGTAAGTGTGAGTTTTGGCTGAACTAAGTGGCATTCCTTGGTCATGTAATATCCAGCGAAGGTATTTAGGTAGACCATCAGAAGATAGCAGTTGTTAAGAACTGGACAAAACCCATCTCTCCATCAGACATTAGGAGTTTCTTGGGCCTAGCTGGTTATTACAGGCGATTAATGGAAGGATTCTCCTATACTTCTTATGTGTTGTGGATTTACAGCACTTTCGATGCTTAAAACTAAGAAGATAGCATGAACTTAGGTATGTTTATGTGGATATAAGACATTTTTCCTTTGATTGCAGGATGAATTGATTTTGGACCTAAAAATGGTAAAAGAAAGCCTGAATTATGCAAAATATGCACAAAGTACAGACCATAGTACGAGCCGTAGGAAGGACCTACGAGTCGTACCAATGGTCGTGAAAAGTTGCAACAGGCTAAGGTGAAGAGATGCAATGTATGAGTCGTACCAAGCTGGTATGAGTCGTGGTGATGAAATCGTGACAAGATCCAGAAAATTTGCATAAGGTGCTGACTCCTACTACGGAAAGAATGTATGACCTGTGGGAAGAAGGTACGAGTCGTACCATGACGGTCGTGATGAACTTTAAAAGAATTTCAAAGTTTCAGAATCAAACCACGGGAGTTCAATACGGGTCATACGATGGAGGTACGAATCATACTGGATCCAACACTTAGGCAAAATTCAGCCAATAATGCAAGGTACCACATGAAGTTACGAGTCGTAGGATGCTGCTACGGATCGTAGGTTGGCTCGTGACGACTGCGGAACCAGATATGAAAATTCATCCTATTAGCCTAGGAAAAGGATTCCTGTGTCTGTATAAATATGTTTTAAGTTTTATTTTTCTGTAGACAAGTAGAGAGAGACGGTAGACAGTAGACAAGAGAAGAAAAATTAGAGAGAGAGATTTTTGTAGGAGAATTGAGTTGATTCAACTTGTGATCAACGTTTTCTTGAATTTCATCTTATTCTTGCTACTTGTTCTTGAAGATTTTGCGGAGTAATTAAAGAAAGTATTTTTTTCTCAATCATTATTGTAAGTACTGATTTTTATTCTTAATCATGAATACAATTCACAATCTTACAACTATGAGAGGCTAAAACCTCCATAGCTAGGGTTGTGGGAACCATGGTGGATTAACAAGCTAGGGTTACACAAAGTGATTTTAAAATCAATACAAATACTTATATTGTATTTTGTTCATGCTCAAACGTTTCTTAACGGTGCGCAACATTAGGACATGCCTGAATTCTTTACTTGCTTAGGACTAAGACGTAGAGATTAGGAAAAGAGAATTACAACATAGCCTTGATTTTGATAATCATTGTATTAACTTGAGCTATGGTCGCAGGATAGTTAAATCTGGAACTTAGTGATAATGGATAGTTTGAAACCGCTCATTAGACTTGGTCGAGTGATTGAGTATAGTCATTCAATAGGGATGGGTTAGTCGTTTGAATGAACCTAAGTTATCGGTTCTATAAGTAAGTATTGATGATAATCACGAGTATATACCCAAAGCAGTTATGAACCCATGGGGAACACAAACCCTAGTTATCTTTTAATATTGATTCAACACTAGAATTTTAATATTTTTTTTATTATTGATTTTCTTCGGAATCTCCCTATTTTGAAGTAACTACCTCACAAGTTCAATTACCGGCTATAATCCAGTACTCCCATATTCCCTGTGGGTTTGACCCCAACCTCTAGTTAGGTTCTTTATTGACAAAATTCGCTTCATACTTCAGTAAGAGGTGTGGCTTGAGCATTATCAAAAAGTGGCGCTGTTGCCGGGGAATACGGCTGAGACTAGGTTATCAGCTTGTATTTGACTTTTTGATAGTTATTTCCTCTTTTACGTTTTTGTTTGTTTTGTTTTGTCTCATCCAGGGCACCTCTTGGCAAAGCCAAACATCTCAGCACTGGAGGATGAGTATGAATCACTTGACGAATTTTGAGTAGTCAAGAGATTTGTGTCATGCCGTGATGTTAAATCAGGCGCTTCTTGGGAGGCAACCCAAGTGGTAGACTGGTGAAGTCTGAGTAACTAGGCTACCAATGTCGTGCCGTGATGTTATATCAAACGCTTCTTGGGAGGCAACCCAAGTTATTAAACTAATGTATGCTCAGTGTGCAGGGAAAATTAAGCACAGGAGGTTGAAACATCAGCTTCTATGGCTCTCAGTATGACCCGTGATGAGATCCTACGAGCCGTAGCTGCAGTCGTGGTGAGGTTCAAAAAAAATGATTTCAAGCTCTGACCTACGATTCATCCTATGGATCGTACCTTGATGGTACGAGTCATAGGATTCAATCGTAGGTCGCCAGGTAAGTTTTCTTTAACAGGGTTGCATACGAGTCCAAGGGATGAGCGGTAGGTTCTTCCTACGACTCATGGTACGAGTCATGATGGGTTAAAACTGGCATTAATATCCGACTCGGCCCAATTTTTTTAAAAATTTGCCCTTACCTATTTAAACCCCATAAACCCCCTCTCCCATGCTCACACACTCAAAAACACGACTCAACCTCACTTCCCCTACCCATAACTCAACATCACCGAAACAATCAAGCAAAATTCTTGCTTAGCCAAGGTTTGAAAACCCTAGACTGTAATTTACAATTGATGAAGTAATGTTATACCCCGTAGAATTCCTGGCATCTAGATGACCTATTCGCACGTTGGTTAAGCATATTTGAAGGCCATACGTGCTGGAGAAAGGCCCGGGAAAAGATCGGACGAGAAGCCCATCGAACCATCGCGGAAGGAGCCGAGGCAGAGCCCCTCCGCGATGGCAGCGTGTCACGGAGGAGAGGCCTCCGCGATGGCTCTGTGACACGTTGGCCTTGTCCAGGCCCAAGTATATAAAGCCCCCACTTCGGTTTAAACTCATTCAACACTTTATAAAATTCCAGAACACGCAGTAAAGCAGAGGAAGACGAAGGAAATTATATATTTTCGTCCTATTACGCTGGCAAACGCTGCCCAAACTCAAATTAATCCTAGATACCAAAGTATTTAGCAGTAGAGAGCATTTCTACGGATTTAGTTTCGTGAAATACGGCCGACGAATCGGCGAGCCATCGATCTAAGGTAAGTGGAATTGCTCTAAATTAGTGTCTATGTGTTCCTAGCTGAGAAGTGAATATTTCTCCCTTCTGGGTCGCTGAAAAATAGCGAGTTTTCGACCGTCTTTCGATAAGCCTAAGTTTAGGCTATAAACTATATCGAAAGTGACGTTGCTCGTTACAATAAAGTTGCATTTAGTATTAATTGACGTATTTATAAATGCAGTTGGGAGAAAATAGTTGAAGTACCGGTCGAGCCTCGTCCAACGGACGAATAATTCAAAGATAAGGTATGTAAAGTTAGTTTCCTCGGCAAGTTGAGTAACATTGAGACAGTATAGTAATTTACAGACCAGTAGAATGTTCAGAAGTTGAGTATTGCGTTATTATGAATATTGGTACAATATGAGAAGCATTGGGTTGTAACGTGTACGAGACCTATCAGTATGACATAGATTTTAACGCAAGTGTTAGAGATTGCCCAGTATACTCAGTATGTGATGTGATATGCCATGTTAAGATATTGTTGTGTTCAGTTGGAACCCCGTGAAGTAGTACAGTATCCGTAAAGCATTTCAGAAATAGAATAATAGACTAGAATAGAGTTTAGAAAGCATGTTAGAAATAGGAGATCATGTTGATACAGAAACTCAGTAGACAGTATAGTTTTTAGCAGAAACACTATCTCGTATAGCATTTGCCCCAGTACATCCCGGCAGGAGACTATATTCATATTTATATATATTTACCTGCCTCAGCACGTATTAAATACGTACAGCTTACTATCATTAGCTCAGCATGTAATATATACGATACCTTACCCCTATTAGCCTCAGTATGTGAGATATACAAACAGTATTACTAGTTGAGACCGTTGTATTGTTTGGGGTTGGATTACCTAGCATCCATGACCGCCCAGGGTTAATAGCTGTATCGACTCGTCCGCCAGAGGACGAGGATACGTCGCTCCACGGAGTGGCATGCCGTCCCACAGGGGACAAAGATGGGATGCCAGTTTTCCCCATATTTGTGCCTTGATCGGCCCTTACACACCCCAGTCAAGCGGATACGCCCGGGTGCAGATTCAGGAGTCCTCCGGACTCAGATGCAGTTATAGTCAGGGGCTCAGCGAGCCCAAGTGCATACCTAGGGGACCGGCGGGATGCTTACAGCCAGTATAGGAGATGGGATGACCGGGGTAGGGGTATAGATTCTGTGTTGATTGTACCTCCCGGCTTATGGGGGCTGGGTAAGGTTGTGTATGCCATGTTATGTTATGTATGTTATGCCATATTACATTAGATACGAGCAGATTAGTAGTAGAATGATATGTCTCCAGGTATGATTCCTACTCCCTTCAGTATGATTAAGAACAGGTACGATCTACACCATCAGATAGTTAATCTAGTTCTTCCTACTTCAGTTTCGTCAGTTATGCTATTGGTTTCAGATATCTTTTTCAGTTATTGCTTTACATACTCAGTACCAGCGGTACTGACGCCCAGTGGGGCGCTGCATTACTTGCCTGCAGGTACCCATAGACGAGCAGGCGATACTACGTGATCCCCATCAGCGGTCGAGTATTCAGCTCCTGTCATCCGGAGACTGAATTTCTAGAGGTGTAGTTCAGTTCCTTTTTGCTGTACAGTACGGGTAGTTCGGGGCCCTGTCCCGATCGTTTCTATTATTCTTCTTAGAGGCTTGCAGTCTGTATATTTATTCCTTGTGGTCAGATGAGTCGGTCGTGAGAGGCCGTGTAGTTGTATAGCTGTTAGTAGTCCTTCCTTCTATTGTGATGGTCGTGTGGGGCCATAGTTGTCAGTAGTGGTGACCTTGCCGGTCACGTAGCTTTTTAATACTTTATGATTGAGTTGCAGATAACTAGACAGCATGGTGGCCTTGTCGGCCCGCATAGGTTCCCCTGAATTGAGATGTTTCTGGTCAGCTGTTAGTACAGGTACAGAAGGCTATAGGCCAATGGGCCGGGGGCTGTGTTTACACCCGTTATATAGCCCTTTGTTTTCCAGAAATGTGAGTCAGAGCCAGCCAGGCACCAGATGTGCCCAGGCTTAACAGTCCAGCAAGTCAGGTCCTAGTAGGGCACCAGGTGCCAGTCATACCCCCCAAGGCGGGGTGTGACAAACTTGATATCAGAGCAGGTCGTATCCCAGGGAGTCTGCAAGCCGTGCTAAGCAGAGTCTTGTCCATGGATGTGTTGTACACCACATACTATGGATAGGAGGCTGCAAGGCATGATAGGATGGTTGTCTTTTATTCTTATTCAGTCGTGCTGTAGAGCGGTACAGTATAGGGTAGAGTCCCTAAAATCTTACCATATTCTTTGGTTACAGATAATGTCAGACCAGCGCCATCCTATCACAGGTCGGAACTTAGATGTTGCAGCAGGGGAAGGCACCAGCAGGATGCCTCACCCTCGTTTAGAGACAGCCCGGTCAGAGGGCACTACAGAGGTATCGTCCCAGCCTCCTCAGCGATCTCCACCACGTCAAGAGCCACTTGGGGCGACACTACCTTCAGCAGCCCCTATACCGACCCCTTCTGACCAGGAGGTTAGGAGTGCTGTAGTTATGTTAGCACAGATGATGGCTGCTCAGCGTCAGCCAATGGCATCCACAGTTGCAGAATCATCAGAAGGGCCCGGTAGTTCGAGGGTCCGAGAGTTCTTAGCTTTGAATCCTCCAGAATTTACAGGTACGGATCGAACAGAGGACCCTCAAGATTTTCTAGACCAAATGCAGAGGATCTTCAGGGTTATGCATGCCACGTCTACTGAGTCAGTTGAGTTGGCAGCATTCCGATTACGGGATATTGCGGTGTTATGGTATGAAAGCTGGGAGAGGTCCCGAGGGAGAGATGTTTCCCCTCCCACCTGGTCCAGCTTTTCAGGAGCCTTTCTGGATCATTATTTGCTGCGGGAGATTCGACAGGCCCGGGTAGACCAGTTCCTACATCTAGAACAGGGGGCCATGAGTGTTCGGGAATATTCCTTGCAGTTTGATTCCTTAGCTCGATATGCACCGGCCTTCGTTGATACCATGGCATCCAGAGTGCATCACTTTATTACGGGGTTGAATCCAGAATATGTTGAGATTTGCACTACAGCCACACTGCGAGAGGACATGGACATTGCTCGAATTCAGGCATTTGCCCAGAATATTGAGGGCATCAGATAGCGACAACGAGAGGTCAGAAGGGTTAATCAGGAACAGCGTCGCCGGGACAGGCCAGTTGAGTTACAGAAAGAGGCCCGGGGAGGACCTAGGCCCCGATTGTCAGACAGGCCGCCCAGGCCCCCGCCTCCGCCACAATCACAGGGGGGTAGATTCAGCCGCAGGGGGCAGTCAGAGACTGGTAGAGGCTCGCAGATGGCAGATTCACCATCACAGAGGAGGGCGGAGCAGAGTAGGTATACCCTACCACTTTGCCCTATATGCAATCGACGCCATCCTAGAGCATGCAGATATGGCTCCACCGCATGTTATATATTTGGCCAAGAAGGCCATTTGATGAAAGATTGCCCAGCCAGAGGTCGAGAGGACCGCGATAGACAGGATAGGATATCAGCAGTGTCACGAGCCATAGCATCCTCGACTGGGCGCAGGCCCTCAGTTTCAGCAGGCAGGGGTCGGGGCAGATCAGGGGCCTCCAGTACAAGTGTGGGCCCAAGCCGCACATATGCCTTACCAGGGAGGCAAGATTCAGAAGCGTCTCCTGATGTTGTGACAGGTATGCTAACTATCTGCTCACACCCTGCTTATGTGTTAATTGATCCAGGGTCTACTTTGTCCTATATTACTCCATTTGTGGCACGGAAGTTTAGTATTGTACCAGAATCATTACAGCAGCCCTTCTTAGTATCTACGCCCGTCGGTGACTCTATCACAGCAAGCCGAATCTACCGCGGGTGTACAGTAGAGATTGCTGACCGTCAGACCACAGTAGATCTGGTCGAGTTAGAAATGATAGACTTCGATGCCATAATGGGTATGGACTGGTTAGTACCATGCTTTGCCAATGTTGAATGTTGGACCAAAACGGTCCGATTCCACTTCCCAGGAGAAGCAGTACGGGAGTGGAAGGGCAGCACCACTACGCCAAAAGGTAGGTTTATTTCCTACCTTCAGGCGAGGAAGTTGATATCCAAGGGATGCATTTATCATCTGGTCAGAGTTCAGGATATCCAAGCAGAATCTCCGACACTCTAGTCTATCCCAGTGGTGAATGAATTCCCAGATGTATTTCCTGATGAGTTACCTGGTATTCCCCCAGAAAGGGAAATAGACTTTGCTATCGACTTGTTACCAGGCACGCAGCCAATATCAATACCTCCTTATCGTATGGCTCCTGCAGAACTCAAAGAATTAAAGGAGCAGTTGAAAGATTTGTTAGATAAAGGTTTTATCAGGCCGAGTACTTCACCATGGGGTGCGCCAGTTTTATTCGTGAGGAAGAAAGATGGCTCGCTCCGAATGTGCATAGATTATCGGCAGCTAAATAAAGTTACAGTAAAGAACAAGTATCCGCTCCCCAGAATTGATGACTTATTCGATCAGTTGCAGGGAGCCAGATACTTTTCTAAAATTGACTTGCGGTCCGGATATCACCAGGTCCGAGTACGTGAGAGAGATATTCCTAAGACAGCGTTCAGGACCCGATATGGACATTTTGAATTTCTAGTTATGTCCTTCGGGTTAACGAATGCCCCAGCAGTCTTTATGGACCTGATGAACAGTATTTTCAGACCTTTCCTGGACTTGTTCGTGATAGTATTCATTGATGACATTCTGGTGTATTCCCGTTCTGAAACAGATCACCGAACTCATTTGCGGACAGTGCTCCAGATTCTCAGGGACCGCCAGTTGTATGCTAAATTTTCGAAGTGTGAATTCTGGCTTAACTCAGTGGCCTTTTTAGGGCATATTGTCTCAGATGCTGGTATACAGGTAGACAAGCAGAAGATAGAAGCAGTTAAGTCATGGCCTAGGCCTACTACCCCGACGGAAGTTCGTAGCTTTCTAGGGTTGGCAGGATATTACAGGAGATTCGTTGAAGGGTTCTCGACTATTGCGGCACCTATGACCAAATTAACACAGAAAGCAGCAAAATTTCAGTGGACAGAGGCATGCAAGTAGAGTTTCCAGGAATTGAAAGACAGATTAACCTCCGCCCCAGTGTTAGCATTGCCGGAAGGCACAGAAGGTTATTCAGTCTATTGTGACGCGTCAGGTGTTGGGTTAGGTTGTGTGTTGATGCAGCATGGTAGAGTAATTGCATATGCTTCTAGACAGCTGAGGAAACACGAAAAGAATTATCCTACCCACGACCTGGAATTGGCCGCAGTAATCCACGCCTTAAAAATGTGGAGGCATTACCTGTACGGCGTCCATGTTGATATTTACACAGATCATAAGAGCTTACAGTACATTTTTACTCAGAGGGAGTTAAATCTGCGGCAACGCTGCTGGTTAGAATTGTTGAAGGATTATGATGTGAACATCCTGTATCATCCGGGAAAAGCCAATGTTGTGGCAGATGCCCTGAGCCGTAAGTTAATGGGGAGTTTAGCGTATTTGCGATCTGAGAAGCAGAAGTTAGCCAAAGAAATTCATCAGTTAGCTGGTCTAGCCGTCCGAGTAATGGAAACAGAAAATAATGGAGCAGTAATTCAGAATTCTGCGGTGTCATCATTAGTTACAGAGGTAAAAGAACGACAGTACGAGGATCCCGATTTAGTCCAGCTCAGAGATAGAGTTCAGAAGGGTAAGGAGCCAGATTTTCAGATAACCGAGGATAATGTGCTACGTTGTAAGGGCCGCCTCTGTGTCCCGAATGTTTCAGGGCTTCGCGGACGAATCATGCATGAAGTACATTATGCTCGCTATTCCCTTCATCCAGGGGCGACGAAAATGTACCACGATATCAGAGACATCTACTGGTGGCCAGGTATGAAAGCTGAGATAGCTGAATTTGTATCTAAATGTTCTAATTGTCAGCAGGTAAAAGCAGAGCATCAGAAACCAGGCGGTTTGACGCAAGAGATAACGGTACCTATGTGGAAATGGGAAGCAATAAACATGGATTTTGTAACAGGGTTACCCCGTACTAGACGCAGAAATGATTCCATTTGGGTAATAGTTGATAGGCTGACAAAATCAGCTCATTTCCTACCAGTGAGGGCTACCTTCTCAGCTGAGGATTATGCCGAATTGTATATCAGAGAAGTAGTTAGATTGCATGGGGTGCCGGTATCTATCATTTCAGACAGGGGAGCACAGTTTACAGCTAGATTCTGGCAGTCATTTCAGAAAGGTTTGGGAACGCAGATTAACTTGAGCACAGCATTCCATCCTCAGACAGATGGGCAGGCTGAACGTACAATTCAGACGCTCGAAGATATGCTACGAGCGTGTGTGTTAGATTTTGGGGGTAGCTGGGATGAACATCTTTCGTTAATTGAATTTGCTTATAATAACAGCTACCATTCAGCTATTCAGATGGCGCCTTTCGAGGCATTATACGGGCGAAAATGTAGATCGCCGGTGGGCTGGTTTGAAATAGGAGAATCAGCATTAGTTGGCCCAGACATTGTTTGGCAGTCCGAGGAAAAGATAAAGCTTATCCGAGAACGTTTACTGACTGCTCAGAGCCGCCAGAAGTCCTATGCAGATATGCGGCGCGGAAATCTAGAATTTGCAGTGAATGACTGGGTATACCTGAAAGTGTCCCCGATGAAAGGAGTAATGAGGTTTGGCAAGAAAGGCAAGCTTAGCCCAAGATTCATTGGGCCATACCAGATTCAGCGAAGAATAGGCCGAGTTGCATACGAGTTGAACTTGCCACCAGAATTAGCATCTGTTCACCCAGTATTCCATGTTTCTATGCTAAGGAAGCTCGTAGGGGACCCTTCTACAGTAGTTCCAGTTCAGGATGTTCAGGTCACAGAAGAGTTAGCCTATGAAGAGGTTCCCGTAGCCATTTTAGATAGACAGATTCGCAGATTGAGAACTAAAGATGTGGCATCTGTCAAAGTATTGTGGCGTAACAGAAATCGGGAGGAAATGACATGGGAGGCTGAAGAAGATATGAAAATCAGATACCCTCATCTATTTTAGGCCTAATCAGGCGACAGGTATGTCCGTATTATTATTTATGCCGTACCTTATGGTTGTATGTTGTAAATGATAAAGAAAGAAGTGATATTTAGTTGTCCAGTGGATCTTAGAATATTGTGTGCAGTGCCTGTGTTGGACTTTTCTGCATTTCAGGTTTTTGCGATAGTCCATATTACAGGGGAAACTCTGCCGAAATTTTTCTAGAAAATAAAGTAAGTAGTCCTCTAGATGACAGTGTACATTCGAGGACGAATGTTCTTAAGGGGGGAGAATGTTATACCCCGTAGAATTCCCGGCACCTAGACGACCTATTCGCACATTGGTTAAGCATATTTGAAGGCCATACGTGCTGGAGAAAGGCCCGGGAAAAAATCAGACGAGAAGCCCGTCGAACCATCGCGGAAGGAGCCGAGGCAGAGCCCCACCGCGATGGCAGCGTGTCACGGAGGAGAGGCCTCCGCGATGGCTCCGTGACACGTTGGCCTTGTCTAGGCCCAAGTATATAAAGCCCCCACTTCGGTTTAAACTCATTCAACACTATATAAAATTCCAGAACACGCAGTAAAGCAGAGGAAGACGAAGGAAATTATATATTTTCGTCCGATTACGCTGCCAAACGCTGCCCAAACTCAAATTAATCCTAGCTACCAAAGTATTTAGCAGCAGAGAGCATTTCTACGGATTTAGTTTCGTGAAATACGGCCGACGAATCGGCGAGCCACCGAGCTAAGGTAAGTGGAATTGCTCTAAATTAGTGTCTATGTGTTCCTAGCTGAGAAGTGAATATTTCTCCCTTCTGGGTCGCTAAAAAATAGCGAGTTTTCGACCGTCTTTCGATAAGCCTAAGTTTAGGCTATAAATTATATCAAAAGTGACGTTGCTCGTTACAATAAAGTTGTATTTAGTATTAATTGACGTATTTATAAATGCAGTTGGGAGAAAATAGTTGAAGTACCGGCCGAGCCTCGTCCAACGGACGAATAATTCAAAGATAAGGTATGTAAAGTTAGTTTCCTCGGCAAGTTGAGTAACATTGAGACAGTATAGTAATTTACAGACCAGTAGAATGTTCAGAAGTCGAGTATTGCGTTATTATGAATATTGGTACAATATGAGAAGCATTGGGTTGTAACGTATACGAGACCTATCAGTATGACATAGATTTTAACGCAAGTGTTAGAGATTGCCCAGTATACTCAGTATGTGATGTGATATGCCATGTTAAGATATTGTTGTGTTCAGTTGGAACCCCGTGAAGTAGTACAGTATCCGTAAAGCATTTCAGAAATAGAATAATAGACTAGAATAGAGTTTAGAAAGCATGTTAGAAATAGGAGATCATGTTGATACAGAAACTCAGTAGACAGTATAGTTTTCAGCAGAAACACTATCTCGTATAGCATTTGCCCCAGTACAGCCCGGCAGGAGACTATATTCATATTTATATATATTTACCTACCTCAGCACGTATTAAATACGTAAAACTTACTATCATTAGCTTAGCATGTAATATATACGATACCTTACCCCTATTAGCCTCAGTATGTGAGATATACAAACAGTATTACTAGTAGAGACCGTTGTATTATTTGGGGTTGGACTACCTAGCATCCATGACCGCCCAAGGTTAATAGCTGTATCGACTCGTCCACCAGAGGACGATGATACGTCGCTCCACGGAGTGGCATGCCGTCCCACAGGGGATGAAGATGGGATGCCAGTTTTCCCCATATTTGTGCCTTGATCGGCCCTTACACACCCCAGTCGAGCGGATACGCCCGGGTGCAGATTCAGGAGTCCTCCGGACTCAGATGCAGTTATAGTCAGGGGCTCAGCGAGCCCAAGTGCATACCCAGAGGACCGGCGGGATGCTTACAGCCAGTATAGGAGATGGGATGACCGGGGTAGGGGTATAGATTCTGTGTTGATTGTACCTCCCGGCTTATGGGGGCCGGGTAAGGTTGTGTATGCCATGTTATGTTATGTATGTTATGCCATATTACATTAGAAACGAGCAGATTAGTAGTAGAATGATACGTCTCCAGGTATGATTCCTACTCCCTTCAGTATGATTAAGAACAGGTACGATCTACACCATCAGATAGTTAATCTAGTTCTTCCTACTTCAGTTTCGTCAGTTATGCTATTGGTTTCAGATATCTTTTTCAGTTATTGCTTTACATACTCAGTACCAGCGGTACTGACGCCCAGTGGGGCGCTGCATTACTTGCCTGCAGGTACCCATAGACGAGCAGGCGATACTACGTGATCCCCATCAGCGGTCGAGTATTCAGCTCCTGTCATCCGGAGACTGAATTTCTAGAGGTGTAGTTCAGTTCCTTTTTGCTGTACAGTACGGGTAGGTCGGGGCCCTGTCCCGATCGTTTCTAGTATTCTTCTTAGAGGCTTGCAGTCTATATATTTATTCTCTATGGTCAGATGAGCCGGTCGTGAGAGGCCATGTAGTTGTATAGCTGTTAGTATTCCTTCCTTCTATTGTGATGGTCGTGTGGGGCCATAGTTGTCAGTAGTGGTGACCTTGCCGGTCACGTAGCTTTTTAATACTTTATGATTGAGTTGCAGATAACTAGACAGCATGGTGGCCTTGTCGGCCCGCATAGGTTCCCCTGAATTGAGATGTTTCTGGTCAGCTGTTAGTACAGGTACAGAAGGCTATAGGCCAATGGGTCGGGGGCTGTGTTTACACCCGTTATATAGCCCTTTGTTTTCCAGAAATGTGAGTCAGAGCCAGCCAGGCACCAGATGTGCCCAGGCTTAACAGTCCAGCAAGTCAGGTCCTAGTAGGGCACCAGGTGCCAGTCATACCCCCAAGGCGGGGTGTGACACATCAATCAAGTAAGTATGTTGTGTTAAACATTGCTAAGAGTCACATATTGAGATTGATGGTGTCAAAACCCCTGTGAGTTAGTCATTAGGCTCGAAACTTGATTTTGAAAATAAAGACAATGATTTAGGTGTTGTATAATGTTCTTCTTTGACTAAAGAGATGCTAGAATCTCAATGAACTGAGGTTTTGAAACTTAATGAGTTACGGGTAGTAGGTCAAAAGGGGGAGGATTGGGCTTGGGTTAAATTGAGTCAATGATGTGCCTAGACCTGGGGGAAATTTGAGTACCCTAAAAATTGAAAAAGAACCCTTGCAAAGTGAGAAAAGAAAATTTTGAAGTGGTATGAGGCATAGTACAGATCGTAGGTTGCCACTACGAGTTGTACTGAACACTCATACCACCCAACTGAACAAGGTCACATAAAAATGTCCTTCCTACGACTCATGGAATCGACCTATGGGTTGTACCATGAGTCGTGGAAAAATTAGAAAATTATCAATGCGGGGCTTCATCAGACGACTCGTAGTACGGATCGTACCTTTGTGGTACGAGTCGTACCTGCGAGTCGTACTGAAAAATGGTTGCAATTCTAGGACTTCTCACGAGTCGTACCTTCATGGTACGACTCGTAGTAATGATCTGTGATGAAATTCAGAACATCTTCTTTCTAATTCTTCTTTTTTAAAAATAGAATGCTAACTTCTTTCTCTACAGATACATTGACATACAAACGCAGGGCAGACAAAACAAAAGCCCGAAGGAGACTGATCATTGAAACAACTAACTCAGAGTCTGATAAAGCAGGTGACCAAGAATTCACTAAACTTCATTGCAAAGCCTTCTGGACACTAGTGCGCCATCTGTTGCACCTACATTCAACAACAACACGCTAAGTGCTGACAGAGCAGCTTTGGTGACATGCCTCATGTCTCGCTACCCCATCAATACTCCGAGGATCATAAAAGATGAGATACGAGATCGGGCGGTGGGAGTAAGCACTACTATCCCATTGTCGAGTCTTGTATTTAGATTATGTACGAAGGCAGAAGTTCCACGGGGTGACGAGCGGTTAATTGGAGGCCAAAGGATTGCAGATATAGGTCTTATCTGGGATGAGATGAACCCGGTAAGCAGATCCAGGATTCCCACAGCTATTCCGGTAGCCCAGCCAGCAGGAGACGTACAGGTGAATGTCCCCATTACACAGAAGCAAAGCAAGACACCGGCTACATACGCCGGTCATTTAGAGTCAGCTCCTAGTACCTCAGCAGCACCACTGCCCAACATGCAGGCTCAGACACCAAAAAGGTATACCTTGGTACCACAGGACTTCCTTCAAAAGCTAGCTAAACGATTGACCATGGCGGAGTGAAAGATTGAGGCCATGATGGACAATGTAAAACCATGGGTCAAGTTGAAGATAGAGGTAGCAGCTCAGGCTCTATATGCTTGCCTAGATAGTTTTGAGAGCCGATTCAATGAAAGGATGGTGGAGCAGACTGATACTAGCATTTTCCGTGCGGAGTTGGGGGATCTTCGGAGCCAAGTAGTTGAGTTGTCATCATGACAACCAACAGTTTTAGTAGCCCCCACTCTTCCATACCTAGATGCCGATCTTGACAAGGACATTGATTTGGTGGCATATTGGGAGCCGACCACATTTGTTGATAAAGGTTAGAAGAGAGCTGCTGAGGATGCTAGAGAGGAAAGTTTGAGAAAAAGGAGAAAGAAAGAGAGAAAAGAGCGCAAGCGGGCTAGAGCAGAGAGTATGCGGACTCATGACACACAAATGTCTGAGATGCATGAGAGAGCTAGAGGAGCAGGCAGCTCCACCATACCTCAGCCTGAGCTTGCCCGTGGCCATGACCCTTCGGGAGAGCCACATTCAGCCTTGACAATTTCAAAGGTCGTCCAAGCGGCCACAACTATTGAGGGGGGGACCACTCCCCCTATTGACACACAATTGAGTGCGCCAACCACCGCTAACGCCACTATTACAGCGGAGGTACCACTTACGCAGGATGACAGGAGTGCCTAGTGCACCACAGGTATGTTCTTCTAGATGATGCTTCGGGGACGAAGCTTAATTTTCAAAAAAGGAAGGGGGTGTACTTGTGAATTTTTGAATTTTTGATTCGTCTGAGTGTTTTTCTTGCCGTGTTTTGTTTTTCCTCAGGCATGCTATCTAGTTGAACCGGCATGTGTAAGATTTTTATTTTTTTAGTTTGTGAGTTTTGTTTAATTAGAAAGTAGCTTAGGAGTACTCAGCCAATAAAAATTCACTAGTTTTGGTTTTTGAAAAAAAAATTGACCCTGTTTAAATTTTTTTTGATGCATTAGCTATATATTTGTGACAACATGCATGACTGATGTGGATCTTTTGATGTTATTTAGTTTGTCAACATGAGTAGTCTTGTTAAGCTATGTATAAACCAGATAGTTGAGGTGAAAATAGTTCATGTACCATGTGTGAATGAGGCATAGTAGTCAGTTCGGTATTATGTTGTATATCTAGAACTTGCCTGGTTGGTATCTGCATAGGCTAAGGATGGTTGGTTAGGATATGATCATAGACCATTTTTGTTTAGCTCACTTTTAGCCTATATTACCCTACCAAAAGTTGCATGAATTCCTTTATCCAAAGTTTGAGCCTAAATAGACTATGTTTCTTTGATTTACCGATTAAACGTATCCATTTTTTGCAATGAACCTGTTTTGGCACCGGTCCTTCCTTGGATATTGTGAACCTCAACATAAGCAAAACGCTTAAGTTGAGGGTGTCTAGAGTAGAGGTGCGTAAATGGTGGGAACGGAAGAAAGGAAAAGAAAAGAAAAGACAAAAAATGGTGAAAAATGAGGTGTGGTGAGATGAAAAAGAAAAAAAAGAGATGAAAAATGCTGAAAATATTGAAAAAGAAAGCTCAAAGGAAAGTTGAAAATGCTGAAAACAAAAGTTGAGAACTCACCACACCCATGCAAATGTGTATAAAAAGGTGTACAAAGGGAAGAAAAGGGAATGAAAATAATAAAAGGGTGAAATAGGTGGATGTGTAGCCAATGTATTTAGTGCCAAGGAAAGGATAGTCACTTAAAAAATCTTTCATCTTTACCATGTCCAGCCCTGAGCCTACATTACAAGCCTGCCATATCAAGTCCTATACTGATTCTAACCCGACCATCTGATAAACCAAAGCAGAGAAAATAAGGGCAAGACTATGGTATCTGACACATAATACTTGTAAGTTCTTTGTGAGATTGAGTGCCTTACTTGTTTAGTCCCATATCATGTTTGACATTTCATATCTGAGTGGGGACTTCATTTGTGTGAGGGTACATGGATTATGTTTTTCTTTAGCGTTGGTCTGTGTAGAAAACATTGGTGATGACTTGATTGCCTATTGATAGATGGATGACATGTTTTAATCCCTGTTTATGATGTTTTGAGGTTGCTTGTAGTGCATTAGCTAATGTTGTTCCATGGGAAAGGGTCAATAGAGCTTGTATAGAAAGTGAAAGTTCATTTGAGTATTGACTGTAGTATCTTAAGTCAATTTTCTAGTTGAGCATCGTGTTTAGTTATTCTTTTCTTTGCCCGAGGGCATGAAAAAGTCTTAAGTTGAGGGTGTTGATGTGCTATGGATTTACAGCACTTTCGACGCTCAAAACTAAGAAAATAGCATGAACTTAGGTATGTTTATGTGGATATAAGGAACTTTTCTTTTGATTGCAGGATGAATTGGTGTTGGACCTAAAAATGGTAAAAGAAAGCCTGAAAGATGAAAAATATGCTCAAAGTGCAGACCATAGTACGATCCTTAGGAAGGATCTACGAGTCGTACTGATGGTCATGAAAAGTTGCAGCAGGCTAAGGTGAATAGATGCAATGTACGAGTCTCACTATGAGTCGTACCAAGCTAGTACAAGTCATGGTGATGAAATCGTGACACGATCTAGAAAATTTGCATAAGGTGCTGACTCCTGCTACGGAAAGAATGTACGACTCGTGGAAAGAAGGCATGAGTCGTACCATGACGGCCGTGATGAACTTCATAAGAATTCTAAAGTTTTAGAATCAAACCACGGGAGCTCAGTATGGGTCTTATGATGGATGTACAAATCATACTTGGATCCAACACTTAGCCAAAATTCAGCCAACAATGCAAGGTACGACAGGAAGCTACAAGTCGTAGGATGCAACTACAGATCGTAGGTTGGCTCGTGACGACTGTGGAACCATATATGAAAATTCATCCTGTTAGCCAAGGAAAAGGATTCTTGTGTCTGTATAAATACATTTTAGGTTTTATTTCTCTGTAGACAAGTAGAAGGAGACGGTAGATAGTAGACAAAAGTAGAAAAATTAGAGAGAGAGATTTGTAGGAGAATTGAGTTGAATCAACTTGTGATCAATTTTTTCTTGAATTCATCTTTTTCTTTCTACTTGTGCTTGAAGATTTTGCGGAGTAAAAAGGAAGTGTTTTTTTTTCTCAATCATTATTGTAAGTATTGATTTTTATTCTTAATCATGAATCCAATTCACAATCTTATAACTATGAGAGGCTAAAACCTCCACAGCTAGGGTTGTGAGAACCATGGTTGATTAACAAGCTAGAGTTACACAAAGTGATTTTAAAACCAATACAAATACTTATATTGTATTCTCTTCATGCTTAAACATTTCTTAACGGTATGCAACGTTAGGACATGCCTGAATCTTTTACTTGCTTAGGACTAAGAGGTAGAGATTAGGAAAAGAAAATTAAAACAGAGCCTTGATTTTGATAATCATTGTATTAACTTGAGCTGTGGTCGCATGATAGTTAAATCTGAAACTTAGTGATAACGGATAGTTTGAAACAGCTCATTAGACTTGGTTGAGTGATTGAGTATAGTCATTCAATAGGGACTGGTCAGTCATTTGAATGAACCTAAATTATCAGTTCTATAAGTAAGTATTGATGATAATCACAAGTGTATACCCAAAGCAGTTATGAACCCATGGGGAACACAAACCCTAGTTATCCTTTAATATTGATTTAACACTAGAAATTTAATATTCATTTTTATTATTGATTTTCTTCAGAATCCCCCTATTTTGAAGTAACTACCTCACAAGTTCAATTACCGGTTGTAATCCAGTTCTCCCATATTCCCTATGGGTTCGATCCCAACCTCTAGTTGGGTTCTTTATTGACAACGTCCGCTTCATAGTTCAGTAACAGGTGTGGTTTGAGCGTTATCAACTTCTTCTCCTTTGACCAGGTTGACTCAAAAGAAGGTGAAGTTTTAGTGGTCTGATGCCTATGAGAATAGTTTTTAGGAGTTGAAGACTCGACTTACTACTGCTCCAGTATTGACCTTACCAGAAGGTACAGATGGGTTTATAATATATTGTGATGCCTACAGAGTTGGTCTTAGTTGTGTTTTGATGCAACATGTTAAAGTCATAGCTTAAGCTTCTGGACAACTCAAAGTTCATGAGAAGAACTACCCAATTCATGACCTTGAATTGGCAGCATTAGTGTTTGCATTGAAGATTTGGAGACACTATCTGTATGGGGTCCATATGGATGTTTTCACTGATCAAAAGAGTCTACAGTATGTGTTCAGTCAGAAGGATTTGAATCTTCGTTAGAGAATATGGCTAGAGTTATTGAAGGATTATGATATGAGCGTGTGTATCACCCAAACAAGGCCAATGTAGTAGTCAATGCCCTCAGTAGGATGTCCATGGGAAATGTTGCTCATGTCGAAGAGGATAGAAAGGAACTAGCAAAAGATATCCACGGGTTGGCTCGATTATGGGTATGGTTAGTTGATTCAGCAGATGGTGGAGTGGTACTCCAGAGTTGGTTAGAATCCTCACTGGTAGTAGAGGTTAAGTCAAAGTAGATGAAGACTCCATTCTACTTAAGTTGAAGGAAGCAGTCCTAAGGAAAGAGGTAGAAGCTTTCTCCAAAAGGGAGATGGCGTACTCCGTTATTAGGACAGGTTATGTGTTCCAGATGTAGATGACTTGAGATAGGGGTTACTAATGGAAGAACACAGCTCCAGGTATTCTATCTACCTAGGTGTCACCAAGATCTACCGGAATCAATGAGAATTCTACTAGTGGAATGGCATGAAGAAGGATATTGCAGAATTTGTGGCTAAATGTCCAAATTTCCAGCAAGTCAAGGTTGAACATCAAAGACCTGGGGGTATAACTCAGGACATTAGCATTCTGTCACGACCCGAACATAGGCCCGCCCAAGAGGCTCCAAGTCAACTCATGGCATGAACATGACATCTAAATTTCAACATAATCAAGCGGAAGTCTAACATAAATAATATAGCAGAAGTCTGAAATATCATAACATCTGGACACATAAAACAAGGCTGAAACTGAATACATGCTATGTCTAAAAACCTCTACTACTGACGAATTGATGGGACAAGACCCCAACTAACTCACTATAGTCTGAAACTAAAAATACTACATACAACTGATAAGGGCCCTCAGAAGATGAGGACTCACCAACTGAGACTGGAAGATGCTAATACTGAGAGTCTGGCTACTGGCGGGACTGAGCCTGAATATTCGAGTCTGTATCATGAAACGATACAACATAGAGTATGCATTTAGTACGTGGAATATACCGAGTATGTAAGGTAAGTAAAACCGCTAAATAAGTAAAATCAATGATTATGCATAACGTAAAATATTGTGTCAGAAGTGTTTGAGAGTAGGGCTTGCATGCTATTATCTGAAAACATGATTTAAACATAACTGCATATCATGACTGAATCGAATGAACCAAAGCCGAAAACTGATAATCATAAGTAAAACTAAACACTGGGTCAAACTTGCTGAAAACATAATAATATGACTGATGAACATGCATAACTGAAAACATAAGGAACAATGGGAGACTATTCATATAATCGACATTACCATGATAGAGCTTACGTGGTCCCAACTATTATACTCAAGTGGCCAGAGCCATCCAAAGTCTTGCCAGGGTTAAGGATGCTACCATGATATCGATATCAAGCTGAAGGCTCTTTGGGGGCAGGGGAAGCTCACAAAGGAGGTCCCAATAATCTAAACATACCTACGTTGGCTCGTAGTTTTGAGGCATAGGGTTGACTGACCCTTAGCCTACTCGGTGCTAGACACTACTCCCAAAAACATGCATATGCTCTCCATCATTTTTTAATGAAGCCGAACCATCGTCTAGTGACGAAACTGACTCATAACATACATGCATAAATCTGAAATCATAACGTGAGGAGCCTTGGGCTCAAACCATACCACAAGCTGAAAATAGCGGGAGTTTAAACTCCAAATCCATGTGGTAAGTTAATAACATGAAATTTAGGTCAATCATGACACATACTTAATCATATGGGCTTGCCCAATACTTAAACATGCTTGTCATAGACTTAATCATTCGAAAACATGAATATGGACATGGGTAATTCGAAATCATAATTTCATCATGTACATCTCATCATACTAGAATACATATATTATAGATCTCAAATTTCATGAACTTCCATAGATGTACATCATAATTTGTAAAACATGAAGACATAATTTATAATTGAAAACATTATAAAATATGTCCATTAATCATAATTCAACATTAGAAACATGCATAGATCATACTCATGATTGATACTTAGAGAATTCACATGTTGGGTTAAAACCCTATAGATTCATCAACTAGAATTTTCATAAAATTGAAGAGATATTGGGCATGGGTGTGGATGCATACACCCATTCATAACCCTACATACTAATTATACAACCCTCTTGAATGCCCAATAGAAATTTGGGGAAGCACTTGATGAATCTAAGCTTGATCACCCATAGCTTTTAGACTTGTATGCATGGAAGAGAATAGGCTTATAATAAACTTACCCCTCTTAAAACACACCTAAAACAATGTAGTATAGGCCATAGGAACCTAGAAATTACAAAAAAAAACCTTAATAAATTCGCAGAAAAAATGCACTGTCAGTCCCAACGAGGGACTGGACAATTCGTCTCCTGTACCATGACTCGTGGTATGCTACTCATTGCCAGCACTAGAAATTCATCAACACTGGTCACCACGAGGGACACCACGAATCGTGGTGTACCCGACGACTCATGATGACTACTCGTTAGGTGCAATGCCCAAACTCTTCAACCTTCAATCAACTCTTGACCACGGCTAACACAACAAATCGTGGTGCTGACCATGACTCGTGGTCACACCCGTGGTTTCCCCCAAATTCCAAAATTCTATCAAGTCCACCCTCCTTCCCACAAGCCGCTTGACGACTCGTGGTGCACCCGACGGGTCTCTAGATGACTCGTTCTGTGACCTGGTGCAGAAAATCCTAGTTTCTCTGTTTCAACCCTCGAGTATGATTCTAGGGCTTTTGGGGTATTAAAATTCCTACTTAAAAGTGGGAAGAAGTGAATATGGACTTCATCACAGGTTTACCTCGTACACGCCAACAACATGACTCAATTTGGGTGGTGGTAGACCGGATGACTAAGTCAACACATTTTTTACCAGTTAAGACCACATACTCAATAGAGGATTATGCTAGACCGTACATCCGGGAGTTAGTCGGACTACATGGGGTTCCTTTATCAATCATCTCAGATAGGGGTACTCAGTTCACCTTACACTTCTAGAAGTCTTTCCAGAAAGGACTTGATACTCAAGTTAAGCTCAGGACAACTTTTCATCGCAGATAGATGGTTAGACTAAGCGGACGATTCAGACTATGGTGGATATGTTGAGGGCTTGTGTGATCAATTTCAAAGGTAGTTGGGATGATCACCTACCTCTTATCGAGTTTTCATAAAATAACAACTACCACTCCAATATTCAGATGGCACCATTCGATGCATTAAATGGTAGGAGCTGTAGATCTCATATAGGGTTGTTTGAGGTTGGTGAAGCTACCTTAATAGGACCTGATTCAATACATGAGGCCATGCAGAAGGTTCAACTTATTAGGGAATGGATGAAAATAGCTCAAAGACGACAGAAATCATATGCAGATGTGAAGAGGACGGAGTTGGAGTTTGCTGTGGATGATTGGGTATAGTTGAAAATTTTACCCATGAAGGGGTGATGAGGTTCGAGAAGAAAGGAAAGCTTAGATCCATATTTATTATCCCTTACCGAATCTTGAGACGCATTGGCAATGTAGCTTATGAGCTGGAGTTACCTGCGGAGTTAGTATGGGTGCACCCAGTCTTCCATATGTCCTTGTTGAAGAAATGCATCGATGATCCAACCTTAGTGATGCCTTTAGAGAGTATGGGTGCAAGGGATAGTCTCTCTTATGAAGAAGTTCCCATCCAAATCTTAGACTGTCAGGTTTGTAAGCTGAGAAACAAGGAGGTCGCTTTAGTAAAGGTCTTATGGAGGAACCAGCTAGTTTATAGAGCTACATGGGAAGCCAAAACAAACATGATGGCTAAATACCCTCACTTATTTCCTTCCAGCTCAGTTTCAGCATCAGATACTAAAATCCTCCTCAGTACTCTATTTAGTTCCATACTTATCAGTCCTATTCATGTTTAGATGTGCACCCTAGTTGTATAAGTTCAGTTAGCATGTCTATTCTCAGTTCGGAGTCAGTCATTCCTTCCGTAATCAGTATATAGCTTTCAATTTGAGATTGTAGCTTTTTCCCTCAGTCTTTCAGCTTATTTAGCCTTCATTCGAGGATGAATGTTCTCAAGGGGGAGATATTATAACACCCCAAAAATCTCTGGGACTAGCCTTTACATTTAAAACTTGATCATGCAGAAAATTGGGAAAAAGGCCTCAATATGAGTCACGGTACAACTCGTAGAGTTGTGGAATAAGTTGTACTTGGACTCATAATAGGAGAATAAGAGAATCAATAAGTGTGATTGTGAGGAACCACAGTTATATGTTACGAATTGTACCATCATGATACGGATTGTACTGATCGATCATGGAAAAGTTCAGAGAAGTGATTAGGGAAATTCTAGGTAACCATGAGCCATGGTACGACTCGTGGAATGTTGGTACAGACTGTATAATCCAGTCGTGAGTTGAATCAGGGAAAGGTTTGAGAAGAACTTATGGATCGTAGTACGACCCATAGTATTATTATACGGATCGTAATAGGCTTCTGCAGAAAACTTCAAAGGATAGTGTCGAGCAGGGCCCCTAACCATGGATGAAGGTACTGATCATTTGATTCTGGTACGACTTGTAGGTTGAGCCGTACCACCCGATGGCTTGAAATTTTAATAATTGTTCTAGGGGAATTTTTGTAAACACCTAGGATCCTAATTCCTGAACTATGTCGTATTGAGATTATTTAGAAGGGGTTTTAGAGAATTAGTCAACCCTCTCCCCTCATTCTTTCCAAAATTCACTCAGAAATTCATCAAAGAACTCAGACAGACCCCTTCAGGCGAGAACTAGGATTTCTTCTCGTTCTCAAGATTTCCAGGTGCTTTTCAAAGGAATTTCTACTCTAGGTATGTGCGATTTTAGCAAAAGTTTTCTCTCACCTTTGTGTCCCAAGATATTCAATAACCCTAACCTAAAATTTAAAAATCATGATCTAGGGTCTTTCTTAGGTTGTTGAAATTTCTTATTTCCCCTTTGTTTTAAAGTTTCCTTGTATAGCAGCACGTTATGATTGAGATGTATTCTTTGATTTATAAATGTCTCTAGACTTTCTATCTTATATGACTTGTGGGTTGATTATCGTATGATCTAGTAGCTGGTCTGAAAATGATTATATTTTTCGGGTATTGGATACACATAGTCTTTTTCAGAGTTGTCAGTTGATCAGTTTGACGATATATCAGTCTTTTAGAAAACACAGTAAATTTAATGAAATCACTTAACAGCCAGTTAGTCTTTCTTTAGACTATTATGACGCTTTCAGATAAAGCGCTCTAACAAGTCTTAGAACACAATTTTTTTCATGACCTTAGGCTCTCATGACACTTTCAGATAAGTAGTTCTGACACAGTATTAGGGCACAAACTCTGAGCTATCAGTGCATTTAGGTCTTATTAGGCTTCCAATTGGAAGTAGTACTTAGCACCGAGCCGATGGGGGTTCATCGCACCCATGTTTTCAAAACTACGTCCCACCGTAAGTTATTAGCCCGAATGGGCTTCAGACAGTGATCACCCAGTTCAGCTACTATACCCTGGCAAGGTATAGTGGACTTTCTCCGATAGGGTGTATACATCAAACTCCATGTCTAGCTCAAGTGATTATATGTCGGTTATAGTCTGTCCCACAGTATGGCTCAGTCCAATACAGTCATAGTCTCCAGTTCAATTAAGTCTTCCAGATTTCAGGATATGCATATGACCTTCAGACAGTTATTAGTACTTATAGTTTTACCAGATATTTAGATGCTTTCAGTATTTATGAATCCTAATATAGTCATTGCATGTCCTATCAGTACAATTTACAGATTTTCAATATTTTTATGTTTAACTTATATCTCACTTATTCAGTAAATTCAAAGTATTGATGCATACTCTCTATGTTGTATCATCTTATGATATAGGCACAGGTTCTTAGTCTCGGCATCGCTAGTAGTTTTCCTCCAACGATAATCAGCAGTGTTCAGGGGTGAGTCCTCAACTTCCGAAGGTCGGGGTAATTACTCGAGTTACTTTTATTCTCAGTGTTTTATACTTAGAGTTAGTTGGGGGCTTCTCCCAACAACTCATTAATTCTTTAGGCGGCTTTCAGACAGAGTTTGTAGTTCAGTTTGATTTGTGACAGTTGCATAAATTTCAGTATCTTATCAGATGTCCTTATTTATAGAAAAGTACTTTGTTCATTTATGTCCTACGAAGCTTCCACTTATAGATTTTTTACAGTATTCGAAGTATCAGTATTAAGCTATGCCATGGGTTAGTATAGAGTCACTTGTGGGTCTAGGCACTGTGTCGCGTCCAGGGTATAGACTCGGGTCGTGACAAATTGAGACTGTTATACCCCTCTTTATCCGAGGTCAGAGCGGAGTACAACATATTGGTGATTCCACAATTAAATAACTTAAGGAGTCGCCACCTAATTATTTTTAAAGGTGAAGTAGGACACCTAAATATTAATTAAATAATTTCAAAATAAATTTCATTTTTATGATCTACTTAAATTATATGATTCTAGATAAGGGTTCTAATTATTTTAAAGGGAAGGAGTTAAGCATCCTTTAAAATTCATTAAAGACGGTTAACCGACCAAACTTAGATTGATGAGATAGTATAGCCAATTTTAGTTCCCAGAATACTTAAAAAATAATTTGTAAGAAGAAAAGAGTTTTTATGAATATGCGTACTCGAGAATGAAATATTATAAATAATTCAAATTTCAATAAGTAGATAAATAGTGCATATAAGAGTAATTATTTATTTGATATATCCTTAATAAAGGCAGCAACCAAAAAAAATAATTTAATAAAAGGTTTACACGATTTTGAGTTTGAAATTAAAGCTGTAAATTGGCTCTTTCTTTTTAACATTAATGCAAAATTAATTCAGCCTTTTAGGATAAAATAAACCGACAGTATGGACTAAAAACTGATTTATTTGTGTTTGAAAAGAAAATCAAAATTATTCTTTAATTGAAACTTTGTCGTAAGATCAAGTGTTGATAAGAATATATATATATATATATATATATATTAGAATGTCTGTTGATTTATTACTTGCAAAATCACCTATTAAAATCCAAAGGATACTTCATGCAATTAAAAAAAAAGATAATATATATTCTTTTTTTTTAATCCAAGTGCTTCTATAGCTAACGTAAATAAATTAGTCTTACTTAAAATATGTATACTTATCAAAATATAAGAGTAAATAATAAGCAAATCGTTAAAGAATATTATTCACAGGGGGACTAAGGGGGTATTCGAAAATTAAATTTCAGCTACTAAGTTAAGTATTCATCTATACAAAATGTCCTAGAAGATCAACTAACATTTTACTAATATTTCTGTATTAATCGTGAAGTGAATCTAGCATACAATCTAAAATCTGAAAATCAACCCAAACAATCAATAAACCACACATCATAAATGTCAGACATAATAAATAAGAAAGAGAAAAGGACATCGTAGGCGCCCCAAACATATTGCTTGTTTTCTCGTTATCGAATGAGATCAAGAAAATGAGATGTGAGAACAACTCTATGCGGGTATTTGGAGTCTTGCATTAAGACTCCATGTCGCTCCAAAGCGTTCATGCAAATAAAAGACAAAGAAAATAAATTAGTATGAGTAAAATGATTCTAAAAAATGAAAATAAACATGGCGATCATAGTTATTATGTTAAATTCTCTTTTACGATAATATACATTGGACAAACTTACATATACTCAAGATATAGCTCAAAAGATTAACAAACAAAATAGGTAAAACACTAGCATTCATAACTGGGCAGACCTACATAGACTCTTCGTAGTTATTACTCTTGGTGCGTGAACAATATTTTAACTAATTAGTTTTGATGGATGCTTCATAGGCTGTAAAGAAGACTGTTGGGCTGACTACTATAAATAAATTTCTTGTTTTAATGTTGGGCAAAAATGATATATATAATCTCTAATAAGAGTATGCCCATTGGGACCTCATATTCGAAATATTGACAAATACATAATTTATCGCTTAATTTTTAAGAATATGATATTTTCCTTTCTACAACATATGCGACGTAATAGGGGAATAAAATTCAAATGTGATTTCGGATGTAGCAATTAAATATAAATTAATCAAGCATGTGACTCAAGCATATTTAAAATTGAATATTTGTTCAAAATTTCTAGAGCATAGTTCCTATAAATTTTGAGAGCAACTTAGCGTAACTCTTAAATAGAGAAAAGAAAATACTATCCGTTCTTGCAACACTTAAAACAAGTTAAAATGGAGAGGAAGAAAAAGAAAAAAATGAGTCTCGATTTTTACCAGTTTGGGAGCAGCGAACTGAGGCTCTCTTGAACACAGATCTATGCTCGAACTCGAACGACTTCGAATCTTGACCGCATGCACAAGATAAAAAAATTCAAAAAAAAGCAGAAGAAATTGACAAATTAGCTAGAAAACACAGCTTTTCCAGCAGTTTTCGAGTAGGTAATTGGGGCTCAAAACTGTTCTCTCTAAATTCCTCCAAACATTGGTATTTACGGGGACGAAGGTAGGGCTTTTCCACTTCTTTTTTGGACGGGATTTTGAATTTTAAAGTGACTCTTTGACATACAAGAAAAAGCCAAAGAGAAGCAGAGGGAGGCAGGGGTTTTGACACCGAAAATCAAAAAAAGAGTAAAAGAAAGTAAAACTTTTTACCTTGCTTAGTTTTATTGCAAAAAAGAGAAATAAAATTCATGTTATTTCGTCAACTATCTTGAAATAGCTCCTTTGATTTTCATAGAGATTTACTTGGAATGGATACACAAACTTTGCCTCTAGAGCCAAGGTCAAACTTTTGTCAAAAATGAAGGAAAATGACAAGAAAATTTCTCGGTCATGGCAGAGAGTGAAAGGGAAAGGCGGGAAGGTCATATGTGGCTCTTGAAACAAGAGATGAAAACCCTAGAATATTTTTGGGCTTCAAATGTACATTGGGTATTTAAAGTAAATCAAGTGGGGGCAAAATGGATAGTTCATCATATTAAGAAACCTAGGGTTTCAAAATGAGTTGACCAGCCAATTAATATATGACACGTGCAGAGAAGGTATTGGGTGTTCACGCCCCAACGCACGCAAGTGCACGTGGTCGTACAAGTAATATAGTGGCTCTTTCAAGCCAGGTATCGAACCTACAAGGACTGTAGCTCATTGGTAAGTTTTTTTACTTGAGTAGTCACAATTTCTTTGTGCAAGTATGTGAATAACACAACAAATTAAAAGTTGCCAAAGAGTAATATCTAAAGTAACACTAATTGAATCAAGAAAATGTTATTTAAACAATAGCACGAACAGTCTAAGGTTAAGGCATGACATGCAGGCATGTATATTTGATATTATTCTTCAGCTACCCTCTCTCTTAGGTTGATAGTCGGCAAAGATTAGAATATGGCGCTGGTCTTTCGAACCTCTAGCCAATTACCTTGTTATGAGCCCTTCAACTACACATTTTTGTGATGCAATAACTCATCCTCAGGTGAGTCAAAATAGTTCCCCTTGATAACCGAATATGACGTTGCAGGTATATTTTCTATCCTGCACGTGAATCTTACCTCTAATTTACAATAAATATAAGGACATATTCCCCTATTCCAAGTCTACCCTAATAATTTTCCTCTCAGAGTCAAATTAGGATTCTAATTTTATCTTAATGCTGGCCAAACATTAAAATAATGAAAATCAAGAATAGAAGAACAACCGTTCATGAAAGAAGAAAATTCATCTGAACTAATATGAAATTACACAATCCTGCAATTAGCCTCAACCTTAGAATGAGGTAATTTTGCCACTCATTTGTTGATTAAACATCTTCAAATAATTTTTAATCATACCAACAATTGAAATTTAGAAGAAAAGATAAGAGAAAGAACCCTAGAATTTTTTTCAGCTCAACTGCCGTTTCCCACGTTCTCCAAAATGTCAGATAAAATAAAATAAAAGCCTAAGTGTTCTATTTATACAGGTGAAAAATTTTCCAGTGATACACGGAGCTCAACGCGGTGAAATAGCTCCGTGACACGGAGATGTCGCGGACCTTCACTGGAATTGGGGCGAGGCTAGACTTCCTTTCAACGTGGCACGGAGGCTAACACGGAGCTCCAGCTCCGTGCCATGGAGCCATCGCGCAACTTCACTGTTTTTCGCCTTCCAATTTTTCAAAATTGTTTTCCTCCATCCATGTACTGTGGCATGTTTTTCAACGTGGACCATCCTTAGCGTGACACGGTGGTGAACTTTCAACTTAATGTTTATGCTCTCCAAATATTTCCATACTCCCCCTCGGAGTTTAACTCGCTCCTCCAGCTGACATCTCTATCTTATCCACCGGCAAATAGTCACAACACAATTATTAATCCGAAAAAGAAAAACAACCATAATTAACTCAAAACATGCGTGAATACATCAATATTATCCTTATCTAGACTCCCGAAGGGTTGAAAATATGGAGTTTGGTCGTATAAATACACCCAAGATCACTGTCCCACACTTATACCCTTGTCCGTCCTCGGACAAACTTTTAGTATCCTCGACATGATTTCAACTACTTTACCATCATTAGAGGATCAAATTAACTCTCATCTAGTTGTTCTAAACACTTTAATCATGGAGTACCATTCACTTCATCAAGCATGGTATTCACTCACCATTTTCATTAGCAGAATCACACAAGCCCTATTGAAACTTTTCAACCGAAAATCCGGCCATCATGTATGAATCATAATAGTGAAGTATTAGCTTAACCAAAAGCCCACCATTATTGTCACACCCCGCCTTGGAGGGGTATGACTGGCACGTGGTACCCTACTAAGACCTGAACTGCTAGACTGCTGAGCCTAAGCACTCCTGGCGCCTGGCTGGCTCTAACTTTGATTTATGAAATCAACGGGCTATATAACGGCTGTAAATACAGCCCTGGCCGACTAGGCCTATAGCCACCTGTACAACAACAACAGCTAACCAGAATTGCATCAATATAAGAAAACCTATGCGGGCCGACAAGGCCACCATGCTGACTAGTTTTCACTGAGAAACTGAAACAGGAGCTAAACTACTCTATGACCGGCAAGGTCACCAACTATAAACAAAATAAGGCCCCACACGGCCAACATAAACAGCTAGAACATACACACGGCCTCTCACGATCGGTACAACTAACCACAGGGAATATATAATTTGCAAGCCTCTAAGAATACTGATAAGATGGTTGGGACAGGGCCCCGACCTACCCGTACTATACAACAAAAGAAAATAGAATAGACCTCTAAATATCAAGCTCCGTATGACAGGAGCTGATGACTCTATGCTGGCTGGGATCACGAGGGGTCGGCTCTTCGTCTATGGGTACCTACAGGCAAGTAACGCAGCGCCCCAAGCGGGTGTCAGTACCACTGGTATCGAGTATTTAAAGCAAACTGAACATAACTGAATATAAGAAATAGTACTGATAGTTCTGAATAGCAGAAAAATAGCTAAGACTGTCGGCGATGGCGAAATCTGAAATGAACTTATCTGTACTGAAAAGAAGATGAAAGTCATACCTGTTGCTGCGGCATCCTGCTATTTATTAATCTAGTAAATAACATACATACATATATATATATAGCATACAAGGACCTATACCAGCTCCCATAAGCCGAAAGGTGCCAACCAACACGCAATCTATATACCCCTACCCGGGTCAAACCATCAAAAAATAAAGTCACTCCACTCGCCTAATAACTACGAGCACCTTTACCGGCCCCCTGGGTATGCAGCTTGGGCTCCCTGAGCCCCTGACTATAACTGTATCTGAGTCAAGAGGACTCCTGTAACTATATCTGATATATGTATCTGTATCTATAATCTGTGCCCTGGGCGCAAGCGCTCGCAGGGTATACTATAATGCTGATCAGCCTGATATGGGGAATGCTGCATCCCATCTTCGTCCTACTGCGAATGTGTTATACCCCGTAGAATTCCCGGCACCTAGATGACCTATTCGCACGTTGGCTAAGCACATATGAAGGCCATACGTGCTGTAGAAAGACCCGGGAAAAAGATCGGACGAGAAACCCGTCGAACCATCGCGGGAGGAGCCAGGCAGAGCCCCTCCGCGATGGCAGTGTGTCACGGAGGTGAGGCCTCCGCGATGGCTCCGTGACACGTTGCCCTTGTCCAGGCCCAAGTATATAAAGGCCACTTCGGTTTTAAATCATTTAATCACTTAAAAACTTTCCAGAAAACAGAGGCAAACGCTGAGAAAAGAAAGAGGAACGAAGGAATTAAATAATTTTCGTCCGATTACGCTGCCAAATGCTGCCCAAACTCAAATTAATCCCAGATACCCGAGTATTTAGCAGCAGAGAGCATTTCTATGGAATTAGTTTCGCGAAATACGGCCGACGAATCGGCGAGCCACCGAACTAAAGTAAGTAGAATTGCTCTAAATTAATGTCTATGTGTCCCTAGCTGAGAAGTGAATACTTCTCTCTTCTGGGCCGCTGAAAAATAGCGAGTTTTCGACCGTATTTCGATAAGCCTAAGTTTAGGCTATAAACTATATCGAAAGTAACGTTGCTTTTTACAATAAAGCTGTATTTAGTATTGATTGACATATTTATGAATGCAGTTGGGAGAAAATAGTTGAAGTACCGGCCGAGCCTCGTCCGACGGACGAATAGTTCAAGATAAGGTATGTAAAGTTCGTTTCCTCGGCAAGTTAAGAATCTTGATACAGTATAGTAATTTAAAGGTCAGTAGATTGTCCAGAAGTCAGGTGTTACGTTTGTTACAACTGTTGGTACGATATTGAAAGTATCGAGTTACAATTTGCATGAAATTTGCTAGTATGCTAGAGATTCTAATATAAGCAGTAGAAACTGCACAGTATGCTCAGTATGCGATGTTACACAGGATGTTAGTATATTATTGTGCTCAATCGAAACTCAGTAGAGCAAGTAGTACCTGCAAGACAGCTCGGAAATAGAATGATAAGTTGAAACGAAGCTAGAAAGCATGTTAGAAATAGTGAATCATGTTACTATAGAAAATCAGTTTACAGCATAGTTTCAGCAAAAAGACTATATCATGTTCAGCATTAGCCTTAGTACAGTCTGGCAGAAGACCATATTCGTACATACATATATATTATTTCCAGCTTCAGCATGTATTAAGTATGTATATATTTCTATCACTAGTCCAGCATATGGTGTATGCAGAAACTTAGTAACAGCAGAGTTTTCAGCAGAAACATTATCCTATATAGCACTTGCCCCAGTACAGTCCGGCAGGAGACTATATTCATATTTATATATATATTTACCTACCTCAGCACGTAACAGATACGTACAGATTACTATCATTAGCTCAGCATGCAATATATACGGTACTTTACCCTTATTAGCCTCAGCATGTGAGATACACAGACAGTATTACCAGTTGAGACCGTTGTATTGTTTGGGGTTGGATTACCTAGCATCCATGACCGCCCAGGGTTGATAGCTGTGTCGACTCGTCCACCAGAGGACGAGGATACGTCACTCTACGGAGTGGCATGCCGTCCCGCCAGGGGACGAAGATGGGATACCAGCTTTTCCCCATATTTGTGCCTTGATCGGCCCTTACACACCCCAGTCGAGCGGATACGCCCGGGTGCAGATTCAGGAGTCCTCCGGACTCAGATGCAGTTATAGTCAAGGGCTCAACAAGCCCAAGTGCATACCCAGGGGATCGGCGGGATGCTTGCAGCCATTATAGGAGATGGGATGACCGGGGTAGGGGTATAGATTCTGTGCTGGTTGTACCTCCCGGCTTATGGGGGCCAGGTAAGGTTTGTGTGTGCTATGTTATGTTATTTCATGTTATGCCATGTTGTGTTAGATACAAGTAGATCAGCAGTAGCACGATACGTTTCCAGGTATGACTCTCATCCCTTCCAGTAAAGATTGAGAGAAGGTAAGGTTTACATTATCAGACAGTTAAGTTATTCCTTCTTCCTCAGTTTTATCAGTTACATTATTGCTTTCAGATTTTGTTTTCAGTTATTGCTTTACATACTCAGTACCAGCGGTACTGACGCCCGGTGGGGCGCTGCATTACTTGCCTGCAGGTACTCATAGACGAGCAGGTGACACCACGTGATTCCTGTCAGCGTTGAGCATTCAGCTCCTGTCATCCGGAGACTGAATTCCAGAGGTGTACTTCAGTTTCTGTTGTTATATAGTATGGGTAGGTCGGGGCCCTGTCCCGATCATTTCTATTGCTATTCCTAGAGGCTTGCAGTCCGTATATTTCCCTGTGGTCAGTTGAGCCGGTCGTGTGAGGCCGTGCAGTGTTAGGTGTTAGTACTCTTGCTTCTTTTATGTTGGTCGTGTGGGGCCATAAGTTTGACAGTAGTGGTGACCTTGCCGGTCACGTAGCCTTCTAGTATTTTATCGCTGAATGCAGATAACTAGACAGCATGGTGGCCTTGTCGGCCCGCATAAGCTTCCCTATAGTTGCTTGTTCTGGTCAGCTGTTATTACAGGTACAGGAGGCTATAGGCCAATGGGCCGGAGGCTGTGTTTACAGTCGTTATATAGCTCTTTGTTTCCAGAAATGTGAATCAGAGCCAGCCAGGTACCAGATGTGCCTAGGCTTAGCAGTCCAGTAGTTCAGGTCCTAGTAGGGCACTAGGTGCCAGTCATACCCCCCAAGGCGGGGCGTGACAAACTTGGTATCAGAGCAGGTCGTATCCCAGGGAGTCTGCAAGCCGTGCTAAGTAGAGTCTTGTCTATGGATGTGTTGTGCACCACATACTATAGGCAGGAGGCTGCGAGGCATGATATGATGGTTACCTTTCCTTCTCAGTCAGTCGTGCTTTAGAGCGGTACAGTATAGGGTTGAGTCCCTGAAAACTTACCGTATTCTTTGATTACATATACAAAGGCAGATCAGCATTTCCCTATCACAGGCAGAAGATCAGAGATAGCAACAGAAAAGAACCTCAGTCAGTTACATGCTAATTACAGCAGCAGGAGGGGGTATCACAGACCTCCCAGCGTGATACCGTTATTGACATTATTCCCAGTATACGTTGATAACGTCAGAATAGGAAGTCAGTAGTATAATGTACATATGAGTTGATTTACTTATTAGTTATATAAGATCTGATTATGATTACAGATAAGGTCAGACCACTAGGTAGGTACAAGAAAGAGAGAAAAAAATGCAGGAATCTCGAATATATCTTGTTGGATATGGTACAGTTGAACGCTTTTATTTGTTGCAATAAGAAAAGGGCTATCCCTACCTCCTGATTTTGATGCCAGTATAGTAAAGGGGCATAAGACTTGAGATGGGGTTGCCAGATCAAGCAGTAAGTAAAGATGGGCTGAGTGATCCTAGTAAGTATTAGAAAATATAAAAAGCCTTTATGATTACGTAAGTTGTGCAGACCCTTATGGTAACAAGCCAGTAAAGAAAGTAAGACTGTTAGCTTACCCGAAGTAGGGGTAACAGACCTGCTAGTGATGAATGCCTAATAATACTCAAGTTTGAGCCAGAAAAAGGCCAAGCCCGCCATATATGCTAACAGATAGCAAGACATACCTGTAAGATTATAGTTATGATCTAGTTGTGACATCGAGAGATATAGAGGTTATGTGAATCAGATGGGTTTGAGTATATGCCCAAAGAAGTATAGGCCGAGGCTTGATCGGTAATCTCATTAGCAACAAAAGGCAGGTACCTTGAACCCCAGAGTTCAGTTTAAGTAAGATGAGAGGAAGAAGCAGGAATGTCAGATCTTGTGGGGAAATTAGAACTACCCCGGATTGATAAAGTATCGTATTAAGGATTAAGCCTCGGGCTGACAGTAAGACTACGGTTCTGAATACCGCAGCATGTCCGCTATGGAAAAGTTAAGAAGTTACCGATACAGCAATTCTAATCTAGTGTAGCCTAGAGATAAGGCCCAGCAGACAGTTATGGGCTCTCAATATATGCCTAGTAAGGCTACCGGATTCGAACGTCGATCCCCACATCGTAAGAGTGGCGGAATTTCAAACAGCAGACAATAACTAGAATGTTTATGTTGTTACTTTCAGAATGGGGTGACAATGCAATGAAATGATGAGTCAGGGCCGGAGATATTATTAGGCCGTAGAAGAAATATATCATGTACGATGTGAGACTCAGCAGAGCATGTCAGAGGTTATGAATTACCGCAGGAATCAGTACATATTGTACGTAGCTAGCGATATATATGTATACAAATCATAGATATGTTGTGAGTGGTTGCCTATAAGGGCTACAATCACAGATGCTGATTAGTAAAAAAAAGCCTATACAAATTGCATTGCGAAAAAAAAAAAGAGAAGAAAAAGGGAGAAGAAAGAAAGAAAAGAAGAAGAGAAAGGGCGGATTAAGTGTGAGTGTGAGTTACGTATGAAGTCATAGGAACTATCTCAGTTCTCAGTTATTAGATTAATAGACTTATGTGTTGTTGTCAGATCTAGGCTCTAGGAGCTTACCAGAGTTATTGGCCTAAGACAGATGGCCAGATGATAGGGGCGCAGTTAGACGGTCTACCGACCAGCTGGCGCCCGCATTAGCAGGGAGGCATCCCTGAAGATCGGTAACAATAGTGCATGTGCCAGAACCAGGATTAGAGACCGAGTAGGCAGATTTCAGAGATTAGTAATACCAGAATTGTTCTAGCATGTTAAGTGGTCATATGTCGTTTTCCCAGCCTTGTGGGCGACAGTCGGCCTTAGTCAACCTAGCAGTTGTTATGTAGAACCCCCCCCCCCCAGAAGTCAGCCGGCCGTCCCAGTCAGAATACCCGTGGGTACCCCAAGGAAGGGTCCACATCAGTAGTCAGTGACAGACTGGTACTTCAGCTGGGTTTCGTAAAATATTCAAATACAGAGCCCTAGCGGAAGGCCAGTAGTACAGAATAGCCTATAAGACCGAGAATTCCCCAGAACAGCAGTATAGATCCAAGTGGATACACACAAGGCGTAAGGGATTGATAGTACCCTGCTAGAACAGTGTTTATTAAGACCAGGGGATCAGTAGACTCCCCGTGAAGATCCAGAGATTGATCGCCTGGAAGTAAGTTTGATTAAGCCCAGTCTTACAGTGGTTCAAGCAAATAACAAAGTAATTAGATGCCCACGAGTTTGCAGTTATGCATGAATTACAAGTACTCAAATAGAGCAGTTAGAGCATTGCTAGACTACTGCCACATTCGGGTCATTCAACCCGACTATTCAGTCATTTAAGGTTATGCAGCCAGATCATTAGAGGTCATGGTCAATATCATGACCCCCTGATCAGATACGCGCACATGGTGTGCAGATAGTCGTTCAAGGTTACCTTAGCAACAAGCAGCTTTAGCATGCGGCCAGAAGGCCAGATAAGCTCTAGTTATACCGGTAGACTACTTGTCGGATTCTCCGGTATAATAAACCAGTATGACCGTCAGTTATATGTCGAATTTTGTAAATGTGAATTTTGGTTGAATTTAGTAGCCTTTTTGGTCACATTGTGTCGGAGGCTGGTGTACAGATAGATACACAGAAAATTTAAGTAGTGAAAACATAGCCTAGACCTACCACTCCGATCGAAGTACGCAGTCCCTGCGGTTAGCCGGGTACTGCAGAGGGTCTGTGGAAGGATTTTCCACCTTAGCAGCACCTCTGGCTAAGTTGACACAGAAGGCAGCAAAAGTTCCAGTAGACTGAGGCGTGTGAGCAGAACTTCCAAGAGTTAACAGCCAGGTTAACCTCAGCCCCAGTGTTAGTATCGCCAGAAGGTACAGAGGGTTGGTGCAGCATGGTAAAGTAACAGTTTATGCTTTCAGGCAATTGAAGAAACGTGAAAAGAATTGTCTTACCCATGACCTGGAGGTAGTTGCAGTAGTTTATACTTGAAAAATCAAGAATTTTGTGTCACCCGGGGAGGGCTAATACGGTAGTAGATGCCCTTAAGCCATAGATCTACGGGGAGTTGGCATACTTGCCGCCTGAACAGCGGGAATAGACCCAAGAATTTCGTTAGTTAGCTGGTTTAGCCGTTCACATAGCAGAAATAAAAGATAACAGAACGATAATACAGAATATCGCAGCATTGTCGTTAGTGGTGGAAGTAAAGGAACGGCAGTATAGAAACCCTAGCCGGGTTTAACTTGAACACAAGATTCAGTAAGGAGAGATGACATATTTTCAGATAACCGGGGATGAAATGTGGCGATATAAAGGCCGCATTGCGCCCCAGAGATTTTGGGGCATCGTCAGCAGCTTATGAGCGAGGCGCATTACGCCCGCTATTCTCTTCATCCCGATATGACAAAGAGGTACCATGACATTAAAGAAAACTATTGGTAGCCCAGTGTCCTAACTGCCAACAGTTGAAGGCAGAATATCAGAAACCAGGTAGGTTAATTTAGAACATAGCTGTGCCTCTTTGGAAATGAGAAGCGGTGAAGATGAATTTTGTAGCAAGATTACCCCGTACTAAACACAAACATGACTCTATATGAGTGATAAATGACAGCTTGCCAAAAATCAGCTCATTTCTTGCCAGTAAGAACTACTTTCTCGGCCAAAGATTATGCTGGGTTGCATAGCAGGAAGATAGTCAGATTACATGGAATACCAGTATCCATTATTTTAAACAGAGGAGCATAGCTTACAGCCAGATTCTGGCAGTCGTTCCAAAAAAAAAAAGGGTTTGGGAACGCAGAGTAATCTAAGCACAACATTTCATTCTCAGACAGATGGGCAGGCCAAACGCACAATTCAGGCGCTCGAAGACATGTTGCGAGCATATGTCCTAGATTTCGGTGGTAGCCGAAATGAGCATGTGCCGCTAATTAATCTACTTATAGGAGAGTCAGCGTTGGTTAGCCCAAACATTGTTCAACAGTCAAAGGAAAGGGTAAAGCTTATCTGAGGACGCTTACTGACTGCACAGAGTCGCCAGAAAATTATATACAGATGTCCGGCGCAGAAACTTAGAGTTCGATGTAAATGACTGGGTATTTCAGAAGTATCCCCGATAAGAAAGGTAAGTTCAGCCCGAGATTTGTTGGGCCAGATCAGATTCGGCAAAGGATAGGCCGAGTTGCATACGAATTGAACTTGCTTCTAGAGTTAGTATCCGTTCACCCAGTATTCCATATATTCATGTTGAGGAAATTCGTAGGAGACTCTTCTACGGTTGTTCCAGTCCAGAATAGGTTACGAAAAAAATGGGCCTATGAAGAGGTCCCAGTAGCTATCCTAGACAGGTAGATTCGCTGATTACGGACTAAAGATATTACATCTATTAAGATATGAGGACCAGATATACTCACCTATTTCAGGCCTAGCCAGGCGACAGGTATGTCCGTACTATTATTTGTGCAGTATCTTATGGTTGTATGTCTGTAAATGATAAAGAAAAATTGATATCTAGTTATCCAGTGGATCCTAGAATATTATGCGCAGTGCCTGTGTTGGACTTTTCTGCATTTCAGGTTTTTGCGATAGTCCATGTTACAGGGGAAACTCTGCCGAAATTTTTCTAGAAAGTAAAGTAAGTAGTCCTCTAGATAACAGTGTACATTCGAGGATGAATGTTCTTAAGGGGGGGAGAATGTTATACCCCGTAGAATTCTCGTCACCTAGATGACCTATTCGCACGTTGGCTAAGCACATCTGAAGGCCATACGTGCTGTAGAAAGGCCCGGGAAAAAGATCGGACGAGAAACCCGTCGAACCATCGCGGGAGGAGCCAGGCAGAGCCCCTCCGCGATGGCAACGTGTCACGGAGGTGAGGCCTCCGCGATGGCTCCGTGACACTTTGCCCTTGTCCAGGCCCAAGTATATAAAGGCCACTTCGGTTTTAAATCATTTAATCACTTAAAAACTTTCCAGAAAACAGAGGCAAACGCTGAGAAAAGAAAGAGGAACGAAGGAATTAAATAATTTTCGTCCGATTACGCTGCCAAACGCTGCCCAAACTCAAATTAATCCCAGATACCCGAGTATTTAGCAGCAGAGAGCATTTCTACGGAATTAGTTTCGCGAAATACGGCCGACGAATCGGCGAGCCACCGAACTAAAGTAAGTAGAATTGCTCTAAATTAATGTCTATGTGTCCCTAGCTGAGAAGTGAATACTTCTCTCTTCTGGGCCGCTGAAAAATAGTGAGTTTTCGACCGTCTTTCGATAAGCCTAAGTTTAGGCTATAAACTATATCGAAAGTAACGTTGCTTTTTACAATAAAGCTGTATTTAGTATTGATTGACGTATTTATGAATGCAGTTGGGAGAAAATAGTTGAAGTACCGGCCGAGCCTCGTCCGACGGATGAATAGTTCAAGATAAGGTATGTAAAGTTCGTTTTCTCGGCAAGTTAAGAATCTTGATACAGTATAGTAATTTAAAGGCCAATAGATTGTCCAGAAGTCAGGTGTTACGTTTGTTACAACTGTTGGTACGATATTGAAAGTATCGAGTTACAATTTGCATGAAATTTGCTAGTATGCTAGAGATTCTAATATAAGCAGTAGAAACTGCACAGTATGCTCAGTATGCGATGTTACACAGGATGTTAGTATATTATTGTGCTCAATCGAAACTCAGTAGAGCAAGTAGTACCTGCAAGACAGCTCGGAAATAGAATGATAAGTTGAAACGAAGCTAGAAAGCATGTTAGAAATAGTGAATCATGTTACTATAGAAAATCAGTTTACAGCATAGTTTCAGCAAAAAGACTATATCATGTTCAGCATTAGCCTTAGTACAGTCTGGCAGAAGACCATATTCGTACATACATATATATTATTTCCAGCTTCAGCATGTATTAAGTATGTATATATTTCTATCACTAGTCCAGCATATGGTGTATGCAGAAACTTAGTAACAGCAGAGTTTTCAGCAGAAACATTATCCTATATAGCACTTGCCCCAGTACAGTCCGGCAAGAGACTATATTCATATTTATATATATATTTACCTGCCTCAGCACGTAACAGATACGTACAGATTACTATAATTAGCTCAGCATGCAATATATACGGTACTTTATCCTTATTAGCCTCAGCATGTGAGATACACAGACAGTATTACCAGTTGAGACCGTTGTATTGTTTGGGGTTGGATTACCTAGCATCCATGACCGCCCAGGGTTGATAGCTGTGTCGACTCGTCCGCCAGAGGACGAGGATACGTCACTCTACGGAGTGGCATGCCGTCCCGCCAGGGGACGAAGATGGGATACCAGCTTTTCCCCATATTTGTGCCTTGATCGGCCCTTACACACCCCAGTCGAGCGGATACGCCCGGGTGTAGATTTAGGAGTCCTCCGGACTCAGATGCAGTTATAGTCAGGGGCTCAACGAGTCCAAGTGCATACCCAGGGGACCGGCGGGATGCTTGTAGCCATTATAGGAGATGGGATGACCGGGGTAGGGGTATAGATTCTGTGCTGGTTGTACCTCCCGGCTTATGGGGGCCGGGTAAGGTTTGTGTGTGCTATGTTATGTTATTTCATGTTATGCCATGTTGTGTTAGATACAAGTAGATCAGCAGTAGCACGATACGTTTCCAGGTATGACTCTCATCCCTTCCAGTAAAGATTGAGAGAAGGTAAGGTTTACATTATCAGACAGTTAAGTTATTCCTTCTACCTCAGTTTTATCAGTTACATTATTGCTTTCAGATTTTGTTTTCAGTTATTGCTTTACATACTCAGTACCAGCGGTACTGACGCCCGGTGGGGCACTGCATTACTTGCCTGCAGGTACTCATAGACAAGCAGGTGACACCACGTGATTCCTGTCAGCGTTGAGCATTCAGCTCCTGTCATCCGGAGACTGAATTCCAGAGGTGTACTTCAGTTTCTGTTGTTATATAGTATGGGTAGGTCGGGGCCCTGTCCCGATCATTTCTATTGCTATTCCTAGAGGCTTGCAGTCTGTATATTTCCCTGTGGTCAGTTGAGCCGGTCGTGTGAGGCCGTGCAGTGTTAGTTGTTAGTACTCTTGCTTCTTTTATGTTGGCCGTGTGGGGCCATAAGTTTGACAGTAGTGGTGACCTTGCCGGTCACGTAGCCTTCTAGTATTTTATCGCTGAAGGCAGATAACTAGACAGCATGGTGGCCTTGTCGGCCCGCATAGGCTTCCCTATAGTTGCTTGTTCTGGTCAGCTGTTATTACAGGTACAGGAGGCTATAGGCCAATGGGCCGGAGGTTGTGTTTACAGCCGTTATATAGCCCTTTGTTTCCAGAAATGTGAATCAGAGCCAGCCAGGTACCAGATGTGCCTAGGCTTAGCAGTCCAGTAGTTCAGGTCCTAGTAGGGCACCAGGTGCCAGTCATACCCCCCAAGGCGGGGCGTGACAGAACGGCATGCCACTCCTTGGAGTGATGTATCCTCTCCCTCTGGCAGGCGAGTCGACACATCTATTAACCATAGAGCGGCGAGGACACTCTAAGGGTGCCCTCATAGCACAAACAGGTCTCAACAAACAATAATCACGTATAGCAAACATGTTCAATCTGAAAATACTATCCATGTTTTGATATTTTATTTTGAATCTCTTTTCTGCATTAAACTGATTTTGTTACTGAGCTAACTGTATCTGAAATAATATCTGGCTGTCTGATACTGACTTTCTGACTTTTATTCTGAATATAGCACAATAACATAAAACATGCTTGCTAGATTCATACTGGACTCAACACTCGACTTCTGCATTCTTTCTTTTAGAATTCACTCTATTTGTTATACTAGGATTACTAACTTGCCGAAGGAACTGGCTTTACATACCTCGATCTCTGACTTCTTGGTTAACTGGCGTAACTTGGCCAGTATCCAGCTATTTCTCCCAACTGCATTCATAATTATGACAGTTAGAACTAAATTCATCAATACTCTAGAAGAAAATATTACTTTTAATATATATATATATATATGGTCCAAACTTTGGCTTATCGAAAAATGGTCGAAACTCGCTATTTCTCAGAAGTCCAGAAGGGAGAAATACTCACTTTAGGGCTAGGAGTATATTGACACTAATTTGGAGCAATTCCACTTACCTTATCTCGGTAGCACGACGATTTGCCGGCCGAATTTTATGAAACTAAATCCGTAGGAATGCTCCTTGCTGCTTAATACCTCATTACCCACGTTTATTTCGAGTTTGGACCGCGTATATAGGTGTAATCAGAAGGAAACCAGCACCAAACCTTCGTGCCCTTGTTCCTCTCTGCACTCTCTGCTTATTTCTGGAAAAAATCTTATGTTTTAATTACTTAAAATCGAAGTTGCTGCTTTTATACTTAGGGCTGCACCTCACCATCGTGGCACATTGGCCATCGCGGAGGTGAGCCTCTGTGACACGCTGGCCATCGCGGAGGTGAGCCTCTGTGACACTCTGGCCATCGTGGAGGAGGTCTGCCAGCCTCCTCTTGCGATGGTTCGACGTGTCGCTTATTCGGTCTTTCCCTGGGCCCTTCACCAGTATGTATGGCATTCAAAAACTCTTAACCAACACGCAAATAGGCCATCTAAATGTCAAGAATTTACGGGGTGTAACAATTATGTGCCCTCACTGATGTACAACGGTTCTATTTCTATGAAATCAAGATAATCACACTTAAGCACATTATGTACTGAATTGCTCACACTCCAAAGATTATTCCAAGCAAATCTAATGCATCATGAATTTGCCTTTAATGTACTACTCAATCGAACATAACATCACTTATAGGATCAAAAGGGTTTTTTCCAGGTTGTAATGTCGACTAAGGGACTGGTAGGATTATTTGGGTTGTAGTGACTCTTATCCCTCTGCACTTTAAGACAATTATACATTTTGCTTTTCAGCAACTTACTTCTTTTGCCTTTCACTTTAACTCCATTCAAAGTGTCCTCATAGATGTACAGATTTTGTATCCTTGGCTGAACTCATAAATAGACTATACATACACAGGTGTCTAAGTATATACATCATATAAATAAATAAATATATATATATATATATATATATATATTTCAACATGTACATATATAGCTTATGATTACAAATGAGGCACCCACACTCCTTTCCCCTTTTTCAGTTCCTCCTTTAACATATTGCCTTTGTAAAGTGTAATAGCATCTATTTGGATGAAAACGACATTGAGGCCATTTGAACAAGTGGGGTAAGGCTTCTTAGTGAGGTTGTTCCAATAAAATTAGGCTTAAAGGCTCAAACGGGGCTCACTAGGGGAAATCATTAAGGTCAGGGACACTAAATGAGATGGGTCAACTATCTAGGTTCAGAAAAAAGTGCCTTAATCATATCCTCTAAGCTTAATATCATTTCCGGCTTTTTGTACACACAAGGAAAATTCTAGACATTAGTTTGCACGAAATACAACTAGTTCTCACCACATATGGCACAGAGGGTTACTTTTGGTTAGCTTATACTCCTTTCATGATTGCATCCATATTGAGTGACAAGCACAATTAAGCCTAAAATTTGGTAATTTAGAGTTAAACATCATGACCTATGTGATCCACTTAGAGTTAACCATTTGCATGTCCAAATGTATGTTCCATGAAGTCTAGTAGCTAACCAAGTGAAATGCTTTATCCCAATAGTGATGGATTTATTTTCTATTTCCTAACATGACTAAATTCCCTTAATATGGCCGTCATCCATCCATCATAGGGAACAATTTCTACCTATGACTTTGGTTCAAAGGGACTATCCTCGGGAAAAGCACCAAAAATAAAAGCCGAGAAATGCAAAACATGAAAAATATTCACAAGCAACAAATCACCCTAGGACAGAGCTTACTAGTTATTACAAACCAGTTTATACATGCCACAGTCATAGGACGACACAAATAAACAAACATAAGATAACAAACCCCACACTTAAAGTGAACACTGTCCTCAGTGCTTGCACAAATCAATGGAAGAACATGAGTTAGGGTGGTAAAAACTCCCTGATCAATTAATTGGTTCAATTTCTTCAGCCGGTGCATAGGCCTCATCACCGAGGTTCAAGTCATCTACCTCATCTTCATCTAACTCAATGCCTGAGTCCTCCCGGCGTCTCTCCTCATCGGTGGGTACATCATCGTCCACCGGCTCTATAAATGTTGGGCCAATCCTGCACATGGCTCTAGCATGTTCATTCATCGGGTAGTCCATGTCCACCTGCCACAACTCATCCTCTATTGTGGGCCGTCCACTTATACGCAACTGTAGCATTTGCAGTCCAAACATCCTGGCTGCATAGCAATCATCTCGAGCGTATCACTTTACTAACATGAGAACTGGACCGTATATGGTGTCTGGTGCCTTAGTATTGGTCACGTCCAAAGCGCGTCGTTCTACCCTCGTTCTGTAGTCTAGAGCCTCTTCTTCAATGCCATGGCTTCTGAGATATGTGGTGAGTAGACCACCAAACCCATACCTGTGCCCCTAATGCAACCTTGCCTTTTTCATGGATGATATGATCACCGCCCCGACATTAATCTCCACGCCTTTCATCAAGGCATATACCAGACAGACTCTGTCTCGGGTGACATCAGTCATATGCACCCCGGGAATGAGGCAAGTGAAAACAATCTTCAACCACACTCTGGCCTCCCTGTTCATCTATGAATATGGCAATGTTTGGTGGTACCCTTTCTCTTTGTGGCGCCTCCACCTGGCTGTTGATTTTTGTCCGCATAATGTGTGTCGGATATCAGCATATGGTGGGGTGATGTTCAGCTGGCGGAGAGGATGTGGGTCTGTGTCAGGTGTCCCCAAGATAGCATGTAAGTGATGTGCCTCCAAGGGAACCACCTTCCCCTGAATCTTGATTGTGTGGCTGCGTAGAGTAGGGTCCCAATTCGCGTAGAATTCCCGCACCATGTGTAAATTACACTCCCTGGGCGCATTAAAGATGAAGTCCATGCCCAAGGCGTGTATCCTGTGCAGTATCCGGGGGAACTCTTATGCCAAATGGTCCCGCTCAATTTGCTCGTCGAGGAAGTATTTTTGACTCCTTATGCTTTCCATACCACTTTTTACCTTCCTCTACCACCCATCTAGTATCGAACTGCCTTTTCTAGCCCCTGGGAACTAGTGGGGCTGCTGGAACAGTTGAGCCCATTCGGTACCTTTTTCTGCCTGTGCTAGAGGTTGAGACACCTTTTCCCTTATCCTGTCGAGCCGACATCGTTCCTGTTCAGCCAAAAGCATACATTAAATTCGTCAGTAACAAACACGGCTAGCCAATACTAAGGCAGGGCTTCAGTTGCTCACCCCACACTTAGTTGTTAGTGTGGTTTTACTAGTCATAGTCATTTGGGTACTCAGACTTCCCCTTCTTTACACTTCAATGACTAGTTACTCCTAAAATTAATCCGAATCACCACTTTGACAAGATAAAGCAAACACAACATTATACAATATTTTCTGGTAGGGCGCATTACATTTGAAACATTAGATGGGGCAATTATCTTGTACTAATCAGACTTCGTACAATCAAATTACTCATGTTCATTAGTCTAGAAATTTCATGAAGTTAATATTGCTTTACTTAGACTTAAAGCAGTTGAAAACTTACACTTAGAAACACTTGCCTTTTTGATTTTACATGCCCGCATTTACAGAGAATATCATTTTCCATAATAGAGGTTATGCAAAATGGGAATGTGTAACAATGTGCACATTAACTGTATAATTTAGGCATGAATTCCCTCTCTTTGTTTGTTTTTCACTTTTCCTTGGTCATCTTCCCCCCAACCTTTCAAGCACCCCATACTTAGTTTTTATTGCCAATTCTAAGAACACAAGAATGAATTGCCCAATTTCTGTTTTTCCCCCTTTTTCTTCTTCGTTCAACCCATCAAGCATCCCTAACATGTAGGTAATATACGAATTGCAATAAGTCATGTCATTATTGAGTGCATAGAACAATTACCATTAGCTAATTTCATGATTCACCCATAAAAACGTGATTCAATCAAGTTCCCATGACTTAGGGTTGACTTTGGCTCAACTATGTGTTCATGCTAACAAATTCGCTAAAGAATGGAAGAAAAACACTAAAACATACCTGTTAATCTTAGTTGTGAAGAAGATGGGATGAATCTTTACTGATCAGGCGTGGCACGCTCAAGAGGGGAGAGGGAATGAGGGTTGTGTCGTGGAGCAAATAGGAGAGAATGGGGCAGGTGTGCTGATTTTGGGGATAAAAGGGAGGGGTTTTGGCCGGGTCGACCCGGCTCTTTAAGTAAACTCGTCGTCCAATGCACCTCAACATGGCACGGAGGCTATCGCGGAGCATCAACTCTGTGCCACGGACCCATCGTGCACCCTTACTGGAAATAGGGTATATCTGCCTATCCCAGCAACGTGGCACGGAGGCTAACGCGGAGATCCAGCTCCGTGCCACGGAGCCATCTCGCATGTCCTCTGTTTCTTGGTCCTTATTTTTCCAAACACTTACCTTGGTACACACTTAAATTTTGTTCGGGCTCCGTACATCCTGAAAATCATCCAAAACACCAATTAATTAGAAAATAGTGGGTTGCCTCCCACCTAGCGCCGTAGTTTTAGTAATGGCATGACTTTTATGCGTTTTTTTCAAAAGTAATTCCTAACTATTACATTACATTCACGGGTTGCCTCCCGTGCAGCGCCTGGTTTACATCGCGGCACGACGCATCTCACATTCATTCATCATCTAAGGTGATAGACATCTTCTCTCAATTTACGTCCTCTCCCCAGTAGTGCTTACACCTCTGACCATTTACTAAGAATGTGGCACTTTTATCTTCCTACCACAATTCAACTGCCCCGTATGGGGTCATCCTCACTACCTCAAATGGTCCACACCAATTAGATCTCAATTTTCCCGGGAATAACTTACACCTGGAGTTGAATAGCAACACCATCTGGCCAGGCTCAAATATTTGATGCACTATATGCTTGTCATGCCACCTCTTCATTTTTTATTTGTACAACTTAGCACTCTCATGTGCATGCCACCAAAACTCATACAATTGCAACAGCCGCTTTTTTTCAGCTAACTCGAGATCCATGTTCAACTTCCGCACAGCCCAGTATGCCTGATGTTCAAGCTCCATAGGTAAATGACATGCCTTCCCATAAACTAATCGATACGGTGAAGTCCCAATTGGTGTATTATAAGTAGTTCCATATGCCTACATAGCATCATCTAATTTGCTTGCCCAGTCCTTTCGTTGAGCATTCACAGTTTTCTGCAGAATCTGCTTGACTTCCCTGTTTGACACTTTTACCTGCCCGCTAGTTTGGGGGTGATATGTTGTAGTCACTTTATGCCGCACTCCATATTTAGCCAACAAATTTTGGAACCAGGCATTAACAAAGTGTGAACCTCCATCGCTGATAATTGCTCGTGGGGTTCCAAATCTGGTAAAAGTCTGCTTCTTCACAAACTTGGCCACTACCTTGGTATCATTAGTGGGAAAAGTTGTTGCCTCAACCCATTTGGACATGTAATCTACTACTACCAGAATATATTGATTACGAAATGACGGTGGAAAGGGCCCCATAAAATCTATCCCCCACACGTCGAATACCTCAACTTCCAAGATGTTATGCAATGGCATCTCATGTTTCCTGCTGATTGTCCCTGTTCTATGGCATTGATCAAAAGACTTGGCATATGCTGCTGCATCCTTGAATAACGTTGGCCAAATGAAACCGGACTGGAGCACTTTATGAGTGGTACGCTCTCCTCCATGATGACCGCCATATGGCGATGAATGATAGCTTCTCAACAATTCAACTATCTGAATCTCTAGAATGCACCGTCTCATCACTTGATCTGGTCCTTGCTTGAATAAATGTGGCTCATCCCACATATAGTACCTGGACTCATGCTTTAGCTTCTTTCTTTGTTGAGCGGTTGCCTCTGGTGGGTACACTCCACTTACTATCAGGTTTACTATATCTGCATACCAAGGAAGTTCCGCGTCATTCAATGCCAAGAGTTGTTCATCAGGGAACTCTTCTCGGATGTGCCCAACCTCATTCACATGTGACCTGTGCTCTAGTCGTGACAGGTGATCTGCTACCTGATTTTCACTGCCCTTTCTATCTCGGATTTTTAAGTCAAACTCTTGCAGCAATAATATCCACCTAATTAACCTGGGCTTTGCATCTTTATTGCTGAATAAGTACCGGATTGCAGCATGATCCGTGTGTACCACCACTTTTGTCCCAACCAGATAGGACCTGAACTTGTCAAATGCATAAACAAGTGTCAGCATCTCCTTCTGTGTGACTGTATAGTTCGCCTGAGCAGTATCTAGCATTTTACTTGCATAGTATATGGAGTTAAAAATCTTTTCCCTCCTCTGTCCCAATACTGCACCCACAACCACATCACTGGCATCGCACATCAGCTCAAATGGGTGTTCCCAGTCAGGAGCAATGAGAATGGGGGCTTCCACTAGCTTCTTCTTTAGCTCCTCAAATGCTTTAACACATTCTGTGCCAAACTCAAATTTCACATCTTTTTCTAATAGTCGGCACATTGGTCTAGAGATCTTTGAGAAATCCTGAATGAACCGTCTATAAAACCCAGTATGTCCCAAGAAACTACGGACACCCTTAACCGATACTGGTGGTGGTACCTTCTCAATCACCTCAACCTTTGCGCGATCAACCTCCAAACCTCTGTGAGACACTTTGTGGCCAATAACAATGCCCTCCTTGACTAAAAAGTGACACTTCTCCCAATTGAGCTCCAGGTTTGAGTCTTCAGACCTCGCCAAGACCCTGTCCAAATTCTGCAAACATACAGCAAACGAGTTACCAAAGGGCATACGCTTGGTAAGTGGCTGGTGCATTGCATAACCCAAAGGGCATATGCTTGAAGGCATATGTCCTATAGGGACAGGTAAATGTGGTCTTCTCCTGATCTTCTGGCTATAGCTATTTGATTATAGCCAGAATAGCCGTCTAGAAAAGCAATAATACTCCTGCCCTGCAAGTCTGTCCAACATTTGGTCGATAAAAGGTATAGTATAGTGATCCTTACGAGTGGCCTCATTTAGTTTCCTATAATCCATGCAAATCCTCCAACCTGTGACTGTTCGAGTGGGAATCAACTCGCTCTTCTCATTAGTGACAACTGTCATGCCCTTTTTCTTTGGGACACATTGAACCGGGTTGACCCACTAACTGTCAGAGATCGGATATACCACTACAGCATCTAGCCACTTAATCACCTCCTTCCTAACTACATCTTTCATCACCGGGTTCAACCTTATTTGATGTTGTACAATTGGCTTAGATCCTTCCTCCATCAATATCTTGTGCATGCAGAAAGCTGGACTGATTCCACGGATGTCTGACATCTGCCATCCACCATCCTATGGCTCTTTTTTGCCTTTTTAGAACCACTAACGCTTCTGGAACCTGTGATCCTGTTAGTTCTACTGAAACAATGACCGACAATGTGTCAGCTTCTCCCAAAAATACATACTGCAGGTGTGGAGGCAACACTTTTAGCTCCAATTTAGGTGCCTCCTCTATTGATGGCTTTGGTGGTGGTTCTAAGGACCGCTGCAAGGGCTCGAACTCCTGCTTTCGGAATAACGTTTTAGCCTCATTCAGAGCTTGCACCATTTCATATGTTATACCATCCCCTGACTGATCATGTCCCACCAATGCTCTTTCCAAGGGATCATTTGGGCCAATAAGCTGAAGTGCAAACTCTTGGTCCACAATAGTGATGGCTGACAGCTCTTCATAAATAGCCAGTAGCTTCATGGCTTTGTAGACATCAAATACTTCCACCTTATCATGGGCTCTCATGGTTAGCTGCCCAGTAGCTACATCGATTAGAGCTCGCCCAGTTGCCCAAAAGGGACGTCCCAAAATAAATGGGACTTTCGAATCTGGCTCAAAATCAAGAATTATGAAATCTACCGGAAAAATAAGGGATCCCGCTTGCACTAGCACATCCTCCACAATTCCATATGTCATTGCCAATGAACGATCGACTAGCTACAAGATTACTTTAGTGGGTATGGGACTACCCAACCCCAACTTCTTGAACACAGATGTAGGAATCAAGTTAATGCTCGCTCCCAGATCACATAAACCACGAGCTCTAATGGACTGCCCAATAGTGATCTGGATAGTAAAACTTTTCGGATATTTGAGCTTTGTAGGCAATCTATTCTGTATTCGAGAGGTGCACTCCTCATTAAGTGAAACTGTGGCATATTCCGTCAGTATGCTCTTGTTTTCCACGATATCCTTTATGTACTTTGCATACTTAGGAATTCCTTGCAAAACATCTACCAAAGGAAGATTAATGTGTACCTGTTTCAATACTTCCATAAATTTCTTGAAGCATGCTTCTTCCTTATACCTTCTCAATCTCTATGGGAATGGGGGTGGGGGTGGTCTTTCATTATCTACTGCCTTTCCACTCCCCATCACATTATCATTCTCTTCAACCTTCTCTGTTGTTTCAACTTGATGTGGTGGCTTTTCGGGTCCCAACTCCTTCAGTTGTTTTCCACTTCTAATGGTGACGGCATTCACCTGCTTGGGATTGGTGTCTGTATCACTTGGAAACCCGCCCTGCGGTCTAGTATTCTGTGCTCCAGCTAACTGTCTAGCTGAATCTCCAAGGCCTTTGTGGCCAACTGTTGGTTTTTCATGTCAGCTGTCAATTTTACTTGGTTAGCCTGCATCTGAGCTTGGTTAGCTATAATGGTCTTCAACATGTCCTCAATGTTACTGGACTGAGTAGGTGCATTATTCCCTCTGAATTGAGGCTGGAAATTTTGATGAGCCCCTTGGTTCCTGTGCAGACCCTGATTTGAACTTTGCCCCTGGTGACTATTACTACCCTAGGTAAAATTTGGATGGTTCCTCCAATTGGGGTTGTAATTGTTGCCATATTGTTGACTGTTGCCTCTTTGTGCATTCCCAACAAAATAAACTGTGTCTGGATTAGCACCACATGCATCAGCTGAGTGCTTACTACTACCACAAACTTCACACCATACTTGTTGTACTGCATTGACTGGAGCTTGTGACTGCCCCAAGCTCATGCTACTAAAATGAGTGTTGATCTGATTCTGTAATGCAGCTATATGTGCAGCGATAGTTGTGAGTCCATCTACCTCCAAGACCCCTACTGCTTTCTTCACCACACATCGGGTTGTGTCAGCATTCCAATCGGGATTACCTTGTGAAATACAGTTCAATAGTATATACAGCTCTTCATATGTCTTTTCCAAAGCTTTCCCCCCAGCTGCAGAATCTAACAGGATTTTGGTATGAGGTTCCAAGCCTTCTATAAAAGTATACACCAACACATCATTTGACTGATGATGGTGAGGAAAATCTCTCAACATCGACTTGAACCTCTCCTAGGCTTGGTACAGGTTCTCACCATCTCTCTGCTTAAAACTTAGAATCTGACTTCTAAGCCTTGTTGTCTTCCCTGGCGGAAAGAACCTAATTAAGAATTTCTTTGCCAGATAATCCCATGTGGTAATAGAATTAGGCGGTTCAGCCTTTAACCACCTCTTCGCTTCCCCCAACAATGAAAATGAAAATAATGTAAGCCTCACATAATCTGATGATACCCCCGTGGGTATGTACGTGTCACTGATCTCCAGAAAATTGTGTAGATGCTGCTGTGGGTCTTCATAAGGAAGACCTGTGAATTGTCCGCTGTTATGCAGTAACTGCACCATGTTCTGTTTCAGCTCAAATCTACCTCCTGGCTTCGGCCTGCGGATGCTAGAGGTCACATTATTTGCGTGTGGGATTGCCACCTCACGTACTGGTCTTGCTGCCATCACTTCAGGCACTAACTCTGCCCGTCCAACTGGTGGATGCGGTTGTTGTTCCAGAATTTTCCCCTGTAACAATTTCAACTTCCTTTCTAGAGCTTCCCTCCTTTGTAAATAAATTGTCTTTTCGGCTCCAAAAATACGTCCACCAATTCCTTATTTCTTGCCAACATTCAGAAACTACTCAATACCTGCAAGAATAACAACTAAGATCAAGTTGTCAATACTTGCACAAAACTTGAAAAAACTAACACTCAAAAATTTCACCAATTTCACCAGTCCCCAGCAACGGCGCCAAAAACTTGTTCACGCCCCAACGCACACAAGTGCACGTGATCGTACAAGTAATATAGTGACTCTTTCAAGCCAGGTATCGATCCCACAAGGACTGTAGCTCAGTGGTAATTTTTTTACTTGAGTAGTCAAAATTTCTTTATGCAAGTATGTGAATAACACAACAAATTAAAAGTTGCCAAAGAGTAATATCTAAAGTAACACTAATTGAATCAAGAAAATGTGATTTAAATAATAGCACGAACAGTCTAAAGTTAAGGCATGACATGCAGGCATGTATAATTTATATTATTCTTCAGCTACCTTCTCTCTTAGGTTGATGGTCGGGAAAGATTAGAATATGGCGCTAGTCTTTCGAACCTCTAGCCAATTACCTTGTTATGAGCCCTGCAACTACACATTTCTGTGATGCAATAACGCATCCTCGGGCGAGTCAAAATAGTTCCCCTTGATAACCGAATATGATGTTGTAGGTATATTTCTATCCTACACGCGAATCTTGCCTCTAATTTACAACAAAGATAAGGACATATTCCCCTATTCCAAGTCTACCCTAATAATTTTCCTCTCAGAGTCAAATTAGGATTCTAATTTTACCTTAATGCTGGCCAAACATTAAAACAATGAAAATCAAGAATAGAAGAACAATTGTTCATGAAAGAAGAAAATTCATCTGAACTAATATGAAATTACACAATCCTGCAATTAGCCTCAACCTTAGAATGAGGTAATTTAGCCACTCATTTGTTGATTAAACATATTCAAATAAGTTTTAATCATACCAACAATTGAAATTTAGAAGAAAAGATAAGAGAAAGAATCCTAGAATTTTCTTAAGCTCAACTGTCGTTTCCCACGTTCTCCAAAATGTCAGATAAAATAAAATAAAAGCCTAAGTGTTCTATTTATACAGGTGAAAAATTTTCCAGCGATAAACTAGTTGTCGCGGTGAAATATCTCCGTGACACGGAGCTGTCGCGGACCTTCACTGGAATTGGGGCGAGGCTAGACTTCCTTTCAACGTGGCACAAAGGCTAACGTGGAGCTCCAGCTCCGTGCCACGGAACCATTGCGCACCTTCACTGTTTTGCGCCTTCAAATTTTCCAATTTTTTTTCCTCCACCCATGTACCATGGCACGTTGTTCAACGCGGATCATCCTTAGCGTGACACGATGGTGAACTTTCAACTTAATGTTTACACTCTCCAAATATTTCCATACTCCCCCTCGGAGTTTAACTAGCTCCCCCAGCTGACATCTCTGTCTTATCCACCTGCAAATACTCACAACACAATTATTAATCTGAAAAAGAAAAACAATCATAATTAACTCAAAACATGCGTGAATACATCAATGTTATTCTTATCTAAACTCCCGAAGGGTTGAAAATACAGAGTTTGGTCGTATAAATACGCCCAAGATCATTGGGCATGTGCAAAGTGTAGGAGGAGTGTGTTTGGCCTGTGTTTTGGTCCGTTGGAGCCTTATGTGGTACTGAGGTGGCGCCTGCATGGATGCCACATGGATAGGGGAGAGAGAGAGAAGGGGGTCTGGCTGGTTGAGCTTTCTTCTTGGACCATTTTGGCTCAATTAATGGACTAGAAATTATAAATTGGGCTAGCATGAAATACTTTCTTCCTTATATTTCTTTGGGCTCCTAAATCAAGATTAAAAACACTCTTTTAATAAATTATTTATTAATACGTAATAAATTATTCAATAATAAAAATTATTATTAATTCTTAGATAAAATTACATGACATCATTAGAATTATGCGATAATATTTATAAAATATAAAATTAAATAAATACTTCATTTGATAAAATAAATGTGACGCCTTTTGTGAAAGATTAAAAATAATAATAATAATAAAATAAAATATTTAAGATGGTCATGATTGTAAAAAGAAATATGATGAAGAAGAAGAAGAAGAAGAAGAAGAAGAAGAAGAAGAAGAAGAAGTTATGTCGCCAGTTTAAATAAATAAATAACCTATGAGTTATGCTAATATGTATAACGATGATATTAAAATGCCTAATTTCAATAAAATAAATGAGCATTCTTAAAATATCAAAATTATTAGAAATACAAAAAAATAATTTAAAAGAAAGGTGGGATAAAATTGGGTGTCAATAGATACCACTAGGATTCACATCCCCATTAGGTTCACAACCCTAGATTAGAATTTTGCTACTCATGGATGAAGAAGAAAAAAAAAACATAAAATTAAATATGATCACTTACAATCCAATAGGTAAAAGCAAAATTAAAAGTATGGAATTGATCTTTAAAAAATCTTCAAAGTACAATGGATACTCTCAAAATATGATATTCGCTATCAGAATTTAGCTACTCATGGATGAAGAAAAACAACAAAGTATAAAACTAAATATGATCACTTACAATTCAATAGATGAAATAGAAAATTCAAAGTATAGAATTGATCTTCAAAAAATCTTCGAACTACAATGGGTACTCTCAAGATATGCTATTATCTACTGTGAAGTTCAGACTCCTTAAAAAAAGAATAAAAAGGACTATTTATACCAAGGCCAAAACTCCAAGTCTAACTCGAATTTAGAAGGCTCAATTCGCAGTTACGAACCATAAGTTGAATTAACGGTCTGTACTTTGCTCAACATTTTGAATATGCTCTTTGTTCAATTGGCTGTCATACTTCAACTTATGGACTATATTTTAAATTTATGGCTCGTACCTTTCTTTTGTGGATTGCTTCTCCAAGTTAACAACTTTCTGACTTTGTGATTTGTGGTGCCATTTACGGTCCACAAATTAAATGTGCGAGTCGTATCTTGATTTTTACTTTGTTGGATAGAGTTTTTTTACTCACTGGATAGAATCATGGCTGAATCTGCAAACAACATTTTGAGTTTGCGGTTCGTCTATCCCATTTTCTAGCAGAAGTTTGTGAATTGTGCCTCTTTCCTCCAACTCATTGAAAATCCTGAAACTTAGTAAATAACATTAGTATTTACTTAAATTAGCACTCAAAGGCATACAAAACTCTATAAAGAGAAGTACATATGTGTCACAAAACCCCGACACATCACACTTCACCCAGAGTAAAGTACAAAAAATTAACCAAGTTTTTATATGAGTTTCTCTTATTTTGGATCGGTCTTTAATTTTTTCACCTCAACTTTGTGATCTTTAATTTTTATCCTACTGCTCAACAACAACAACAACCCAGTGTGATCCCATAAAGTGAAGTTTGAGAAAGGTAAAACGCACGCAGATCATACCCCTACCGAGGTAGATAGGTTGTTTCAATAGACCCTCGGCTTATAAAGTTACAAATAGAGTAATAACAATACTAATAATAATCATATAAAATAAAAATCTCAAAGAAAAAAGAAAAATAAATAAAAGGAAAGACAAAAAATAGAAAAAAGAAGGAAAAGAAAGTAATAATAATAATTAAAAAAAAATATTAATCACGATATGACAAACAACAATATACGAATCAAGACAGGAGAAACAACACATAGTAAGAGACAAAGGACAAGCAACTATAAAAGCAATACTACACCGAGAATACAAAAGCAAGGCAACATATTTCTACCTACTACCCTGCTACCCTCGTCCATGTCCTCTACACCTTCCGATCCAAGGCCAAGTCCTTGGTATGTTGCAATTGTGTCATATCTTATCTAATCACCTCTCTCCAACTTCTTCTTTGGTCTATCTCTACCCTTTCTAAAATCGTCTATATCCAACTTCTCACACCTCTGCATTGGGGCATCCGTGCATCACCTATCACATGCTCGAACCACCTCAGTCTCGCATGCATCTTTTCCTCCACCGTAGCCACTCCCACCTTTGGCCCGATATCATCGTCCTACTCCTCTCCCTCATAATATGCCCACATATCCACCGTAACATCCTCATTTCTGTAAAATTTATTTTCTGGACATGAGAGTTCTTGACTGGCCAGCACTCCGCCTCATACTCCATAGGTGATTTAACTATCACTCTATGAAACTTGCCTTTAAGTTTTGTTGGCACCTTCTTATCACACAAGACTCCGAATGCTAGCCTCTATTTCATCCAACCTGCACCAATACAGTGAGCAACATCCTCATCGATCTCTCTATTTCCTTAGGTAATAGACCCAAGGTACTTGAAATTTTCTCTCTTCTGAGTAACCTGTGAGTCCAATATTACTCTTTCCTCGGCCTCATGCATTATATCACTAAATTTGCATTCTAAATATTTTATCTTGGTCCTGCTCAAACTAAACCCTTTAGCCTCCAAGGTTCATCTTCAAACCTTCAACTTCGCATTCACGCCGCCACAAGTCTCGTCAATTAGAATTATGTCATTCACAAATAACATACACCGTGATACCTCATTTTGAATCTCTTGCATTAATGTACCCATTATCGGGGTAAATAAAAAAGGGCTAAGTGTTAATCCCTGATGCAACATCATCAAAACTGAAAAATGCTTCGATTCTCCTCCCATTATTATTATCCGAGTCGTCACTCCATCATATATATTCTTGATCTCCTTAATGTGCGACCTTACACCTCTAGCCTCCATACATCTCCAAAAATCTCCCTCGGGACTTTGTCATAGGCCTTTTCTAAGTCGATAAACACCATGTGTAAATCCTTATTCCTCTCCTTATACTGCTACACCAATCTCCTTACAAGATGGATGACTTCTGTCGTCAAACACCTCCACATGAACCCGAACTGATTTTCAAAAATTACCACGGAGCTTCTTACCCTGCTCTCCACACTCTCTCCAAAACCTTCATAGTGTGGCTTAGCAACTTAATACCCTTATAGTTATTGTAATTTTGAATGTCACCCTTATTCTTGTGCAATGAACCATTGTACTCCACCTCCATTCCTCGAGCATCTTCGTCGTCTTGAAAACTATATTAAACAACTTGGTCAGCTACTCCATACCTCCCCTGCCTGCGCTCTTCCAAAATTCCACTGGGATCTCGTCCGGCCCGATTGTTCTACCCCTACGCATCCTAAAAATAGCACCCTTAACTTCCTCTATCCTTATATGCCTACAATACCCACAATCATGTCGCCTCTCTGAGTGCTCCAACTCCCCATCACAATGCCTTTGTCCCCGTCCTCGTTTAAGAGTTTATGGAAGTATGAATGCCACCTCCTCCTAATAAGTGTGTCTTCCACTAATACCTTATCGTCCTCATTCTTGATACACTTCACTTATTATGACCTTATTTCGTTAGGTAAACCTAATTTTGCAAGTCAAAATATTTTAGAGAATATTTGCATTGAGGCATAAGTTATGTAGTATCTGATTCAAAAGATAAAATATTTTAGAGAACTTTTGCCATATAGCATAACATGTGTCACTGAACTTATACATTGGATATAACTTGTGCCACTGAACTTATGCCTTGGGGCATAACTTGTATTACTGAACTTATGTCTTGAGGCATAACTTGTGTCGTGAACTCTATTTTTTTTAATCTTCAAGCATAGCTTATGCCATTGCACTTATGCCTTGGAGCATAACTTGTGCCACTAAATTTATGCGTTGAGGCATAACTTGTGTCATTTGACTAATCGCTGAGACATAACTTTAACTAAACTTATGCCTTGTAGTTTTTGTTTTGTCTTTCGCTGTCAGGGGCATTTTTGACTATTAGTTTTGTTACTTAGAACTTTGACGGTTAAAAATTAAAGACAAACGATTTTGAGGAGCAAAAATTAAAGATCACCTTAAAATTGAGGCATTTAAATCCCAGTTTGTTGAAATTCAAAGTCACAGTCGAATTATATCAAATATGTATCCAAGTCTCATAATAGTTGTATGTTGAATATGTATGAAAATTATTTTTTAAGATTGCATGTGTGGTGTAGTTGTATTAAATTTATATAAATATTATATAAATATTGTATACAAGGTTGTTGTAGTTGTATTAAAATTTTCAGAAACCAACATGATCTAAATTCTAAATCTTGAGCGACATATCCATATTTCATATTGATTCTATACAGTTTTCATATGAAAAATTATGAGCAAAATTTTCAGCGAGATATACATAGTTCATATTTTAATTTTATATAGTTTTCAAATACAAAAAATATGAATATTTTTTAAAGCAATTGAGTGATATTTCGTACATGTTTTGAAAATAAACTCCTGCTATATATGATAAACATAAATCTTCTACTATATTTAATAAATATAAATCTAATTTAATATGTAGAAAAATTAATGTGGAAATATAATCAGGGCATAATATTGACAAAAAATGATCCAAATTTTAATTATTGACATCCAATAGCCCAAATATAAATACCTACTTAATTTAAATTTTGAATGATTAATTAAATACATATATTATTAAAAAAAATTCTATAGAAAAGGTATTCTTTTTTTTCCCTATATTCTCTCACTAATCATATCTGTCTCTTATATATCCTTCATACTTTTTTTTATCAATATTACTGAAAATCAATCCTCTTAAGTGTGGTAACTGTCAATTACCCTATATATCTTTTCACAATTTCTGTTTATTTTGATTTCTAGGACTTTTTTTTGATATCATTATTTAAGAAATTATTCGTCATTTTAGTTGTGTTGCATTCACATTTTAGTTTGTACATTGTGTGAGAAAGTATGTATATCATGCATAATATTCTGTTAAATAGTATGGTGATATACAGTTAGCCATATAAGTTTTACAAGGGATATACATGTATGGAGGAGAATTTACATAGTTATACACATTCAAAAATGAAAAATACAACTTATATATATCATGGTTAAAATTATATTAAATAACTGATATACAATCAGTTCTACAAGTTTTATAATAGATGTATCTTGTGATATATATTTTACATAGGACATGTTATACGGTAAAATTATGTTAAATAATATATTGATATACACTTATCCATACAAGTTTTATGATATATATATATATGTATAATAAGAGAACTTATATAGTTATACACATTCAAAAATGGCAAACACGATTTATGTATATCATACTTAAAATATTAAATAACTGATATACAGTTAGTTATACAAGTTTTTATAATAGATATTCCTTTTGATATACATTTAACAAAGGATATCTTATACGGTTAATGATTGTATCTCATCACATACTCTATATTAGTTTCTGTTTTTATTTAAAAATAATCTGTGAATAAGAAAAAAAAAAGTATTATAGTTATATTAGGAGTGTTATTAATGGATACATATCATGGAGTATGAAATAAGTAAAATAATTTTTACCTTCCAATTAAAATGTACAATAAAATCTTTTTTAACTTTTTTTTATATATAAAATATATTTTTCAATTTATTTACTAAATCTATTTTTTTGCTATAAATATGTCAATAATTATTGAAGAAGGTAAGTAACTGCCAATCACTCATTATTCCATAATGGCCCGCAGAACTTTACAAGCCCATATACTTCTTGGCACGTGCGAAATTGGCATGCTTCTGTTCTCCTATCAGCCCCGCATTAGGGTTTCTAGGGTTTAACATCGCCGTCGGCTTCCTAGGGCTTCACAATCTCCAGAGAGAGAGAGAGAGAGAGAGAGAGAGAGAGAGAGAGGAGAGAGGAAGAGAGAAAAGCAATGGGTAATTGTAACTATAATTGTTTGCTTAATCTTCTTTGCTTATTCTTTCATGTAATTTTGTATTCCAACGATTTTATCGACTTCGTTTTTGTTGTATAGCAAGAATCAAAGTTCATGAGCTGAGGCAGAAATCCAAGACTGATCTTTTGGGTCAATTGAAGGATCTGAAAGCAGAACTTGCTCTCCTCCGCGTTGCTAAGGTCACCGGCGGTGCCCCTAACAAGCTCTCCAAGATGTAACTCTCGAGCCCATTTGCTTTACATACATGTCTATTCAACCAAAGAATTCCAAATGAAATTTAATTTACGTAGAAATTAGATATGAAGTTAGTGTTCTGAATTGAAATGTGTGTTGATGCAGTAAGGTGGTGAGGTTGTCAATAGCACAGGTTTTGACGGTGATATCACAGAAGCAGAAGTCAGCACTGAGAGAAGCCTATAAGAATAAGAAGTATTTGCCCCTTGACCTCCGTCCCAAGAAGACTAGAGCCATACGTAGACGCCTTACTAAGCATCAGGTATTTGAATCTTTTTCGTTCTAATCGGTATTTTCCCTTTAACACGTAAATCGGTTGCTGTGTGTTTTGGTGAATTGATATATGTTGTCCTACTCCTTGGTCTTTGGAAAGGGTGATTGAAGGGATAATATGTATGTACAGTAGTTCAGTTCAAACGTGAAAATGAAATTGTATACTGATGTTCTAATGCATCTAAATGTTTAGTGTAATTAAAGATTTTCATCTTCAAGAAGGATTTTTTTTTCTTCCACATCAGTGTTTCACGAGTTATCTAATGGATCTCACAAATGAGAAAAGAAGAAAATTCGTTTTGTTTCCATAAGGGGTTATATGTGATCTGAATAGCATCCATTCCGTCCTCCTAACTTGTAGTCCTTCATATTTAGGTGTCTCGAGTCATTTTCCTTTGTGATGTACTCTGCAACTTGTCCAAATTATGGAAAAGGATGGGGATAGAGGAACTATGAAGTAGAGATCGGGGTCGGGGCCTCTTTCCCCTAGGTGCATAATGAATTAAGAGAATGCAATGATTCTAGTTGATACGCAAACTCCAACTCATATTTTTCATGATAAAATTCTTGGAGATTGTGACGCTAGTATGTATCCTAGGAAAAGGAGAAGTCAAAGAAAAAAAATGAGTTCTGACCATTTGTGCAATCTGTTTCGTTGAGTTTTGGGAGCAAAGAGTGGGGAAAATGCTCATAGAACAAGCACTTGGAAAGAGCTTACCTGAGGAATCAGCCACAATGGAAATGAATCTTCATTCTCCTACCTGGTTATCCTGTATCATTTTCTACCGTGACTTTTGGTACTTTTTCTTTGATGACCAAAAAATCTCTGAGTGCCAGTGGCGCACAGCTTGACAACTCGGTGGATAATGGTCTGCCCCTCGACCTGTCTTCAACGACTATTGGTACTTATCGTTTCGTAATATCAATTGTGAGTTGGGTAAGAAAAGAAGGAAAGTTAACGGCACAAGGGTACCTAAGGGGTGATGTGAAAGGAAAGAAATTCCAAGACACGACTGTCAGCTTTTGATACCAATTGGGTGAAGCAAGTGGAAGGGAAATTAATATACTGAAGAAATAAAGGTACTGTCCATTTTCTTGGTTCCAACTGGCTAAGGTGGAGGTAAAGAAATTGAGAAGACTGAAGGTAATAACAAATGTAGCCTGGTTAACTTTGATTACCGATTGGGTGAGCATAGTGAATCAGTACATCTAGTCTAAAGAATAATTTTCCACGAAGTTTTCCCTACCATTTTACACTTTTCTTTGTTGATATTTTCTTTCACTTCAATATGGGGAAAGAAATTCCATTGAGATACTTTTCTTTTCCTTCAACAAATTCAGGTCCTGAACTTGAGCCAGAGTAATTTCTTTTCCTTTTGGCAGTATTTCTCTTTTAAATGTGATGAATAAAACATTAAAAAAGTGTCTTTGTTATGATGATTTCGTCCAGCATCATTTCGTACTACCACCCTCTTAAAACAGTTCAACGTAATGTTACGCAAATCGTCATCACACCCACAAAAATTGCCCCAGATATGACATGCTTATTTTACATTGCTCTTTTGTTTTGTGATGAAATTATTGAGATTGCATTAGAATTAGACTCATCAATCGCGCAGAATGAGTATTTCCTTCATTGTTGTAAAAGGATTACTTTCTAGTAGAATAGAATTTGATAATCTTTAGTGGAACTTCAAGGTTGAAATTTTAATGCAAACAATAGTGTTTGAGAAGAAGTGTGCTTGTCAATTGTCATTATTTGTTAGTTGGCACCACAAGGTTCAACCTGGATAGTGGCATAATGATCATTTTGTTGACTTTAAGGTCTTCTTCACTGTACAGGCTCTTGCTTCTTTACTTAGATGTTAATAACTTGATTGTGGTTCAATGTGTAGGCATCTTTGAAGACAGAAAGGGAGAAGAAGAAAGAGATGTACTTTCCAATCAGAAAGTATGCCATTAAGGTTTAAATTGATCCAACCTAGATAGTTTGTGATATTATCACTTGCAGAGCAAAGTTAAGGATTGCCGTTTTGCATTATTATATTTTGAATTACTACTATGCTTTATGAAGTTGGAACTTTGTTTACTTTGTGCATCTTCTTCTTTTTTTACACTCAACGTCAACGGTGGCTCACACCTTAGATGCACAAAACCCGTCTTTACGCTTGGTTGACTGCTTTTATAGAAAAGGCGGAGCATCCTTGGCTCAATAATGTCGCACTTAGAGGGCTTCGTTGCTACTATAGTCTAAGCTCCTTGGTATGAGAATCTGTTCAGCTAAATTTTGATTCTTCACTGTGCTTACTGTTCGTTCTCATTAGCAAAAGCGCGTCTCTTTATTCTTTAATCGTTACTTTGAAGATTATAAAGAGATTATTGTTTTCTCTCTTGCTAAAGAGTTGGAATGCACATTTCGTAATCATAGATAGCATCGAAGATATATTTCTCTTACAGCTTATAAGTGGTTAGTCTTTCAAAGATTGACAAATTGAGCCAGCCAAAAATTTGAATATCTGGCACAAATTAAATGGCTTTTCAAACTTATTTGGGCCAACAATATCACCGAAAACACAAATATGTAACTTGAATTATAACGTATCTTTTGTATATTGTTTGTGTGATTCTTTCAAGATAATCTTAGATTATAGGGTTTTTAAATTAGAGTTGGGAGTCAGGGTTTCCACAATCTTTTTGTATTTTTTTTTTTTTTTTTTGTAATAAATTTAACGGGGAGGCGTTGTGTTGCCATTTAAGATGATCTCTATGAACCTGGTTATGCATATCAAAATCTTTTGAATAAAGATAACCATATTGTTGATGTATACAATCATAAACTATACATCGACTAAATGTATATGCAATAGACTTTATGCATACTAAATCTATTTATAGAATAGATATTACTCCCAAGTTTCATTTTAATTGCTAGATATACTTAAAATAACTGTTTCAACATTCAAGAGATAATTGACTATGTTTTTTCAATTCTACCCTTAGTACTTAAAGTTATTCTAAAATGTGAAGAGAATTATTATTGTATGTTCTCAAAAAATTAATAGGGCTATATTAGTCAAATTATCATACCTATTAATTTTTTCTTAATGAGTGTGCAAATCTTATCTTAACAATTAAAATGAAACAGTGGGAATACATGTATATGCTGAAGTTATCCTATCACAATCAATATATATTTTGAATCAAATTTTAAAAAATATACATCAACTAAATGTATATCAATAGATATGCCATTTACTTCATGTATACATAAAGTTTTATTTATAATTAGACATATATATTTTTTAATGATAAGCACCCTTATAGGAGTAAACGAATGATAGAATTAATATTTTTATGTATATAAATTAAATTAGAAGATAACAATATTAAATTTCTATTAAATGACAGTTAAAATATGGCTAAAAATATTACATCCATAATAAAACGCCGACATTTTCATGTTTGTTATGAAATAATAAAGAAAGAACAAGAATATTATAGAGAAGGAGAGAAGGGGAGAAATTCTTATTTCTCTTGATTGGATTAAATACAATGAAGGAGAACCCCTCTATTTATAGGGATAATTTCTCCTAACTTTTCTCCAAAAGATAGACTTTCACAATGATATAAACACATATATCTAGTACAATACAAATACCTTTATAGACATTCACTACAACACAAATATGTTTATAACACTCCCCCTTGAATGTTTATTTGATAGATAATGTGCCTCGTTAAAACCTTACTAGAAAAAACCCAGTGGGAAAAAATCTAGTGAAGGAAAAAGAGTACACTATATCTAATAATACGCATTTTGGCTGCCTCATTAAAAACCTTACAAGGAAAACCCAGTGGGACAAAACCTCGCAAGGGAAAAAGAGTACAACGCGTATTAACTCCCCCTAATGAGAACATCCTTGAATCTTTGCATCCCGATCTTGTGCACCATCTTCTTGAAAGTTGCAGTTGGTAAAGATTTGGTGAATAAATCAGCCACATTATCACTTGAACGAATCTGTTGCACATTGATATCACCATTCTTTTGGAGCTCATGTGTGTAGAAAAACTTTGGCGAGATGTGCTTCGTTCTATCTCCTTTTATGAATCCTCCCTTTAGTTGTGATATGCATACAGCATTATCTTCATACAAAATTGTGGGTACTTTGTCACAGTTCAAACCACATTTTTCTCTAATGAGATGTATCATGGACCTCAACCACACACATTCTCGGCTTGCTTCATGAATAGCTATTATCTCAGCATGATTTGATGAAATAGCTACCACATATTCAATCGTATCAAAATAGTTTCTCCACATAGTTTCAATTTTGAAACAATTTTGAATGTTGATGAGCTATACTCATTAACAGACTTATAGTCTTGATGGATCCAATCATATCGTGTCTTTGGGTGGATGACCATCTTCAGGTGGTCATACCTTTCTTTTAGGCTATTCCATAAAACAAGTGGATCCTTGATCATGAGATATTCAATTTTAAGAATTTCGTCAAGATGATGACGCAAGCATATCATAGCCTTAGCACGATCTTGATTTGATGCTTTGTTTTCACTTTTAATGGTGTCTCCAAGACCCATTGCATCCATATGGATTTTTGATGCTTTGATTTCCCTTCAGGGACTAGATCTGTATTAGATCTATATTTGTAACATTTATCAAAGTTCTCAATTTCTCATTCTTCAGGAATGGAACATGATCATCTAAATATGCCTTAACCACATAAGGTATGATAGCTTAACCTTTTTAAGATATTGCTACTTCGGGAGCAAATCGAGGTATGCATATAACATAGATGATTTCTGTTACATATTTTCACAATATTGTTCTGCTGGAACAAATATATTTTCACAATATTGTTCTTCTGCAAACAAATATATTTTTCACAATATTGTTCTTCTGGAACAAATATATTTTTCACAATATTGTTCTTCTGGAACAAATATATTTTTCACAATATTGTTCTTTTGGAACAATTATATTTTTCACAATATTGTTCTTCTGGAACAAATATATTTTTCACAATATTGTTCTTCTGGAACAAATATATTTTTCACAATATTGTTCTTCTGGAACAATTATGAGGCATGAATTGCCAAGTGAATCAATAAGTCGTCCTCAAGTTCATATACAAAATCGATATTGTTATTAGTAAATACATAAATATCAAGAAATACTAACCTTCATCTTTCTAAGAAAACTTTAATTTTTCTTACCTCAGATCTTTCAAAGTGAGTGCTCAAGGCAGAGACTCGTGCTGATAACGTGTTATGAAATAATAAAGAAAGAACAAGAATATTATAGAGAAAGAGAGAAGGGGAGAAATTCTTATTTCTCTTGATTGGATTAAATACAATGAAGGAGAACCCCTCTATTTATAGGGATAATTTCTCCTAACTTTTCTCCAAAAGATAGACTTTCACAATGATATAAACACATATATCTAGTACAATACAAATACCTTTATAGACATTCACTACAACATAAATATGTTTATAACAATGTTTGACTATTTTGTGACAATGTATTTTGGACTAAGATTTACTAGAATGTTTTGAGTTATAAAATTGTCAATTTTATATAGAATTTATACTCGAGCTACTCTATTCCCTTGTCTTGTTAGAGTTCTGACATTATTATATACATTCTGAATAGATGATGTAACATCAAGTTATGTTTTTTTTTTTTTATAACTATTTAAATTTATTATATTTGAGCTGAGAATTCTTTAAAAGTTGTCTTTTTATCTCCACAAAATAAAAATATAATTTATGTATATTCTATTTTTTTAGACTCCACTTATAAAGTTTTACTCGGTCTTATTATTGTATAGACGATGCAACGACGAAGAGTGCTAAGGCAGATACACATCTTTCTATGCTAGAATTATCATTTGTTCTATAATACAGGAACAATGTATTTGTTTAAACTTAAATATTATATTTAAAATAAAAACAATCCAGGATATAATGGAAAACAGATGCAAAATCAAACAAAGTCTCTTTCATTTGGGTATTGTAAAGCAAACAGAATTTATTCTCATTAACCTTCTATTTGGTCAAGTTTTTAAAAGGTTAAAAAAAAAATATTTTAACTGTTTATTTTTAATAAATAATGTACTTGGTCAAAATTTTAACAAAAAATAAGTATTTTGGGGAAGTAATAAAAACTATTTTTCAAATGAAAAAAAAGTAATTTTAAGAAAATACACTTAGAAATATTTTTAAAAGCTTGGCAAAGCTTGATTGGTGCTCAAAAGCGTTGTTCAAAAATGATAAATCAAACATAAATTATTTCTCACAAGAAATATTTTTTAAAATAAATTGATTTTAAAAAATTGACCAAGTAGAAAGTTGCAAAACAAAACGAAAAAACGGATTGACCACAGTGGGAGTCGAACCCACGACCTTTTGATCCGAAGTCAAACGCGCTAATCCACTGCGCTATGCGGTCTTTGATGATCGTAGAAACCAACTTGTACATTAAGTACTTGAACTTGGTTCTTTAAAGCCGGAAACTCCTAAAACAGCCAAGACTATACTCAATTTTGATAATTGATAATAACTAATTTAATTTAAAATGATCAATACTAATTCATACAAGAAAAATAGCTAGTGACCCTCTAAAAGTAGAGAAATAATAAAACATAGTACTATAAATCAATCGCTTACTAAGGAAAGAAAATTCTAACGTATAATGTTAAAATTTGCATATACGCAGGCGGATTATTCAACGTAAGAAGAATTATAGTGATTACGTATGGGATGTATGTTTTTAATTTGGGACGTTGTTAACAAAAAATATGCATATGATATTACATGTTCCAAGCTCAAATCAAGAGTCCTATGATTTATTAGGTGCACCTTTATAAATGAAATTTGAATTTTAAATTTCACGTCTATCTTATTATTATTTTTTAATTTTTTAAAATTTAAGTCTCGAAGTTCAAATCTCACGTCTATCTTGTTTTTTTCCTTTGTTTTTCTATTTGATCCAATCAAGGGGATAAACATGTCTTGTGTCCCTCCTTACCGTTTTAATTAAATAATTTGCTTTTATTGTGTTATTCTATTTCTATAAAGAGGTAGGCGATGAAAACAAAAGGGATTTCTCTTCTTATGAATAGTTGCTATTTTTTTATTTGGTTCATTCTTTCGAAATCCCCAAGTCTGAAATTCCTTCTGACATCATCGTTAGATTTTGTATAACTTTGAATGCCTATATTAAAATTAGCAGAGGATGCAGCGTATAGTTAGTTAGTTCAATTGATCTCAATATTTTCGATACGAAGTATAAATATATATGTAAGAATTTATTAAAATTGTAATTTGAAATCTCAAGAGTGTAATGAATTCATGCTAAAAATCTAAGGGTAGATTAGGGGCCCGTTTGACCATGCGAGGTGAAATCATGATATGAAATCATATTAGAAAAAGTTGAAGTTTTGTTTGGACATATAATTGAAATTTTTAAGTTGTATTTTTTTTTCATAAACATGAAAACCCCATAAGTTGTGAAAACTATTAAAATTTCCTCAATTCTTATATAATCTTACCAAATAAGTAAAAGTTCATAACAAAGTATAATACACTATCATAAAGCCATTTTAAAAAAATTACATCATTTATTGATCGAACAATAGTTCAATAAAAAGTAAAATTGAACATGAGTTGTAATGTATTACTCTTTAATATAATCCTCCCACATGATTGAAAGGTTGGTAAGAATAATAATACCAATAACAAATTTTATTTATATATGAAATAAATGATTGGTAAGTATAGTTGGTATATATAAATAAAATTGATATTTCATCTGATGATATAAAATCGCATGTCCAAATGCTGATTTCATTTCATAATTCCAAATCACGAGATAAAATCGCATGTACAAACGCCTACAAATTTCTCTCTCACTACTAAAAAGTTATTATTTTCCCACTGATTTTCCATCGAAAATGTTAAGTAACTATTCCAACTGATTATCGGTGGAAAAAGAAAAAAATAATAGTGTTTTCACATGGAAAAATCATGAAATTTCCTACTATTTCAGTGGAAAACTGTTTCCTATCATGCATTTTTCTCGGTGAACAAGTTCTTTGGGAAATGAGTGGGAAATCCATGTCTTTTGACACAAATTTCCTATTGATTTGCAGTAAGAAAAATTTCTATTTCTAATAGCATCTAGAGAATAGAATGGCTTGTTTTCTTCATTGATTTACATACATTGATAGTCCAGGAGAGAGGCAACAATTAGATAGTTAATTTTTTTTTTTTAAAAAAAAATCCATCTGGCCATAATTGTTTGTAGCAGTGATGGTGTATATATAACAAATATATAATTTTTGTGTTATCGCGTGTATATTATATCCTAATTATATACAATGACTATACTGGATAAAAATTATAAAAAATAAAATTAGATTTATATTTTTATTGTAAAGTTTATTAGGCTGTTGTGGACTGTAGATTTTAAAAAAAAAGAAGTCTTCCTAATTAGCTCCAGCAATGATGGATGTAAACATTATATAAGTTTCTTATTCTTCCTCAAATAAATCTAACATTAAAAAAGAAATTCTCTACTTATATAAATTAAACCTTCAATAGAAATCTATCAAATTATTTGATGGTCATTTGATGTGCGTACAACATCTGAACAATCACAAATAGTTAGCAGACCTTATATTGTCTTCTTTGAAAAGTACTACTTCTGTTTTAATTTATCTATCTAATTTTAAATCAACACAAAATTTTAAAAAGTATTAGAAAAAATTTTAAATTTCATAATTTTGAATTAAAAATATATTAAATGTGCTAAAATATTCTTTAATTTTATGATCTTAAACATATTATATGATACGTTAGAATTAAAGTTGTCAAAATTTAAAAAAAAAGAATATTTTTTTTAATCGAATAAGAAAAAATGAGACAAATAAATTGAAACGGGGGAACAGGGTGAGTTCTGAGGTATGAAGTGGGCGTCCCCTCCATACGGTTAAGGTAACAACTTCGGGTTTGGTCAGTTCCCATAGTATAACGGGCAGTGTCTATAAGATTCGAAAATAAATTCATCATCATATGGCTAACCGACAATTACTACCGATTCCGACTTCAAGAGGCGAGTTACGGTCTTTAAAAGACTATAAAAGAAGTGTTAAATCTCAGAAGCTGCAGATTGATAAGTGCCCAATTGTGATATAATTATTTGAGATGGAGATCACCATATTAACTTTCAGAAAATTATTGTGTTTTTTTTTTTCTTTTTTCAAAAGAATAAAATTCTATTGCCAAAGATTGTATGCTTTAAAGTAAATTATTGGATGCACGACTGTTTCCAATATAATAATTTTCTGTTTTTTTTTATTTTTAAATTATCAAACACTTTCTGTTTTTAATTCTCAAAAGCTAATTCCTAGACGTGCTCTATTCAACAATTTGAAGTGACCTTTTTTCTTCTTCTTGTTGGTTTGACTAAACATTTCACACGTGGAGTTCATTTATTTATATTAAAATTAAGATATTTAAATCTATATACATATTTGAATACTTCATTTTAGAATCATGTCATGCCAAAGAGAAGCCTAATTAAGCATTCATACTTGCGGCATATTGGTTCCTATCCTAAAATTGTTTCCTCTGGTCCGAACAATAAGCAGAAAGTAAAAAGGAATAGAAGAATGATTAACAAAAATAAAAATTTCGAGTTTAACAGAAAATTATATTTTTTAAGAAATTTAATTTCCTTATAATTGCTTAAGATTATAGATTAATTTCTCCCAGGATAGAACAGAACATTTTTCTAAAATACTGGCAATAAAAATTATAAAACTTCAACGAACTCAACAAACGGAGTAAACCACATGACACTTGCTCTTGCTTTTGAAAAACCGAATGCAGATTTTGAGAGGGGAAGAAGAAGATTAGAAAATCTTATTGTTTTGCTATGTTTTTCAGTGATTAAAAATGAGGCAAAGCCTCTAGAATTTATAGACAATGAAGGGATGCGATGGAGAGGTGCAATCTAAAAGGTGCCTTTTTGGTACAATTCAAAAGATGCGTTTTCTTATTTGTCATTCACATCTTAAAACCCCAACAATCCCCCACATGAATGGAGAATGTGTATATTATGAAAATATGCATGAAAAAACTATATGATTTACAAATAAAGATTAATCGCATCTGGGTAAGTAGGTTTCCCTTTAAACTTCCCATAGTGAACATACATCGAGTATACTCTGTCAATCGATGGATGTGATATCCTTGAACCGTCGTACTTTGATATATACCTAGACAACATATATCATACAATTAATTCTTAACCGTTTTTGGTTCTCATTGTTGTGTTCGTTTCAGCCAAGAACACCACTTGATTTCATGAGTGCGTAGAGAACTGGCCTTACACTAATTCTCCTTGAAAAGGCTTACACTTCACACTCACATAGGTGATTTCTAAACGTGTAACCCGTAGATACACTATTTGATCACATAAGTCGCCCACAACTTCATTTTCAGGAGTTTCCTCGAATAGAACAGGGACATCCTAATTAATATGCCTTTGTAGACTGAGGGTGGTCAAGTAGAAGAACATCTTCAGTTGCCTTTTTTGAAGTCTATGCCCGAAAGCTTCCTTGACTTTTCTGCCTGAGCAATTGCCGGTGCGAGAGTTGCACGGCTCGTTAAGGCCATATGAACTGAATTGTTAACCGTTGTTGGCTCTCCCATTTCTGCTCAAATCTGTTAATCAATAACAACAAAAGTTAACAATCGATAAATCTTTTGTTTCTTTGAATCGAACAAACTTTGACAGAAATAAACTAAATAATCGATGAAGTTTTTATATCTTCAAACCGAATTATTAACAATTAGATTTACTTGGCGAAATTTTTATATCGTTAAGCCAAACAATATCTGACACTAGCAGATTTAATAAATCAATGAAGTTTTTATATCTTCAAATTGAATTACATATTTAGTCGGTGAAATTTTTATATCTTCAAATCGAACAATATATCTGACACTAGCATATTTAATAAATTAGTGAAATTTTTATATCTTCAAACTGAATTACATATCAGACAAATTTAATCGGTGAAATTTTTATATCTTTAAATCAGGTACAAAATAAGTAGAAAGTCATAAAACTTTAATCTAAAAAACCCAAAATTTGATTCATGTTTCTCATGTTATTTTCCTTAAAAAGAAAATTCTCAATTTTCAAAATGCACCATCATTTGACACATTAATTCAACAGAATCTAAGAAATGATCAAATTCGAAAATCATTTATATTTTTATTCTAAGAATCGCATTAGAGTGTCCTAGGGAGTCTGAAGCCACGTTAGGTAGAGTCCTTTTCATGGGTGTGAAGCGCGCCATACTTATGACGAAGAAACTACTAAACGTTTTAGGAAATGTTCCCTTCTTTCATGATCTATGTCGTGCAATGAAAAAGTCTTTCTATCCTTCTAAATTCGTGCTATTCACAATTGAAGAATCATTGCTCCTAGGAGGATGAAAGGAAGGAGGAATGGAGGTGGTGCAGGCCACGATGAGGGAAACGGTTATGGGCATCAGTCAGCCCCACCAGTTCAGGAGCCCCAGGCACCAGAGCCAGCCGCTCATGCTGAGTTTCGAGCTGTCATCCAGATGTTTGCGCAGGCCTTGACCGCTCAGGTCAATCAGCAGGCCGTTGCGCATGTTCCTTAGAACGGTAATGCGGCGATGACCAGAGTTCGATACTTTTTGAGAATGAACCCGCCGGAGTTCTTGGGGTCCAAGGTGGATGAGGACCCGCACGACTTCATTGATGAGATTGTCAAGATCACCCAGGTTATAGGGGTGAGTAGTGTTGAGTGTGTAGAGTTGGCCTCCTACCAGTTGAAGGGAGTTGCGCATATTTGGTTTCTCCAGTGGAGGGATAGCAGGGCCGCTGAAGCAGGTCCGGTCACATAGGAGGAGTTTCAGGTTGCATTCCTTGATCGGTTCTTCCCTCGAGAGGTGAGGGAGTTGAAAGCAACTGAATTTGTGAATTTGAGGCAAGGAAGGATGACTGTTCGGGAGTACGCCCTTGAGTTCACCCGCCTGTCTAAGTATGCCCCGGAGTTAGTGGCGGACCAGCGAGCGCGGGTGAGCAGATTTGTGCATGGTATAGCAGGATATTTGGACAAGGAATGCAAGACAACTATGCTCCATCAGGACATGGACTTTCCTCGCATTGTGTTGTATGCTCAGCAGATGGAGGTGGCACATTCGAGGGAGAGGGAGGCCAAAAGGTCCCAGACTGAGGACCATAGATTCTCGCAGCAGAGGTCCGGTGGTGGGCATCGACAATAGACCCACCAGAGATTGTCAACCCCAGCATCATCAACTGTGAGTGTGCCATCTAGGCCCCGGCATGATCAGAGGAGCGTCAGGCTTGAGGGGTCATAACAGCAGACCCACAGATTCTAGCATTCCAACTTGTCGCAGATGCAGCCGAGGGCACACAGGCCAGTGGTTGGCAAGGTTAGGAGCTTGTTTTGGGTGTGGGCAGCCGGGACATATGCTCAGAGTTGTCTCGCTGCGAGACAGGATCAGGTTGCGGGCCGAAGCCCGACTTCTAATTCAGCAGCACTTCCCCCACTCACAGCACATCAGGAGACATCTACTAGCACAGCTAGCGGGCAACGTCAGAATAGATTCTATGCCTTAGCCACTCGTCAGGAGCAGGAGGCTTCACCAGATATAGTCACCAGTATGTTGAGAGTCTTTCATGTTGATGTATATTCATTGCTAGATCCGGGGGCTAACCTATCTTTCGTGACACCATATGTAGCCAGTAGCTTCGGAGTCAGTCCCGATGTCTTATCAGAGCCCTTCTCAGTTTCTACTCCAGTAGGTAACTCACTTATAGCTAGACGGGTGTATAGAGATTGCCCAGTCCCAGTTCTTCATAAGGTCACCTCAGCAGATTTGATAGAGTTAGCCATGACCGATTTTGATGTTATTCTCGGCATGGATTGGCTATTTGCATGCTGTGCTTTAATTAATTGTAGGACCTGATCAGTAGAGTTCAGATTTCCGGGTGAGCCAGTTTTAGGGTGGAGGGGTAGTTCAGCTGTGCCTGTAGGTCGATTCATTTCTTATCTTAAGGCCAGGAAGATGATTTCCAAGGGTTGCATGTACCATCTAGTTAGGTTTAAGGACGTGAAGTCCGAGACCCCAACCATTCAGTCAGTTCCAGTAGTACGTGAGTATCCAGAGGTCTTCCCTGATGATTTTTTAGGTCTCCCTCCCGAGCGGGAGATTGATTTCGGTATAGATCTTCTTCCCGACATGCAGCCTATATCTATTCCGCCATACAGAATGGCTTCAGCCGAGCTAAAAGAGTTGAAGGATTAGTTGAAGGATCTGTTAGATAAGGGTTTCATTAGGTCGAGTAAGTCTCCATGGAGTGCACCAGTCCTGTTCTTTCGGAAGCAAGATGGTTCTCTTCGGATATGCATTAACTATAGGCAGTTGAACAAGGTCACCGTCAAGAACAGGTATCCTTTACCCAGGATCGATGATTTGTTTGACTAGCTTCAGGGTGCCAGGTATTTCTCCAAGACTGATCTCAGATCCGGGTATCACCAGCTCAGAGTTCGGGAGAGTGACATCTCGAAAACTGCTTTTAGGAATCGGTATGGTCACTACGAATTTGTTGTTATATCTTTTGGACTAACCAATGCCCCTGCAACTTTTATGGATCTAATGAGCAGGTGTTCAAGGCATATTTGGACATGTTCGTGATTGTGTTCATTGATGACATCCTTATATACTCTCGAAGTGAGGAGGAGCATGCCACTCACTTGAGGATAGTGCTTCAGATGCTCAAGGATCGTCAGTTGTATGCAAAGTTTAGCAAATGTGAGTTTTGGTTGGACTAGGTGGCATTATAGGCCATGTGGTATCAAGTGAGGGCATAAAAGTAGATTCTTACAAGATCGAGGCGGTAAAGAATTAGCCCAGACTGGTGAGCCCATCAGACATAGGAGCTTTTTGGGTTTAGCGGGTTATTATCGGAGGTTTGTTGAAGGTTTTTCATCCATTGCAACCCCGTTGACTAGATTGACTCAGAAAAAGGTAAAGTTCAAATGGTCGGAGGCTTGAGAAAAGCTTCCAGGAGTTAAAGACCTAACTCATTTCAGCACCAGTATTGACTTTACCCGAGAGTACGGACGACTTTGTGGTGTATTGTGATGCTTCGCGAGTTGGAGTGGGGTGTGTGTTAATGAAGCATAGGAAAGTGATAGCATATGCCTCGAGACAGTTGAAAGTTTATGAAAAGAATTACCCGAACCATGACCTTGAATTAGCCGCGGTGGTGTTTGCATTGAATATATGACAGCATTACTTGTATGGAGTCCATGTGGATGTATTCACGAATCACAAGAGCTTGCATATGTGTTTATGCAGAAAGACCTCAATCTTCGGCAAAAGAAGGTGGTTGGAGTTATTGAAGGACTATGACATGAGTGTTCTCTACCACCCGGGCAATGCTAATGTGATTGTGGATGAACTTAGTAGGCTCTCTATGGAGAGTGTGTCCAATGTGGATGAGGTAAAGAAGGAGTTGGTGAAGGATGTCCACCAACTTTCTAGACTAGGAGTTAGATTGATCGATTCGACCGATGGCGGTGTTGTTGTGCAAAACGGGTCAGAATCGTCTTTGGTGGGTGATGTTAAATCCAGCCAAGATGAGGATCCAATCTTGAGGAAGTTGAAGGAGGTGGTGCAGAGCCAAAAGGTGGAGGTTTTCTCCCAAGGGGGAGATGGTGTGCTACGATACCAGGGTCATGTATGTGTCCCGGATGTTGATGATTTGAGAGTGCGGATATTGCACGAGGCACATGGTACCAGATATTCTATTGATCCAGGATCCACGAAAATGTATCGGGACTTGCAAGAAATTTATTCATGGGATGTTATGAAGAAGGATATTGCAGAGTTCGTAGCAAAATGTCTGAACTGCCAGCAAGTGAAGGTCGAGCATCAAAGGCCGGGAGGTGTATTTTAGGATATCAGCATTCCTCTTGAAAGTGGGAAGAGATTAATATGTATTTCATTATAGGCCTACCTCGTACTCGCCAACACTATGACTTCATTTGGGTGGTGGTAGATAGGTTAACTGAGGCGGCACACTTCCTACCGATCAAGACCATGAATTCAGTGGATGATTATGCTAAGTTGTATATTTGGGAGTTGGTTCAACTTCATGGAGTTTCCTTATCCATTATTTCAGACCGAGGCACTCAATTTACTTCTCAATTTTGGCGTTCTTTTCAAAAGGGACTGAGGACACAAGTTAAGCTCAGCACAGCTTTCCATCCGCAAACGGATGGCCAGGCGGAGCGGACAATTCAAACTCTTGAGGACATGTAGAGAGCTTGTGTGATAGACTTTAAAGGTAGTTGGGATGATCACTTACCCTTGATCGAGTTTGCTTATAATAACAACTATCACTCTAGTATCCAGATGACGCCATTCGAGGCTCTTTACGGGTGGAGGTGTAGATCTCCCATCGAATGGTTTGAGGTTGTGAGGCAGCCACGATAGGGCCTAATTCAGTTCATGAGGCCATGATAAAAGTTCAGTTGATAAGGGACAGGCTGAAGATCGCTCAGAGTCGTCATAAATCATATGCTGATGTGAGGAGAAGAGATTTGGAGTTTGAGGTGGACAATTGGGTATTTCTAAAGGTATCTCCCATGAGGGAGTAATGTGGTTCGGAAAGAAAGGGAAACTCAGTCCCCACTATGTTGGTCCCTACTGGGTTGTGGGGACAGTTGGTAAGGTGGCGTATGAGTCGGACTTGCCAGCGGAGTAGTCCTTTGTTCATCCCGTTTTTCATGTGTCACTTTTGAAGAAGTGTTTGGGTGATCCAGCCTTGGTAGTTTTGATAGACAATATTTGAGTGAAAGACAGCCTCAGTTATGAAGAAGTCCCCGTTGAAATCTTGGATTGTCAGGTTCGAAAGTTGAGAAACAAGGAAGTAGCTTCAGTTAAGGTCTTATGGAGAAATCAACATGTTGAGGGAGCTACGTGGGAAGCCGAAGCGGACATGATGGCTAGATATCCACATTTGTTCTCTACCGGCTCGGTTCTGACTTAAGGTATCAGTTCTACCCTATGATCCCATTTAGTTTTCATGTTTAGTTCATGTGTGCAAGTTTCTTTTATGTGTATGGATGTGTATGTGAGGTATGAGATCATTTTAGCTATGTGGTTTTATTCGGAGATAGTCATTCCATGGAATTTCGATTAAAATGATTAGTATATAGCTATGATAAATTGTATGTTTCTGTTGTTGCTTTTTCCTATATTCGAGGATGAATGTTCTCAAGGGGGAGATATTGTAATACTCTGAAAGTGCTTAAGAGTAGACCTGGGAAGCTAAAATACAAAACTGCTGAAAATTAGGAACAAAGGTTGCAAAACGACATGTACAATGACCCATGGTAGGTAACCACGGACCGTCGTTGTGGTCGTGGTTCAGGAGTTCAGACGTCAGGGGGAAACAACGATTGATTCGATGACCCGTTGTAAGGAACAATGAGCCGTCGTGGTGGTTGTGGTAAGGAGTCATCCCAGATGGAAAAAGTAACTATGGTTGTTACAACAACCCGTCATGAGGAACAATGGTCCATTGTTAGCAGTCGTGGAAGGGCTATGGACTTTCGCGGTAGAGACGACGGGTGGAAACCACCACCCGTTAAAGCTTACAACGAGTCATGGTGAGGATCGTGGAATAAGTGTGCAGAGTTTCAGAAAAAGGAAATAATGACCAAAGGAACGGTCCGTTGAAGCTTAGGACGATCCATCTTGTGTTTTCGTGGTACGATTCCAAGAATGGGCTTCCATAAGTGTTTTCAACGAATAGACAGGACGGGCCGTGTGTTGTTTCCATGACCCGTTGATACTACCCGTAGGTTTTGTCCGGTCAGTTTTCAGAGCAGGTTCATTAAGGGCATTTTCAATTTTTCCACGCTCTTAGACCCTAAACTACATCATTTTGGATATTTTATGAGTGTGATAAGATGAGTTAAGTCCTTTATGCATGCCCATTCTCATGCAAGAACTTTAGAGAAATTTTTGGGAGATTCAAGGTCTACTTCCCCAAGTTTCCATCAATTTCTTTGTGGGTATTCAAGGAACTTTGAGTCAATCCATTTCCAGGTATGTAGGGTTTTAATAGGTGTCTTACTTCAACACCCATGCCCAATTCCTATTAGTTAGTGTTAAATTATGAATAATCAGTTATGGGGTTTTGATCAATTGCATGATTCTTATATCTCTATTCATGGGTATGATTAGATTGAGTTGATATTGATGATTTACGAAGCTTGGGCGGATTCTAACTTGTTTCTCTTATAAAATTTGTTTTTCTAAAAATTAAATCTAAAACGCCCATGGGTGAAGAGTTTATAAAAGAGGTGATTTATGGTAAATGTGTGATAATGATGAAGTTGGCGATGAAAAGCATGTTTCTAAAGTTACCCATGATTATGATGTTGTTTTCAAAAATAGAATGTGTAGATCCTAGTATGATAAAGCGTTGAGCAATGCCCACATATTGATTAAAGCGATGATTTTCCCAACGCAAACTTACCACATTATTTAAATTTTTTTTTCAATTCTTATTATAAATTCTAGCTTGTGGTATGTCGAGTAAATATTTCTATATGTAGCTTACCACATGATTTGGAGTAGATGCTCCCGCCTATGATTGAGCTTGTGGTATGTTTCGAAATAAAGCTTCTCACATGCATGAATTTATAATTGAGATGTATGGCATTATTGAGCTTTGTCGAAGGATAATGTTGAGCTTCATTTTCATATGATGTCCAGTCTATGCATGATTCATTAATGAGCTTTGTCAATAGACAATGTTGAACTTCGTTTCATACGATGTTGAGTCATGCATGATTTCATGTTGAGCTTCGTCAATAGACGATGTTAAGCTTCGTTATATATGAGGTAGAGCATTGCATGTTTTTTGGGAGAAGAGTAGCACCGAGTGGGTTAAGGTAGACTACCCTATGTCCCAGAACTACGCGCCAACGTAGGTTGACACTTATACATTATTGGGACCTCCCTTGTGAGCTATCCCCGGCACGATTGACCTTTGAGCTTGATATCGATATCTTGGTAGCATCCATTGCCCTGGCAAGGTTATGGTCGACTCTTCCCACTTGAGTGTGATAGTTGGGACCACGTAAGCTCTATCGTGGTATGTCGGTTAAGTGACGAGTCTCCCACTGTCCATATCTTTCAGATTGCATATTCACTAATCCTGATGATTAGTTATGCATGCAAGTACAAGAAATAAGGATTGACTCACGGTTTCTCTTTCGATATAAATGTCATGTTTCAGCTTGAGTCATTCGAGTCAGTCATGATGTTCTAAAGCGATGAATGATCATGTATAATATGAGTATGATTTCATAATGAATGCATGTAGTCCTCTTTTTATCCTTAAAAGCTTTTGGATATATGTATGACTTGCTTTAAGAAATTTACATTATTTTTGCAGTTTTACTTACCGAGTAATTTACATTATTTTTGCAGTTTTACTTACCTTACATACTCGGTACATTTCATATACTGACCGCATACTTTCTATGCTATATCGTTTCATGATACAGGGTCCGGATCTCGTCCTCATCCTTAGTCCATTTCAGTCTACGCTATCAGCTCATTGGTGAGTCCTCATGTTTCGAGGGCCGTTTGACAAACTTTTATGTTATCTTGAGTTTTACTACTGTTCGGGTTAGTTGGGGATATTGTCCCATCAACCCATCGTATGTAGTAGAGGCTTTCAGACTAGTATGTAGTACTCAGCTCTTGTATACGTCCAGTAATTCTTGATGTTATGTTATGGTTACGTTTCCGCTATATTTTATGTTTAAGTTCCCACTGGTTTAATTGAGAACAGTCGTATGCATGTGTCATGGGTCGACTTGGGGTCTCTCGAGGTCCCTTGTCCCGTGTCTATGATCCGGGCCTTCATTCGGGTCGTGACAAATTACCCACCAAGTTACATTCTGAATGCATGGCACATAAGTCATCCACAACTTCATTTTCAGGAGTTTCCTCGGATAAAACTGGGACATCCTTAGTAATAAGTCTTTGTAGACTGAGGGTGGTCAAGTAGAAGAACATTTTCAGTTGCCTTTTTTGAAGTCTATGCCCGAAAGCTTCCCTGAATTTTCTGCCTGAGCAATTGCCAGTGCAAGAGTTGCACGGCTTGTTGAGGCCATATTAACTGAATTGTTAACAGTTGTTAGCTCTCCCATTTCTACTCAAATCTATTAATCAATAACAACAAAAGTTAACAATCGATGAATATTTTATTTCTTCAAATTGAACAAACTTTGATAGAAATAAACTAAATAACCTATGAAGTTTTTATATCTTCAAACCGAATTATCAACAATCAGATTTACTTGGCGAAGTTTTTATATCTTCAAACCAAACAATATCTGACACTAGCAGATTTAATAAATCAGTGAAGTTTTTATATCTTCAAACTGAATTACATATTTAATCGGTGAAGTTTTTTATATCTTCAAACCGAACAATATATCTGACACTAGCATATTTGATAAATAAGTGAAATTTTTATATCTTCAAATTGAATGACATATCAGACAGATTTAATATATGGAATTTTTATATCTTCAATAAAAATGAGTAGAAAGTCATAAAACTTTAATGTCACTAACAAAGTAAAAAAAACAAAATTCGGTTCATGTTTCTCACGTTATATTCCTTAAAAAGAAATTCTCAATTTTCAAAGGCACATTATTTCTAGGCAATCATCAGACCTTCAATTCTCAAGGAGAACCAAAGTCCTTTAATTTATAGCATCGCTATTAGCAAAGAATCGCATTAGAGTGTCATCTCTATAGCGGCTACTCATTATTATTTTGGAAGGCATGGAGTATTAGTCACTTTTCGCAGCCCCAATTAGTTTGCTACGAGCATCTAATGGATGAAAATATATAGAAAGGAATATGCCAACAAAAAATCACTTTTCGTTCTATTAGAAAAAAAAAAAGAAGATTTCCATGGCCTTCTTTCGTTCTTTCTTTTCCTGTTGAAGCCAAATTAGAACCAACATATTTTATTTTATGCTTCTTTGCCAATTTCAGACCAACCATCGGACACTTGCTATGAGACAGATTGCATCGTCCCTCGTTCTGATGCATACAACGTAAGACGCCAAGTTTAAAGAATATATATAGGATCCATGTCCTATTCCAAAAATGAAAAAATTCCACTTTATTGTTTAGTCTCTAACAGACTAATAATATTTCGAACACAGAAAATAAATAATATTAAATTTCTTAGTAAGCAGAAAGTAGAAGAAACAGAAGAATGATTTAAAAAATATAGAAGTTCCGAGCCCAACAGAAAACTGTGTTTCCTTAAGAAATTTAATCCCCTCACAATTGTCCAAGGTTATGGATTAATTTCCTCCAGGGTAGAATAAAATACTGTTCTACAATACCGGCAATCAAAATTGTAGAACTTCCGCGAACTCAACAAATGGAGTAAACCACATGACACTTATTTTTGCTTTTGAAAAACCGAATGCAGATTTTGATAGGGGAAGAAGAAGATTAGAAAATCTTATTGCTTTGCTATGTTTTCAATGATTGAAAATGAAGCAAAGCCTCTGAAATTTATAAACAATGAAGGGGTAAGATGGAGTTGTGCAATCTAAAAGGTAACTTATTGGTACAATACAAAAGATGTATTTTCTCATTTGTCATTCACATCTTAAAACCCCAACAAAAATCTCATAGAGATGGGCTACATATCACAACTCGGATAGACCCAAAATTGTGTTTATGGTTGCAAAGAACAAACTGTTGACAACTGTTAAACTTTTGAAATGAAATATTAACCTATTCATGTTTGGCTTGATACATATATTAAGATTTAAGTAGCATTAAGGAAAACGATAATTTTACTATATCACTCCTAGTTGTTATATGTTGAGAAATGAAATAAAAATAATTATAGTGTTTAATAATTAAGGTAAAATAGGTATAAAATAATAAATTATCTCATAATTTTTTAAATTGAACAAATAAAAATGAACATCTATTTTTAATACAGTGAATATAGAAAAAATCAATTCAATAATAATATATTTGACTTGGTCCCTCAAAAATACAATAACTTAATAATGTTGTATGACTCAAAACATTCACGGACAAGTTGTTTAAAACTCGACCACATCCACAGGAATACATTCCAAATTATCAACTCTGTCGTGCTATAATCTTCTATCTCCTCGATAAATCAAATACGTGTACAGAGGTAAAACTAATATTTTAAATTTTAAATAATTTAATTTGTTAAATCTTGACAAATTATTTATATAAATTAACTGAATTTTTGAATAAAAATATAAAATTTGAGTCAAAATTAAATTCCGCCGAACCCGATATGCGAGACCCTAAGTAAATTTTCCTTCCCCTTTTGTTGGTCGTTTCCTACCGTTACCAATTTCAAGTCAAATAGGAAACGAGGAGCTGTGTCAAAGGAAGAAAATTCTGACTATTTTATCGAATTTTGACTTTCTTTGAATTTTTCTTTCCTAAAATGGGATTTGCTTAATGCAATTTATTGATTGTAATCTTTCGTGAACTTGAAGCAAACTTATATATTCGACATCTAAAGAAATATATATTCTAAAATATGAAAATAATTATTATGGTAAGTTTTTAAGAAATTAATAAAATTATATTAATCAAATTATATTCTTATTAATTGTTTTAACGAATGTGTAAATTTTATTCTAGCAATTAAAATGAACGGAGAAAGCATATATATATATATATATATATATATATATATATATATATCGTATTCAACTTATAATCATAGTCAAGCTACTTTTTATTAGGTTTTTAATTAATATTTATTATAACATATTTTATAATTTTATTAAAAATAATTTATTCTTTTATAATCTTTCGATATTTAATTTTTTATTATGTGTGTCATCAACCGACTTGAATTCTAAATGATCCAGCTGCGTAATTCGATTTCCTATTATTAATTATAGCTACATTTTCTTTTGACTTCTAAAAAATTTGGTAAAAGATTCAGCATTAACACGACCATATTAATTAATTATTACACGTCTAACATTGAAAATGGCATGAAACTAATTTTTTTTTGGCAAAATAAATTTATATTATATTAACTAAACTATAGAGTAGTATAAGGAGTATTAAGGAATAGTTGTTTATAGTAATAGTGGCTAGGGAACGACCTATTAAGGAATCGTTACGAAGAAAATGAGTATTAGAGATTATTAGCAACTTGCAATAACAATGCAGACTAATTTACCATTGATACGAGCTATCATCTGCCCAACAAGCAACTAATCATGCTTAGGATATAATTAACTACAGTAAATGAAAGTATATTCTTTTTAATTGTTTAAACTTTTAGATGAAATGATTACATTTCAATTTGATTTTAAAATAGAATTTTATTTTTGAATTCGAGTCTAGCTCATTATTGTCCATTATCAAAAAGAATTTTTCACATGAGTCATCAAAATAATTACGCCCATGCGTGAAGGAACATGCTAAAGTAAATAAAAATATAGTCTCTCTAAGAGATCATCTAATATGTTAGACGAGAATAGATGGTCCTAAGATAAAAAATTATCATTGCTTTACTCTTGTTTGGTTACTAATCTTGGATAAGTTATATCAGGATTCGTAATTAGAACCAGGATAAGTTATTCCTGTCACAAGGTGGAATAATGATATCATGATTAGTTATTCCAGATAAAATAATAAAAATGACAAAAATAACTTTGAGGGCTCGAACTTTTTTTTTCTACTAATAAATAAGACGGAGAATATTTTTATAAACAAATAACTTCTTCTTAGAAATTATCCACTGCACATTATTTTAATACAACAAATCAAATAATGAATAAAAGATAATACTAAAATCACTGATTCCAATATAACTAATCTCAATAGAAGTTGTCTTCAATCAAACTAAACGATAGGGTTGCGTATCGGTCGGTTCGGTTCGGTTTTGAAAGTTATTGATTTTACTTATCGGTTATCATTTGTAAAAATGCTCAACCGTTAAAAAACCGTTAAGATATCGGTTAATCGGTTATTGATCATTATTGGTTCGGTTATCGGGTTAACCGGTAAGATCTCACATGAAAAATCTCATAAGTCATAAGTATGTTTAGCTAGAAAAAAGTGGTGAAAAGAGAAAAAACATTTATAACTAGTTCAACTAAAACAATCAACTTTAATTTAAATTAAAACACCATCTCCTTCACTTTTCATCGACACCCATTTCATCTTCTTGTTTGAATGCTTCATATATTGAAGGCTAAAACTATAATTAAATAAATCGGGTTATCGCTTAACCCGTTAAAAAAAGTGGTCAAACCGATAACCGAACCAATAACCCAATAACTTGGGATAACAAATCGATAATCAAACCGTTAAACCAATAACCCAAATCATTAATCCAATAACTCAATTATCGGTTTGGATTATTGGTTTAACCGTTAATTTGCACACCCCTACTAAACGAGCACTACCAATCATGTTTCATATATATATATATATTTTTTTCCTATTCATTATTAATAAAGATGTCAATCAAATTGGTAGAAGAAATAAAAGAACTTATAGCGAATGCAACTCTTTTGCACGAGTTTTTTTCAAATTCAATATTTTCATGGAGCATAGATATATGAGTGCGGGCACGAACAAAAATATATTAAAATTTCAACAAATACTAAATCGGAAATACGTATGTATAATAAGTCTAATATCATAAATTTTAAATGTCAAACTTATCAAGCTTAAGTCAATCAATTTCGATTAAAGCAACTCGCAATTAAAGGATATCTCGACGAAACTCAATAATTAAACTATTTTAGAACACAATTCTTGTTATGCGTGAAAATATTTAAATGAAGATTTTGTTCACAAAGATTTATTATATGTATTTTTATTCAATATTTATATAAAATAGTATTTTCATAACTCGAACTCATGACTTTCTGAGTCTTGATAACCTAATAATGACTTTATCATTTATGTTAACACTCCTTCAAATTTGATTTAAAATTTGGTGTCATGCGTTTGTAAGTTTTTCAGTGGAAAAAGTCTCAACTTTTGAATTTCAATATATATATATATATATAAGAGCAAAAACTCATTTTGAAGTAGTCTAACGTTAACGTTATGTATTATGATTCTATTTTTAGTATATAATATTAAGTATGATGTTTGAAGAAAATGATTGACTCAATCTCTGAGATATTATTATAATGCTAAAGAACCACATCGTTATTTGCAGGGGAAATATTTGTTGGGGAAGTTGCTTATTCAAATACTTTTGACCTTTATCCAATACTACGTATGTAATATTTGACCATCAGGATTTCAATTTAGAATTTTTATCACTTATTCTAAGTATTTTAATTATTCCAAATTATATTTTTATTACTATTATTTTAGTGATGCACTTTTATAATCATAGAAGAAAATTTCATGGCATGTTTAATATGATAAAAAAGGATTATGTCATTGTCTTGTGTTAATTAAATAGGAAAAAAAAAAACCGTCCCGGCCGGTTAATTTCGATGAAATCACTGTTTGACATCGAGTAACAAACTATCAACAGCTTGTTTTTCAAATCAATTCAATGGACTTGTCTCATTTTTTTTAACAAAGTTGTTGTAGCATTTTATGCAATTATCCCTGCAAGAAACAGCTGCCCTATCCCTTTTGAAAGAATTTCCATCCATACATTCCACATTATTTTGTATTGTTTCAACTAACTCGAGTAGTAGCGGATGATATAAGATATTTGTTAACCCATATTTATCTAACTCATTTTTAATTCATCCAAACTCAACTCAACTCGCGAATTTGCCACCGCTAAAGAGCTTTGTAATCTACGTGAGAAAGACCAATTCGGTTATCTCAACAGTTGTATAAATCCAAACACAAAAAAAGTTGTATTGTCAACAGGCCCCTCGTTGCTTCCCTTTTTTCAACCTAATCATTAGCCTTCAGTCAACCTTTTCCGCCACCCCCTTCTATAAATAACCCTCTCGTTAGAATCCCCATTAAAGCCAAGTATTCTCTCTTCTTTAAACTTGGAATTGTTTTTTTATTTGTGAAAGAAACAATGAGAAGTAGGTATTTGTCATCATCGAGACCGAGTTCACCTTTACATTCTTCAACAACTTCTACTTCTAATTCCCCTTCACGCCATATTACTACTTTTTCTGAAACTTTAATGGAGGACACAATTAGGGACGCTGGAACAATAATTAAGAGATGGGATCTTGATGCATCTTCTTCTTCTTCTTCTTCTTACAACAGAGTTGCTAATCTTTTCAGAGATTATCGCGAAGAAGCGCAAAAGTTTATTGATGCTGTGAACAACTTGCAACATGGTATGCATTTCGTTATTAAAGAAAGTTCTAGCTCGGAACTTCTTGTTCAGGCTCAAAATCTCATGCAAATTGCAATGAAGAGGCTTCAGAAAGAAATGTACACCATCTTATCTGGAAATCGGTATTTCCTAGACTCTGAAACTCTGTCTACTCGATCCTCCAGACAATCAACACGGTCCAGTGTTTCCGATGAGGATAACGATGATGAAGAAGCTAATGAGATAACGAACAACGAGGCTTCGAGTACTCGAGCTTCTGAGGTTGAGAGAGTTTCTGAACTTGTCATGGCGAATTTAAAAGCCATAGCGGACTGTATGATTGGTGCTGGTTATGGAAAAGAGTGCGTCAAGATTTACAATCTTAATCGAAAATCAGTGATCGACGAGACGTTGTATTATTTGGGTGTCGAAAAATTGACCTCTTCCCAAATTCAGAAAATGGACTGGGAAATACTGGAGAAGAAAACGAAAAATTGGTTAGGTGCTGTGAAAATAGCAGTGAGTACTCTGTTTCACGGCGAGAAAATTCTGTGCGACCATGTTTTCTCCGCTTCTGATGCAATCAGAGAAACTTGTTTCTCTGAAATCGCTAGGGAAAGTGCTCTCACTCTTTTTGCATTCCCAGAAATGGTAGCTAAGTACAAGAAATTATCTCTTGAGAAAATGTTCACTGTGCTTGACCTCTACAACTCAATTTCCGAGCTCTGGGATGAAATCGAGTTCATTTTCAGCTTCAGTTCCTTGGCGGTCGTCAAATCTCAGGCGGTGGCGTCACTGGTGAAACTCGGGGAAGCCGCTAGATTTATGCTTTCGGAGTTTGAATCGGCGATTCAGAAAGATTCATCGAAAGCGGTCGCAGGAGGTGGTGTCCACCCTCTGACTCGCTACGTCATGAACTACCTCGTTTTCCTCGGCGATTACAGCGGCGCTTTTTCCGAAATCATCGTCGATTGGCCGCTGTCGATACAATCGCCGTTGCCGGAATCTTACTTCGTCAGTCCAACTCCCGACGACGATGACTCGCCTTCCTCCGCCGTATCCCTACGGCTTGCGTGGCTCGTTCTCGTCCTCCTCTGTAAACTTGACGGCAAAGCTCAGCTCTATAAGGATGTTTCGTTATCCTATCTATTCTTAGCGAACAACCTAAACTACGTCATTTCGAAGGTGAAAAAATCAAACCTGAAGTTTCTGCTTGGATCCGATTGGTTATCAAAACACGAAACGAAGGTCAAACAGTACATATCAAACTACGAAAGGATGGGATGGAGCAAAGTGCTGACGTCATTCCCGGAGAATTCAACGGCGGAGATGTCTTTGCCGGAATCAAGAGAATGGTTTATCAAATTCAATTCGGGTTTTGAGGAAGCATACCGATTGCAGAGTTCATGGGTTATACCCGATCCAAAACTCCGAGACGATGTCAAGATATCATTAGCTAAAAAGATTGTTTCGGGTTATCGGACCTTTTATGAAAAGTACAGGGAATCACTGAGAAGTGGCGGAGTGAAGTCAGTTATCAGATTTGCCCCTGACGATTTGCAAAATTACTTGTCGGATTTATTCTATGGCACTGGTTTTTCAGAGCAGGGGACGACGTCGTACGGGTCACCTTCGCCGTCCACGTCAATTTCAACGTCGTCATCTCCGTCACATAGCCGTTAAAAATTAACGGAAAAGACTGTGTATAAGACAATAACATTGTTTTATAATTAGTAGTAATAATAAATTTTTTTTTTAGAAACAGAATTGTGTGGCTATAATGGTTACGGGAGAATCAGATTCTTTTATTTTAATGAAACTAAAACACTTGGGTGCATATAGTTTTGTCAACTATACATTTGGATGTTCTTTTGATTGTGTCATTGATTGTTTGTCTACCAAGGATCCGTTAGGCTGTATTAATTAAAATAATTTTTATTTTAAAATTTAATTTAGTTAATATATTATTTAATTATTTAATTTAATTTAATATATAAATTATAAAGTGTATTATTTTATATTAAGAAAATAAAGAAATAATTAATTCTTCAATAAGACCTCTAAATGACTAGATTATCATTTAATTTTTTTCCCTAAATTTCTTTATATAAAAATTCAAAGGTACAATTATAAAGTAGATTTCTATATAGAATTTTAAACCAGATACAATATATGATATATTTAGTTTTTAACATAATAAATCAAATACTTAATAAAAAATAATTTAAACATTACAATTACTATATTAACAATTCCTGCATTACTAATCTATATATTATTAATCCCTGCATTAGTAGACTTCGTACCAAAAACCCCTACAAGTGCTGACCATTTTGCATGGATTGACGAAGTCCTAACAAAACTTAAAAAGGTCAACCAAACTCCAGCCTCAATAATAAATGGAGTTAAACACATTTGGTCCCTACTGTATAAATGGAGTTAAATACATTTGGTCCCTACTGTTTGGTTAAGCTTGCTCTCTTCTTACTCCTCCCACGGAAAAAAATGAAATTTTTTGATGTAAATTTAATTTTAAATAACTTTATAAAATTTTGTATAAAAATATTTTTTTAAAATATAAATATAAAAATCTCTTTAAAATATTATAAAATTAATTTCTTATTTATAAATAACCTAAAAAAACTAATTCTTCCTAAAATTCGACTTTTTAACTAAAGATAAAGATCATAATTGTCACGCCTGCTTTTAAGAGTGAATTTCTAAGGGCGTTTCGTGACTTTCTATGTTTTTAACACCTAAGTGAGGTCGTTTTGGATTTTCTAAGAAGTGTTTTAAGGCGTTTTATTTAGCCGTAACCCTCATTCTCTTCAAACACTGTAAGTTGGAAATCATCTCTTAAGGAAAAGCTGGATTTTTCATCTTCTTCTTCTCAAATTCTCTTGGGTCTAGAAATCAAGTCAAGGAACTCTTTAAGCTAGATATATGGGGTCGTAATAGGGGATTTCTTCCACCCTCATGTCTATCCAAGCTCAATTACATGATTTCAATTCCTCAAGTCTCCAATTGTGAATTTCTAGGGTTAGACCCTTTTATGCAAAATTCCATGAATCTTCTAAGATTTGATTCCCTCATGCTTCTACCCATGATTCATGATTAAGATTACATGATTTTTATGAAAATCTCCGACGAATCTCTATTTTTCAATTGGCACATACAATACGCCCAGTCGCTTCTCGTGGATTTTCATAACCCTGCTGTGCAAAAATGGGATATGCACTTGAAATGGATGTCCGAGTTAAGATATATATCATGAGCGATATGGAAATAGATCGAGTAATCTGTTTCTTTAGCCAAGAAAAAGCATTTCTAGTTTGCATGGTCCAATCATTGATTGCGAAAATTTCTACAATAAATTGGGTAGGTCGCTAGTATAGTTCCCTAGCCACGATTCTACTATTTGCTGGAATAATCTAAGATGAATCTTCCCGATGGTTAGAAATGGAAAGAGTAAATATGATTTTCAATACTTTGCTTATGTACAACTACAAAGTACCAAGCATTCTAATTGGATTAGATTAATATCAATGGATCCTTTATCAGTCATTCATTGAATAATAAATAACTACAAGTGACGGAGACAGACGATTTAAATAACGGAAAATTCAATATTTAAAAATTGTATCGAGAATGACTGGAAAGGTGGAAACAAGACCAGCTATAATTTGATCATTATGAACAAATTCAAAATCTTTATAGATAGAGTCAATCAGTAATTCCCAACCGTGGGGTGAATGGAATCCGATACATAAATCAATTAATAAAAGAATAGAAAAAGCTTTTACTGTGTCACTTAAGTTATATAGAAATTCCTGAGCCCAAGAGTTAAGAATAACAAGTTTTTTATTACCCAAAATTGAATACCCGCTTAGAATAATAAAACAGATGATATTTGTCGAGAAGTGCAAAATCGTATGGATACGATTCTCATTTTGTATCTTGATTAATTGGATTGTTTCTTTATGGATTCCTATCCCAAACTCTTCGAGATGTGTTTCCGAGTATTCCTTGATCATTTCGTCCAAGAAGAGGAGTTCCTCTAATTCTATGAATTTTTCTAGAAGACTCTTTTCTTGAATATTATTCCCAAAAATTTCGGATTGCCCAGTATTCCACCAATTAGTAACCCAAGATTCCAGACATTTATTAACTGAGAAAGAAATCCACCAGGGCAAGAATACTATAGATGCAAGATAGAAAATAGGAGTGAATGCTTTCTTTTTTGCCATTTTTTCATCTGTGAATTGTTAATCAACCCATTCGTATCTATGCGATCGAATATTTCTTACACACATGAGTTTTATACAAGGTATCGAACTTATGAATCTATTTTCTTTGTGATTTTGTGGTTATTCTTTGAATCTAGAAAGAATACAGAAATATGCTAAGAATTCACTTCGAATGAAGAAATTAAAAATATTGTTTCCTGATATCTCAATTGGTATCAAATTCAAAATCAAGTGTCTCCTTTCGATGAATGATCGAAAGAACCACTTTAAGTAATGAATATTACTCATATTTTGAGACGAAAGAACTCCTTTGCTATCAAAATATCCAAAATAGAATAATTGAGGGAAAGATATTACGATGATAAAAAAAAATGACTGGCAAGAGATAAATTGGCGAGGTCTCATTATTTAATTAAGAAATTCAATTGTTGGTCATTAAAGAATACAAAAGAAAGAATTTCGAATTTACAAGATACGATCTATCTGGATCTAAAATGTCAATTCCAACAAATATTGAACTCAAAAAAATTTCTTGATTTCGAAATGATTTGCCATCTGAGATGAATCTATTATTTCTATTTTTTATTTGTTATTGAATTGCGTGGGTTTGCATACGCATAAAGACCATAAAAAGAGTTTCATTTTATGTTTATATACGTTTTCTTTAATTGAATGAACGTTCTGATTCTCAATTTCTCAAAATACTTCAATTGGTACACGCAAGAAATAGGCTAATTCAGTAGCCTTTTGTTCAATTTCTCGTGGAGTCAAATTCTCATCAGTACGGGTCAAGGTAATGGACCCCTGGCCTCGGATGTCCATATAAAGAACACGACAAGCATAAATACCCTCTTTAACTTATATTCTAACGGACTGAATATCTTTTATAAGGAATCGGAGGAATATGCGATGATTTTTGCCCGGAAATCCCCAACGAAAAATACAGACTATTCCTTCCTTTCTATCGAATCGATCATAACCACTACCTACATTCCAGGAAATTGTGCACCACAAATAAGAGCTAATAAAGAGACCCGCAATTCCGTAGAAAGACATCACGATTCCTTGTGGAAAAAAAATAATTTGCTGAGGCGGAAAAAAAGATATCAAATTTCTACCAAGATAACTGGAAGTTCCAACTAATAAGAAGCCTAATGAACCTAAAAAAAGGATAAAGGCCCAGCATAAATTACTTATTTTTCGAGACCCCGTTATAAGTTCTATCCATATATGTTCTGATCGCCAAGTCATACTTTACCCGATTGCATTTTATTGGAATTGAGATAATACCCCAGAGAAATTTGACTTTACTTTTTTGTTTCCGAAGTAACTCTCATCAACTAGCACTAGTTTGATGTCAACCGTTAGGAGTAATTCATCAAATTGGTTAAATCTAAAATAATAACATACTCTTTATTTAATACGATCCCACTATACATATCGATACATAGAGATTCACCGACTACATTTCAGCCATCCAGCGATCCTGATCTATTTTAAAATTGCTAGAATTGATATATCCATATATCATGTTTCTGCAGGCATAAGAGTTCTTTCCTTTATGTTCGGTGGAGATCACATGTTATACTATATTCCAATAAATAGATATCCGTGTTCTGATACAAGTCCACGTTTTCAAAAAAAATGGATGAGATTGGGGCCCAGCGGATCTAAACAATCTTGTTTTTTTGAACATGAAGAAATAAAGAAGCCATTGCAATTGCCGGAAAGACTAGGCCTACTAACGGCACAAAAATAGATGGAAGGTTCAAATTGTTCATAGAAGGGGTACCTCGATTTACTATTTGTATCTGTTATTATGTTATTATATAAATAAAGATATCTTGTAATAATTATAATTAAATTAAGAATTTGAATTCTAATTAGATAATATTTATTATTAATAGAATTTGAAGAATTTGAAATTCTTAGTATAGATCTAAGTATCTATATATCTAAATCTAACTGAGTACGTATAATAAGAAAAAGGGTTTTTTACAGATTATCGAAAGATTCGTTCGAATCCGACCCAACATGAATTTTTAGCTAAAATGATTTTTCGGCAGATAGAGAAAGATACAAAACTCTATTTTCTATATTTCAATTTCAAATTATATACCTAAGACAAGAAGAAATTCATTTTATTTTCCTAATTTCACGAAAGCAAGAACTCACGCTTGGTGATAAAGGCTTCTTGATTCGTAATCAGGAATATAGGTCAAAAAAAGAGTTATCCTCAACTTTAGTTTTGATTCTTTCTACAATTAGATCTTCTATCACCAAAGAAAACGCCATTATTATCTTATTTACTTTGATTCCAATAAACTAACTACTTTTTTGCTACAAACACAAATAAAATAATTGAACTTAGTGCTCTACTTGATTTTGCTTGACTTTTGATTCAAAAAGCGTGGAGCTTAAATAACTCACTCAGAACGCTTTTTAAAAGATTACGTGGTACAATTGGGTCGAATAAACCCTTCTCGAATAAGTATTCAGCTGCTTGTGAACCTTCAGGTACTGTTTTATTCAATGTTTGTTCAATTACTCTTTTACCTGTAAATGCAATGTAGGCATTGGGTTCGGCAATAATGATATCCCCCAACATACCAAAACTAGCTGTCACTCCACCAGTTGTCGGAGATGTAAGGATTGATACCTAAAATAATTTTTTATTTAATTGATAATCATATAAAGCAGACGATATTTTTAACCATTTGCATCAAGCTCAAACTTCCTTCCTGCATGCGCGCCCCCCCAGAAGCACACACTATAATAAGAGGTAAAATTTAATTGGCAGCGTGTTCAATCAAATGGGTGATTTTCTCTCCGACTACAGATCCCATACTACCCTCCATAAACTAAAAATCCATAACCCCAATTGCTACAGGAATGCCGTTTAGTTGGCCTATGCCTGTTTGAACAGCCTCGGTTAATCCTGTCTTTTTTTGATAAGAATCAATACGATCTATATGAATTACTCAATTGTGCATGAATTTCATGAATCTCAAGTTTATGTATCATGCCCGAATCAACGACATTGTTTTCATGGCTAGTTCACATATGTCAAGTATATTTATGAATTGCATAATTTTTAACTAGCCCACATAAAACCAAGTATGTTTCATGATTATGTCGATGAGCATTATGCATGTTTTGGGAGTAATATTTAGCACCGAGTAGGTCGAGGTGCAACGCACCCAGGTCTTAAAACTACGTGCCACTGTAGTTATTTTTTGGGGTCCTCACCAAAGAGTGTTCCCCCGCCTGAATGGGCTCATGAGTGATATCACGCCTTCATTGTTCTTTACCCTGGCAAGTCCTAGAATGGCTCTGCCAACTTGAGCGAGATAGTTGGGCATCATGTGCTCATTCATGATGGTGTCAGTTATCATGAGAATCTCCCACTATTCCATGATTTTATATGCGCGTTCATGTTTATCACTTATGGTATTACGACTTATGATATTTTGATTCTATGTGTAGTTTTATGAGGTTTTGTTCATGATTTCGGTTGTGCTCAGTTTATGATCAAAATCTCTTGTTTTAACTTATCTTATACTCATGATTCAGTTTACCGTTTTACTATCACGTTTTACTTATTCTACATACTCAATACATTCAAAGTATTGATCGCATACTTTTGTGCTATATCGTCTCATGATATAGGTTCGGGTGATCAGTCTCAGTCTTGTCTCTAGCTTCGCTCTTGCTCCAGTCAGCCCAACCTCAGCTTTGGGTGAGTCCTCATCTACCGAGAGCGTCAGTTTAGCTTAAGCTCTTCTTTTATGTCTTTCAGTTTCAGATTTAGCAGAGCTAGTTGGGGGATTTTGTCCCTTCAACTCATCTTATGATTAGAGGTTTTTAAGACAATTATGTTTAGATATTCAGCGATGTTGACTTGTAGTCCTGTTTGTGTCTTATGGTATTTAGACTTCTGCTTATGCCCCATATTATGTTTGATTTTCACTTAGTTTTATGCTCAAGATTATGTCATGTATGTGCCATGCGTTAGCTTGGAGCCATTTATGGTTCTAGATCTCGTGTTATGTCTGGGTCTATGCTTGGGTCATCACATGGTCTCACTTCAATATGATTTCAAAGCAGATAGATGTTCTGAATTCGAGTCTCAATGCCACCTATTATCAAAAAGAATTTCGTGTGCATGGGCCCTTAAAAAAAATAAAAATATAATAGGCCACCGTATAAAGAAAACGTGTTAAGAATATAATTAAGTAAAAGTATATTCTCTCTAAGGGATCATTTAGTATACTGGACGAGAATAGATTCCCAGAGTAAAAATTTAGTGTTGTTTTATCTCTTATTTGATTGCTAATTTCGAAATAAGTTATATCAAGATTAATAATTAGTAGCGGAATAAGTTATCCCTGCCCCACTATGGAATAATAATACCGTGATTCAGATAAAATAATAAAAGTAACAAAAATATCCTTAAGGTCCTTCAAACTCTTTTTCTACTAAATAAGGTAAAGGATATTTTTACGAACAAGTAACTTCTTAAAAATTACGTGATACATATTATTTTAATACACCAAATCAAACAATCAATAAGATATAATATTAAAATAATTAATTTCAACATAACTAATCTCGGGATAACTTTGTCTTCAAACCAAACGACTCTTAACTATGATGTTTCAGATCGTGCATGTTATTATTATTTTATTTCATTAATAAAGATGTCTATCAAATAGGTAGAAGAAATTAAAAAAGAAAAACAGAAAAAATCATTTTCTAAATTAATACACTATTTTGGTGATCATTTTGATTTTTGAGTATTAAAGAATGAATACACTTTTAAAGGAAATTAAATAACTTAGCGAATGCAACTCTCTTGCAGGAGTTTCTTCAAATTCCTAACAGAAATTTAAAAGGTCAACTAACTCGGGCCTCAATAATAAATGGAGTTAAATACATTTGGTCCCTACTCTTTCGTTAAGTGATAGTTTAGGGGTCAGATTGAATATTTTACGCATTATCGAAAATTTGTAATTAATTAGTACGACTAATTGAAAATATGTTTTACTTTATTCGTGTTAATATGTTTTCTAGGTTCCATGCAATTCTTTAAGAATATATTAGTCGTAGTATACACTTATATATCAACAAGAATATAAAAAAACTTTTAATATTAACTTTTTACTAGTATTACTTATCTGTATTGAACTTGTTTTTCATTTATATCTTTATTTGATGTGATTATAACATGAGATGAATTATTAGTGTCTATTTTAAATGACTGTATGATTATTTCAGAAATTAAGTTATATTTTTTTATGAAAATAAAATTTTAAATTAATACGTTTAGTTTTGATTTGGTGAAAGTGGAAATATGCAAATTTTATTTTCACAAGCTGATGCATCATGCTTGTTTAATATTATTGTATTTCTCACGCCATATTCTTAAAGTTGAAAGAATCATTAACACTTGATTTTTCTATTTATTGTTTCTTTTGGTATAAGGTTACCATTGCGTCATTTGAGTGTGTGACTTTGTTTTTAAAAATTCAGATAGTATACGCAATCAGTCTTTATTTACGTTAAGTTTTCTATTTTATTGTTCGAAAGTTGAAACATTCGCACTTTAAGAGAAATTAATATAAATAGGCGTTCGCAAAAATAATTAATTATTTAGTCTCATTATATGATTTTAAACGATGGACTTTTTTGAGATTGAATAAACCCAAAAATTTATTATTTTTAATCATGATATCAAACCCGTCATAATAGTTACGAGATGAACAATAATGAAAGTGCAATTCCAAAAATCTAAGACGTGGCTTAATTTCAAAGAGAAGAGGATGACTACTTCATTGATATTCAAGATTGAATATAAGGCGTGTGAGAATTTGATTTTGAAGTATAAAGAGTGTATCTACAAATGAGTCATATTTCAAGATTGTTTAGTGTTATTGTTTCACATTTCAACGTGTAATATTGGTATATAATTAGATGTTGGAATATTATTGGTGAAATATTTCTGTATCCGTCATAGCTGTGCGAATTTAGAAATAAAGATATATGATGATTGTAAATTTCAATTTTATGCGTACTCTTGTTTAAGTGATTATATTTTTTTCAAGACGATGTGAAAATTTTCATTTTTTTTTCAAAAAGCTATGAATTTTGGGGATTTTTTTCCCGCTCAATATGGAGAAGATAAGAAAAAGAATTTGGATTCTAATATTATTTTATTAGTTTAAGATAGGCCGGGTCAGGGCAGGTTAGTTAGGATATGAATTTTATTTTTAAAATGTAGATCATTTATGTTGATTTGAATTTTTTTGTTAAATGAAGGATATATAGATAAGAACTTTCGTAACGGCAAGAGTAAATATGATTCAATAATATAATAACATATAAATTTAACTAATTTTTAAAAATAAAATAGAAAATTTAACCCTTTTCCCAATGTTTTTAAACTTTCAAAAAGTTCTTTTATGTTTTGTTTAGATGCATTTAGGTAGTCATAAAATCATTTACACCTCTTAATTTATAATGTGTTTCCTTTACTCTTTTGGGGTAGTTAGGATTTTTTTATATATATATATCTCCTTGTTTATCTGCAAAAATTTAACTTTTTCAGTTACCAAGTGTCTAATTGGTATAGTTTGTAATGAATGAGTTTGCACGTATAATTGCCTTATCATTTAAATGTCATATAGATTACTAAATCAGCCTAACTTATGTTTGATTGTTTTTCTGTCTCGAAATAAATCTTATAAATCTAATTAATAAATAATTTAGCTAATATCTTATTATTTAACCTTATATTAATTAGTAAATGGCGTAACTTGTATTTTACTTATTTATTTATAAAATAAGAGTTTATTTACTTAATCATATAGTTAAGTAAGCTTAATTAAAGTATTTGTCTTGTTTTATCGGTTAGTTCTCCAATAATTAATGAATCCGGAAAGGATTCATAGTTGTAGACCTCCAAAGGTACTTAACACCTTTCATTCGAGGTAACTTAAACCCTTATCCGATTTCTGATGATGTAGACTAATAAACGGAGTTATCCGAATAGTTAGTGTAGAATGGTGCCTAACACACCTTAATTTGTTAGGTGGTGACATTTCATTTTACCGTAAATTCGAAAAGAGTTGTCACACGTCAAGTTTCACTCGCGAGAAAAATGGGGCGTGGAACTTTTGTTCCGGTAGATCACACTAAAATACAAAATCAGATGAAAATATTTCACCCGCTAAAATGATGGTTTAAGTAGACTTTAAGTTTGGAGTCCTCTGGTTATTTTTAATAATATTGTATCTTTCAATTAATTTTTTATTTGACCCACGGACCGGTCCAACCCACTTCACTCAAGTCCGACGGGCTAGTGGGCTTATTCGGGCCTGGCTAAAAGCCTCCTTCTTAAATGGGCTCCAACAATCACAGTTCAATCCAATTAAATGATGGGTTTGGTTGGATCGGACCACCACGCCTGACCTATATTGACGGTTCTAATGATGCCCAGTCAATCCCTTAAATTCTCTCACAATTACAATATAAATAAATAAATAAATAAATAAATAAAGAACATTTACTGCAGCTATCTGTCACACTTCAAATTTGGGGAGGTGTAATCGACATTTGATGTCTTAACCAAATTAGACAGTGAAACCTCTACAACGTATGTAGCAGTTGAGCCAATAAGATCGTCATGATAACACTGCTACAACATAAAGATAAATAAAACTATTAAGATCACGATATGAATATATTCTAAACAATTGACAACCCAAAACACGTATATACAACTCTAACAAATACACAAAGTATCTTAGAAGGATATATATGAACTGTACAGTAATTAAATAGAAGGCCCGCAAGGCCATAAACAACAAACTAAAATCTCAACAAGTGTCTATAAGCCTCTAAGAGTGTCTGACTGTCATATGGTTGGGATAGGACCCCGATCTACTCATTTACTATATACATACTCAAAACAAATTTGGACCTCTAACTCCTCATCTCCAGAAAGAATGGAATTTATTAAAACAGCAGAACTCTGCCGCTCTTATTGGAGAGGTCTCCCAGAAAGGTGCGATACTATCAGTTAAATTTTATTATAAATAAAAAGTAAACATGGAAATGCTCCATTACTGCTATTTGTCGTAAGGTTATTGCTTTATTTAAAGAAATTGAACGAGAAATAGTAAATAATTAGATTGAAATACTTCATTATTAGCAATATGTGTTCCCTATCTTCTTGGGTAGATAATCGACCGTCTTTCATTTGGATAGTGAGTAGTTTTTATAGTAATAAGTCAAGTCAATAATAATAGAACTGGAGGAGTGAAAGCCACTTGACTGTAAGAAGAGGAGCGAAAAGCCAAAATGGCTTAATAAGCAAGCAATCCGTTATGTGGGCGCCAATAGTGTTTTGTATTGTTATAGTACATTGGTTGTGATACGGTGGTTTTGTGGTAGTGGTGCAACGAGGTTGTGTGAAAATGAAAAAAAATAGATTTTTTGTGATAGTGTATGTATCTGCGCATATTTACTTGAATATTCGTGTATATCCTTTTTGCATATCCATATATCACATGTATATTGATGAAGTCTTGTGATATGCATTGATATAGATGACATTGCGTGTGATATACATTGTCATAATGACTAATTTTTCAAGTTGATTTCTGGTATGAATGTTAACTCTAAACCATTTCAGATTACCTTCAAGTTTTATTAAATTTGTATACGGCCTTATCTAGGTGTTTTCAATGAACTTCAACCACAGCCACAGAAAATAAAATAAAATAAAAATAAAAATAAAAATAAAAAATAAAAAATAAAAAATAAAATAATACCCCTTTTCTTCCGCCTTTCGGTCTAAAAATATCCTTAACCTCAAAAATTTAATATTTAAAGGTTTGAATTTTATTTTCTTTACTTTTTAATTTATGAATTAATAAAACTGATATAATTTACACATATAATCAAAATTTAAAATCCAAAGAAAAATTATAAATTAGAAAAAATTTAGAAATTTAGAAATTGAGAAATTGTTTTTCTTTTCTTATTTTGATTTTAAATATTGATTTAACAAATATCGGGTATGCTTGTCCGCAAAATAAAAATGCATGATTGATTAATAAATTATTAATACATTAAAAATTCACATTTTAATATGCAGAACAACCTTTAAATTTTATATTTTTGATTGTATGTGTAAATTATATCGATTTTATTAATTTCTCAAATAAAAAGTAAAGAAAATAAAATTTCAAATATCAATATTAAAATTTTCAGGATTGAGGGTATTTCTGGACACTTTTATGTAAAAATGACGATCTATTATATGTAAAAATGAGAACTTTCTATTTTTAAATTTTGACTCTTTCTTTATTTTGATATTAAATACTTAGTTAGAAATACCCTCAACCTTGAAAGTTTAACATTTAGAGACTTGAAAATTTAATTTTTTTTTATTTTAGAAATAAATAAAACCGATATAGTTTACACATACAGTAAAAAATATATAATTCAAAGGTTGTTTTGCATATTCAAATGCGAATGTTAAAGGTATTAATAATTTATTATTCAATCATGTATTTTTATTTTGCCGCCAAGCATACCCAGTATTTGTTAAGTTTGACAGATCAATATTTAAAGTTAAAAACTAAAATAATTTCTCATTTTCTAATCAATGTGATCTAAAAAGATACTCATTATAAATTTTTAGTTCTAATTTTTCTTTTGGATTTGAAATTTTTGATTATATGTGTAAATTATATCGATTTTATTAATTTCTAAAATAAAAGTAAAGAAAATAAAATTTCAAACCTTTAAATATTAATTTTTCAAGGTTGAGACTATTTTTAGGCCAAAAAGTGAAAAGGAATATATTCTTAAGACAAAATAAAAATTTTAAGAATATTTAAAATGAAAAGAAGATAGTTATAGGCCATTTCTCATAAATTACAAATATTTTTGGCCATTTTCCTTTTTAAGAATAATCTCAGGTTCACTTATTTTTAATGCTAAAATAAAATGTAGAAAAAATATATCAAATGCTAAAACATGAAAAAGCTCTAACACAACATGATGGACTTTTAAACTTTTACATGTAAACTCTCAAGTAATATGTTGGAGCTCGAAAAAAATGTAGAGTTCAAATTGTGCACTCAGGAAAAATTGGGGTTTGAATTGTCTCTTTCTCGAACTTGAACGATGTCACGAAATTTTTTCTCGAGTTCCACTTGCAATCATTTTAAAATTTTTGTGGAACAGTTAGTATTTGATTAAATTTTTAAAAAGTATTTTTACGTATACGTGCTTTTTCAAAAAAATACATTATTTTTTTTTAGCATATCAAAAGTTCTGCTACTTTCAAAATCACTTATTTTCTTCTAAAAGATTGATCAAACACCACACTTTTATTAAAATAAATATTTTTGACATCCCAAAAATTTATAACTAGCCAAGCTTATAAGAAAATGAACTAAGAAATTGGTTAACAATGCAGTTCGAGTAAATATTTAAAATTGTTAGACATACATGTCACAAACATGGTGAAATCGTAAAAGTGTATTTCACATTAAGGAAACAAAATATCCAAATCTTAAACTAGTCATACGATGCTAAACTGAGAACATAAAGTTGGCATACCCTAAATTTTTGAAAGCAAATAAAAACAAAGTAGGACATGAAATGAATAATTAGATATTTGAAACTGAAAGTTGTAACTAAGCTAAAATTTTTAGAGTAAACTTGTTTAGATGAAACAAGCTCACAAAATTGAAAACATCTTTACTGAAGCTGTTTATAACTCATTTATATTTAGACCTTATGAGATCCTAGAGCAGGTTGGAGCAGTAACTTACATGCTTGTTTTGCTTCCTGACATGGTCATACATCCAGTTTTCCATGTGTCGATTCTTAAGAAATATGCTAGCTAGTAGCCTGGTACAGTTCAATTGGACGAGAGTTAGACTTATGAAGAAATTCCGATAGTTATTTTGGACAAAGAGGTTCATAAGCTAAGTCGAAAGACATTCTTTTGGTTAAAGTGTTGTGGATGAACCATTTGCATGAGGAGGCAACTTGGAGACCGAGGCAGACATGCTTAGCCAAAAGTAGATGTTTGAGACTTTAGGTACACTTTCTTATTTCGTTCGAGGAAGAACTATAGTTTAAGCAATTGGGAAAATGTAACAAATCGATCTTTAGTTTTTAATATTTGAGTAGGTTTTTATAATTATGTGGGACTTGTTGGGATGGCATGGGTTGAAATATGAGGAATTGGGGGTGTTTAATGGGCCATATATTGAACTATATATGTAGATGTTTTAGATTTTCTAATAGTGTTTCATGAAAAGTAACTATAGGATTGACTAGTCAAGGGGATTTCCCTCTCTGTGATCGCCATTCACTGATCTTTACCATTTTTGGCAAAAAGACACTTGTCATAAAGGGGATCAAAGGTGTGGTTTCAAACTTGAATCAACAAAGTAACGATTCTTGATCATCCTAGGATGATTATTCTCCATTTTGGCGCAAATTTAACCAAGAAATCAAGTGATTTGACATTAGTAGAAATTACATCTATGGCAACGCCTCCAAAAATATTGCAACAGATAGGATTGAAAAACTGTTGCAATAGCCACTCTACTGCAACAATTGTATAACCGTTGCAATATCCTAATCTATTACAATTGTTAGTTTATTCAAATTGAACATTTGATAACTGTGGTCATATGTATTTATGTATGTTTTTTTGCATCTATTGCAACAGTTTCTATAGGCTATTGAAACAGTTTCTGATTTATTATTTTATTCATACAACAATATATAATGCACTAATATTTATATAATTCACAAATATAAATAATTCAAAATATTCAATTATTGATATCCATAAAAATAAAATATACAATATTGTTTGATAATTAAAGAATTATCATACATAAGTTTATAGAGTTCAAAAACAAAAGATTCCTAGAATTTCTAAAGTCGTAGAAACAGTCAATCAATGCAGATATCTTCATTGATTTCTTCTATCCTTTTTCATTTGCTCCACCTATAAAAAATGATAAAAATGATTTAGCAAAATTTTTATAAAAGAATTATTCATAACATATATATTTTTGATGTAAAATATTTTTATCAGTCAACTTCAGGGCAGTTTAAAATAAAGTACACATACTCTATAAAGATAATTGTTGGGATTCTTCAATGATTAAATTTTCAAGATAGGATGTTGTGAATTAAAAAATGGGAGGAAATAAATTGGAGGAAGATGAAAGTTGAAAAGTTTCTTTTATAAAAGGAACTTTGTCCCACATTGATAGGGAATAGAGAAAGATTTATGCTTATAATGAGAAGCATATCTTCTAGCAAATAAAGAGTTGAAAAGAGAGTCTCCCACTGCTTTGTTGTCATTGCTTGACTTTGACTTTGGCTTTGGCCAAATCACCAAATTTAGTTATCTTTTGCCACAAGTCCTCACCTGCGAAATCCAGGTGTCAGCGCAAGTCAACCAAAAGATTTATTTTTTCAAACGGTAATAATTTTCGAACAGACACTGCCTTCGGTGAAAAGGCATGTTTGCACCTGTTGATACTCAATCGCAGCTATAAATTTCAGACTTGGCCTTAGATTTTTTTATACACACAACAGACGACACAACAAATCTTTTCTCTCTTTTGATTTCTCTGCATGGTATTTTTAAACCAAAACTGTAAGTGTCAAGTGTGATTTTGCTCTGTCATTTGAGTTCGTCGGAGTTTTGTAATTTGCATTGCCGCTGTTATAAAAATGCTTTTCCTTTCTATCCTGAGAGAAAGTAACCCCAACTTTGGCAACAGTTAGGGGATTATAATTCCTTAAGGACACACAAGAAACTTGTGGGTTCGGAGTAATCTTTTCTTCTTCTTCTTCTCCTTCTTCTACATTTATGTTTTAAATGTTACTTTGTTACGACAAATAAAAATTGATTGTTTAAAGAACTATTCAAAACATAGATACTAACAATAGTTAAATTGATTACAACATATGCATTATTAGTTTATAAGAAAAAAATAAGTCCAATAACCATAAAATAGTACCCTCATCTTCTTATCCTAAGCTGGAAATGCCTTGAAAATATTAGACTATAAACTTTACCAGAAATACCTATTCAACACATCACTTTATATATGCAAATCAATTAAAAAAATGTAGCTTTGAAATGGACGTTAGTTGAACACCAAAAAAGTTGGACAAACAATTTCAAATAACAATTAGAGATAAACTAGTGCAACAACAATATCTCCAAGTGGAGGCTCAAACATAATTTCATAGAGTAGAGTTCATGTAACAACTAACTAAAGCTGAAATGAAGGTCCAAATCAACTACAAAATGAAGCTTAAAGAGTATCAAAGTTGCACAAAGGTCCATAGTAGTGAAGCTCCAAAATTACAAAAAACCTTGGAGCAATGAATTTTGGAGTTTACAATCATTTATAGCTTCAATAACAATAGAGAAAATTTCAACTTTAAAAGTGACTCTAATTATGTTATTTGACATGCTATTGCAGGACTCATGTTTAAGAGGTAGGTTCTAGTGAAGGAAAAGCTACCCAAATGAAATTATTTTGCAGCAATTGATAACGTGATTAAAGTTGCGAACCCTAAATTACGATATTAATAGCACATTTACACACTAAAAATGGCTAACTAAGATAAGTTAAATGGACAAAGCAATACGACCAGAGTCACTAAGACACATAAAGATAACTAGAGAAAGTATTAGAAAGGAAATTTGGGTGCCAGGAAATAAATTAAATCTTGGATTAAAGCATCTACATGTGCTCGATACTTTTGATTGCCGAGCATTATGATCTGACTTACTAGATATAGAATAAATACATATTTGGTCAAATTAGTTGAAATAATTATGAACATTTAAATTGAAGAATTTTGATTCTAATTTTTAATTAAGTAAATTGAGGATTTGACTTACCACTTGCAGACAAAATCAAAACTTGATTATTGGAATGGAGTCGTGAGCTTATTTGTAATATGTCAATGTAATTATTTTTATGATTTGTTCGAGAATTGAATTAAACTTTATTTTTTTCCTAAAATTATGAAAATGAACCACCTGACCTAATTTAATGTGTTACTTAATCTTTTACATAGATTAAGGATATTAAAGGTCATTTGATTATGTTGAAGGCGATCAGGACTTATAAGTTCAAAGTTTCAATTTATTGTTAGTGGTAGTTAGCATTAGTTAAAGTTAGTTATTTAACTAACTGGATCCTAACTAATTGAAGAATTTTAATTTTAATTTTTAATTAGGTAAATTGAGGATTTGACTTACCCCTTATAGTCAAAATCAAAACTTGATTATTGAATGGAATCTTGAGCTTATTTGTAATATGTCAATGTAATTATTTTTATGATTTGATCGAGGATTGACTTAAACTTTAATTTTTTCTAAAATTATGAAAATGAACCACCTAACCTAATTTGATGTTTTACTTAATCTTTTACATAGATTACGGATATTGAAGGCCATTTGATTATGTTGAAGGCGACCGGGAATTAGAAGTCCAAAGTTTCAATTTACTGTTAGTGGTAGTTAGCATTAGTTAAAGTTAGTTGTTTAACTAACTAGATCCTAACTAACTATGGAACTAACTTAATGATGTGGCTGTAGTTATCCGAATATAGAGTTAATCTCTCACACACTTGTATATATAGGTGAAAATGCCCACCAGTTCAATACACATTATTGATCACTTGAACTATATACAAGGATCACAACTTCTTCTCTTCAATTTTCTGTTAATTCTTCTTCTTCTTCTTCTTCTCTTCTATTACTTGTTCTTTATATCTTCAAGGAGTTCATCATAAGAACTCTCCTATGAAGGTATAAATCATTTCATGATATCAAAGCCTACATCTGTAAAATACATATTCAAAATAAGATTTAGGAATTTCATTTACTTCAAGAACATAGCTGAGAGCTATAACAAGACAGATCACATTCAAGAGTTTTTGACTTTGAACCAAAAGAAGTTCAAGATTCTGGAAAAAATGTTAGAATGGCTGATCAATATGTTGGAGGATCAAGAAACGTGAATTAGATGAACAATCTGACAGCAACTCTAGGTAATACACAAGTCATTGATCATAACCATCCATTGTTCTTAAATGCTTCTGATGTGAGTGGGATTTCACTCATTTCTGTCCAACTTTCTGGTACTGAGAACTATTCCCTCTGGAGTAGATCCATGTGTATAACCTTATTTGGAAGGAATAAGTTGGGATTTGTGGATGGTTCATGCAAGAAAGAAAAATTCAGAGAGGAATTCTGGGGGAAATGGGAAAGAGTGAATGCCGTTGTGCTTTCTTAGTTGATGAATTTAGTAACAAATAATCTGCTGAATGGTATTGTATATGCATCAAGTGCTTGAATTGTATGGGAAGAATTAAGAGAAAGTTTTGACAAAATGAATGAATCAAGAACCTTCAATTTGCATAAGGATATTGCTATATTGACACAAGGAACAAAGTATGTGTGGCAATGTACTTCACAAGACTGCAGGGACTACGAAATGAATTTGAGTCACTTGTGCCTTTATCTGGTTATGAGTGTGATAATTCTAGAGACTTCTTGGCTTATCTTCAAAGGCGGAAGCTCTACCAATTTCTAATGGGGCTTAATGAGGTCATACTCACAGGCTAGAAGTCAGATTCTACTTATGTCACCACTACCTTCAGTTAGTCAAACTTATGCAATGATAGTAAATGATGAAGGGCAGAAGGCAATTGCTTCATCCTCGTCTGGATTATTGGGTGTTGCACCATCTAGTGCAAGCTACAACTCATCTGTGTATGAGCCTGCTACCTTACATTCAAGAACAAGTTCTTACAAAAGTAAGAAAGATTATGGTGCATAGTGTGAACACTGCAGAATTAAAGGACATCTGAAAGACAATTATTGAAAAATTATTGGATATCCTCCTGAGTTCAAGAAGAAAGAATTCACACGAGGAGGTGGTCCAGCAGCCTACAATGCAATGGTAGAAAACTCAGTTAATACATATCATAATTATGGTATTGCTGATCAAGATACAAAGAAAGGAACTGAAGATCAGGTCACTGTAAATATTACTAAGTTGTACCAAAGGTTGAAAAAAGGGAAAATTCCACAAGCTACTAACATAAATGCACCAGAAACATGCACCTTCACCAGGGAACAGTATGAACAAATACTGCAAATGCTAGGAAAAAACACTTGTTTCACTATTAATATATAAGACTCATCAACAGGTAATGGTAAAGGTGTAGATGCAGGTACATTTAATGCTATGTTGGTTAGCAATAATCTCTTAGATTGGATAATAGATACAGGAGCAACCAATCATATGGTATCTAGTGTTAATATGCTAGATAAAGAAATCATTACTGAAACTAACAATCAGAACAAGGTGTATCTTCCTAATGGTGACACCTCAGTAGTCACTCACACTGGTTCTAGCTCTATATCACCTAGAAGCACACTAGAAAATATGTTTTTGTTACCATAATTCAAATATAACTTACTGTTAATGTCTAAAGCTACTAAGGATTTACACTGTGCTGCACTATTTTATCCTGACTTCTGTATTTTTCACGATCTCTCAAGTGGGAAGGTGAAGAAGATTGACGACAAGAAGATCGGCTTTATCTGCTTAATCAAAATGCTGCTTTTGCTATCACTCTATTTACTAATCATACTCATAAAAACATGTCATCTAGCTATATAGATATTAGTCTATGGCATAAAAAATTTGGTCATATATCTACTAGTGTTCTTCATAAAGTGTTGCCTTGCAAAATAGAGTCTGTAGCTAGTATAGTCAATAAATGTACTGTTTACCCTTGTGCAAAACAAACTAGATCTTCTTTTCCATTAGTAGTATAAAAAGTGCTAGTTGTTTTGATGTAATACACATGTATATATGGGGACCATATAAGACTCCTACTGTTGATGTCTCTACTATTCTTAACAATAGTAGATGACTTGGAGCTATCTGCTTAAACTAAAATCTTATACATGTGTAGTCATTTAAGATTTTCTTCGGTTAGTAAAAACTCAGTTTGAAAATCAGTAAAAATTTGCAAAACTGATGATAGAACTGAGTTTGTTAATGACATATGCAGTAATATGTTTAAGAGGTTAGGAATTATACATCAGAGGTCCTATGCTTATTCACCCCAACAGAATGGGGTAGCTGAGAGGAAACACAAACATATACTTGAAGTGACTAGAGCATTAAGATTTCAAACTAACAAACCTATCAAATTTTGGGGTTACTGTGTACAAGCAGCTGTATATATTATTAAAGATTGCCATCTTTTGTAATTGGAATGTATCCTTATGAAAAGCATTATCATAGAAGCCAATCTTCAATCATTTGAGAGTGTTAGGTTGTCTTTGTTATGCAATAATAGTTCAATAAAACGACAAGCTTCAGTCTAGAACTAGAACTACAGTATTCATGGGGTATTCTGAGACTCAAAAAGGCTACATACTTTATGACCTTAGTACTAAGTCTTTCTTTATGAATAGATATGTAATATTTAAGGAGACTAAATTTTCTTTCACAAACAAAGAGAATTCATTACCTTTATTTACACATTCTGAGGTTATTCAAGTTGATGATCCTGACTTATATTTTGGTCATTCTAACTCAAATGGTGGAGACTCTGACACATGCACAACTGATAGAAACATTCTTCAAGTATAGACCAATACATGTTGTGAACAGACTCAGGATCTTACTACAGATCACAGTCTGGTGCAACCTGTGGTATCTCAACCAAGACAAATAGAATCATCTAGGACATCAAGAAGAACAAAGCAACAACCAGTGTGGTTAAAGGACTTTTTTTCACTAAGCACATGCCAGAAAAATCTTTCATACTCTATATCAAATTATGTATCATATGATAATGTCTCAAACAAGTATCAAGCTTACTTATATACTTTCGCTTTTGTTTCAGAACCTAGAACATATAATGAGGCTATCAAAGATCCAAGATGGGTGCAGGCCATGAAAGCTGAAATTGATGCTCTTCAAGACAATAATACATGGGAAATAGTCACTCTACCTGAAGGCAAGAAGCCTATAGGATGTAAGTGGATTTATAAAGTCAAGTACAAGGCTAATGGTAAAGTAGAGAGGTTCAAGGCTAGGTTGGTGGCAAGAGGCTACAACCAACATGAAGGAATTGACTATCAAGAGACATTTTCTCTTGTATTCAAGATGGTAATGGTCAGAATAATTCTATCACTTGTTGCATCTAAACAGTGGCATATCCACCAAATAAATATATTCAATGCATTTCTACAAGGTGATTTACATGATGAGATATACATGGATCTTCCTTAGGGATTTTTCAGCCAAGAGGGGGGAGGGGGGGACATACACCTTTAGTATGCAGGCTCATCAAATCCTTATATGGGCTGAAATAGGTACCCAGGAAATGGAATTTCAAACTAACATAAGCTCTACTACAAGCTAAGTTTGCACGGAGTCAATATGATTATTCACTGTTTGTGAGAAAGATAGAAAAAGAAACTGTGATCATATTGGTATATGTAGATGATATGCTAGTCACTGGGAATAGTCTCAGTTTGATTGAGGACACAAAAGCAACATTAAACCAAAGGTTCAAAATAGAGGACCTAGGAGAACTAAAGTACTTTCTTGGGATAGAATTTGCAAGATCAAAGCAGGGAATTCTAATGCATCAGAGACAGTATTTACTAGAGCTGATCTCAGAACTTGGTCTATTAGCATGCAAACCAGTTTTTACTCCTACGGGTACCAATATGAAACTAACTACTAGAAAATATGATGAGCATAACTATAGGAACCTAACAGAAGATCCTCCTTTGACTGGCATAAGTTCATATCAAAGACTGATAGGCAAACTACTATATATAACTATTACCAGGCTAGATATTGCATTTAATGTCCAAGCACTAAGTCAATATCTTCAACAACCAAAGATGGCACACATGGAGGCAACTTTGAAGGTTGTGAAATATGTTAAGTCTCGACCTGGCTCTGGAGTTCTAATCTCTAGCAAAGAAATTGAGAATGTCACTGCCTTCTGTGATGCTGACTGGGCAGCCTGTTCCAATTCCAGAAGATCTGTATCATATTTTTTAATTAAACTAGGACATTCTCTAATATATTGGAATTCAAAAAAGCAGACTATTGTATCCAGGAGCTCTATAGAAGCAGAATGCAGAAGCATGACTTTCACAATGTCTGAGCTCACTTGGCTACTTGGAATATTGAAAGAACTAGATGTGAAGATATCTATGCCTGTTCAAGTCTTTAGTGACAGTAAATCAGCTATGCAAATAGCTGCTAATCCTATGCTTCATGAAAGAATAAAACACATTGAGATAGATTGTCACTTTATTAGAAAAAAATTTCAACTAGGAACTTTGCAGACTCAATATATATCTACCTCAGAGCAGCTTGCAGATCTACTGAAAGGGCCTTCCCAGAACTCAACATCAATATCTCACTTCCAAGTTAGGTGTAATTAATATCTTCTATGACACCTAACTTGAGGGGGAATATTGAAGAAGATTAGGACTTAGAAGTCCAAAGTTTCAATTTATAGTTAGTGGTAGTTAGGATTAGTTAGAGTTAGATATTTAACTAACTAGATCCTAACTAACCGTGGAACTAATTTAGAGATATCGCTGTAGTTATCCAGATAGAGTTAATCTCTCATACACTTGTATATATACGTGAAGTACTCATCAATTCAATACACATTATTGATCACTTGATCAACTATACATAAGGATCACAACTTCATCTCTTGAATTTTCTGTTAATTCATCATCATCTTCTTCTTCTTCCCTTCCCTTCTATTACTTGTTTTTCATATCTTCAAGGAGTTCATTATAAAAACTCTCCTATGACGGTATAAATCATTTTAAATTGGTTGTTTTGGACATCACAAGGTTGAGAGACTAATCATTAGCGAATAATTGAGACTTTAACCTACAAAATACTTGCTTTTTCAAAAATATGATTTGAAACCTAAATAACTATTTTAGCTATCTAATATGTGACGGAAAGAGTGGGTACTAGACTATATACATACACACACACACATTTGCTATTTTGAGTTATTACTACCGTGATTATGCATTCTCTCAATTAGAATAATGAGATTGTGAGGTTTAAAAGAATGAAGAAACTTATTTTCCAAAAATGGAACATGACATTATCGTATATCAATAATAGAGGCATGGTAGGTATATATGTTGTGTTGCTTTAATTGAGATTATTTGATTCTTTTAATTAACCGTTCCACATGCTAAGGCTTATGATTGTTTAGTCGTCCCACCGGTTAAGGCCCTATTACTTGGTTTAGCCGATCTATCACCTAAGCCCTATTCTTGGTGTAATGGGTGCACACACTAAAGCCTAGTATATACTTTTTTGTAGATTATGATTGAGTTTTATATTATGATTGGTGTCGATTTTAGATGTTTTTTGATTATGTATTAAAAGTTTTGAATACATTCTATGCTTTCTGATATTTTGAGAATTTCGAATTTCGAATTTCGCATCATAGCTATAAATTCAATTCTCATTATTTTTTTTGTCAATCTTAGATGATTAAAAAATACTAATTTTTTAAAGATATCTAGGCCATACTATTTTCTTTTCTTCCTTTTGTTCGAGTGTTTCTGTTTGGTACTTTTTTTATCATTACAAAGGGAAGGAAAAAGGGTTTTAAAAAAATGTCTATTAATCAATATCACAGGTTGAATTAAATTTATTCCAAATGTATTAGAAATGATTAAAAAATGTCCTTGTCTCACATGTTAGAGTAAATTCCCCTGTAATGTTATTTTTAGATTTAAAATTTCTTTTCTATTAAAAAATATAATTATATGATATTAAATTAAATTTTAATTAAGTACGTGATCTTTATTTATTAATTCATATACTATTCTGGCTCAACTTATTTATGAACCAATATAATTAATCCAACTCTAACCCCACTTTAAATTAGTACAGCTAAGCAATAAAATTATTTTTTGTCTGTCTGTCATTTTAAATTAATTTATGTACTAATAACTAAGGTAAAGAGTGATGAACAAATTAAAATGAAGTGAGTATTCTGATGTATGATTTTGTTACTGTTCCCAAGAATACTAGAAAGTGATATATCACATGAATTACTTTTAATCATCTGGGTGAATTTTTTATGATCTTGATCGTAAATTTACAAGATCTATTGTTCTTTTGTGTGCATGGATAGGAGCATGAACAAAAATAAAGAAGTTTTTAGAGTTATTGATACTGGAACTAGTTGAAAATGAAAGGTGAATTATTATTTTTATTGCTTAGCTGCGTTAATTTAAAATGAGTTTTGTGTTGGACAGAATCATGGAGGGATCGAGTCTTTTTTGAGTTCGTCAGAATTTTATCTGGATCAATAAATAAAGATCGCATATTTAGTTAAAGTATTATATAATTTTGTTGTTAATGAAAAAATAATTTATTTGAAAATAATGTTAAAGACAAATTTAATCTAATAGATGAAAGGATAACATATTTGACCATCCTTCGTAAAGAAAAAGATGTGAGACTAAGGATGTGTTTGGTTTGAAGGAAAATATTTTTCACAAAAATTTTTTATAGAAAAATAAGTTATCTTTTTACTTATCTTTTTGTTTCAATATGCTAGTACAAAAATATTATTCTAAAAATATTTGAAAATATTTTTAAAAACTATAAGGATGGCCGGGTGGAAGTAGGGTGATGAGTATTGTGAATGAGGGAGGGAGAAGGGTAGGAGGTTGGAGTAGGTTTGACACACCCCGCCTTGGGGGGTATGACTGGCACCTGGTGCCCTACTGGGACCTGAACTGCTGGACTGCTAAGCCTGGGCACATCTGGTGTCTGGCTGGCTCTAACTCATATTTCAGGAAACAAAGGGCTATATAACGGCTGTAAACACAGCCCCCGGCCCATTGGCCTATAGCCTCCTGCACCTGTACTAACAGCTGACCAGAAACATATCTATTCAGGGAAACCTATGCGGGCCGACAAGGCCACCATGCTGTCTAGTTATCTGTAACTCAGCAATAACATACTAGAAGGCTACGCGACCGGCAAGGTCACCACTACTGTCAACTTATGGCCCCACACGGCCAACATAAAAGAAGCAAAAGTACTAATAGCTAACAACTGCACGGCCTCACACGACCGGCTCATCTGACCACAGGGAGATATATACAGACTGCAAGCCTCTAGGAACAGCAATAGAAATGATCGGGACAGGGCCCCGATCTACCCGTACTATACAACAAAGGAAACTGGAATACACCTCTGGAATTCAGTCTCCGGATGACAGGAGCTGAATACTCGATCGCTAATAGGAATCACGTGGTATCGTCTGCTCGTCTACGAGTACCTGCAGGCAAGTAATGCAGCGCCCCATCGGGCGTCAGTACCGCTGGTACTGAGTATGTAAAGCAATAACTGAAAGAAACATCTGAAAACGATAGTATAACTGATGAAACTGAAGTAGAGAGAATAGATTAACTGTCTGATAATGTAAATCATACCTTCTCTCAATCTTTACTGGAAGGAAATAGGAGTCATACCTGGAGACATATCCCTCTACTGCTGATCTACTCGTATCTAACGTAACATGGCATAACATGAAATAGCATAACATGGCACATACAAACCTTACCCGGCCCCCATAAGCCGGGAGGTACAACCAGCACAGAATCTACACCCCTACCCCGGTCATCCCATCTCCTATAATGGCTGTAAGCATCCTGCCGGTCCCTTGGGTATGCACTTGGGCTCGCTGAGCCCCTGACTATAACTGTACCTGAGTCCGGAGGACTCCTGAATCAACACCCCGGGCGTACCCGCTCGACGGGGGTGTATAAGGGCCGACCAAGGCACAATATGGGGAAATCTGGCATCCCATCTTCGTCCCCTGTGGGACGGCATACCACTCCGTAGAGTGACGTATCCTCGTCCTCTGGCGGACGAGTCGATACAGCTATTAACCCTGGGCGGTCATGGATGCTAGGTAATCCAACCCCAAACAATACAACGGTCTCAACTAGTAATATTGTCTGCATATCTCATATGCTGAGGCTAATGAGGGTAAAGTATCGTATACATTACATGCTGAACTAATGATAGTAATCTGTACGTATTCAATACGTGCTGAGACTGGTAAATATATATATATATGAATATAGTCTCCTGCCAAACTGTACTGGGGCAAATGCTATACAAGATAGTGTTTCTGCTGAAAACTATGCTGTTTACTGAGTTTCTGTATTAACATGATTTACTATTCCTAACATGCGTTCTAAACTTTATTTTGGCCTGCCATTCTATTTCTGAAGTGCTTTACGAATATTGCATCACTTTACGGGGTTTCAACTAAATACAATAATATCTTCACATTTCATATTACATCACATACTGAGCATACTGGGCAGTTTCTAACACTTGTGTTAGAATCTATGTCGTACTAGTAAATTTCACGCAAGTTACAACCCAATGCTTCTCATATCGTATCAACATTCACAATAAAAGTAACATTTGACTTCTGAACATTCTACTGGCCTGTAAATCACTGTACTGTACCGATATTACTTAACTTGCCGAGGGAACTAGCTTTACATACCTTATCCTTGAACTATTCGTCTGTCGGACGAGGCTCGGCCGGTACTTCAACTGTTTTCTCCCAACTGCATTCATAAATATGTCAATCAATACTAAATACAACTTTATTTTAAAAGGCAACGTCACTTTCGATATAGTTTATAGCCTAAACTTAGGCTTATCGAAAGACGGCCAGAAACTCGCTATTTTTCAGAGGTCCAGAAGGGAGAAATATTCACTTCACAGCTAGGAACACATAGACACTAGTTTAGAGCAATTCCACTTACCTTAGCTCGGTGGCTCGACGATTCGTCGGCCGTATTTTACGAAACTGAATCCGTAGGAATGCTCTCTGCTGCTAAATACCTCCGTATCTAGAGTTAATTTGAGTTTGGGCAACGTTTGGCAGCGTAATCGGACGATAATATATTACCTTCCTTCGTCCCTCTCTGCCCTCTGCGTTTTCTGGAAATTTTCATAAGTTTTTATCATTTAAAATCGAAGTGGGGCTTTATATACTTGGGCCTGGACAAGGCCAACGTGTCACGGAGCCAACGCGGAGGCTCCTCCTCCGTGACACGCTGCCATCGCGGAGGGGCTCTGCCTCGGCTCCTTCCGCGATGGTTCGATAGGCTTCTCGTCCAATCTTTCCCCGGGCCTTTCTCTAGCACGTATGACCTTCAAATATGCTTAACCAACGTGCGAATAGGTCATCTAGATGCCGGGAATTCTACGGGGTATAACAAGGTTGGGTCGGGATTGTTCCTCCATTCATGATAAATAGTAAATAAATTTTTTTTAAAAAAAATTCATTTCAATTGGACAAAAGATCAAATCCCAATCGGGGTGGGGTTTGGAGATGGGGGTGGGACGGGGTGGGGTGATTATAAGGATGAAGAAGAGACAATATGATTTTTTTTTTTTACTCTTATTAAAAAATAATAATTTTTTTATTTTTAAACAGTTTATTTACCTATGAAAATTATTCTTTTAATATTTTAACTAACCAAATACAAATATATATATATATATATATATATATATATATTTACACACCCTATGACTTTCTATCAAAGGGACAGCCATGTGGCATGTTGAAGGAGCTGTCGTTTGCTTCCTTCTAAATATGTTTGTTTAAGCATGTCGTAGCCCTTTTTATTTAAAAATTATTACTCTTGGTACAGGCGTCTTACGCGTATTTCTTATATTAGTAAAAATAAATTTTAAAAATAACATAAATAATATTTTAAAATGTTTGTGTAATAATACAAAAATTTACAAAGAAAATTTTAGATTATAAATTAATAACTGATCATATTTAAGAGTTTGATCTAATCAAATTGTTTTTCTTTCAATTTATTTAAATACTTGCTTCATTGAACAAAAGTGTTGTAGAATCATTTATTTGATTGAAAAATAAAAAAAAATCATTCATTTTTACATGAACACTTAAATGCATGAATTTTATGTATATTTCACGTTACATTATTACCAAATTTGTATTACTATACACTATTAACAGATTAACATTTAATATACATATTATCATTACGAAGACGCATTGAATACAAAGTCGCATAATATATTAAAACATATAGTATAAGTCATTTGTTTAAACAATTAGCACTTAAGAAATCATATTGTAATTTATTACTGGCATGTTTTGGTAATAATAAATTGGTATCATATCAGAAACATATTATGTATTTGTAATTGATCGTTAAGTAATTTTTATGTCACCAAACTAAGAAAGACTCATCAAAATTGGTGAAAATTGAAAACAACCACTAATGCTTGCAAATTAGGGTAGGTTGTATACATCACGCTCTTTGTGGTGCGATTCTTTTTCGGACCCTGTTAACGCAGAATGCTTTGTGCACCTGACTGTTTTTTTCAATTGTATTTTTAAAAGTCCTAAACATAAAATTGTGTTACCTGGGCTCCTATGACTGTATCTGAGCCATCTGGGTTCCTGTAACTGTAGCTGAGCCGTCTCAAGCATAAGGGAAGCTGGTAAGGGTACCAGACTTCAAATGGCTCTAGGGGGCCCAGTATAGTCGCTTGCGACTTCATATGGCCTGAGCACAATATAGCCCCGTAGGCACTTCATCATTATCCTTCGCTCCTTGAGCAGTCTGTATAGCATCTGACAGGCCTAACTTATATTTAGCATTATAAGTAAAATTTTAATTCAACATGTAATTATTTATTAAAAGGCAAAATTTTAATCGCTTTTAAATATCTAAATATTAAAATTTTTAATATATTTCAAATAAGGAAGAATTTAATTAATTTTAAAATTTTAAATATTAAAAAAATAGTTAAATGACTATTTTGTCAAACGTGAACTCTATTTTGAAAAGGTAAAAAAGATAACAATATTTTGCTACAAGGCTCCGTACTTTAAATATTTATTAATAACTTAATTTTAAAATTTTTAGTTTATCTTTTATGAGATGATTTCAGCTCAATTTTTTTTAAATCTATATGCCTAATAAAATACCTTCACATAAGTTGAAACGAAAGAATAGTGTAGATTTAACTAAAGAGATTGAATTACAAGAACACTCGATTAATTGAAAAAACTTAAAGTATATAGCGTTACTATATTTATTTCTTTCTTCGATTATACAACTTTAAAAAAAAGAAGAAGAAGGTGGAGGAGGAATTCAACGTACTAATGCAAAATAAAGTTACACTCTTTGATTTATTTTCTCATACTATGAGTTTAAAATTGTAATAAATAATTAGTTGATTAAATGAAGAAAAGATTGATATAAGTTACTAAAATTGTAATTGGTTTTAAAATCTTAAATGATAGGACTTTTAATTTCACAAATACTATTTATAAATCGTATTCAACAAACATGATTTATAAATAGCATTCGAAAAACACGATTTGTAAATCACATTCTAGACACCCGATTTATAAATCACATTTGACAACCACGTTTTATAATGACAAAATCATTGTAAGTCGATTTATATGAAGTATACAATTTACTTTCAAGAACCTGTACAAGAATAATGTAGTATTTTCTTCTGTCCTTATAGCTCCGGATTACCCTAGGATATAGTCTAACTGTCAAATCCCATTAGGCGATCAACTATGTATATATACATGTCAAATTATAATCGATCATTAATGACTTTAAAAACTCTTTTCTTCTTTCATTCAATTGCCCGGGTCAAGGTCTTTATTAATCGTTATAATTCATGACAACATAGAAATTAACCTCATTATCAAGCGTTGACTGATTCCATCTTGATCAATCATTAATTTTACAAGCATTTAATTATGCTCAATATCCTTTCAACCATTTTCTTAGGGACAAGGGTGTCCGATATCAAAGTATAATAAATAACTTGTTAATTACTATGATAATCTCACGTCAAAGGAAACACTTACATCACATTCTTCAAGATAATATCCTAGAAACAGTTTATGGTAAATTTAAGCATTAGAAATTATCGAATGAGTTCGTTCAATGATCATATCTCCATATGCATCATCTATGCATGTATGTGATTTAGTTAATGAGATCAACTGATCTTTATCTTATAAAGACCATCACATGCATATTAATTTAACCGGATTACTATGTCCTAATTAGTAATCCTACAATCAAAAATGATTTTAAATTAAGTTATAAGAGACGTGACCCTCTCATTATCATAATCTCCATCATGATGTCAAGTTTCAAAACTTAATAAAGGACGTTATCATATTAATCAAATAATTTGATAATGACTATGAAAAAGAATATTAGATTTCATATATTATATTAGATAAAATTCACATAAATATATTCAAATCCATAAATGAAATTGAATCTAGAACATATTAACTATTCTGATCCTGACACTATATGTTCCATTATTATGTCTCTTGGACTATATGTTCCGTTGATTTAATTGAAATTATCTTAGTCTTTTATTACATTGTTGATTTAGCCGTCCAACCGACCAAACCCTATGATTTGATTTAGCCATCCTACTAATTATGATTAGTGTTAATTAGTCGTCCCACCGGCTAATGCCTATATATTACCACAAGCTGTTCGTGGTGACAAGTAATTTATTTTATTTTTATTGTTTCATTATAGATATATGAATTATCCTTATATTTGGTATCGATTTAGATGCTTCTTGATTATGTATTAAAAATTTTGTATATATTCTACTCTTTCTTGTATATTTTGAGTATTTCAATTTTCGCACAATAGCATTGAATTCGATTTTCACTACTCTTTTCTCAATCCCGATTGATGAGAAATAATAATAATAATAACAAAAATAGTACAGTGAACACGTGATCACAAATTTGTAGGAATATATGTTAGAATTTATCCTGAATTTTCTAATTTATTTGAATTCTGCTATAATTGAGTTTTACTTCAAAAAAATTTCTTGGCACAAAAGGTTTTCTTGGTATAAATAAAAGATCTTTTATCTCATACATCACACAATAGCATCCAAAATGTAATCTTTAAAAAGTCTTGTTTAGGGAGAGATTATTTTCTCAATAGTTTTATACTTTATATATTAGTTTTCCAATACGTAAGTCACTTGACCATGTCATATTAAATATTATGCCTCTTTTAGTATAGTTTTATTTGTCATCTAATTTATTGTCCGTCAAGATTTACGATTATTAACTTCCGCATGACGCCCTGCTATTTCGATCCCAACAATACATTGGTATAAAGAATGTACTGTCTAGGCCATACTATTTTCTTCTTCCTTTTGTTAGACTCTTTCCTTTTGGTGTTGTTCTGATGATTACAAAGGGAATGAAAAAGGGTTTAAAAAAAAAAAAATCTACGCAGCGATAAAATTCAATTAAATTTATTCCCGACACATTAAAAATAATTAAAAAATATCCTCTTTTCATTTATTGGATCAAATTTCTCTCCGACGTTATTTGCAAACTTAAAATTTTTTCCTCTACTAACGACACAATCATATGATGTTGAATTTAATTATAATCTTTATGAATTGGTTCATATAATATTATGACTCAACTTATCTATAAACCAATATAATCCAACTCAAACCCCATTTTAAATTAGTACAGCTAAGCAATAAAATAATTATTTTTTATCTCCCTTTTCAAATTAATTTATGTACTAATAACTAAGGAAAAGAGTGATAAACAAATTTAAATGAAGTGAGTATTCTAATGTATGATTCCCGTATTGTTTCCAAGAATACTAGAAAGTGATCACATGAATTGCTTTTAATTATCTGGGTGAAATTTTTATAATCTTGATCGTATTTACAAGATCTATTGATCTTTTATGTGCATGAGCAAAAATAAAGATAAGTTTTTAAAGTTATTGATACAGTAACTAATTGAAAATGAGAGGTGAAAAAAATATTTTTATCGTTTAGCTGCATTAATTTAAAATGAACTTTGTGTTAGACAGAATCATGAATGAATTGAGTCTTTTTGGGTTTGCCAGAGTTTTATGTGAACCAATAAATAATGATCACATATTTAACTAAAATATCATATAATTTTGTTGTTAATGGAATAATAACTTTAAGTCTGAAAATAATGTTAAAGATAAATTAAATTTAATTTAATTTAATGAGTGAAAGGATGATATATTTGACCTTCTTCCCTAAAAGAAAAAATGTAAGATTATGAATGTGTTTAGTACGAAGAAAAACGAAAATATTTTTCAAAAAAGTATTTAAAATTATAAAAAAATAAATATTTTTTAAATTTATTTTTTTGTGTTTGATATATAAATATAAAATATTATTTAAAATATATAATAAAATTATAAAAATAATATAGAAACTAGGGTGAAAATAGGAAGATGAATATTGTAGATGGGGGCGAGGAAAGATAGGAGGTTGGGGTGGGCTGAGTCGGAATTACTCCTCCATTCACAACAAATAATAAATAAAATATTCTCTTTAAAAAAAAGTCATTTCATCTTGACGAAAGACCAACTCCTAATTGAAGTGAGGTGGGGAATTATAAAAAAGGGGATGGATAAGTACAAGAATAAGGAAAAGACAATATAATTCTTTTTTAAAATTATTTTTTTATTTTAAAATAATTTATTTATTTATCAAATTATTTTTAAAAATTTTAACTAATTAAAATTTTTTTATATATATATATATATATATATATTTTTTTTTTTTTCAAAAAATATTTTTCTTCCGACTTTACCCCGTAACTTTTTATCAAAGGCAGCCACGTGGAATATTGAAGGAGCTGTCGTCTGCGCTACTATAGCATAGTCATGGGCTTAAATAATTTGCTTCCTTCTACATATGTTCAAGCATGTCGTGGCCTTTCTTTAAAAAGAAAAATTATTATCACCTATCCTATCTATTTGAAAAAAAATAAAAGAAATGATTTATTTATAATAACTTATAAATTAAATTAAAAATAATTCTTTTAGATTTTTATATTTAAAAATCTCTTAATAAAATAGATATAAAACTATTTTTTTTATTATAAAGAATTATAAAATCAAATTTCCTACGAAATATTTGCAATTAATTGAACAAGTAATTAATGTTTGTCCTTTGATATCATTCAATAAATCAGCGGTCGGCAGGGACAGATATAGTGTTAATGTTATGGGTTTATTTTTTCTCAGATTTTGTATATTTATTAAAAATTTCATAAAACAAGTATAAATAGTAAATTTTAAACTCAATAAATTAAGTAGGTCATAATAAAATTAGAAATTTAAAATTATAAAATTTAAATTTTGCATTCGTTTTTAACAGTTGCGTGTAATTTATCTATGTTCCTGGGGGGACTCGTGCAATTAACATTACTCGAATAAAAAGAAGATGACAGGCTTTAATTTTTTTTTTATTAAATTATCCTTATTAATGATATTTTAGAAATTTAAATTTAACTACTAGTTTAATTTAGTTTGAGAAAGGATAAAAAAGTTTTAAAAATTAATTCTCTCCTAATTTATTAAAAGGAACAAACAAAAATAAATGTTTACATTCAATATACCGAATAACATAACAAGTAAAAAGGGAAAGGAGGAAGTAATACCTAATAAGATAAAATAGGATAGTATATATAACCTATAGAATTTTAGATATAAAGAGAATAATTAATGAAAAAGAAATTGATGATTAAAAAAAAATAACGAATAGAATTATAGATACAAAAAATTTGTGTGAGGTCTAATATCATGAATAACTATAGGCTGTTTAGATACTGACTGCAAAATCTATTGATTAAGTCTTATAACTAACAATATCTTTGATTATTCCCTAAGAATCATTAAAAATATAGACGTATTATAATTAGTCTTGAGGTTTGCATTAATTTTAGAGTGAATGGTAGAAAATATACTTAAAATATTTTTATTTTTTGAGTTTCATATCTGAATTATCACTAAATGTTTACGAAATACACGTCAATAATCAGTTGTTCTTTTTTTCCTATTTGAACAATGGTGATATTTTAGGTAGGAAAAGGGAACAACTAATAGTTGGTGTATATTTTAGTAAATATTTGGTGCTAATTCATGTAGGAAAAATGAACACGTGATAGTTCAGATAGAAAACTCAAAAAAACGTGATAGTTCAAATATATTTTTGACCATTAACTTTTTATTTTATCCATATTAAATTAGATAGTCAAGAAAATGATAGAATGAAATAAAACATGATTAAATGTCGAATAGTTAATCTTATGTGTATGGAGTATGTGTATAAATATTAATTTTATATGTATTCAATTAGATAGACAAGAAAGCGATATAATGAAATAGAGCATGATTAGATGTCGAATTATTAATCTTAATGTGTATGGAGTGTGTGTAATATATATACAACAACAACATATTCAATATAATCCCACAAAGTGGAGTTTGGGAAGAGTAGAGTGTACGAAGACCTTATCTCTACCTCAGAGGCAGAGAGGCTGTATATATATATATATATATATATATATATATATAGAGAGAGAGAGAGAGAGAGAGAGAATCAATATGTGAATCCATAGTCCTACCTATAGATATGTGGAGAAGTTATTTTCTAACGCTTTATAAATTTGTTAAGCAGTTGTTGAATAATAAATCGGTAACCTGAAAAAGAGTAATAGAACACTCTCTTCCCCCATTGACCAGCTAATGTGCTACGATGATCGACTCGTAAGCAATTCAAATTTTTTAGCTCCGAGTTCCATTCTAGATGTCACTTACTTATAAATAATATTTTACTTCACAATGCAGTCCATCTATATAGTAGAATTGAAACCGGGTAAAAGAAAAGGCTCTTCTCATTGTATTATATAGATTTTAGCTTAACCTTTATTTCTAACTAAGAATTCAATCCAGGACATAATTTGAGACTTGAAAATCACATGTTACAACTGTGTTAGATTAATATACATTAACCTTGTATATTACTTATTAATTCTTAAGATAAATTAGCAAAATATAATTATTCTATATATATATGTCCTATTGTGTTGGATCTTTTCAAACATGAAGAAAGTTTAGAGTTGAGACGTACCAATACATTTTGCAACCAATGGACACAATAATTGAAACAAACTAATTGCAAACAGTTAATTTGTTGGCATTAAAGCGCCTAATTGTCAACTCTCCATTTGAAGAAAACATGATAGATAGCAACTTCTCTCCTAGATTTTGAAATTTTGCCTATAGTAAATGTACCTAATCCTTGTTGATCAAGATGAGATGAATGTATATGAATGACAAGTTGATGATGTGACAAAGTATTGCCATGTTCACTTTATATGGACTTATTCAAAAAGAATGATGTATTTCTATATTTAAAAATAATTTATCTTAAATTTTTTAATTTTATCTTAATGATGATTTTTTATGGTCACATAAATATTATGATATATTTAAAAGCTCAGATCAGGAGTTTTAAAAGTCTTATAATTGTATATACGAATGATATGACTAGTGCTGACAAAATAAATTCATATTCTGATAACCCGCCCAACCCGTCCATATTTTAGTGGGTTGTATGAGTGACCTTTTAGATGGGTAAAATATGGGTTTAAGCCCATATTCAACCTATAGAAATATGGGTATTCATGGGTAAAATATTGGTTAACTTAATTGGTTAAGCTTCCAAATTTTATTCATTCAAAATTCATGATATCACAAAAATGCTCTCTATAGTTGATCAAAAGTCGGTCGGGATCAGGATTGGGAGTTGGTGTTAAGATTCAGATCTAAGGTCGGTGTTAAGAGTTGGGTATTGAGTCAATGTTAGAATTTAGGGTCAAAAGTCATGGTTGGAGATCGGGATCGAGGTTGAGTGTAGAGAGTGAGGGTCAGGCATCGGGAGTCTAATCTCGGGTCGAGGTCGGGTTCCAAGTTGGGGTCGAAAGTTGGGGTCAGGTGTCAGGGTCGGTTTCAAGGTTGATATCGGGGTCGAAGTCAAGAGTTGAAGTCGGGAGTCAAAGTCGGAGTCTGGGTTCGAGGTCAAAGTCGAGGTCAGGAGTTGGAGATAGGGGTTGGGGTTGGAGGTTGGGGTCTAGGTCGAGAGTTGAGGTTGTAGGCCAGGGGACGGGGTTGGAGGTTGGGGTTGAGGTAGGGAGTCAGAGCTAGGGTCGGGGTTAGAGTTAGGGGTCGAGGTCGAGAGTTAGAGTCAGGAGTCGAGGTCGGGGGAAGGGGGAAGGGTATTGGGTCGAGGGTAGGGGTAAAGGTCGAGAGTTAAGATTGGAGGTTGAGGTCGGGGGAAGGGTAAGGGTGTTGGAGTTGAAGGTCAGGTTCGAGGTCAAGAGTTAAGATTGGGGGTCGAGGTCGAGGTTAGAGTCCAGGTCGAGGATTGGGGTTGCAGTCGAGGTTAGGGTAGATGATAGGATCGGGGTTTGAGGTCGAGATCGAGAGTTGAGGTTGGGATCAGGGGTTGAGCTCGGGGTCGGGGTTGGAGGTCGAAATCGGGGTCAAGAGTCAAGGTCAGGGTTGGAGGTGGGGTCGAGGTCGAGAGTCAAAGTCGGGGTCCAAGGTTGAGGCCGGAGTTTAAGGTTGGGATTTCAGATCGGGGTCGGGATTGAGAGTTGAGGTCGAGGATCGGGGTTAGTAGTTAGGGTCGAAGGTCGAGAGTTAGGCTAGGGTCAGGGTCATGGTCGGGATTGATATAGGGATCGGGGGTCGGGATCAAGGTTGAGGTCGGGAGTTGAGATCAGGATCAAAGGCAGGTTTCGAGTCGAGGACGAGACTTGGGTCCTAGGTTGAGGTCGTCAGAGAGTTCGGGAGTCAAGATCGGGGGTTGGTAGTCGGGTCCCCAGTCGAGGCCGGGGTCAATATCGGTAGTCGAGGTTGATATTGGGAGTTGGGAGTCAGGACTTTGAAAAATATTTTGCTAACTTTAAGTAGGAAAGTCATTTTTTTTAAATTCGAGGAAAATAAGTCAATTTGCAAAAATAAAAATTCAAAACATTTAAATTATTCAAAACATTTAAATTAACTAAACATGAGAAAATTGAAAAATCTTTTTCTTTATACGAAACACACCTTTATAAGTGATTTATAAATATTTTAAATTATGTATTAGTATTGATATTTCTTAAAATCAATTAAGCACGTTTTACTCTTACATTTCAAATTTTTTTATTTTGAAATTCAGTGATAAATATTATTTTTCTTATTATTACGTATTTTTTTAATATTGAAAAGTTATAGAAAATTTTTTATGACTTTTATGATACAATAAAACTAAATAAAATATTTTTAACATTTCTCACTTTAAAACAACTAAAGTATTTTATGATATTGAATTCTAAAATAGAGTACTATTTGCTCATGAAAATATGGATAAATATGGGTAAACATGTCTTTTACCCAACCCATTTTTACCTATATGAAATATGGGTGGGTAGAAATATTATCCATTTTATGTTGACTTATTTTCAACCCGCCCAAATTTAATCCAACCCACCCATTTGCCACCACTAGATATGACATATTTAAGATCACATATTTTAATAATCTTGTTATCTTTTTTCTTTTCAAAAACTCTGTTGTAAGTTAAATAGGATCATTGCTTTTTCTTTTTTACTTGTTAATATTTAAATGCTAGAGGCAGATGAAGTGTTGTGCCTCTGAATTTATCTGAATCTAATATTTTTGATGTGCAACTGTAAATTTATGTATACAGATACACTAAAATTACAACAAAAGATAAATTTAAACAAACAATTTTAAAAATATAATAAATTTAATGCTAAGACATTATAAATTAAATCTATATATAAAGCTTAAATGCTAAATTTATTAGGTAGGTAACATCCTTTAGGCGAAAAATTAGTTAGTATGGTGAGGCAATGACTTAATGAATGCTAGTTCGATCCACTGCAAATAGGGGATACCTTCTTTTCTTTCAATGTCTATTATCTGTGGATATTTTGGCCTAATCCCCTCACACTTACATCCTTCTTTCTTTTATTTAATACAACTCAACAAGAATCTCATGCATTCTTGTTCTTTAAACCCCCCCTCCTCCCCCCAACCTCCCCTCAAAAAAAAAATATTATTTCATTGTTATTTTAAATGAATGGATTGGATTAAATGTGGACAAAAAAAAATGAGTCAAAGCAATAAAAATATCATAATGTCATATCCCTAAATAGGAGTGGGATGTGATTGGCGCCCGACATAAGCTATCCGTTGAGTGAATCCTAAACTAATTTGGGTCGCGTGAAATTTTAATACTAAACTCAATATCATAAATACCATCAAGTGTAGTGAAACTTAAATAACTGCAAACCACAACAATATACCTAGTGAAAGTTCATAAATAGGGTTTGGAGAAGATGGAGTGTATGCAGTCTTATTCCTACATCATGAGAGTAGAGAAGTTGTTTACAATATACTACTAACTTAAGTAAATCAAATCAACCAAGTAGAAAAAGAAAATACAATAAAAAATAGCAGTAGCAAAAATCAATTAATATGAAAACCGAGGGAAAGGAAATAACAGGTAGTAGTAAAATCAAAGTCTAAGAAAGTAAGAAAATAAAAAAAAATAATAGTACCACTAGTAAGGGAAACTTGACAGCGTGTGACTACGGACTAACCTTCTACCCTAATCTTCGATCTCCATATCCTCCTATTTAGGGTCATGTCCTCATTAAGTTGTATGTGTGTCGTCTTGTCTAATCACCTCTCCCAAATACTTCTTCAGCCTATCTCTACCCCTCCTCAGGCCCACCATAGCCAACCTCTCATATCTTCTCACTGGGGCATCTGGGCATCTCCTTTTCACATACCCTTACTATCTTTGTCTCGCTCCTGTCATCTTATCCACCATGGAGGCCACTTTCACCTTATCCCAAATATCTTTTTTTCTAATCCTATCTTACCTCGTATGCCCACACATTCATATTAACATCCTAATTTTTGCTACTTTTATCTTCTAGATATGCGATTTCTTGATTGACCAACACTCCGCCCGTACAACATAACTGATATAAGAAACTAAAATAATTGAAATTGAATAAATCAATTATTTGATAATTGTTTTACGTGATTCTAATGTATCTAAACTATGTGACATATTGGACTAAGTCATGAACCAATAATAAGAATCATCTACGTCTTTAACACCTATCACACAATATAGAAGGATAAACAGTCTAAATACCTTTGAATGATACCTAGTAAGTCTTGACCCATTAATGGAGGACAAGACTGGGCATAATATAATAAAATACAAGAAATAAAGCAGGCAATTCACATAATTAATTGTCACGACTCAAAATTTTATCAAGTTGTGAGGGCACCTACCCTTTCCCGCGGGCCAATCTCATTCATTACAAACTATTTAAAACAAGTAAAAAGGGAAATTCAATTACAAAATAATTAAATCAAACGTCTGAAATCCTAAGTTATAACATATGCAAAAATAGAAACTACCTCGAAGACTAGTGACACAAGTACAAGAGTGAATAAGATTCAAATATACATGTCTAATGCTACAAAACGTTGTCTGAGATGAAGAAAGACAATAAATATAAAAATAGAGCTAAAATTCAGTATTGCCGAAGCTAAGCAACTCATCCTGAACTCCGAAAAGTCTACTCAAAGTTCGATGATAACTCAAATGCCACTCGAACATGGAACTAAACCCACACAAAAAATGTGCAGCAAGTATAGAATGAGTACGAAAAAACACGTGTACTCAACAGTATTGTCAATTGACCCTTTATAAAAGTGATTGCGAGGGTAGGTCCTAACACTGCTTTCGTAAAAAATAATTAGTAAGATTATAATAAAATTTAACAAAGGAAATTCAACAATCAATGACAATTATAATAAAAAGAGATGTAAGATATTTGAATTCAACCAAGTAGTAGAGTATATCCCAACTGCCTCAAGAATAGCACACCGACTTTTTTAATCATCTCAACCAAAAAGGGAGAAAAAGAAGTCACGTTAACACACTACTTTTACTCTTTCACACTCAAAATTAATATGTAATATAATGAGGATGAAATAAAACTCAATATAATGCATATGCTATGTATAAACCTGCTTCTTCCATCAAATAGTTGGGATCCAAGGAGACCCACGAGGTCCATATACCCATTCAAAATAATTTTTCATTGGGCACGCAACTCCTCGTTTGGAACCGTTTTCGATCATACATGGATCCTCTCATCTGGAACCATTTCCCATCAAACATGTAAACTCTGATCTGTAATAATTTTTCATTGGACATGCATCACTCCTCACCAGATATAGATAATATTTCATCCTGCAAATTATATCAACGATAGCATAAATGATATCAAAAGTACAAAACATCTCAATTTCACATAAATATCCGGATTGACGCATGAAATAAGATCAAATAAGCACAATGATTTTCAACAAAGTGATGGCTAATTAAAATAGCATTTCGACGTCATCAATATCATGAAACAAGTCTAATTCAAGCCAAATTAGGACATCAAGATAACATAATACCTCAAACTAAGCTAGACATTCACACAAAATAACTAAAAAGTCATTTCATTCCTATACAAGTCACCTAGTACCTGCATAAGTGCTTCTCATCTTACTTATATGGGATTTTATTTTGATCCATTATCCTATAATTCAATGATCAAATAATTTTAACACTTCATTAAGAGTCAAGAAAGTCTTATTTTGCCTTAGTCGCAGCGTAAACCGTCAAATTATTAACTTGCCTTTTAATAATGTCTCTGAATGGTCTCAATTTGATCAAGTATGAAATCTATATAAGAATATGAGTCCGTAGATACTCATATTGCTATACTTCTATCCTGGTTCCAAAAGGTCAATCTAAAAATCAACTTCAAGTCTCCAAGATCAAAATAGTATATTGACATCAAAATCAGATTACCCATAAGGTCAGAAGCTTATATATTAAAATAATTGAAAGACAATCACTAATCGATCCCCTTATCAAAGAATTACCATTATTGAAGTCTAGGTATAAGTAAAAATCCCAATTTCTAACCACTTTTATAGGTTAAAAATAAGAAATAAACATGTAATTAGCGAGAAAAATCAAAGACGAGGTTAGAATCTTACCCCCAAGATCAAATCGAGCAATACCCCTTCGAAATATCCAAATTTGAGCTCCTAAACTCCCAAAATTAATTTTAGAACAATGAACATGAATTAGAAATTTTAGTTATTGCTCACACTTAGTCATTTATGTAGAAACAAAAATTTCATATCATCTGTGGTCCTGAAGGGGAATAATGCAAAAGCAAGGTCAGTTAACCCATGTCAACTTCATCGAAGCGATTGAATTATCGCCAGTATGGGCTAACAGAAGTGTAAAAAATCATACAAGTGCAGTCCATGATGATGTCAACAAGCTCCGTAGAGGAGGCTCTTTAGGAGTGGACAGTTCATCGTAGAAGCATGGCCACCCTAGCTTTGACCACTTTTGCAGAAGCGCATCCATGCTCATTGAGGCGTCTTCACATATGCGGAGGGAAAGGTTCATGTGCGATGGCCCTGACCATTTTTATAAAAACGGATCCATACTTATAGAACCAGCAGAACACTTCATAACCCTACAAACATAAAAGACCTCATTTATATTCTCACCGACTCATCTGATGAAAAAATCCATGAACAGAAGAAAGAAAGCTCAAATAATGAAAGTAAATGGAGATCTCAAACTCTCAAAATAGAATTCGAGAAAGAAATTCAAAATAGAGTCCTCTGATACTTTTGGATCTGAAGATATACAGTTATTTTGGGGGTCAAGTGACAAGGAAAATTTTTCTCTCTTTAAAAAATGTCTCTCTTCCTCTAAAAGGGTCATCAATCTGGATTAGTCAGCAGAAGGAATCTAAGTGTTATTAAGGGTGTCAAATGGGTAGGTTGACCTGAAATTGAGCAAGTTAAAATGGATTGAGTTAACAAATAAGTTAGACTAAAATCAGCCCAAAAGCCACTTGGACTGAAATGGGATAATAATGGGCTGGTTCATAACCCTCCCAATTTGACTCAATTTTTTTGAAAGGTCCACCTTTACCTTACCCCACCTTTTAGTCAAGTCCATCCCTCTCCTACCCCGACCCTAACACAAAATTAGACATTGACTCGAGACTCAAGCCTCGATCCTTGTCCTCAAGTTCAAGAGTTAAGTCCTAAACCTAATATGAGACTTGAGAATCAAGCCTCAATCAAAAACTCGGGACATGAGATCAGAGACCAATAAAAAAATCAGTACCCAACCCCAATCCGACACTACTAAAAATGAAAAAAATAATCACTAAAGGTTGGTATTTATTCTCTTTAAATATATTTTTGTGAAAAAGAGTAGATCTCTAGAGGTCATTTTTTAAATTTTTTTCTTTTTGCAAAATCAACCTGAAGGTCGACTTTTTTGCAAGAAAAAAAATACCTTGCAAAAATAATTATATCTTAAAGAAATCAATCTCAAGAGGCTGGTTTACATTTTTTAATTTTTTGACGCTAAGAAAACAAACCTTTAAAAGTCGTCATTATTAAAAAAAATAAAAATATACTTTTATAATATCGACCTCTGTAAGGTGTGTTTGTATTTTCTCAATCTAGTTTGAAAGTTTTTTAGTAATGCGAGACATAAACCTAACCTAGAACTCGAGACTAGTCGGACCACAATCTGGGACTAAATCCCCCACCCATAAAAAATGAAAGTAAATCTCAAGTAGTAAATACAAAGTAAAGTTAATCTTAAATAGGAGTTAGAGTTGGGCTAAATTGAAGATCCCTTAAAAATGAATTATATTGTGCTGGGCTAAAATCAGCTCAATATGAAATTATCTTGTGCCCAATTCATAAAATATTGGGCAGATTAGGTGAGGCATTAATTTTGGGCCAGACTTGACACCTATAACTATGATGTAAGTTTTTTTTTTTCAAGATTTAGAAATTACCTCTTATATTTTGACTCTGTGATAATGAAGTTTTTTAGGAACCAGTTGTTACACCCCATAGAATTTTCGGCACCTAAATGACCTATTCGCACGTTGGTTAAGCATATTTGAAGGCCATACGTGTTGGAGAAAGGCCCGGGAAAGGATCAGACAAGAAACCTGTCGAACCATCGAGGAAGGAGCCGAGGCAGAGCCCCTCCGCGATAGCAGCGTGTCACGGAGGAGAGGCCTCCGCGTTGGCTCCGTGACACGTTGGCCTTGCCCAGGAAACAGAGAGAGAAATCAGAGAAAGGAGAAGAACGAAGGAGGGATTATAATTTTCAACCGATTAAGCTGCTAAACATTGTCCAAATGCAAATTAACTCCAGATACTGAGGTATTTAGCAGCAAAGAGCATTCCTACGGATTCAGTTTCGTAAAATACGGCCGACGAATCGTCGAGCCACCGAGCTAAGGTAAGTGGAATTGCTCTAAATTAGTGTCTATGTGTTCCTAGCTGTGAAGTGAATATTTCTCCCTTCTGGACCTCTGAAAAATAGCGAGTTTTTGGCCATCTTTTGATAAGCCTAAGTTTAGGCTATAAACTATATCGAAAGTGACGTTGCCTTTTAAAATAAAGTTGTATTTAGTATTAATTGACATATTTATGAATGCAGTTGGGAGAAAATAGTTGAAGTATCGGCCGAGTCTCGTCCGACAGACGAATAATTCAAGGATAAGGTATGTAAAGCTAGTTCCCTCGGCAAGTTAGTAATCTCGGGACAGTACAATAATTTAAAGGCCAGTAGAATGTTCAGAAGTCATGTGTTATGTTTATTACGAATGTTGGTACGATATTAGAAGCATCATGTTATATTTAGCGCGAAACTTGTTAACACGATATAGATTCTAATATAAGTGTTAGGAACTGCACAACATGCTCAGTATGTGATGTGACACAGAATGTTAGGATATCATTGTATTCAATTGAAACCCAGTAAAGCAATGTAATATCTATAAGATATCTCAGAAATAGCACGATAAGCTAAAGTGAAGCTAGAAAGCATATTAGAACTAGTAAATCATGTTACTATAGAAACTCAGTATACAACATGGTTTTCAGCAGAAATACTATATCCTGTTCAGTATTAGCCCCAGAACAGTCTGGCAGGAGACTATATTCATATATATACATATTTACCAGCCTCAGCACGTATTAAATACGTACAGATTACTATCACTAGTTCAACATATAATATATATGAGACTTTACCCCTATTAGCCTCAGCATGTGAGATATGCAGACAGTATTACTAGTTGAGACCGTTGTGTTGTTTGGGGTTGGATTACCTAGCATCCATGACCACCCAGGGTTAATAGCTGTATCGACTCGTCCGCCAGAGAACGAGGATACGTCGCTCTACGGAGTGGCATGCCGTCCCATGGGGGACGAAGATGGGATGCCAGTTTTCCCCATATTGTGCCTTGGTCGGCCCTTATACACCCCCGTCGAGCGGATACGCCCGGGGTGTTGGTTCAGGAGTCCTCCGAACTCAGGTACAGTTATAGTCAGGGGCTCAGCGAGCCCAAGTGCATACCCAGGGGACCGGCAGGATGCTTACAGTGTTATAGGAGATGGGATGACCGGGGTAAGGGTATAGATTCTGTGCTGGTTGTACCTCCCGGCTTATGGGGGCCGGGTAAGGTTTGTGTGTGCTATGTATGTTATGATATGTTATACTGTGTTACAGTAGATACGGGCAGATCGACAGTAGAACGATAAATACTCAAGTATGACTCCTACTCCTTCCAGTATGATTAAGAGAAGCTATGACTTACATTATCAGACAGTTAATCTATTCCTTCTACTTCAGTTTCATCAGTTATATTATTGTTTCCAGATATTTCGTTCAGTTATTGCTTTACATACTCAGTACCAGCGGTACTGACGCCCGGTGGGGTGCTGTATTACTTGCCTGCAGGTACTCATAGACGAGCAGGCGATACCACGTGATTCCTGTCAGTGATCAAGTATTCAGCTCCTGTCATCCGGAGACTGAATTCCAGAGGTGTATTTCATTTCCTTTTTGCTGTATAGTACGGGTAGGTCGGGGCCCTGTCCCGATCATTTCTATTGCTATTCCTAGAGGCTTGCAGTCTATATATATTTCCCTGTGGTCAGGTGAGCCGGTCGTGTGGGGCCGTGCAGTTGTTTAGTTGTTGGTACTTCTGTTTCTTTCATGTTGGCCGTGTGGGGCCATAGTTTGACAGTAGTGGTGACCTTGCCGGTCACATAACTTCCTAACATTCTATGATTAAGTTACAGATAACTAGACAGCATGGTGGCCTTGTCGGCCCGTATAGGTTTCCCTGAATTGATATGTTTCTGGTCAGCTGTTAGTACAGGTACAGGAGGCTATAGGCCAATGGGCCGGGGGATGTGTTTACAGCCGTTATATAGCCCTTTGTTTCCAGAAATTTGAGTTAGAGCCAGCCAGGCACCAGATGTGCCCAGGCTTAGCAGTCCAGCAGTACAGGTCCTAATGGGGCACCAGGTGCCAGTCATACCCCCCAAGGCGGGGTGTGACAAACTTGGTATCAGAGCAGGTCGTATCCCAGGGAGTCTGCAAGTCGTGCTAAGTAGAGTCCTGCCCATGGATGTGTTGTGCACCACATACTATGGGTAGGAGGCTGCAAGGCATGATAGGATGGTTGTCTTTCATTCTTATTCAGTCGTGCTGTAGAGCGGTACAATATAGGGTTGAGTCCCTAAAGACTTACTATAATCATTGATTACAGATAATGTCAGACGAGCGACATCCTATCACAGGCCGGAGCTTAGATATTGCAGCAGGGAAAGGCACCAGCAGGATGCCTCCCCCTCGTTTAGAAACAGCCCGATCAGAGGGCACTACAGAGGCATCGTCCCAGCCTCCTCAGCAGTCTCCACCACGTCAGGAGCCACTTGGGGCGACATTACCTTCAGCAGTCCCTGTACCGACACCTTCTGACCAGGAGGTTAGGAGTGCTGTAGTTATGTTAGCACAAATGATGGCTGCTCAGTGTCAGCCAATGCCGTCTACAGTTGCAGAGTTATCAGGAGGGCCCGGTAGTTCGAGGGTCCGAGAGTTCTTAGCCTTGAATCCCCCACAGTTTACAGGTATGGACCGGACAGAGGTCCCTCAGGATTTTCTGAATCAAATGCAGAGAATCTTCAGGGTTATGCATGCCACGCCTACCGAATCAGTTGAGTTGGCAGCATTCCGGTTACAAGATATCGCTGTGTTATGGTATGAAAGCTGGGAAAGGTCCCGAGGGAGAGATGTTTCCCCTCCCACCTGGTCCAGCTTTTTAGGGGCCTTTCTGGATCACTATTTGCCACGGGAAATTCGACAGGCTCGGGTAGACCAGTTCCTACATCTGGAGCAGGGCGCCATGAGTGTTCGGGAATATTCCTTGCGGTTTGATTCTCTGGTTCGATATGCACCGGCCTTTGTTGATACCATAGCATCCAGAGTGCACCGTTTTATTATGGGGTTGAATCCAAAATATGCTGAGACTTGTATTACGGGCACACTGCGAGAGGACATGGACATTGCTCAAATTCAGGCATTTGCCTAGAATATTGAGGGCATCAGACAGCGACATCGGGAGATCAGAAGGGTCAATCAGGAAAAGCGTCGCCGGGACAGGCCAGTTGAGTTATAGAGGAAGGCCCGGCGAGGACCCAGGCCACGATTGTCAGACAGGCCGCCCAGGCCACCGCCTCCGCCACAGTCGCAGGGGGGTATATTCAGCCGCAGGGGGCAGTCAGAGACTGGTAGAGGCTCGCAGATGGCAGATTTACCATTACAGAGGAGGGCGGGGCAGAGTAGGTATACCCTACCACTTTGCCCTATATGCAGTCGACGCCATCCTGGAGCATGCAGGTATGGTTCCACCGCATGTTATATTTGTGGCCAAGAAGGCCATTTGATGAGAGATTGCCCAGCCATAGGCCGAGAGGACCGAGATAGACAAGATAGGGCATCTGCAGGGTCACGAGCCACAGCATCCTCGACTGGCCTCAGGCCCTCAGTTTCAGCAGGCAGGGGTCGGGGCAGATCAGGGGCCTCCAGTACAGGTGTGGGTCCAAGCCGCACATATGCTTTACCAGGGAGGCAAGATTCGGAAGCGTCGCCTGTTGTTGTGACAGGTATGCTAACTATCTGCTCACACCCTGCTTATGTGTTGATTGATCCAGGGTCTACTTTGTCCTACATTACTCCATTTGTGGCACGAAAGTTTAGTATTACACCAGAATTATTGCAGCAGCCCTTTCTAGTATCCACGCCCGTCGGTGACTCTATCACAGCTAGCCGAATATACCGCGGGTGTACAGTAGAGGTTGCTGACCGTCAGACCACAGTAGATCTGGTCGAGTTAGAAATGATAGACTTCGATGCCATAATGGGTATGGACTGGTTAGTACCGTGTTTTGCCAACGTTGAATGTTGGACCAAGACGGTCTGATTCCACTTCCCGGGAGAAGCAGTGCGAGAGTGGAAGGGCAGCACCGCTACGCCAAAATGTAGGTTTATTTCCTACCTTCAGACGAGAAAGTTGATATCTAAGGGATGTATTTACCATCTGGTCAGAGTCCAGGATGTCCAAGCAGAATCTCCGACAATCCAGTCTGTTCCAGTGGTGAATGAATTCCTTGATGTGTTTCCTGATGAGTTACTTGGTATTCCCCCAGAAAGGGAGATAGATTTTGCTATTGACTTGTTACCAGGCACTCAGCCGATATCGATTCTTCCCTATCGTATGGCTCCTGCAGAACTCAGAGAATTAAAAGAGCAGTTGAAAGATTTATTGGATAAAGGTTTTATCAGGCCGAGTACTTCACCGTGGGGTGCGCCAGTTTTATTCGTGAGAAAGAAAGATGGCTCGCTCCGAATGTGTATAGATTACCGGCAGCTAAACAAAGTTACAGTAAAGAACAAGTACACGCTCCCCAGAATTGATGACTTATTTGATCAGTTGCAGGGAGCCAGATACTTTTCTAAGATTGACTTGCGGTCCGAATATCACCAGGTCCGAGTACGTGAGAGAGATATTCCTAAGACAGCGTTCAGGACTCGATATGGGCATTTTGAATTTCTAGTTATGTCCTTCGGGTTAACGAATGCCCCGACAGTCTTCATGGACCTGATGAACAGTATTTTCAGACCTTTCCTGGACTTGTTCGTAATAGTATTCATTGATGACATTCTGGTGTATTCTCGCTCTGAAGCAGATCACCGGACTCATTTGCGGACAGTGCTCCAGATTCTCAGGGACCGCCAGCTGTATGCTAAATTTTCTAAGTGTGAATTTTGGCTTAAATCAGTGGCCTTCTTAGGGCATATCATCTCAGACGCTGGTATATAGGCAGACAAGCAGAAAATAGAAGCAGTTAAGTCATGGCCTAGGCCTACCACTCCGACTGAAGTTCGTAGCTTTCTGGGGTTGGCAGGATATTACAGGAGGTTCGTTGAAGGGTTCTCGACTATTGCGGCACCTCTAACCAAATTGACACAGAAAGCAGCAAAGTTTCAATGGACAGAGGCATGTGAGCAGAGCTTCCAGGAACTGAAAGACAGATTAACCTCCGCCCCAGTATTAGTATTGCCGGAAGGCACAAAAGGTTATTCAGTCTATTGCGACGCGTCAGGCATCGGGTTAGGTTGTGTGTTGATGCAGCATGGTAGAGTAATTGCATATGCTTCCAGACAGCTGAGGAAACAAGAAAAAAATTACCCTACCCACGACCTGGAACTAGCCGCAGTAATCCACGCCTTAAAAATGTGGAGGCATTACCTGTACGGTGTCCATGTTGATATTTACATGGACCATAAGAGCTTACAGTACATTTTCACTCAGAGGGAGTTGAATCTACGGCAACGCCGCTGGTTGGAGCTGTTAAAAGATTATGATGTGAATATCCTATACCACCCCGGAAAAGTTAATGTGTTAGCAGATGCCCTGAGCCGTAAGTCAATGGGAAGTTTGGTGTATTTGCGACCTGAGAAGCGGAAGTTAGCCAAAGAAATTCATCAGTTAGCTGGTTTAGCCGTTCGAGTAATGGAAACAGAAAATAATAGAGTAGTAATTCAGAATTCTGCTGTGTCATCATTAGTTACAGAGGTAAAAGAACCACAGTACGAGGATCCTGATTTAGTCCAACTCAGAGATAGAATTCAGGAAGGTAAGGAGTCAGATTTCCAAATGACGGAGGATAATGTGCTAAGCTGTAAGGGCCCCATATGTGTCCCGAATGTTTCAGGGCTTCGCGGGCGGATCATGCATGAGGTACATTACGCTCGCTATTCCCTCCATCCAGGAGCGACGAAGATGTACCATGACATCAGAGACATCTACTGGTGGCTAGGTATGAAAGCTGAGATAGCTGAATTTGTATCTAGATGTTCTAACTATCAGTAGGTGAAAACGGAGCACCAGAAACCGGGTGGTTTGACGCAAGATATAATGGTGCCTATGTGGAAATGGGAAATGATAAACATGGATTTTGTAACAAGGTTACCCCGTACCAGACGCAGAAATGATTCTATTTGGGTAATAGTTGAGTGGCTAACAAAATCAGCTCATTTTCTTCCAGTAAAGGCTACCTTCTCGGCTGAGGATTATGCCGAATTATATATCAGAGAAATAGTTAGATTACATGGAGTGCCGGTATCCATCATTTCAGATAGGGGAGCACAATTCACAGCTAGATTCTGGAAGTCATTTCAGAAAGGTTTGGTAATGCAGATTAACTTGAGTACAGCATTCCATCCTCAGACAGATGGGCAGGCTGAACGTACAATTCAGACGCTCGAAGATATGTTGCGAGCGTGTGTGCTAGATTTTGGGGGTAGCTGGGATAAGCATCTTTCGTTGATTGAATTTGCTTATAATAACAGTTATCATTCAGCTATTCAGATGGCGCCTTTCGAGGCATTATACGGGCGAAAATGCAGGTCGCCGATTGGTTGGTTTGAAATAGGAGAATCAGCATTGATTGGCCCAGACATTGTCCGGCAGTCAGAGGAGAAGATAAAGCTTATCCGAGAACGTTTACTGACTGCTCAGAGCCGCCAGAAGTCTTATGCAGACGTGCGGCGCAGAAATCTAGAATTTGCGGTAAATGACTGGGTATATCTGAAAGTGTCTCCGATGAAAGGGGTAATGAGGTTTGGCAAGAAAGGCAAGCTTAGCCCGAGATTCATTGGGCCATATCAGATTCGGCGAAGAATAGGCCGAGTTGCATACGAATTGAACTTGCCTCCAGAGTTAGCATCTGTTCACCCAGTATTCCATGTCTCTATGTTAAGGAAGTTCGTAGGGGACCCTTCTACAGTAGTTCCAGTTCAGGATGTCCAGGTCACAGAAGAGTTAGCATATGAAGAGGTTCCCGTAGCTATCTTAGACAGACAGATTCGCAGGTTGAGGACTAAAGATGTTGCATCTGTCAAAGTATTGTGGCGTAACAGGAACCGTGAGGAAATGACGTGGGAAGCTGAAGAAGATATGAAAGCCAGATACCCTCACCTATTTCAGGCCTAGTCAGGCGACAGGTATGTCCGTATTATTACTTATGCAATACCTTATAGTTGTATGTGTGTGAACGAAAAAGATTGATACTTAGTAATTGTGTGGATCTTAAAATATTATGCGCAGTGCCTATGTTGGACTTTTCTGCATTTCAGGTTTTTTCTATAGTCCATATTACAGGGGAAACTCTGCCGAAATTTTTCTAGAAAGTAAATAAGTAGTCCTCTAGATCACAATGTACATTCGAGGACGAATGTTCTTAAGGGGGGAGAATGTTACACCCCGTAGAATTCCCAGCACCTAAATGACATATTCGCACGTTGGTTAAGCATATTTGAAGGCCATACGTGTTGGAGGAAGGCCCGGGAAAAGATCGGACGAGAAACCTGTCGAACCATCGCGGAAGGAGCCGAGGCAGAGCCCCTCCGCGATGGCAGCGTGTCACGGAGGAGAGGCCTCCGCGTTGGCTCGGTGACACGTTGGCCTTGTCCAGGCCCAAGTATATAAAGCCCACTTCGGGTTTAAATCATTTAACACTTAAGAAATTTCCAGGAAACAGAGAGAGAAATGAGAGAAAGGAGAAGAACGAAGGAGGGATTATAATTTTCGACCAATTACGCTGCTAAACGTTGTCCAAACGCAAATTAACTCCAGATACTGAGGTATTTAGCAGCAGAGAGCATTCCTACGGATTCAGTTTCGTAAAATACGGCCGACGAATCGTCGAGCCACCGAGCTAAGGTAAGTGAAATTGCTCTAAATTAGTGTCTATGTGTTCCTAGCTGTGAAGTGAATATTTCTCCCTTCTGGACCTCTGAAAAATAGCGAGTTTTTGGCCGTCTTTCGATAAGCCTAAGTTTAGGCTATAAACTATATCGAAAGTGACGTTGCCTTTTAAAATAAAGTTGTATTTAGTATTAATTGACATATTTATGAATGCAGTTGGGAGAAAATAGTTGAAGTACCGGCCGAGTCTCGTTCGACAGACGAATAATTCAAGGATAAGGTATGTAAAGCTAGTTCCCTCGGCAAGTTAGTAATCTCGGGACAATACAATAATTTAAAGGCCAGTAGAATGTTCAGAAGTCATGTGTTATGTTTATTACGAATGTTGGTACGATATTAGAAGCATCATGTTATATTTAGCGCGAAACTTGTTAGCACGATATAGATTCTAATATAAGTGTTAGGAACTGCACAACATGCTCAGTATGTGATGTGACACAGAATGTTAGGATATCATTGTATTCAATTGAAACCCAGTAAAGCAATGTAATATCTATAAGATATCTCAGAAATAGCACGATAAGCTAAAGTGAAGCTAGAAAGCATATTAGAACTAGTAAATCATGTTACTATAGAAGCTCAGTATACAGCATGGTTTTCAGCAGAAATACTATATCCTGTTCAGTATTAGCCCCAGAACAGTCTGGCAGGAGACTATATTCATATATATACATATTTACCAGCCTCAGCACGTATTAAATACGTACAGATTACTATCACTAGTTCAACATATAATATATATGAGACTTTACCCCTATTAGCCTCAGCATGTGAGATATGCAGACAATATTACTAGTTGAGACCGTTGTGTTGTTTGGGGTTGGATTACCTAGCATCCATGACCACCCAGGGTTAATAGCTGTATCGACTCGTCCGCCAGAGGACGAGGATACGTCGCTCTACGGAGTGGCATGCCGTCCGAAAGGGGACGAAGATGGGATGCCAGTTTTCCCCATATTGTGCCTTGGTCGGCCCTTATACACCCCCGTCGAGCGGATACGCCCGGGGTGTTGATTCAGGAGTCCTCCGGACTTAGGTACAGTTATAGTCAGGGGCTCAGCGAGCCCAAGTGCATACCCAGGGGACCGGCAGGATGCTTACAGTGTTATAGGAGATGGGATGACCGGGGTAAGGGTATAGATTCTGTGCTGGTTGTACCTCCCGGCTTATGGGGGCCGGGTAAGGTTTGTGTGTGCTATGTATGTTATGATATGTTATACTGTGTTACAGTAGATACGGGCAGATCGACAGTAGAACGATAAATACTCAAGTATGACTCCTACTCCTTCCAGTATGATTAAGAGAAGCTATGACTTACATTATCAGACAGTTAATCTATTCCTTCTACTTCAGTTTCATCAGTTATATTATTGTTTCCAGATATTTCTTTCAGTTATTGATTTACATACTCAGTACCAGCGGTACTGACGCCCGGTGGGGCGCTGCATTACTTGCCTGCAGGTACTCATAGACGAGCAGGCGATACCACGTGATTCCTGTCAGCGATCAAGTATTCAGCTCCTGTCATCCGGATACTGAATTCCAGAGGTGTATTTCATTTCCTTTTTGCTGTATAGTACGGGTAGGTCGGGGCCCTGTCCCGATCATTTCTATTGCTATTCCTAGAGGCTTGCAGTCTATATATATTTCCCTGTGGTCAGGTGAGCCGGTCGTGTGGGGCCGTGCAGTTGTTTAGTTGTTGGTACTTCTGTTTCTTTCATGTTGGTCGTGTGGGGCCATAGTTTGACAGTAGTGGTGACCTTGCCGGTCACATAACTTCCTAACATTCTATGATTAAGTTACAGATAACTAGACAGCATGGTGGCCTTGTCGGCCCGCATAGGTTTCCCTGAATTGATATGTTTCTGGTCAGCTGTTAGTACAGGTACAAGAGGCTATAGGCCAATGGGCCGGGGGCTGTGTTTACAGCCGTTATATAGCCCTTTGTTTCCAGAAATGTGAGTTAGAGCCAGCCAGGCACCAGATGTGGCCAGGCTTAGCAGTCCAGCAGTACAGGTCCTAATGGGGCACCAGGTGCCAGTCATACCCCCTAAGGCGAGGTGTGACACCAGTAAAAATATTTTGTGCAAATTTGAGGGCCTAAAAGGGCAATGGTGAACTAAAATCTCTGGTTCTGAGAATCATAATAATTGTGAATAACTATTTGTTTAAAAAAAGTCTTTGGGATAAATTGTTATGATAAAAAATTGATTTTATGCATGGTGGTTGGCTTGATAATTTTGCTAGTAACTGGAATCCTGAAAGCGTTCCTTGTTGATCTCTCAGAATACACAGTCAAGGAAGTTACTTCCATCTAAGACAATCATACCTTTTCTAGTATAGGTGTACGTTCTCTCTAATGGATAGTGGAATAAGAAGAATGTCTCTAAAGTGAAAACTGAGCCCGAAATTGAGCACAATCTCCATAAAGAGTCCACTCCTAGTTTGCTGAAAGAAGTTATTAAGATGAAAACAAATTTTGCCACAGTGAAAGGTAGACTATAGAAGATTCAGGAGACTCTTGAGAAGGTGTTATGCTCATCCACAAATACCAGTGTTGATGTTTTTAAGTATACAATAATAATTATTTTCACATTTTAGAATGTTTTTAAGTACTAAGGTTAGAATTGAAAAAATATGGCCAGTTATCTCTTGAATTTTAAAACTAGCAAGTATTTTAAAACAACTATTTTAAGTATACCTAGCAACTAAAATGGAATGGAAGGAGTACTTTTTAGTCAAATGCTAAATGCTAGTGTAGGCCGTGTTTTGGACAAATTTGATTTTGTTGGTTATTTAAGAAATTTGCTTTTATTTTTGTTGTGAGGATTGTTAGTGTCCTCGTTTATGAGTCTCTATTTGTCAAGCCCCGAGTCTACACCCTGGACGTAATACGGTACTTGAAGTCACAAGTGGGCCCAAGACAACCCCATGGTCTATCATTCACTAGCATTCTGAGTAAACATGCACATCGGAGCTTAAAATAATAGCATAAATTATTTAAGAAAAACAAATCTGAAAGTAAAGGTTCCAATCTTTAAATACCCTGAATAAACTGAAAGTCATATCTGTCTGAAAGCCATCTAACTGAGGAGTTGCCGGAACAAGCCCCTAACTAACTCTAAGCCTAAACAAAACCATATTCAAATGAAATAAATAAACAAAGCCCTCGAATGAGGAGGACTCACACTCTGATCATCTGAAATGGAATGCTCTGAAACTGAAGTGACTATCTGTGCTAGACCTGAGAACCTGTAACTGTATCACGAAAGGATATAGCATGGAAAGCATGCGTTAGTACTTTGAATGTACTGAGTAAGTGGGAGAAATATACAGAATATAAAGTCTGAACTGAAAATGACACGCCATGACCAACAGGTAAACTGAATTGAACTACTGATATAATCTGAAATGGTCAAGACGACCCTGTCTGACGGTCAAGGACATGCCCTAAATGTGAAACATTGAATCTGAGATACTGGACTGAATTGAGCTACTTATTCTGATATTAGACTGAACTGACTAGTGGGAGAGTCTATAACCGATATTTAACCATGTGAGCTAGACGTGGATTTCGATGTATACACTTCACCGGTAGGACCCAATATACCTTTTCAGGGTATAAAGGCATGAACTAAGTGATCACAAAAATATATCTGGGGCCAATCAGGCCAAGTAATACTGAAACCTACGCTAGCAACGTAGTTCTGGGAACCTGGGTGCACTGGAACCCCAGCCCGCTCGGTGCTAAGTTTTACTCCCACTGGAACACCTAAACTGAATTACAAAGCTGATAGCTCAAAACTGTGGCCCAAGACTAGTCAGGGAAGAATAATTGCATGTACCCTGAGAGCCTTATTGGACCAAATTCTGAAACTGAATTCTGAGACTGGTTAGAGCGGCTTATCTAGAAGCGTCGTAACAGTCTACGAAACAACTAATAACTGAACTGGGGTCTTGGGGTTGGTCAGAGTTATAACTAAATATCATAACCGCCTAATGGACCAATTAACTGAAATTTGAATTTGGGTCTGAAAATTGGGATGCACCACTGACACCTCGAAAATAAATAGAAGTCAAACTGATCAGTTGACATTTTATTGACAACACTGAGGTTGCTAAAATCTGACTGAGACTATACTGATAGAGTTCTGTGTTCTAATTGGCTAAATTACTAAGCATCTAATAGAGGACTCATTTATGCCAACAACACGGACAACTTCGTAATATAAGGCAAATTTCAAGAATTTTGGAAATTTCATTCAACAGTGCAAAAAGTCATTCTCATTGATGGGATATCTACTACACATATATTAATATATAGGAAATTCTAGAAAAATTCGGCCCGTAGCATTCTTCATTCACTAGAGGAAATTTAATAAGCAAAATTCATAACTCAAAAGTTAGGGATTAGATTCACTTATGTATAAACATAGACAATTTGATAGGAATTTATGGGGATCATATCAATAATATACAAGAACATCATTCTAAGTGAAATCAACGGAAATAACCAGGAAACCTTTTCATACTCGAAAAATTCAGGACTTAAAACTGATAGAAGAAATTGAGGAGGATCTTGGGAACACAAGGTAAGAACAATCCCTTTGCTAAAACCCCACATACCTGGCTAAATTTCTTTAGATAAAGAAGCTTGAATGACTGAAGTTGGTGAGGCACCCTAGACTTCGCTTGAGAGTTCTTGAGAGGAGACTTCGATGATTTCTTGAGATCTGAGAGTGGGAAATGAGGAATGGCCGCTTTTCCCCACAAAAATGTCCGAAATTGTAGCCAAAACGACGCAATTTAGGGCTTGGGAGGATAGAAAATTACTATGTAGACCTTAGAGATTCACTGGAAAAAACTGTCGGGTGTTCCTAACGGGTGACCTAACGACTCGTTACTAGGTCCAACGAGTCGTTGGGTCCTCCCGTCACATTCACTGGAAAATCACTACAGACTCCTGACGAGTCTCATGATTGGAAATGATTCATCGTGTCATCCGTCAGGTGCACTGGTAAGAAGGTTATAATGGTCTGGAAACAAAGGACCTGACGAGTCGTTACTGCCTAAGATGACTCGTAGTGACCTTTCGTCAAGTACACTATATACTTCTCAAATTCTGAAACTTCAGCTTGGCAACGGGCGACTTAACGAGTCGTGCGACCTGATAACGACTCGCGGGGTCATCCGTTGGAAAACACTAACTCACATCTTGGCATCCTTCTCACGGTTGACCTGACAAGTCGTTGGGTCCCTTAACGACCCTTTAGGTTAGTCGTTCTGCAGTTTTCCAGATTTTTCTGATTTATGTCTCGGATATTGATTTTGAGATTCCGGGACATTACAATATCTCCTCCTTGAAAACATTCATCCTCGAATGTTAAAAAACTCATAGCAACCAGAAAGATAACAATCATAGCATTTAAATACTACTAATTCCACTTCAAAACGACTGAAGTGTCTACCTCCATTTTAGAGAATATAACTAAACTGAATTTTCCTTTTCATAAACACAACCAATGTAAGAAAGAAAATTTAGCTACATAAACTGAATTCAACAACTAGTTCAGGTCTTAAAATAAAATTCACATATCAAACTACAATAGAGTCGGTAGAGAACAAGTGTGGGTATTTGGCCCTCATATATGCTTTGGCCTCCCACGTAGCTCCTTCAACTTGCTGATTCTTTCATAAAACCTTGACTGAAGCTACTTCCTTATTCCTCAATCTATGAACCTGACGGTCTAGGATTTGGACTGGTACCTCCTCATAGGTGAGGCTATCTTTGATTGCCACACTATCCAATGGCACCATAGAGGTTGGATCTCCGATACACTTTTTCAAAAGTGATACATTGAAAACTGGATGTACAACTGCTAGTTATGAAGGTAACTCTAGCTCATAGGCCACCTTGCTGATACGGCGTAAAATTCTATAGGGTCCGACATACCTAGGACTGAGTTTCCCCTTCTTTCCAAACCTCATCACCCTTTTCATGGGCAAAATTTTCAGGTATACCCAATCATCAACTGCAAACTCCAACTCTCTTCTCCGCACATCGGCATAAGATTTCTGGCGGCTTTGAGCTATTTTTAACCTTTCTCAGATGAGCTGAACTTTCTACATTGCCTCATGAATCGAGTTTGACCCTATCAAAGTAGCTTCATCGACTTCAAACCATCCTATAGGAGATCTACACCTCCTACCATATAATGCCTCAAATGGGGCCATCTGAATGCTGGATTGATTGTTGTTGTTGTATGCAAATTCGATAAGAGGCATATGGTCATCCCAGTTACCCTTAAAATTGATTGTGCATACTTTTAGAATATCATTTAGAGTCTGAATAGTCTGTTCATCTTTCCCATCTTTCTGCGGGTGAAAAGTTGTACTGAGCTTGCCCTGAGTACCAAGTCCTTTTTGAAAAGACTTTTAGAAATGGGAGGTGAACTGGGTACCCCTGTCTGAAATAATAGCCAATGGCACCCCATGAGGTCTAACCAGCTCCCGAATATAAAGTTTAGCATAATCCTCATCTGAATCTATTGTTTTGAATGGGAGAAAGTGAGCTGACTTGGTCATCGATCTACTACCACCCAAATTGAATCATGTTGCCGGCGAGTCCGCGGCAGACCTGTAATGAAATTCATATATACTTCTTACCACTTCCACATGGGTATACTGATATCTTGAGTCATGCTCCCTGGCCTTTGATGTTCCACCTTGACTTGCTGGTAGTTCAGGCACTTAGCTACAAATTCGGCAATGTCTCTTTTCATGTCATTCCACCAGTAAATACCCTTAAAGTCATGGTACATTTTAGTAGCACCAGGGTGAATATAATACCTTGAGTTGTGTGCCTCCACCAAAATCTACTGTCTCAACTCACCGATATCTGGCACACACAACCTTCCCTGTTTACGAAGCACTCCATCTCCCCCTTGGGAGAAAGCCTCAACTTTTTTTTTGCGAACCGTTTCCTTGAGTTTAAGTAGAACTTGATCTTCATCTTGTCTGGACTTAACTTCAACTACTAAAGATAAATCTGACCCACTTTGTACTACTGCTCCACCTTCGGCTGAGTCTACTAACTGCACCCCTAATGGGGCTAGTCTGTGAACATCCTTTGCTAACTCCCTTTTTCCTCCCTCAAAGTGAGATACACTTCCCACAGATCGCCTGCTTAGGGCATCAGCCACCACGTTGGCCTTTCCCGAGTGATACAGCACACTCATGTCATAATCTTTAAGGAGCTATAACCACCTTTTCTATCGGAGGTTTAGGTCCTTCTAGCTGAACACGTACTAAAGAATCTTGTGATCTGTAAATAAATCTACATGAGCTCTCTACAAATAATGTCTCCATATTTTTAATGCGAATAGCACCGCTGCCAACTCTAAGTCATGAGTTGGATAATTACTCTCGTTAACTTTGAGTTGCCTAGAGGCATAGGCTATCACTGTGCCCTGCTACATCAGAATGCAACCAAGTCCAACTCTAGAGGCGTCACAATATACTACAAATCCATATGTTCCTTCCGGCAGAGTCAAAACTGGAGCGGTAGTTAGTCGAGTCTTTAACTCCTGAAAACTCTTTGCACACTCATCCGACCACTGGAATTTTACCTTCTTCTGAGTTAACTTGGTCAGAGAGGATTCTATGGAGGAGAAAACTTCAACAAACCGACGGTAATAACCTGCTAAGCCAAAGAAACTTCTGATCTCGGTAGGAGAAGTAGGTCTAGGCTAATCCTTTACTGCTGAAATTTTATGAGGATCTACTTGTATCCATTCTCCTGTTACCACATGATCCAAGAATGACACAAACTTTAACCAGAATTCACACTTGCTGAATTTGGTGAATAGTTGGCGATCTCGGAGGGTCTGTAATGCTAGTCTTAGATGATCGGCATGTTCTTCCTCATTTCTGGAGTAAACCAGAATGTCGTCAATAAATACAATGATGAACATATCCAGGTACTGCTTGAAAACCCTATTCATCAAATCCATGAAGGCTTCTGGGGTGTTCATTAACCCAAAGGACATCACCACAAACTCGTAGTGACCATACCAAGTTCTGAATGTTGTCTTCGGTATGTCGCACTCTCTGACCCTTAACTGATGGTATCCTGACCTGAAATCGATCTTGGAGAAACAATTGGATCCTTGAAGCTAGTCGAACAGGTCTTCAATTCTAGGTAGGGGATATTTGTTCTTGACTGTTACTTTGTTCAGCTGACGGTAATCTATCCACATTCTGAGGGTACCATCCTTTTTACGCACGAATAGCACTGGAGTACCCTAGGGAGAGATGTTGGGTCTTATGAAACCCTTATCAACGAGGTCTTTAACTGCTCCTTAAGCTCAGCTGGAGCCATTCTGTAAGGAGGGATGGAGATGGACTGAGTATCTGGAAGGAGATCTATTTCGAAGTCTATTTCCCGTTCAGGGGGAACTCTAGGAAGATCTTCAGGAAATACATCTGGGAACTCGCTGACAACTGGAACTGACTGAATGGTTGGGGTCTCAGATTTAGAATCTTTGACCTGAACCAAATGACATAAACATCCTTTGGAAATGAGTTTATGGGTCTTAAGGATGGAAATAAACCTACCCTTAGGCGCTAAACTGTTGCCCGACCATTCTAAAACTGGATCATTAGGAAATTGGAATTTGACAACTTTAGTTCTGCAAGTAACTGAGGCATAGCAGGAGTGTAACCAATCCATGCTGAGAATAAGGTCGAAGTCGACCATGTCTAGTTCTACCAGATCAGCTGATATGACTTTACTCAAGACTGAGACTGGGCAGTTTTTATACACCCGGCTGGCTCTAACTAACTCGCCAACTGGGATGGAGAATGAGAAGGGTTCTGATAGGACCTATGGACTAATGCCAAACTGGATTGCTACATAAGGAGTTACAAATGAAAGAGTATCTTTTGGATCTAGGAGGGCATACACATCTCGGTGAAAGAGACGTAACATACCAATAACTACGTCAGGTGAGCTTTCCTGATCCTGATGAGAAAAGAGAGCATAAAAATGATTCTGGCGTTGACCGCCATCTATACTTGATGGGTTGGCCTGCTGGAGCTGATGAGGTAGTGGCTTATGATCTCCCTCGCCCTACTGATGGGCACTCTCTAAGACTATGTCCAAGTTGTCCACACTCAAAGCAGCCCTCTCGTCCCTGAAGGCATTCTCCTGGGTGATTCCTACCACACTTGGAATAAGCTGGATACTTGTTTCTTGTACTGTGGGCCTGAGACTGAGTGTCAGAAGACCCATCCCTCCGATCTTGGCGGGACTGAAAGGTTGGTGCGCTGGCTTAGTTAGGTGTTGGGGCCCTCTGCTGTTGTTGCTGTTGTTGCTGTTGTGGGCAGCTACCACCGCCAAACCTCTGGTGGACCAAAATCTATCTTACCAATTCTTGCCCGCTTGTTCTTACATTTCATATCTTTCAGCTTCTCTGCCTCAATCTGCTGGGCGTACACAATTAAACTAGAAAGGTCCATGTCCTTGATTAGCATTGCCATCCTGCACTCTTTGTGGGTCAAATTAGATACTCCATTTACGAACTTCAGCATGTGAGCCCTTGGCTCGGCCACAATCTCTGGAGCATACTTTGATAGTCTAGTAAACTCCAGAGCATACTCCTCCACTGTCCGATTGCCCTGCCATAGGTTCATAAACTCTGCCATCTTAGCCTCCCTCAGCTCTCGAGGAAAGAACCTATCCAGAAAAGTTGTATGAAACTCCTCCCACTCAACCGATCCTAATTCTACTGATCGCCCCTCCTTCCACTGCTCGTACCAAACCTGGGCTACCCCTTTTAGCTAGTAAGCAGTCAGGTCAGCACTCTCGGAGGAGCTGACACCCATGATCCGGGTGATCTTTCTAATCTCATCTACAAAGCCTTGTGGGTCCTCTCCCACCTTTGTTCCGTGAAAGTCTGGAGGGTTCATTCGGGTGAGATCCCGTACCCGGGCAGCAGCTGTAGACCCACTTGTGGCTATTGGAACCACCTGCTGGTTCACTTGATTGGTGACGGACTGAGCAAGAAACTGAATGGCCGCCCTGAATTCGGCAGTAGACAAAGAGTCGTCCTGAGGAACTGTCGGAGTTGGTGGAGCAGGCCTGTTGGCATTTCTGGCTCTTCGTCCATTTCCACATCGAGGAGGCATTGTTCACTAAAAGGAAACAGAGCATGAATCAGAAGGGCAATTCTGGAATTTGGACTTTAATGCACGATAAAGAATATGAATATAAGGGAATTTTCCTAATAACATCTCGTAGCCTCCTCATCATAAGTGTGGCGCGCTTTACACCCATGAAATGGACTCTACTCGATGCGGCTTTCATACTTTCCGAGTATACTCTAAACCTAGGGCTCTGATACCAAGTTTGTCATGGCCTGAGTCTACACCCTGGACGTAACACGGTACTTGAAGCCAAAAGTGACCCCAAGTCAACCCCATGGTCTATCATTCACTAGAATTATGAGTAAACATGCATAACAATGCTTAAAATAATAGCATAAATTATTTAAGAAAAACAAATCTGAAAGTAAAGGTTCCAATCTTTAAATACCCTGAATAAACTGAAAGTCATATCTGTCTGAAAGCCAACTAACTGAGGAGTTGCTGGGACAGGGACCCAACTAACTCTAAGTCTAAACAAAATCATATCCAAATGAAATAAATAAATAAAGCCCTCAAATGAGGAGGACTCATACTCTGATCTCCTGAAATGGAATACTCTAAAACTGAAGTAACTATCTATGCTGGACCTGAGAACCTGCATCTGTATCATGAAACAATACAACATGGAAAGCATGCGTCAGTACTTTGAATGTACTGACTAAGTGGGAGAAACATACAGAATATAAAGTCTGAATTAAAAATGACATGCCATGACCGGCAGGTAAACTGAACTGAACTACTGATATAATCTGAAATGGTCAAGACGACTCTGTCTGATGGTCAAGGACATGCCCTAAATGTGAAACACTGAATATGAGATACTGGACTAAATTGAGCTACTTATTCTGATATTGGACTGAACTGACTAGTGGGAGAGTCTATAACCAATATTTAACCATGTGAGCTAGACGTGTCCGATCTATACACCCCACCGGTAGGACTTAATATACCTTGTCAGGGTATAAAGGCATGAACTAAGTGATCACAAAAATATATCTGGGGCCAACCAGGCCAAGTAATTCTGGAACCTACGCTGGCAATGTAGTTCTGTGAACTTGGGTGCGTTGGAACCCCGCCCCCCTCGGTGCTAAGTTCTACTTCCACTAGAACACCTAAACTGAACTACGAAGCTGATAGCTCAAAACTGGGGCCCAAGACTAGTCAGGGACAAATAACTGCATGTACCTTGAGAGCCTTATCGGACCAGATTCTGAAACTGGATTCTGAGACTGGTCAGAGCAGCTTATCTAGAAGCGTCGTAACCGTCTACAGAACAACTAATAACTGAACTGGGGTCCTGGGCTGGTTATAGTTATAACTGAATGTCATGACCGCCTAACGGACAAATTAACTAAAATCTAAATCTGGGTCTAAAAACTGGGAGGCACCACTGACACCTTGAAAATAAACAGAAGTCAAACTGATCAGTTGACATTTTATGGACAACACTGAGTTTCTAAAATCTGACTGAGACTGGACTGATAGAGTTTTGTGTTCTAACTGGATAAGTTACTAAGAAGCTAATAGAGGGCTCATTTATGCCAACAACACAAACAACTTCGTAATATAAGGCAAATTTCAAGAATTTTGGGAATTTCATTCAACAGCACAAAAAGTCATTCTCATTCATGGGATATCTACTCCACATATATCAATATATAGGAAATTCTAGTAAAATTCAGTCCATAGCATTCTTCATTCATTAGAGGAAATTTAATAAGCAAAATTCATAACTCAAAAGTTAGGGCTTAGATTCACTTATGTATAAACACCGACAATATGATAGGAATTTATGGGGATCATATCAACAATATACAAGAACATCGTTCTAAGTGAAATCAATGAAAATAACCATGAAACCTTTTCATACTCGAAAAACTCAGGACTTAAAACTGATAGAAGAATTTGAGAAGGATCTTAGGAGCACAAGGGAAGAACAATCCCCTTGCTAAAACCCCACATATCTGGCTAAATTTCTTTAGATAAAGAAGCTTGAATGACTGAAGTTGGTGAGGAATCCTAGACTTCGCTTGAGAGTTCTTGAAAGGAGACTTCGATGATTTCTTGAGAACTAAGAGTGGGGAATGAGGAATGGACCATTTTTCCCCACTAAAACATTTGAAACTGTAGCCAAAACGACAGTTTAGGGCTTGGGAGGATAGGAAATTATTGAGTATCCCTTAGAGATTCGCTAGGAAAAACTGTCAGGTGTTCCTAACGAGTGACCTATCGACTCGTTACCAGGTCCAACGAGTCATTGGGTCCTCCCGTCAAGTTCACTGGAAAATCTCTATTGACTTCTGACGGGCATATGACGATTCGTCATGACTGAAAATGATTCGTCGTGTCGTCCGTTAGGTGCACTAGTAAGAAGGTTAGAAAGGTTTGAAAATGAAGGACCTGATGAGTTGTTACTGCCCAAGACGACTCGTGGTGACCTTTCGTTAAGTACACTATATGCTTCTCAAATTCTGAAACTTCGGCTTGGCAACGCGCGACTTAACGAGTCGTGCGACCTGATAACGACTCATGGGGTCGTCTATTGGGAAACACTAACTCATCATCTTGGCATCCTTCTCACGGTTGACCTGAAGAGTCGTTGGGTCCCTTAACGACCCTTCAGGTTGATCATTCTGCAACTTTTCTACAGTTTTTCAGATTTTTCTGATTTATGTCTTGGATATTGATTTTGAGATTTCGGGGCATTACACTGTTTCTTAGGAATGTATGTTCTAGCTCTTATCTTCTCTCTAGATATACTATTTAATGCATAATTTGTTTTCCTTCTTGATAATGTCAAAGTGTTAGATAGAAGGTAAACCACTCAAAGGAAATCAACAAACTATTACTCTGGAGGAGAAGCCAACTACTCAGAGCCGGAAGCAACACTTGAAACACATATTGTCAGGGCTGGAAACAACACCTAAACACATATTGTTAGGGAAGTAAGCTGATTTTCCAGATGTGCATCCATTTATTTTTTTCTTTTTGGTTCCAGCAATAATACTTCGATTAAATAGTGTCAATATTAAAATAGAACTAATAAAGCTAACAATCTCCCCTTTTTTACTGATTATAATCAAAAAGAGTTTTAACCATTTTACTTTCCTAAAAATATGTGTTTTAGGTATTGCTTCCAACCCTGACAATATGTGTTTCAGGTCTTGCTTCCATCCCTGAGTAGTTGGTTTCTCCTCAGGAAAGTAAAATGGTTAAAACTCTTTTTGATTTTAATCATAAAAAAGATTGTTAGCTTTATTAATTCTATTTTAATGTTGCCTCTTTTAATCAAAATATTATTATAGGAACCAAAAAGGAAAAATAAATGAGTGCACATAAATCAATATGATTGCAATAATCAAGAAAGTAGTGTCAATAGTTGAAGATTGCGAGATTGCTGAACAGGAGGAAAATATCCAAGCGAGATTCTCAAAAATATCATCAATAAGAATATTGACCAAATTAGAAGAAGATCAATTCAGTCAACTTGTATATTGATGTTTTTTGTTTACATTCCTGCATACTCAATACATTCCAAGTACTGACCGCACGCCTCTTGTGCTATAATATTTTATGACATAGATCCAGGTCTTCAGGTCCAGCCGCATGACTAGATACACTTCTCTATCTTCCAGCTGCTAGCTGTGAGTTCTAATCCTCCGGGGACGTGGTTTATATTATCATTTTATCTTATTTTCAGTTTTCAGACTTTTGGAGTTAGCTGGGGGCTTGTCCTAGCAACTCATCAGTTTATTAGAAGGCTTTTGAGGCTTTCTAGACAAAATCAGCGTTATATGTAAATGTTATTAAGTTGTCATTTTTGATTTATATCAATTCATGGTCAGTTCTTCCTGTTTCTCACAATGTTAGATGTGTCTCATGTTAGCTGCATGCGATGATTATGCCATGGGTCGACTTGGAGCCTCTCAGGGTTCCTTGTCCCGTGTGTACGATGCGAGTCTACTCTTGGGTCGTGACAAACTTGGTATCAGAGCAAAGTTTTAGAGTGTCCTAAGGTGTCTGAAAGCCGCTCTACGTAGAGTCTTCTTCATGGGTGTGAAGCGCGCCACACTTATGACGAAGAGGCTATGAGACGTTTTACGAATGTTCCCCTTTCTTCATGATTCTTATCATGCGTAGAGTATGAAACTCTAACTGTCTCCTCCCCTAACTCATGCTTTACGCGCTTACAGATAATGCCGCCCCGACGAGCGAATGGAAGAGGACGTGGGCCAGCAGGTACCACCAGCCCAGACAGATCAAATGGAGGATCGTGTTGCTCATATTGAGTTCCGAGAAGCCATCCACATGTTGGCGCAGGCCCTGACCGCCCAGATTAATCAGCAGGCGGTAGCTCGTGCACCACAACATGGAAATGAAGCGGCGGCAAGGATAAGAGATTTCCTTCAGATGAATCCACCCGAATTCTTGGGGTCAAAGGTGGATGAAGACCCATATGAGTTCTTGGAGGAGATATAGAAGATTAGTCGCATTATGAGAGTGACGGGGCAAGAGAGCGCGGACTTAGCCTCCTACCAGGTAAAGGGAGTTGCTTACATATGGTATTGCAGTGGAGAGACAGTCATGGAATCAAAGCGGGTCCCATAGGTTGGGGTGAATTTATAGTCGCATTCTTGGACAAGTTTTTCCCTCGGGAGATGAGGGAGGCAAAGGTAACAGATTCATTAACTTGAAACAAAATGGCATGACTGTCCAGGAGTATGCATTGGAGTTCACTCGTTGTCTAAGTATGCGCCGGAAATGGTAGCCGACCAATGGGCCCAAGTGAGTAGATTCGTGAATGGAGTGTCAAACTCCTTGGTCAAAGAATGCAGGACTGCCATGTTGCACCGGGACATAGACTTCCCACACTTGGTAATATTTGCTAAACAAATGGAAGCAGAATAGATAAAAGAAAAAGAGAGAAGGCCAAGAAGGCCAGGACTGGAGACTTAGAGTCCTCCCATCAAAGGTCGGGTACCGGATATCACTCACACCACCGTCAGAGATTAGCAGCCCTAACACCTTCGATAGTCAGTACTCCATATAAGCCCAGAGTAAGGGAAATCACTTACCCATTGTGTACGAGTTGTGGAAAGCACCACTTGGGAGTTTGCATAGATGGTACAAATATATGTTTTTGGTGCGGTGAGGCGGGCCGTATGCATCGAGATTTCACGATGGCTAAGCAGGGTGAGAACAAATCCTCGACCACCTCTTCAGTAGCTCCTATAGTCCGCCCATTTCAGCAAAGTACATCCTTTAACCCAGGAGGCGAAACTCGTCAAAACCGCTCTTATGAAGTAGCAACCCATCGAGGATAAGGGCAAAGCGCCAGTAGTGGCCACAGGTATTTATGAATCTTATACTATTCTTTGTGTGATGTCGACCTCTATAATGAGTAAGAAGTTCAGTTGTGATTGTGGGAAAGGATTTTTGGGGTGTGATGTAAATAACTGTAGTATAAGGCTTGTGGTGAAGGTTAGAAGTGAAAGGGGAGTTAAAGAGTTAGTGACTTAGCTTGACTTGAAGAAGGGTTCGGGAGCCTAATATGATGGCTTTAAGCTAAGGGGGGAGATAGTGACTACGTGAAGTAAGTCGGACCTTGAAAATGCTCATAAAGGGATTTCAGCCTTAGCGGTTGCAATATGTCGATCTCTACTAAGTTCAGATAACCTCCTTTGTATCTCTATTAGAGTTAAGTTATGTTTACTCCCATGTGCAGATTCCCGAGGTTTAGAGGTAACCGTTTCAGTCAGTGAAGTCAGTTTTGCCCTATGGGTCCTTATTGCTTAATTTTATGTTATGAATCAGTTATGTGTGTTAATCCATGTTTTCTTATGTGTTTGGATTGAACTCAGTCTTTAGAAGTTGTTTGTTAACTTAGTAAATTCAGATTATCTCAAGTATGTGCTCAACTCTAGACGTTGGAGATGACTCGTGCTTATGAAATCCTTACCCTCAGTTAGATTAAATATTGTGAATCCTAGCTTAGTATCGGAAAGTGATTTGAGAATGAAAAATCAGTCCGTATTAGTTCTGTGCCAGATTAAAGAGGGGGAAAGAGTTCATTTCGGTGATTTTCCTAGTCCTATGCGGGTACCATGTTCTTCGGTCTTCCTTGAGTCATGGTGTGCATGTTGATGTGAGTTTCAAGTTTGGTGTTTAAGGTTGGCCCGGAGTCAGATGCTCCATTGGTGATTAGCTGTGATTGAAGGATATTTGAATACCGGCTTCATATCTAACCTTGCAGCATGTTCAGCCAACACTCGAGGACGAATGTTCCCAAGGGGGAGATATTGTAACAACCCCGAAGTACTAGAGATCAGACCCCGGAGTTAGAAAAAGTGCAGCAGAAAAAGTCAGCAGAAATTTGCTGCAGGACGAGTCAGGGAACGACTCATTAGGTGACCCCACGAGTCGTGGTTTGACTCTTGGGGGAGCAACCAAGGGAGGTGGGCCGGGCCAGTAGAGAGGGACGACCTAAAGAGTCGTCTTTCCTGGCAACGACTCGTCAAGTCAGTTGTTAGGAGGGAGAAGCTTTGGTTTTAAGAAAAGTTCTAGTGCACTTAACGAAAGGGTAGAACGAATCGTTGGGTGTGGTGACGAGTCGTTACATTGGTCGTGGACTAAAGGATCAATAATTTCCAGTATACCTGATGAATGGACCTAACGAGTCATTGGATCGGACAATGACTTGTCAGGTGAGTCGTGGCATCAGTTCGGGCAATTTTTCAAATTTTTCTCAGGGGCAGTTTGGTAAAATTCCACGCTCCCAGATTTCAAGTGATATCGTTTTGGGTATGTTTGGGGATGTTTTTAAGGGTTCTTCTAGACCTAAACCCTCATTCTCTCAATCTTTTTCTTCCTCATCTCTTCCTAAATATCCTAGGGGTTTCACCAAGGTGTTTTTTTTCAAGCTTCAACGAAGATAATTAAGCAGGATTTTTGTCTTTCAGGTATGTGGGACTTCGACAAGGGTATGTTTCCATCCTTGTGCCTCAAAATATTTTCAATGAGAACCCAATTTAAATTTTCTAGAATATCATGATCTAGGGTTTGAATAACGGATAATTTCTTCCTCATTCTTTTCTTAAAAGCTATTAATTACTGCAATTATGGAATTCATTTCGAATGTTGATGTGATGGGTTATTTGGGATGGGGTTATATGTTGAGGATGTATGAGGGTGACATGTCGTTCGTAAATGGGCTTGAGAAATAAATGGGTTTTCCTTATTGTTCGATTAAATTGCGTATTCATGTATGGAAATGACGGAATTGTGGAAGTATGGGTTGAGTATGTACGGGTGTAGTATGCTCATCCTAACTTGAATTAAGTGTTAAAAGGAAATTGTTCATTTCTATAAATCATATATGATCTCATATTGCATGTTGAATGAATTGAATCCGGAAATCCGATTACCATGACAAACATGTGCATAATGTAACCCTGTAGAATGCTCGTTAGCAAGAGATGCTTGAGATAGCTATAAATTGGATTTCATGATGAGGTGAATAATGTTGATAACGCATGAGAATGATATTGCAACTGGTGGTCTTGATATCATTAGAAAGTAGCCCCCACCCGATTGATGAAAATGTTGTATGATGAAAAATCAGAAATCGTTCTTGTCTCTGATTAGTTGTTGCAATTTAGATTAATGTTAGTTAGTCAGGATTTCTCGTTAGCAAGAGTATTTCCCTAGTCATTCAGGATTTCTCGTTAGCAAGAGTATTTCCCTAGTCAGTCGGGATTTTTCGTTAGCAAGAGTATTTCCCTAGTCAGTCGGAATTTCTCGTTAGTAAGAGTATTTCCCTAGTCAGTCGGGATTTTTCGTTAGCAAGAGTATTTCCTTAGTTAGTCGAAATTTCTCGTTAGCAAGAGTATTTTTCTAGTCAGTCGGGATTTCTCATTAGCAAGAGTATTTTCCTAGCCAGTCGGTACTAACATCGCTAGCTAGTTAGTGACTTCTTACATCAGAGTTTTCTCTCCCTTCGACATTCAGGGATTTTCACTAGTGAGAATGTTTCCCTTGGACAATCGGGGACCCTTTTGATATCAATCATGACTTTGCATCCCTGTGTCATTAAGATCAATACCTTTGTGCTCCAATTGAACTTGTAATAATACATGTCCCTACAATGTGATTATGTTTATATGAATATGTGGATATCGTACAGATTGTGTATCTCTTTTTGGTTATGTTACTAACCTGGTGATTTACAATACTCCCTATTTGTATATTGATGCTTATGAGTTATTTGTTTATATTCCTGTATACTCAGTACATTCCAAGTACTGACCGCACGCCTCTTGTGCTATATCATTTTTTGATATAGATCCAGGTCTCCAGGTCCAACCGCGTGACTAGATACGCTTCTCTATCTTCCGGCTGCTAGCTGTGAGTTCTCATCCTCCGAGGACGTGGTTTATATTATTATTTTATCTTGTTTTCAGTTTTCAGACTTTTAGAGTTAGCTGGGCGCTTGTCCTAGCAACTCATCAGTTTATTAGAAGGCTTTCAGACTTGCTAGACATAATCAACATTGTATGTAAATGTTATTAAGTTGTCGTTTTTGATTTATGTCAATTTATGGTCAGTTCTTCCTCTTGCTCATGATGTTAGATGTTTCTCATGTTAGCTGCATGTGATGATTATGCCATGGGTCTACTTGGAACCTCTCGGGGTTCCTTATCCCGTGTCAACGATCCGGGCCTACTCTTGGATCGTGACAAATTGATTGATGTTAGTAGTTGGCGGTGTTGATGGTGGCAGCTGAAGAATGTGATAGTTGACGATGTATTAGTAGAAGTTGTCGGCGGTGCTAGTTGTGATGGTGAAGGTGGTTGATAGTAGGGATTGGTCTCAGAGGTGGTAGTGAGTTATAGTGGTGGTAGAGGTAGTGGCGGCGGTGACGACGATAGAGGTGATGGATGTGGTGGCAATGCATATAATTATAATGATGAACGTGATTAGTATAGTAACGACTGAAAGTAGTGGTTAGCAGCAATGGTGATTGGCAGTGGTTGTTGTGCTGTCAAGGGTGGTTGGTCACGGTAATGACAGTTGACACTAGTGGCAGAGGTGGTGGTAGCTAATTATTGGCGATGGTAATGATGGTGGTGGTTATGATGATAGAGGTAATTAATAGTGGTTGTATACAAAGCATTGGTGAAAATTACCTACAAAACATACCTCTTTAATGATATTAAAACTTTATTCTAGATCTTAATGATTGAAACATATTCAGACCAAATAAGTGGTTAAATCTTAATAAAAACAAACGAACTTAATAGCATAAAGTCTGAACCATTCAGATTCTGACCTTCATTAAGTCCAAACAAAATGAGACCTTAGTGTAAGTAGGAGTTGTGCATAAAACTGTCAAAATGAGCCAGCCCAAGCCTCGCAGGCGAAGAAATTTGATGTGCTAGGATGGACCAGCTTTTCATTTTAAAGGGCCTTAAAAAATGGTCAGCCCAACCCAGCCCTAAAAGGGTCGTGGGCTAGCCCTTCGTTTTCTCGATCTTTTTTTTTATAAGAAGGTTTATTTTCAATATACATTTGAGCTTATAGGTATGACAATTCGTTAACATTTCTAATATATGATTATATGAAAGTATATAATTCTACGATAATTTATAACATATTCAACACCCATCCGCTGATAAAATTATCTTATTTAACATCTTCATTTTCCTCTACATTCATATACAAATTTGATTATTTAAACATTATCAAATAACTATATAACCAAATTAATAATATTTAAATTTACTTCAAAACATTACCACTTTAAATTTGGGTAAAGTTGTGCAACCGATTTTGAGTTGCAACAAGTGTTTGAACATTTTCATGTTAGATGCAATTTTTTTACTTGGTGAGTAGAAATTTTAATATTAGAAATTTAACGCTAAATGAGTAAAGTATTATGTAAGGTATTAAGACTTATTTGGTAATCATTATTCTTAGTTTTTACTTTTTTTTTTCACAATCTTTTTTTAAATTTTAATTTAAATTAAATAGTCTTTTGACTCACGGGGCGGCCTCAGCCCAGCCTCGATCAAGCCTCAAGGGCCAGCGGGTTGACTTGGTTGGACTTATAAGCCTCAGTTTAAATGGGCTTAAAGAAGCTTAACCCAATCCTACCTTAATAACGGGCTGAGTTGGGTTAGCCTCAAGGAACAAACCAATTTTAACGGCTCTAGTTGTGTATAAGTTAATTAGTTAGAAAATATTTTTAAAATATAATAAATAGCGTGTATATTTCAAAAATAATTAAATGCATAATAAATAAAACTTAAAATTGAAACTTTAATATAATTTATTTTTATAATATTTTTAATAAAATTTTTGCCTCCCACGCTACTATCAAAATCTGTGTTTTGCCCACATATCTTCGAAAACTATTTATTGCACGGTTGCACCGTAAAAAGAAACAGTCGAATAAGATTAAGTAGTGGGAAAATGTTGATCTTTAGTACATGACTTTAATAATCCGAAAAAAAGAAAAAAGAGGAAATTTGCATGAATATTAGCTACATACGTCCAAATAGTAGTCAAACCACATTATTATTAGTTCCAAAAAAACGTTTACTTTGAATCCATTGACTCTGTGAAGGCAACCATCATCCACAGTACTATTATAATAAAATGATAAATCTATCTTTCTCATAATGGCCATGATTTTGACATATTAGCTAACTTTTACTTCTAAATTTATGTAACATATTATTTTGATAATTATACAATAGAGTTAAATGGTTAAAACTTATCCGGTCCAAGTTATAGTAAAGAAATTTTAGAGGTTTTTTTTTCTTTTAATTAGAAATCTCGATTTTTAGTTTTGAGTATAGAAAAATCTTTAATAGGGAGCATTGTCCTCGAAATAGCCCTATTCAATACAAATCCGAATTAATCGAATTTCAATACAGTAATTAAACACGAAATGAGAAATAAAAGAATATATATATAACATTAAAATAAACTACAATAAAACTGACACACGTCCCATCAATTTAATATAATTAACTTTCATATGTGCCTTTCTTGACTTTTCAAGTTTACTTAATGGTTACGACCCACTGTATTATATTATATTATATTATATTATATGCATGTGTGTTTGTTAAAAATGTCCATTTCATCAACATTAATTCTCCAAACCAAAAAATGGAAATATTTGTAAATTTATATTTTAATTTAGTATATCTCACTACATGTTTGAAATGTTTGAGGAAATGATTTGTTAAGCCATTAAATTATTATATATTTGATCTTAGACAATTTTAATTTCAAAAACGTATTTAGGTAGAAGAACATAGGTTCACATGAATCAGCGCTCTCCGCAAATCATATATAGTGATGTCTAATTGCTTATATTTTTCTCACTTTACTTTTAAGAAATATGAATGAGACCTGCTCTGATATTAATTGACAAACAAAGAGGGGGGTGAATTTTTAAAAATTAATTTAAATATAGACCAGTCGACTCTCAAGAACGTTCAGTCGACTGTGTTCCTGCAGAAGATGTTAGTGCAATAATAATTAAGATGTAGTAAAGTGCAGAAATGTAAATGACACAGCTGGTTTATACTGGTTCGGATCATCAAGGTGGTGCCTACTTCAGTCCTCTTGGGTTACAAGGATTTCCTTAGAGCTTGAAAGATGTTGGATTACAACGTGTTTCACCAACTGTTGATATGACACAGCCTCTACTTGTATATCTACATAACTATTTCTATTTTTTATGATCACTGATTTTCTTTTCAAAATACAATGAATGAGTAAGACAAGAAGTTGTCAGGTTGATTAAGTGAAGTTGCATAGTGTCATGAAGTCTTCAGTGCCTTTTCGTAGTGCGAGTTTTCGTTTGGAGAAAGGTAAAAGATTAATCCTTTTGATCTTGATTAATTTGCTTTAAGGTAACCCAAGGGATTTTTTTATCTCAATCGCGCTAGATGGATATGTGATTGAGATCTTGTTAATCGCCAATTGAGATATCGTTGTGCATATATTTTCTCTCTAATGGTGTTTTTCTTCCTTTGGTAGAAACCGTGAGTCTTGTCTTCTTAATATATTCTTCGGCCTTCCAATTTGTCCTTCTTCGTTGATGATTTGATTTTCTCCTTAGCTGATTGATAGCTGATTGATTTTGATTATTTGATTTTCTCCTTAACTGATTGATTTCGCCCCTCTTTCCTTCTTTTGATGATTTGGTTTCCTTGTAAGCGTTGATCCATATCCAGACAGGATGTCTTGACCTCTTTTAGTTGATTTGAGATCTTTTGATATTTTGCTTCACGGTCCTTCTTTGCAGTTAGTTGACTTCAAGTCCTTTAATAATGGGTTGCTAGTTTCTTGAGGTCCCTTTTTGTCCTGCATTAAATAGAATTAATTAGTCATCATTAAAATAATATTAACGATTTTAGTTCAATAATCTCCCCCTTTTTGATGATGACAATTCTGGGGATGTGATTTAGAAACACTTCCCTGAAGATGGGATCTTTTTTTGGGTTTCTCCCCCTTACTTGATGCATGTTGTTCTGAATGTTCTCCCCCTCACTTGATGCATGTTGTTCATTTTGCGTATGCTGTCTAAAAGGACTTGACAGAGTATGTTAGAAACAATTTTCTTTATACCATATAAAGTAACAGGGAAAAATGAGTTAGAGCTTAACAAAAAAATGAGGCAGATAACTATTTAACAAAAATTGTTATAAGCATAAGTCATAGTCAGAACCAAAACATCCAAAACATCCAGAATCAAAACATCAAGAACTAATCACCCAAACCCCTTCATCACAAAATGGGACACAAAGAGGATTTCCAAAATAAAGAGTTAATAACGACCAAGAAAGTACTTCAGCGTATTTATAATACGCTCAGAAAAGGAATGATAGTAGTTTTCAACGCGAGTAGAGAGAGAGGAGTAGGAGTTCTAAACGGCAACAGCTAATTCATTATCTGAGACTTTGACTCGGGTAACAACAGAGTCAACTTGCTTGAGCACCAGGTTGAAGGATTTTGTAATGCCCCAGAAGCTCAAAATCAATATCCGGGACTTAATTTAGAAAATCTGAAAAACTACAGAAATATTGTAGAACGACCCACCTAACGACTCGTTAGGTGACCCCACGATTTGTTCGGTGAGCCGTGAGGAGGAGGCTGGAGATTTCAAAGGAAGGAGGTAGTGTACCCAACGAGGGACCTCACGAGTCATGGGCAGGCTCTAGTTGGTATTATATATAGTCGTCTAGTGTACTTGATGAGTGGGTGCAACTTGTCGTTATCAGTGCAGACGACTCGTTAAGTCACCCGTTACAAGACTTGGCATTAAATCCCTATAATGAGACAGTGTGGTCCATGAATGGTGACCACGAGTCATGGTCAGTGACCACAACTCGTTCAGTCCCTCGTGGTGACTTTAGTGAATCCGAGCAGTAGACTTAACGAGAGGTCCCAACGAGCGTGGTCCCAACCAATGACTCGTTAAGTGACCCGTTGGGACCCCGTCGACTAGTTTTCAGAATTTTACCGGGTTATTTTAGTAATCTCCTATCTACTTAGAGGGTTTGAGCGGTTTTCTCCCCTCATTCTCACGCCTACACTCAGAATTTCATCGACAGTTCTCCCAAGAAACTCTCAAGCAGACTTAGGGTTATTCATCCATTGCAGCAGTCCAGGTCCTCTTCTTCAGGAAATTCTTCACCAGGTATGTGGGGTTTTAGTAAAGGGATTGTCCTTTCCTTGCGTCCCCAAAGCCCTCCTCAATTTCTTCTATCAATTTTAAGCCTAAGCTTTCGAGTATGAGAAGCATCCATGTTTATTTTTCATTGATTTCACTCAAAATGATGTTGATACTTACTGTTAAAATAATCTTCAACAGTTCCTCATCAAATTGTCAATATTATTACAAAAATGAATTTGAGCCCCAATTTTTGAGTAATGAATTTACTTGTTAAATTCCCTCTAGTGAATGAAAAATGCTTTGGGTTGAATTTCTAGAATTTGTCTTGCGTTGCGTATGTGTTGGGTAATTATCCCATGAATCAGAATGACTTTAGTACATTGAATGAAATTCTCTATTAGCTGCTTAGTAATTTAGTCAGTTAAAACACAGGACTCTATCAGTCTAGTCTTGGTCAGAATCATATCAGTCTAGCTTCAGACAGATTTTACAAACCTCAGTGTTGTCCAGAAAATATTAACTGATCAGTTTGACTCTAGTTTATTTTCGAGGTGTCAGTAGTGCCTCCCAATTTTCAGACTCAGATTCAGATTTCAGTTATTTGGTCCATTAGGCGGTCATGGCATTCAGTTATAGCTCTGACCAACCCCAGGACCCCAGTTCAGTTATTAGTTGTTCTGTAGACGGTTACGACGCTCCTAGATAAGCAGCTCTGACTAGTCTTAGAATCCAGTTTCAGAATCTAGTCTGATAAGGCTCTTAGGGTACATGCAGTTATTCATCCCTGATTAGTCTTAGGCCCCAGTTTCGAGCTATCAGCTTAGTATTTCATTTTAGGTATTCCAGTGGAAGTAGAACTTAGCACCAAGCGAGCTGGAGTTCCAGCGCACCCAGGTTCCCAGAACTACGTTGTCAGCGTAGGTTATAGTATTACTTGGCCTGATTGGCCCCAGATATTTTTGTGATCACCAGTTCATGCCTTTATACCCTAGCAAGGAATATTGGGTCCTACCAGTGGGGTGTATACATCGAACTCCACATCTAGCTCACGTGATTATATGTCGGTTATAGACTCTCCCACTAGTCAGTCCAGTCCAGTATCAGAATAAGCAGCTCAATTCATTACAGTATCTCAGATTCAGTGTTTCAGACTCAGGGCATGTCCTTGACCATCAGACAGGGTTGTCTTGACCTTTTCAGATTATATTAGTAGTTAAGTTCATCTTACCTGTTGGTCATGGCATGTCATTTTAGTTCAGATTTTAAATGTAGTATGTTTCTCCTACTTACTCAGTATATTCAAATTACTGACGCATGCTTTTCATGTTGTATCGTTTCATGATACAACTGTAGGTTCTCATATTCAGCACAGATAGTTACTTCAGTTTCAGAGCATTCCATTTCAGCAGATCAGAGTGTGAGTCCTCCTAATTCGAGGGCTTTGTTTATTTACTTCAGTTAGATATGGTTTTATTTAGACTTAGAGTTAGCTGGGGACCTGTCCCAGCAACTCCTCAATAGTTGGCTTTCAAACCAGACTTGTCTTTCAGAATTGAATTTCAGATATATTATTTCTTTCTCTACTTTTAGTTTTTACATTTTCTTAAACTGATAAATCAGTTATTTAAAACTTCCACTGTGCATGTTTACTCAGAATGTTAGTGTATGATAGACCAGGGGTTGACTTGGGGTCACTTGTGGCTTCAAGTTCCGTGTTACGTCCAGGGTGTAGGCTCGTGGCATGAGAAACTTAGTATCAGAGCACTAGGTTTAGAGTATTCTCGGAAAGTCTGAAAGCCGCATCGAGTAGAGTCCTTCTCATGGGTGTGAAGCGTGCCACACTTATGACGAGGAGGCTACGAGATGTTATTAGGATAAAAAAATTTCTTTTGTTCATGCTCTTTATCTCGACGGCCAAAGGGTAAGGATACGTCGTTCTACGGAGTGGCATGCCGTCCGCCAGTGGACGAAGATGGGATGCAGATTTCCCATAGCAAGCTGATCAGCATTATACCACACCCCCTGTCGAGCGCTTGCGCCCGGGGTGCAGATTTCAGATTTCAGGAGTCCTCCGGACTCAGATACAACTATAGTCAGGGGCCCAGCGAGCCCAAGTTGCATACCCAGGGTGCCGGCAGGATGCTTATAGTTACTAGGTGGATGGTATGACCTGGGTAGGCGTATATAAATTGTGTGCTAGTTGGTACCTTACGGCTTATGGGGGCTGGTAAGGTTCTTGTATGCTATGTTGTGTTAGTTATTAATAGATAGAAAGTAGACCTCCATGTTATCAGGTATGACTCTTACTCTCTTCAGTAAAGTTATGCCCTTTTCAGTCAGTCTCAGCCTGTCTCCTATTACTTTTGTATCTATCAGTATTATTATTTGCTTTCAGCTATTTTTAGTTATTGCTTTGCATACTCAGTACTAGTGGTACTGATGCCCGTTTTGGGGCGCTGCATTACTTGCCTGCAGGTACTCATAGACGAAGAGCAGATCCATCATAGTTTCAGCCAGCGTACAGATTCTTCAGCTCCTATCATCCGGAGCTTGACAGCTAAAGGTTTACTTCCCTTTTTGTTTGTACAGTATGGGTAGGCCGGGGCCCTGTCCCGACCATCTTATTATTCTTAGAGCCTTGCGGATTGTATATTCCCTGTGGTTAGTTGTACCGGTCGTGTGGGGCCGTGTGTATGTTTTTAGTTTATATGTGATGGCCGTGTGGGGCCTTGTTCAGTTGTCAATTGGTAACCTTGTCGGTCACAGATCAGTTTAGCACTTGATTCTACTTTTCAGTGATAACTAGTCGGCATGGTGGCCTTGTCGGCCCGCATAGGTTCCCTTATGTTCAGTTGTTCTGGGTAGCTGTTATATTCCTACAGGTGGCTATAGGCCTTGTCGGCCGGAGGTTGTATTTACTGTAGTTATATAGTCCATTGTTTTCATAAATCCAGAATTAGAGCCAGCCTGACACAAGATTTGCTTAGGCTCAGTAGTCCAGCAGTTCAGGTCCTAGTAGGGCACCAGGTGCCAGTCATGTCTCCCAAGGCGGGGCATGACAAACTTGGTATCAAAGCAGGTTGTATCCCAGGGAGTCTGCAAGCTGTACTAAGTAGAGTCTTGTCTATGGATGTGTTGTGCACCACATACCATAGGCAGGAGGCTGCAAGGCATGATAGGATGGTTACTCTTTCTTCACATTCAGTCATTCTATAGAGCAGTACAGTATAGGGTTGAGTCCCTAAAGCTTACTATACTCTTTGTTTACAGATAAAATGTCAGATCAACGACATCCTATCACAGGCAGAAGATTGGATATAGCAGCAGGAGAGGGCACCAGCAGGATGCCCCAGCCTCGATTAGAATCAGCCCGATCTGAGGGCGATACAGAGGCATCGTCCTGACCTTCTCAGCAGTCTCCACCCCATCAGGAGTCACTCAGGACGACACCACCTCCGACAGTTCCTATACCTACACCATCTGACCAGGAGGTCAGGAGTGTCGTAGTTATGTTAGCGCAAATGATGGCTACTCAGTGCCAGTCAATGCCACCTACAACTGCAGAGTTATCAGGTGGGCCTAGTAGTTCGAGGATCCGAGAATTCCTGGCACTAGGTCCCCCGTAGGTCATAGGGTCGGATCGGACAGAGGACCCCCAGGACTTCCTGGATCAGATGCAGAGGATTTTTCGGGTAATGTATGTTACATCTATAGAGTCAGTTCAATTGGCGGTATTCTGACTGCGGAATATTATTGTGTTGTGGTATGAGAGTTGGGAAAGGTCTCGAGGGAGAGATGTTGCCCCTACGACCCGGTCCAGCTTTTTAGAAGCTTTCCTGGACCGTTACCTACCACGAGAGATCCGACAGGCCCGAATGGACCAGTTTTTACACCTGGTGCAGGGGGCGATGAGTGTTCGAGAATATGCCCTGCAGTTTGATTCTTTGGCCGGCTATGCTCCGGCCTTTGTAGACACCATGCCATCCAGAGTCCACCAATTTATTATGGGGCTGAACCCAGAGTATATTGAGGCCTGTATGACAGCTACTTGGCGGGAAGATATGGATATTACTCGAGTGCAGGCTTTTGCTCAGACTATTGAGGGCCTCAGACAGCGGCACCAGGATAGCAAACGAACAAGTTAGGAACAGCGCTGTTGGGATAGGTTAGATGAGTTACAGGGGGAGATTCAGAGAGGGTCTAGGCCACGGTTGTCAGATAGGCCACCTAGACCCCCACCTCCATCACAGCGGCAGAGGGGTAGATTCAGTCACCGAGGACAGTCAGAGTCCGGCGGAAGTTCTCGAATAGTAGATTCACCCCAGCAGAGGAGAGCAGAGCAGAGCAGGTATACACCACCACTTTGCCCTATTTGCAGTCGACGTCACTCTGGAGCTTGCAGATATGGCTCCACAGGGTGTTATATATGTGGACAGGAGGGTCATGTGATGAGAGATTGTCCAGCCAGGGGTCAGGGTGACCGGGATAGACAGGACAGGGCATCAGTAGGGTCGCGAGCTCCAACAGGCCCGGCAGAGCGCGGGCCCTCAGTTTCAGCAGACAGAGGCCGAGGCAGATTAGGGGCCTCTAGTTCAGGTATAGGCCCAAGCCGTACCTATGCATTACCAGGGAGACAGGATTCAGAGGCGTCTCCAGATGTTGTGACAGGTATGATGACTATTTGCTCTCACCCTGCTTATGTATTAATCGATCTGGGATCTACCTTGTCCTATGTTACCCCATTAGTGGCTCCAAAGTTCAGTATTATACCAGAATTGCTTCGGCAACCCTTTTAAGTATCTATACCCGTCGGTGACTCTATCATAGCCAGAAGGGTTTATCGAGGGTGTACAGTAGAGGTTGCTAGCCGTTAGACCACAGCAAATTTGGTAGAGTTAGAAATGGTTGATTTTGACGCCATTATTCGTATGGATTAGTTAGCTCCATGCTATGCCAATGTAGAATGCTGGACCAAGACGGTCCGATTCCACTTTTCAGGGGAGGCAGTACGAGAGTGAAAGGGCAGTACAGCTACGCCAAAAGGTAGGTTTACTTTCTATCTTCGGGCGAGAAAGTTGATAGCCAAGGGATGCATTTACCACATTTTCAGAGTTCAGGATGTTCAGGTGGAGCCTCCGACTCTCCAGTATGTTCCAGTGATGAATGAATTCCCCGATGTATTTCCAAATGAGTTACCTGATATTCCCCCAGAAAGGAAAATAGACTTTGTAATTGATTTATTGCCGGGCACTCAGCCCATATCAATTCCCCCTTATCGCATGGCTCCTGCTGAACTCAGAGAACTAAAGGAGCAGTTGAAGGATTTTTTAGACAAGGGCTTTATTAGGTCGAGTACTTCACCTTGGGGTGCGCCAATTTTGTTTGTGAGAAAGAAGGATGGTTCCCTCCGCATGTGTATAGACTATCGACAACTGAATAAAGACAGTAAAGAATAAGTATCCGCTTCCCAGAATAGATGATTTATTTGATCAGTTACAGGGAGCCAGATATTTCTCAAAAATTGACTTAAGGTCCGGATATCATCAGGTTCGGGTTAGTGAAAGGGACATTCCAAAGACTGCCTTCGGGACCAGATACGACCATTTTGAATTCCTAGTCATGTCCTTTGGGCTGAGGAATGCTCCAGCCGTGTTTATGGACCTGATGAACGGTATTTTCAGACCATACCTGTACTTGTTCGTGATAGTGTTTATTGAAGATATTCTGGTGTATTCTCGCTCGGAGGCAGACCACCAGGATCATTTGCGGACAGTGCTCCAGATTCTTAGAGACCGTCAGCTGTATGCCAAGTTCTCTAAATGTGGATTTTGGCTGAATTCAGTAGCATTTTTGGGTCATATTGTGTCGGATGCTGGTATACAGGTAGATACAAAGAAGATAGAAGCAGTAAAAGCATGGCCCAGACCTACCACTCCGACCGAGGTACGCAGTTTCCTGGGGTTAGCAGGGTACTACAGAAGGTTTGTTGAAGAATTTTCCACTTTAGCAGCACCTCTGACTAAACTGACGCAGAAGGTAACAAAATTTTAGTGGACTGAGGCATGTGAGCATAGCTTCCAGGAATTGAAAGACAGGTTAACATCAGCTCCAGTGTTAGCATTGCTAGAAGGTACAAAAGGTTATGCAGTTTATTGTGACGCTTCGGGTGTTGGGTTAGGATGTGTGTTGATACAGCATGGTAAAGTAATTGCTTATGCTTCCAGACAGCTGAGGAAACATGAAAAGAACTATCTTACCCATGACCTGGAATTAGTCGTAGTGATTCACGCCTTAAAGATATGGAGACATTACTTGTATGGCGTCCACGTGGATATTTTCACTGATCATAAGAGCCTACAGTATATCTTCACCTAAAAAGAGTTGAATTTGCGGCAACGTCGCTGGTTAGAGCTGTTGAAAGACTATGATGTAAATATTCTGTATCACCCAGGGAGAGCTAATGTGGTGGCAGATGCTCTTAACCATAAATCTATAGGAAATTTGGCACACCTACAGCTTGAGGAGCGGGAATTAGCCTGGGAATTGCATCAGTTAGCCAATTTAGCCATTCGTGTAGCAGAAACAAAGAAAAACAAAGCTGTAATCCAGAACACTTCAGTGTCATCTTTAGTCGCGGAAGTAAAGGAATGACAGTGTGAAGATCCTAGCCTGGTTTAGCTTAGAAACAGAGTTCAGCAAGGAGAGGTGACAGATTTTCAGACAACCGAGGATGGGGTATTGCGATATAAAGATCGCCTTTGTGTTCCAGACGTTGCAGGGCTTCGCCAGCAGATTATGGGTGAGGTACATTATGCCTGTTATTTTCTCCATCCAGGTTCGACGAAAATGTACCACGATATAAAAGAAATCTACCAGTGGCCAGGAATGAAGAAGGGGATAGCGGAATTCATAGCTCAGTGTCCCAACTGCCAGTAGGTCAAAGCTGAACATCAGAAACCAGGCGAACTGACTCAGGATATAGCTGTTCCTCTACGGAAATGGGAAGCAGTAAATATGGATATTATAGCGGGATTACCCCGCACCAGGCATAGATATGATTCAATCTGGGTGATTGTTGACAGAATGACAAAATCAGCTCATTTTCTGCCAGTAAGGGCTACCATTTCCACCAAGGATTACGTTGAGCTGTATATCAGAGAAATAGTCAGGTTGCATGGTGTTCCAGTGTCCATTATCTCCGATAGAGGGGCGTAGTTTACAGCTAAATTCTGGCAATCATTTCAGAGAGGTTTGGGGACGCAGGTTAACTTGAGCACAACTTTTCATCCTCAGATAGATGGGCAGGCAGAACGCACCATTCAAACGCTCGAGGATATGTTGCGAGCATGTGTGTTGTATTTCGGAGGTAGCTGGGATAAACATTTACCACTCATTGAGTTCGCCTATAATAACAGTTACCATTCAGCTATTCAGACGGCGCCTTATGAGGCATTATATGGGCGAAAGTGCAGATCTCCAGTTGGTTGGTTTGAGGTAGGAGAATCAGCATTGATTGGGCCAGATATCATTCATTAGTCAGAAGAAAAGTAAAGCTTATCAGAGAACATTTACTGACTGCTCAGAGCCGCCAGAAATCTTATGCTGACGTGCGACGTAGAAACTTGGAATTTAATGTGGGTGACTGGGTGTTTTTGAAAGTTTTGCCGATGAAGGGTGTAATGAGATTTGGCAAGAAAGGCAAGCTCAGCCCTAGGTTTGTTGGGCCTTATCAAATTCGCCAAAGAATAGGCCAAGTGGCATATGAGTTAGACTTACCTCCAGAGTTAGAATTTGTCCACCCAGTTTTCCATGTATCAATACTGAGAAAGTGCATAGGAGATCCCTCCAGAATTGTCCCAGTCCAAGATGTTCAGGTTACAGAGGAGTTGGCCTATGAAGAAGTTCTAGTAGCCATACTAGACCGGCAGATCCGCAGATTAAGAACTAACGATGTTGCTTCTGTCAAAGTATTATGGCATAACAAGAACCGAGAGGAAATGACTTGGGAAGCAGAAGAAGATATGAAAGCCAGATACCCTCAGTTATTTCAGACTTAGTTGGTCAGAGGTATGTTGATATTGTTGTTTTATGAGTTGCTTTATATTCATGTGTATGAGTGAGATGTTGACTTCAGTTTATTATGTAATGGATGCTATAGTATTATATGGAGTACGTGTATTGGACTTTTTTGCGTTTCAGGATTTTTGAGATAGTCCATATTACAGGGAAAACTCTGCCGAAATTTTTCCAGAAAAGGTAGAGCAAGTTAAAATTTCTGTAAACGGAAGTTAACATTCGAGGACGAATGTTCTTAAGGGGGGAAGGATGTTACACCCCGTAAGTTCTTGACACTTAGTTGGCCTATTAGCATGTTGGTTAAGAGTTTTAGAATGCCTTACGTGCGAGAAAAGGGCCTGGGGAGAGACCGGACAAGCGCCAAGTTGGAGTGTCGCAAGACAAATGTGACTTATAAATCGCATTCGACAAATGCAGCTTATAAATCGCATTCGACAAATGCGACTTAAAGGCCCCAAGTATATAAGGCTCTCACTTCATTTTAAATCATTTTCCCTTCATATAATTTCCAGTAAACAAACAAAACAGAGGGGAACGAAGGGTTTGATTAAATTTCCTTCCATTTACACCGTCAAACGCAGTCCAAACTCGAATTAACTTTGGGTAGCGAAGTATAAAGCTGCCAGGAGCATTCCTGCGGAGTTAGTTTATATTACATCCCGTAAGTTCTAGACACTTAGTTGGCCTATTCACATGTTGGTTAAGAGTTTTAGAATTTCATACGTGCGAGAAAAAGTCCCGGGGAGAGATTGGACAAGCGCCAAGTCGGAGCGTCGCAAGGCAAATGCGACTTATAAATCGCATTCGACAAATGCGACTTAAAGGGGGTTCAGGCCCAAGTATATAAAGCCCCACTTCGTTTTTTTAAGTCATTTTGCATTCTTCATTTCCAGTGAGCGACCAGAAACAATGAGGGATGAGGGTTTAACAAAAGAATACGTCTGATTACGCCGTCAAATGCAGTCCAAACTCAAACTAACTTCGGGTACCGAAGTATAAAGCTGCAGGGAGCATTCCTATGGAGTTAGTTTCGCGAGAATCGCCCGGCGAAGCGGCGATCCACGGAGTCAAAGTGATTAAAATTGCTCCAAACTAGTGTTAATACACTCCCGGCATTAAAGTAAGTATTTCTCCCTTCTAGACTCCCGAGAAATTGCGAGTTTTTGGCCATTCTTCGATAAGTCGAAGAATAGGCAGTAAATATATTCATAAGTATGGTTTCTCTCCAAAATAATAGTAGAATTAATTCTATTCCTTCGTGAATATGAATATAGTTGGGGAAATAGCTGAATATTAGCCAAGCTACGCCAGTTAATCAGAAAGTCGGAAGTTAAGGTATGTAAAGCAAGTTTCTTTCGGCAAGCTAGTAGTTCCAGTATAGTAAAATAGTACAAATTCCAATAGAATATTTAAGAAGCCGTATATTATATTCAGTATGAGTTCGGTAAGCATGTTAGAATTATTATACAGTGTTCAGCATGAAACTCAGTAAAATAGTATAATTCCCAGCAGAATATTCCAAAAATATTATTTCAACCTCAGTATATCTCAGTATAAGATTCAGCGAATTTTAGTATCAAATTCAGTATATTTTAGTATGAGATTCAGAATAGAATACCAGAATATAAATATTATTATCAAATTCAATATATATATATATATATATATATATATATATATATATATATATATATATATATTACATGCGGTTATTGCTATTTATGGAGACATGATTGTTCTGTGTTGGGAACCCTTAGAGCTTCATTGAATGCCCCAGGGTTAATAGCTTTATCGACTCGCCCGCCAGAGGGTGAGGATACGTCGCTCTACGGAGTGACATGCCGTCCACCAGCGGACGAAGATGGAATGCAGATTCCCCATAGCAGGCTGATCAGCACTATACCACACCCCTTGTCGAGCGCTTGCCCCCAGGGTGCAGATTACAGTTTTCAGATTACAGATTTCAGATCAGATTTCAGAATTCACGAGTCCTCCGGACTCAGATCCAGCTATAGTCAGGGGCCCAGCGGGCCCAAGTTGCATCCCCAGGGGGCCGGCGGGATGCTCATAGTTATTAGGTGGATGGTATGACCTGGATAGGGGTATATAGATTGTGTGCTGGTTGGTACCTTACGACTTATGGGGGCTGGTAAGGTTCTTGTATGCTATGTTGTGTTAGATATTAATAGATAGAAAGTAGAGCGCCATGTTATCAGGCATGACTCTTACTCTCTTCAGTAAAGTTACGCTCTTTTCAATCAGTCTCAACCCGTCTCCTATTACTTTTGTATCTATCAGTATTATTGTTTGCTTTCAGTTATTGCTTTGCATACTCAGTACTAGTGGTACTGACGCCCGTTTTGGGGCGCTGCATTACATGCCTGCAGGTACTCATAGAGGAGGAGCAGATTCCTCGTAGTTCCAGCCAGCGTACAGCGCCTTCAGCTCCTTTTATCCGGAGCTTGAAAGACAAACGTTGACTTCCCTTTTATTTGTATAGTATGGGTAGGCCGGGGCCCTGTCCCGACCATCTTGCTATTCTTAGAGGCTTGCAGATTGTATATATTCCCTGTGGTTAGCTGTGTAGGCCGTGTGGGGCCATTTTTGTGTTTTAGTTGTATGCAGCGGCCGTGTGGGGCCTTATTCAGTTGGTAGTGGTGACCTTGTCGGTCACATAGTAGCTTGGTACTTGTTTTCATTTCTAAGATGAACTAGTAAGCATGGTGGCCTTGTCGGCCCACATAGGTTCCTGTATGTTCAGTTGTTCTGGTTAGCTGTTATTTTCCTACAGGTGGATATAGTCCTAGTTGGTCGGAGGCTGTATTAACAGTCGTTATATAGCCCGTTGTTTTCATAAATCCATAATAAGAGCCAGCCTGGCACCAAAAGTGATTAGGCTCAGTAGTCCAGCAGTCCAGGTCCTAGTAGGGAACCAGGTGCTAGTCATGCCTCCCAAGGCTCAGTATTATTGTTTGCTTTCAGTATCTATCAGTATTATTGTTTGCTTTCAATTATTTTCAGTTATTGATTTGCATACTTAGTACCAGTGGTACTGACGCCCGTTTTGGGGCGCTGCATTACTTGTCTGCAGGTACTCATAGATGAGGAGCAGATCCCTCATAGTTCCAGTCAGCGTACAGAGTCTTCAGCTCCTATCATCCGGAGCTTGACAGCTAAAGGTTTACTTCCCTTTTTGTTTATACAGTATGCGTAGGCTGGGCCCTGTCCCGACCATCTTATTATTCTTAGAGGCTTGCGGATTGTATATTCCCTGTGGTTAGTTGTACTGGTCGTATGGGGCCATGTGTATGTTTTTAGTTTGCATGTGATGGCCGTGTGGGGCCTTGTTCAGTTGTCAGTTGGTGACCTTGTCGGTCACAGATCAGTTTAGCACTTGATTCTACTTTTCAGTGATAACTAGCAAACATGGTGGCCTTGTCAGCCCGCATAGGTTCCCTTATGTTCAGTTGTTCTGGGTAACTGTTATATTCCTACAGGTGGCTGTAGGCCTTGTTGGCCGGAGGCTGTATTTATAGCCGTTATATAGCCCGTTGTTTTCATAAATCCAGAATTAGAGCCAGCCTTGCACCAGAAGTGCTAAGGCTCAGTAGTACAGCAGTCTAGGTTCTAGTAGGGCACCAGGTGCCAGTCATGCCTCCCAAGGCGGGGCGTGACAATTCGTCAACAAGAGCTTCTTCAATTATTTTAGGTTCAAGCTGAGATACTAGAGCCAATGAAGATTGATTTCTGAGAGAGGATCTTGTTTGTCGTTGAGTATTTGGATGACCAATAATAAAGTCATTAGGATAGCTTGCTTCATTTCTCCATTTTCGTGGAATTTTTAAAACTTTAATAGACTCAGTAGCTTCTGTTTCACTTAGATCCAGTGTCACAGATGGGGTCAAATTTGACACTTCACAAATATGCCTTTCTTTAGATCTTGATGACTTTTGTTCATTCAATGTCTCAACATGGTGAGAACTGATTTCATCATCTTTCCCTACATCATTCTCAATAGTACTCGGAGAAGGATTAGAATCAGTAAAGACAACACGAATGGATTCCTCTACAAATAAAGTACATTTGTTAAAAACTCTAAAAGATCTACTTAGAGGAGCATATCCAAGAAATATACCTTCATCACTTCTCGGATCGAACTTACCAAGATTGTCTTTACCATTATTGTGAATAAAACATTTACATCCAAATTGGTGAAAGTAGCTAATATTCGTCTTTTTACCTTTTCATAATTCATAAGGATTCTTTTTCAAAACAGGACAAATGAGACATCTGTTAAGAATATGACATGCAGTACTTACAGTTTCGGCCCATAAGTGATAGGGAAGATGTTGTTCGATGAGCATGGTTCTAGTCGTTTCTTGTAGAGAGCGATTTTTCCTTTCAACCACCCCACTCTGTTGAGGAGTACGAGGTGAGTAGAAGGTCTGAGTATACCCCAACTTGTTACATAATTCTTCAAAAGATTGATTCTAAAATTCTCGCTCATGATCACTATAAATGGAAGTGATAAAGTATCCCTTTTCTCGTTGAACCTTTTTGCAGAAGATTTTAAAGTTTGCAAAGGCTTCATCTTTGTGAGCTAAAAACGTCACCCAGGTAAAACGTGAGAAGTCATCAACAATAACAAATGCATATTTCTTATCACTAATGCTAACAGTTCTTGTAGGACCAAATAAATCCATATGAAGAAGTTCGAGGAGTTTAGAAGTACTCACAATGTCTTTGGATTTAAAAGAAGATCTTTTCTTCTTCCCCAGTTGACATATATCAAACAGAGATTTGTTTGAAAAATTTATTTTAGGTAAACCAAGAACTATATAAAGTTTAGAAAGCTTTTCAATAGTATGCATACCTGCGTGACCTAGTTTTCTGTGCCGGATACATGGATCATTTGAGACTGCTGCAAGATATATTAGAGTTGGTAAGTCAACATTATTTAAAACATATATATTTTCCACACTGTCACATATAAAAATAATATTTTTAGAGATATTGTTGATGGTGCACTTGATAGCATTGAATAATATGTCAAATCCAGCGTCATACAGTTGACTGGTGCTCAGAAGGTTGTGTTTTAAACTATTAACCAGGTATACTTCAATCAGGTCACATGAAGGGCTTATGGTGATAGATCCAACTCCAACCACTTCGTCTTTAGCATTGTCTCCGTATCTGACATATCCTCCATTAATTCTTTTAACTGATCTGAAATTTTCTTTTGTTCCAGTCATGTGTCGGGAGCATCCACCGTTAATTACCCACATTCTTTTTTTTATAGATTACTTTTGGTTGCTCCTGTAAAACAAGATAATTAATTTCTTTTAGGCATCCAAGTTTTCTTGGGTCCTGACGAGTTAGTGGGAGGAGGATCATGTTACAAATTCTTTTTCCTCCAAATCCATCGGTAGTAAGTTGGTCTATAAAACTTGCAGTTAAAGGATTTATGACCAATTTTACCACAAGAGTAACATACAGGAAAGAAAGAAGACCTAGAGGAGTAAAAACTAGTGGAGGAATAATAAGAAGTTCTTCTATTTGAGTTGACTGAGCTGTGACTAGGTGATTTCTTGATGCTATTTAATTGCATCTTTACGTCACCTAGTTCTTCTTCAAGAAAGTCTACCTCAATTTGAGTTGCTTCAAGAAAGATTTTTCAGTCTTTCTTTTCTTTAGCGAGCTTATTATATTCATCAATGATTTTTTGAAGTTTATCTGTGACAAGATCCAAAGAGCCCTGAAGATATTGACACTTAGCACAAGAGTTAGATTTTAAATCACTTGATCCTTCAAGGGCCATAAAACAGATACTTGTGGCTTCTTCAGTTTCTTCATCTGTGGCTTCTTCATCACACCATGCTCCCATGGATTATGAATTGTTGCTTCTTCTGAAGTTTCTTTTCTTTAACTCAGAGCAAGTTTTCTTAATGTGTCCTAGTTTTCCGCAGTGATAACATCGATCTTCACTCTTTTCATTGTTTCGGTATCCAGATTAAGGCCTTTATCTTCTTTGTCTGAGAATGTGTCAAACTCCTCAGTTGATTAGAGTCAATCCTTCACTGTCCTCTTCTTCTTCCTCTTTTTCATTATCATTTGGCACAGCGTGGAAAGCTACTGACTTCTTCTTTTCTTCCTTGGTATATCTGTTGAGATGATTCTTCTTGTAAGCCATCAGATTTGTCGAAGTTCATCATAAGTGAGTTTTTTCAGATCTCTATCTTCAAGGATTGTTGCTTTTGTTTCTCAAGCTTTGCGAAGACTCCTGAGAAGTTTTCTGACTTGCATACTATTTGGGTATACCATTCCAAGTGATTTTAGCTCTCCAACTATCTTGCTGAATCGTGAGAACATGGATTCAATATTCTCTTCATCTGTCATTTTAAACAGTTCATATTCATTGACCAAAGCTTTATTCTAGCTTCCTTCACTTTCGTGGTGCCTTCATAAGTTACTTCGAGCTTGTCCTACATCTCCTTAGCGGTGTCATAGGTGGAGATCTTGTCGTATTCAATTCCACTAACTGTACAGTAAAGCAAGCTAATAGCTCCTGCGTTAGTTTAAATTACCTCTTTTTGTTCCTTGGTAACTTCAAAAGTTTCCAGATCAGTCTTATTAGTATATGTTACTCCGGGAATGGGCTTGGGACCTTTCTTGATTACTACCCACGCTTGAAAATCATTTGCTTGAACAAATATTTTGAAACGTTATTTTCAGTGAGAATAGTGCTGACCATTGAAGTAAGATGGTCTGGATGATAAGTGTCCATCATGCAAAATTGCTCCTGGAATTTGATAGGAATCCATGTGATCTTTTTCTCACCTTGCGGTTAAGCAATATGAATGAGACCTACTCTGATACCAATTGACAAACAAAGAGGGGGTGAATTTTTAAAAATTAATTTAAATATAGACAAGTCGACTCTAAGGAACGTTCAATCGACTGTGTTCCTGCAGAAGATGTTAGTGCAATAATAATCAAGATGCAGTAAAGTGCAGGAATGTAAATGACACAGGAGGTTTATCTAGTTCGGATCACCAGGGTGGTGCCTAATCTAGTCCCCTTGGGTTACAAAGGTTTCTTTAGAGCTTGAAAGAGGTTGGATTACAATGTTTTTCACCAACTGTTGATATGACACAACCTCTACCCGTATATCTACCTAACTATCTCTCTCTTTTATGATCACTAATATTTCTTTTCAAAATACAATGAATGAGTAAGACAAGAAGTTGTCAAGTTGATCAAGTAAAGTCGCATAGTCTTCATGGAGTCTTCATTATCTTTTTGTAGTGCGAGTTTTCGTATGGAGAAAGGTAGAAGATCAATCCTCTTGATCTTGATTGATTTGCTCTAAGGTAACCCAAGGGATTTTTTATCTCAATCACACTAGATGGATACATGATTAAGATCTTGATAATCACCAATTGAGATGTCTCCATGCATATCTTTTCTGTCTAATGGTATTTTTCTTCCTTTTGTAGAACCTGTGAGTCTTGTCTCTTGATATATTCTTCGGCCTTCCAATTCTTCCTTCTTCGTTGATGATTTTATTTACTCCTTAGCTGATTGATAGATGATTGATTTTGATAATTTGATTTTCTCCTTAGTTGATTGATTTCGCTCCTCTTTCCTTCTTTTAATGATTTGGTTTCCTTGTAAGCGTTGATCCATATCTAGACAGGATGTCTTGACCTCTTTTAGTTGATTTGAGATCTTTTGATATTTTGCTTCACGGTTCCTCTTTGCAACTAGTTGACTTCGAGTCCTTTAATAGTGGGTTGCTAGTTTCTTGAGGTCCCTTTTTGTCCTGCATTAAATAGAATTGATTAGTCATCATCAAAATAATATTAATGGTTTTAGTTCAACATATAGTCATATATATACATTGAAATTACTATTCTACTTATTTCATCATAAAATTCTATTTAGTCAAATTAAATGTTTATATTAGAATTTGTAGCAATAGAGAATGTAGCATACAATCGACGGAGTTAACTGATCCCCATAATTTCGACGCAAAGTATTGATATATTATTAAAACAATAAGATAAATATTATAAATATATTTTCTATTTATGGTGAATGTATATTTCTTAGAAGGAAAGTTAGAGTTTGTAACTTTGGGACCAAGTTAGTTTTCCCCTATAAATAAAAGGGTTTTGCCATTCATTGTAAATTATCTCTTTAATCCCTCAAGAGAATCTCATCAAGAGAAATAAGAATTTCTCTCCTTCTCTCTTTTTATACAATATTCTTCCTTATTGCTTTATTATTTTATAACACGTTATCATCACGAGACTCTACCGTCTCAAAATTTGAAGGCTAAGGTATTTTTTTACTCCCCTCTTTCTTTTAATATGCCTAACCTTACGAAACTTGATTTCATTGCCCTTTAAAGTTCGGGCAAGAACTACCTTTCATTGGTGTTGGTTGCTGAAATTCATATGGATGTAATGGGTCTTGGAGACACCATTAAAAGTGAAAATAAAGCATCAAACCAAGATCGTGCTAAGGCTATGATATTCTTGCGTCATCATCTTGACGAAATTCCTAAAATTGAATATCTCATGGTTAAGGATCCACTTGTTTTGTGGAATAGCCTAAAAGAAAGGTATGACCACCTGAAGATGGTCATCCACCCAAAGGCACGATATGATTGGATCCATCAAGACTATAAGTCTATTCATGAGTACAACTCTTTAACATTCAGAATTGTTTCTCAATTGAAACTATGTGGAGAGACTATTAATGATGTTGATATGATGGAATATGTGGTAGTACAAAATTAATTGAGAGCTCTAGAAGAGCTAATGTGTTACTAATAAGTCTCAAAAGGAAACTTATAAGTTTCAAAGACATTGAAAAAGGATTGAGACTGTAAATTATGGGAAGATCTAATATCTTCATACTACTACAATTGAAGCGGGTTATAAATATTTTTGTAAAAGATTACCCGTCGTTTTCTTTTATTTATAGTATATAAATATGAGTATGATGACAAAATCACATACAAAACTAAACTAGAAATTTACTGAAATAAAGATAAGTTGGCATAACTGGTCGGCCATCCCGGTTCAAATGTGATGCAAAAATAATTGAGAATTCACGTGGCTATATGTTGAAGAAATAAAAGATTCTTCAAGAATTCTCTTCTATTGCTTGTTCTCGTGATAGAATGATCTTGATCAGTTAAGATTGAAACTATATTTCCTGAAATTTTGAAACTTATTAAAGGATGAATATGGGCACGTTCACCTACCATATGAACCATTTGGTATTATATAATTTTAGATGCATCTATGGTATGGTCACATGTGCTTTGATATCAACTTGCCATTGATTTTTGTAAGGTTGTTTGCTCGAATTATTAAATTAAGAGCACAGTTCCAAATTATAAAATCATGTTGATAATGTTGGTTCATATCTAAGTTGGTTTAGCAAAAATTGTATGCCTCCAATTATAAATAAACCATTGGTTATGAAACAAAAAAATTATAAATAAAATTTGGTATGAGATATGTTTATTTAACATATAGCAGCACTTGAATGCATCAAGCCAACAAGGTTCCCCTATCACAATTGGTTCAAGGTCAGGAACCAAATAATTCCATCTAAAAATTTAAATGTGCGGTATATGATTCAATTGCTCCACCACAACGCACAAAGATGGATCCCCAAATGAGCTTGGGGGTAAATGTTAGTTTACCTAATATTAGGGGAGAAGTGATTAGCAACTGAAAATAGAGTGTGAGATGAATTATCTAGATCCTCAGGAAAAAAATGTGAACTTAAAGTTCAAGAGATAATTCACTTGCAAATATTGCAAATCAATTGTCAGATATATTTGCTGACCCTATTTTATAATTCAGTTGCAAATGCTCCAGTGAAAGGTCCTTGAAGGACAGGGTCTATGAGACGCCTAAGCGTGATTGACCAAACGGTTTCAAATATAGAACTCCTTGAAGAAGGAGAGGAGAAAATGATTAAGATAGTCATAATGATGAGGCAAGTGCTTTAAGAAAGTACCACGACATAACACTTCATAAAACCTTGACAAAGGTTCAGGTACCTGAAAATGATGAAAAATGAAGATATCTCAATTAGTTATGTCACATTGGAACTGATATCAAAATGATCGTCGACGATACTTTTGATATAATGTAGCGCTCAATATTATAAATATTGACAAGGATCTTGAATTCAAATCTGTCAAAAAGTATGGACAGATAAATGATTGACCGAATAAAAATACGCAATTTAAATATAATGCTAGTGGCTATAAATGAATTCTTGTGGCATAAAGATTTTTCACAAATCCTCACATTATTATATGGAGAGGTTCTCCTGTCGTGGATAAAATTATTTTGAGGTTACTCATAAGTCTGGAAATACATGCGTATAATGACATTATTTTCATGTCTAGATAGACTGAAGGATATATGAAAATCCTTGAAGGATTTAAAAAAATAAGGAAATTCTTGGTCCCTAAGTACCGTATCTTAGTGCAATTGGTGCACTAATGTATCTTGCTAAAACTACAAGACCTAATATAGATTTTTCAGTTAATTTGTTAGCAAGGTATAGTTCTGCTCCTACTAGAAGGCATTGGAATAGGATCAAACACATAATGCGGTATCTAAAAGGGACTACCGATATGAGCTTATTTTATTCTAACAATTGCAGTTCCAATTTGTTGGTTATGTTGATGCGGGGTATTTATCTAACCCACACAAAGATCGATCTCAAACTGGCTACGTGTTCATTTGTGGAGGTACTTCCATATATTGGAGATCTACAAAGCATTCTCTCATGGCTACTTCATCAAATAATGCTGAAATAATAGCTATTCATGAAGCAAGCCGAGAATGTGTGTGGTTGAGGTCCATGATACATCCCATTAGAGAAAAATGTGATTTGAAATGTGACAAAGTACCCACAATTTTATATGAAGATAATGCAGCATGCATAGCACAACTAAAGGGAGGATTTATAAAAAGAGATAGAACGAAGCACATCTCGCCAAAGTTTTTCTACACACATGAGCTCCAAAAGAATGGTGATATCAATGTGCAATAGATTCGTTCAAGTGACAATGTGGTTGATTTATTCACCAAGTCTCTACCAACTACAACTTTCAAGAAGATGGTGTCGGGATGCAAAGATTCAAGGATGTTCTAATTAGAGGGAGTTAATACGTGTTGTACTCTTTTTCCATTATGAGGTTTTGTCCCACTGGGTTTTCCTTGTAAGGTTTTTAATGAGGCAGCCAAAATGCGTATTATTAGATATGTGTACTCTTTTTCCTTCACTAGATTTTTTTTCCACTGGATTTTTTCTAGTAAGGTTTTAACGAGGCACATTATTTATCAAATAGACATCTAAGGGGGAGCGTTATAAATATATTTTCTATTTATGGTGAATGTCTATTTTTTAGAAGGAAAGTTAGGGTTGTAACTTTGGGACCAAGTTAGTTTTCCCCTATAAATAAAGGGGGGTTTCCATTCATTGTAAATCATCTCTTTAATCCCTCAAGAGAATCTCATCAAGAGAAATAAAAATTTCTCTCCTTCTCTCTTTCTCTGCAATATTCTTCGTTGTTGTTTTATTATTTTATAACAATAAATAAATAATTAAACTTATAATTCAAAATTATAATGGGTTCGCATTACAAACTTAAAAGTTTGACCTAAATGTAAATTATGAATTTATCTTTTCATAATAGTACAATTATCTTTTAAAATTCTGAATCCGCCTCTTGCCTCGCTCATTGAAGAATTGGAGGTAAACAAATCAATCCGACATTATATGTATATAGTTTTTATAGATATTTTTATATATTTATAAATATTTTTTAATTTTTTTCATAGTTTTTATCTTTAATCGTATTATTTTAAATTTGAACTTAGAATTTTGAATGATCTAATAAGCTTTATAGCTAATAGATGCATGTTATATTAACAAAAATAAATGTCAAACTAAAACCAAATCAATATTAATGCTAACAAAAGAAATAATTTCAACACTTGAATGACAATAATATTAGATATTTATTCTTTAATTTTGAATTGGTTACTTTACACGGTGAAAGCACGAAAACACATAACTTACTTTTAAAAAAATATTTAGTTACGCAATTAATACTTATTAGTCGTGCTTAGTTTGACATAACTTATATAGTACTTTTAGAGTATGATCATTTTCATTATAACTTATTGATTGGCTATATTTCTTTTAAGCGATTTCATTATCTTTTTTGTTGAATATTTTAGTAAAATGTCAACACTCGTCTCATATCTTTTGTTATTTTCTTAATTAAAAAACATCTTAGATAGTTGTGTGTTATTAGAATTAAAGAAATATTTTAAGTATAAGTTATATATTTTGTATGAAGACTTTATCGGATGAATTTTTTTTTCAAAAAACTCGAGATTGAAAAATTCGACTTTTATTGGTTTGATTTGGTTTATAGATTTTAAAATTCTATATAATTAATTTCGTTTAATATTTAAAAAATCTGAACTAACCCGAACTATGTACACCCTTATTTAGTACATGACTTTAATAATCCGAAAAAAAGAAAAAAGAGGAAATTTGCATGAATATTAGCTACATACGTCCAAATAGTAGTCAAACCACATTATTATTAGTTCCAAAAAAACGTTTACTTTGAATCCATTGACTCTGTGAAGGCAACCATCATCCACAGTACTATTATAATAAAATGATAAATCTATCTTTCTCATAATGGCCATGATTTTGACATATTAGCTAACTTTTACTTCTAAATTTATGTAACATATTATTTTGATAATTATACAATAGAGTTAAATGGTTAAAAATTTCTGGGGTTGTTTTTTTTAAATTAGATATCTTGATTTTAAATTTTGAGTATAAAATTTTTTTTGACAGAAAGTATTAATTTTTTAATGGATCTACGTATCTAACGCGATTCAAATTAGTCAGGCTCTAATATGATTATCGAACACCGAATGAGAAACCAAAAAATTATAACAATTAAAATATATTAACTACAATAAAGTTAACACACGATACCGTCAATTCAAATATTATTAACTTCCATGTATGTCTTTCTTGACTTCTCATGTTTACTTAGTGGTTACGCAACACTATATATATATATATATATATGTTAAAACTGTCCATTTCATCGATATTAATTCTCCAGGCCAAAAAAATGGAAATATTTCCTTGTCAATTTATAGTTTAATTTGCTACATCTCAATACGTGTTTGAAATAATTAAAGAAATGATTTATTATCTCATTAAATTATTATGTATTTGCTCTTAGATAATTGTCATTTCAAAGACGTATTTAGGTAAAAGACATGGGTTTACATGAACAATGGTCTCCATAAATCATATATAGTGATACCTAATTGCTTATATTTTTGTCAAATCTATTTAAATACAAATATGTACCCTCAAGCTTAAAAAATCTTATTATTAGATGCACCTTTACAAGTGAAGTTAGGGATTCCACTTTTTTTTTTCTACCTTTATTAGGGATGTTAATGGGGTACAGCGGGACGAGTTAAGTCTTTTCATATTAAAATTTTTTTCTGTTCTGCATTGCCTTATTTAGTTGTTTGCTCCGTTTAAATTTAGCCCCATCCTGTCTCATTTACTCTTGTTTGACCCCGTTTCATTTAGCCCCTATTTACATATTCTTTAATTTTTGTTATCAAAATTTTATATTTTTTTCGATATAATCATTTTAACATCATTTTTAATTTTCTTTTTTTAGTAATTTTTTAATTTATTAGTTGCTAATTATTTGGAAATTATACTTTGTATTGTTTATTCTTCAAAATTCTCAATATATAGTCATATATATACATTGAAATTACTATTCTACGAGTCAAATTAAATGTTTATATTAGAATTTTTAGCACTAGAGAATGTAGCATACAATCAACGGGTGAACTGATCCCCATAATTTCAACACAAAATGTAGACATATTATTCAAACAATAAGATAAATTAATAATTAAACTTATAATTCAAAATTATAACGGGTTTGCATTATAAACTTAAAAGTTTGACCTAAATATAAATCATAAATTCATCTTTTCATAATAATACACTTATTTTTTAAAATTCTGAATTCGCCACTAACATCGACTCACCAGAGAATTGGAGGTAAACAGTTTTTCTTTTTTTTTTTTAAATTATTTTTTTTCATGAAAAGCAATGTGAATTTATTTCTTTAGTGCATTATGCTAAAGTTAGGTTGATCTTTGATATGCAAAGTCAAAATTCAATATGAGGACAGACTTAATAAATGCTTTCTCATAACTGAAAGTAGAAGAATTTGTGACTTTAACATTTTTTTTTCATATTGGCAAGTAGGAAAATGCAGTTAGAAGTTGCAAAGAATAGTCACATATTTTAATTTATTCTTTTTAATATATTGATCCCAACTAATTTTGCCTGCTGCCAACGGAAAAAGTAGATTTGAAATTGATTTTCTTATATTAAAAAAGAAAAAAAAAAAGATTTTCTCAAAAGAAACAACTGGCCAGAGTTCAATGCTAGATAGTGACAAGTTTCTCATGAGCTTGGAAAATTAGAACCTGTTAAACCTATTTTCTCCCACACTTAAATATAGGCATCTCTTTTATTTTTTGTTTTGGTTTTCCCCTAGTGTATGATATTCGTATTAAAATTCGATTAAATTTTGATTCGTGCATTGTGAAATTTATTTTTGGGGGCTACGCTTTTAATAGAATTTGATTTTATTCTCAGAAGTTCATTTTCGAAATCTCTAATTAAAAATGAAGGAATTGCAACCATCCTACCACAAATCATATTCAATTTAGATATCTCATTATTTCCCATCTGTATTTGTACTTTATTTTTCGATTCAAGGAAAAGAAAAAAAAAACACTTTCCATGGATCTTAATGAAAAGAAATTTATGCCGTGAGAAGAAAGTACAAAAAAGAATTAAATAAAGAGGCTCTTTACATAAAATTCTTATTACTACTCAATATTACTTTAGAAAGATCTTGAACTAAATAGCATATAATTACATGCAAAGCAAATATAAAAGTAAAAATAATATAAGAATTTAATAAGAGTTTGCTAAATCTAATTCGATTCACCGAGAAAAGCTGAAAGAGTTTTTACTATGAAAGAGAAGATTGTGACATGAGAAAAAGGTACAAAGAAAAATTAAATAAAGAGGCTCTTTATAGAAATATTTGTAAGTATTTGCTATTATTGCCAAACGATTGTGGGTTAAGTAAATAAAGAAAAAAAATTAATACAAGAATTTAATGAGGTTCTCTATAAGTTTAAACCTCCGTGCAGAAGTTGAAAGAGTTTTCTATTATAAAAGAGAAGATTGTGACATGAGAAAAAGGTACAAAAAATTTAAACAAAGAGGTTCTTTGTAGAAAATACTGAGTATTTATTCCAAATCAATCGATTAATTTAATATCAATAGTCACAATTTCAAATGAAGGTAACAATACATGTATTGTATTTATCGAATTGATATAAATAAAGCAGCGATGGATATATTTTGTCCCAAGTAATATCATGGAATACGTTAAATATGTATATATAGATAATCAGCAGGGGTGGAGTTAGCTAGAATTTCGACTACGACTTCGATTCAATTTAATAACTTTAGTTCGAACTCTATTTATTTTTAAAAATTCATTAAATATATACAAATTATTAATTTAGAACTCAAAAACTCAAAACACACAAAGTTCAAATTCTAGCCTTTAATAATAAACAAAATGAAAATATTGAATATACCGAGTGCCATTATATAGTTAAACATAGGCATCTCTATTATTTTGGTTTTGCTTTTGATTTTCACTTTGAGGGTATAAAGTACGTATTGAAATTCGATTAAATTTGAATTTATGTATTGTAGAGTCTATTTCTAGAGGTGACGCTTTCAGTAGGATATTTTTTCATTCGTAAAAGTTTATTTTCGAGACCTTTGATTAATCGTAGAGGAATCTTAACTATCCCATCACAACCCATATGGATTTAAGTATCTCATCATTCTCCATCTATATTTGCACTTTATTTTTTGATTATTTAAAGGAAAAAAAACACCTTCCATAGGTTTTAATGAAAAGAAATTTATAACATGTGAAAAAGGTACAAAAAGAAAATTAATAAAGAGGCTCTTTATAGAAAATATTTAGGGCTACTCAATATTGTTGTAGAAAGATTGTGAGTCATTAGCACACAACTAAATATTAGAAAAGAAAAATAATATAAAATTTTAATAAGGTTCGGCGATATCTAATTTGATTTTTCAATCAAAAGCTGAAAGAGTATCCACTATGAAAGAGAAGATTGTTACATGAGAAAAAGGTACAAAATATTAAATAAAGAGGCTCTTTATAGAAAATATGTATTAGTATTTCGTATTGTTGCAGAAAGATCATGGATAATTAGCACACAATCACATACAAAGCAAATAAAGATGAAAATATTAATACAAAAATTTAATGAGGTTCGGCTAAGTCTAGTTCTTCATGCAGAAGTTGAAAGAGTTTTCCATTATGAAATAGAAAATTATGAAGTGAGAAAAAGGTACAAAGAAAAGTTAAATAAAGAGGCTCTTTATAGAAAATACTCAATATTTATACCAAATCAATCGATTAATTTTATATCAATGGTCACAATTTCAAATAAAAGTAACAATACATGTATTGCATTTATCGAATTAATATAAATAAAGCAACGAGGGATATATATCTTATCCCAAGTGGTATCATGGAATACGTTAAATATGTATATATAGATAATAAGCATGGCGGAGTTAGCTATAGAGTTACGGCTACGACTTCAATCCAACTCACTAACTTTAGTTCAAACTCTATATTTAATTTTTACAATTTTCATTAAATATATACAGATTATTAATTTAAAACTCAAAAATTCAAAACACACAAACTTTAAATTCTGACTACGTCTTTAATAATAAACAAAATAAAATATACCAAGTGTCATTATATAGTTATTTAATTATTCACTTTTTCAAATATTATCATCAACCATCGCTTACGAAAAATTTTGAATACGCCCATCGAAACAAAGGTCGCATCAATGAATATAATTTCCCTTACTTTTATAGGTAGGGCAAGTTGTGAATATAGAGAGAGGCCAATAATAATAGCTGTACAGAAAATGTTAGTTTTGGTGACATTTAATGTTTGCTTTACATAGTTTTAACTTCACAAGTTTCTTCTCATCCAAAAAAAAAAAATTAAAAAATATTTTCTAAAAAAATTAAAATAAAAGAAATAATTAAAAAACAAACAAACAAACATCTTTGTCATACAACTGGCTGACTTTTGCAATAATGTGGCAAACCTTCCTATCTCATAATTAATATTTGCGTCTTTTGAAATTAAATAGTAATTTCTTCAGTTTATTTTGTCTCTAAGTAAATGTAATAATATTGCATGCATTGTATTTAATACTATATGTTTCCCAAAAAATTAAACTTTACGAATATAAGATGAAAACTACATAAATGATTCAAATAAAATATGATATTGTTGCACTACCAAAAAAAAAATGGTTAAAATTTTGATGGATTCCGTTGGTTTTATAATGATTTTTTAAAATTTTATTTTAAAGAAAATCGACAGATTTTGAGAAACTTGATAAATGTATGTTTATTATTTTTCACGTAGCAATGCATTAAATCAATTTAAAGATACAATTTTTCAAAAAAAAAATGTTAAGAAAACCGATGGAGTTTCTTGATTTTTGTTTTATTTTTTACGAAAATCGAAGAATTTTTTTGATTTTTGAATCACAAAATTATAATTGAGGAGTTTAAATTAAAATCAACAGAAGTATTTGATCAAAAAATATGTACAGTTTACAGGTAAAATTATTTAATTTCATAGTAAATATCTGAGTTCGATTTCAAGTTATGATATTAAACTCCCTTTTAAGAAAAACGACAGAGCCAGCTGGAAACTTTTTTTTTTTTTAAAAAAAAGTATCAATTTTATATTTAAGAAAATCGATAAACTCCCTTAATTAAATTAACACAGCTAATTTTGACATAATCAAGTCCGTTGATTTTAGAAAGAAAAAAAAATCAAGGCTATCCGTCGATTTTGGCCATTAATTTTCGAACAGTTTTCTTATAGTGTTGATACTAGCGACTTAAAAATACTGGAAAGATCACTAAATTTGACTATCAAAAATATAAGATTTGACATGAAATAGATAAGAAACGTATCAGAGTGTGATAATTTATTTTAGAGTTTAGTTTATTTGCTTATTGCGTGTACAATTTAATTTCCTTATTTAGGATTTTTGAAAATAAAAATGTTGATTGCAATTGTTAAGATCATTCTAGTAAGTCCGAATTAATTAAAGAAAACAATTTGAATTTTAAAATGAGACGGCACTTGACTTGTTTATTTATTCTTTTTAAAAAAAAAAGTTTAGGGGTTGCATAAATTAATTTTATCACTTTCACAATTAAATCGAACTAATATTACACGTAACTAAAATTTGGAGATTGTAATTTAATTTTATGTGATAAGGTTTATAGTCGTCTGATACACATTCGAAGTCTATATTTATTAACTAAATTAGGAAAGGTCCCCACCTTTCTCTATAATTATATATTTCAACTTATAAAATTGATTTCCATTTATGTCATTTAAATGTTTACACTATTCAAAAGAAAATTATTTTTTTATTCTATTATGTTTTTAACATGTTTCTCTTCTCATATACATACTTGATTATTTCTTCTATTTTTTTTATTCATACATATAAAAATTCATTTTAATAATCAATAAAACTAACTGCGAGACTTGAACTCAGGACATTATATGTCCTATTAACCAAATTGAATAGCGTGAACGTTTTAAGGTTTAGTTTCTTAAAAAGACACACTTTTAGAATTATCTTTTAAAAGGCTAAAAATCAAGTTTAGTGTTAATTAATAGTTCTCAATGTATTTCAATTTTTTTCTATCTTCTTTTTTTCTAGTTTAGATTTAGAATTGTATGATAATATTACTTAAATAAAATAAACATATGCTATCTTTAACAATTTAAACGTTTAGATGAGATAATCACACACTTCAATATGGTATCAGAGAAGACAGAAATCTTGAATTCAAATCTCATCATCGCCTATTATCAAATTGAATTTCCATGACAAATTTGGCTCATTAAAAAAGAAAATCAAATCTACAAGTGGTCAAGCGGCATATAAGCTAACAACTAAATAAATAAAAGTATTCTCTCTAACATCTTAAACTTTTAGACAAGAGAATCAAACTTACATTGTAGTCTGCCCTTCAATTTCTCTGTCAATTAAATAGCTTACAATGTTTTATTGCCCATTGTGGGGGGGACTTGTGAGAATTATACTAAAACTCAAAATTAATTATTAGATTTTAATTTCTATACACAAATAATGTATAAATCCATAAATATAATACAAAAAAATAAATAAATATTGGGTATTGTGAGTAAATACCTATGGTAGCTTTATTTCCAGCAGCAGTATGAGTCAATGCTGGTTGTCTTCATAATTTTATACTCTTACACTTCCATCTACCACTCTTTGCTCTTCATAAATGTTTGTTTCTGATTTCAAACCTGCTGTTTTAAAACTTACTCTCCGTACACCAACCATAAAAGGCTTTTTGTTGAGACTTGAGACCATGGCATGTCCCAAAATAAATTTTAGTAAAATCGATCGCTTAAATTTATCAGTAAATTTTATTTAGACTATTAAATTATTAACATGTTTTGATAGAACACTTAAAGTACATACGATAAAGTGTTTGTATAAGACACTTCAAACTCAAATTTTTTGAAAAAGTTTCTGGTACATATTCACAAGCAATTATTATACGTAGATAAGTTAATCATATTAAATATTATGCATTCTTCTTTAGTTACACACATCAATATCAATTGGAACAAATATGATATTTTACAACTTGTTTCGGTTAATCAAATAAGTGATTGACTTATTTAGGCAACATGTGTTGAAAGTGTCTAATAGAAAGTGTTCAATTTTTCGAATATCTAAATAAAATTTACGGATAAATTTAAAAAACTATCAACCAAATATATTGATGTTTACATAATTGATAGTTTAACAGACTATCAACTAGATATATTGATGTTTATATATATATAATTGGTGCTTTTTATAAATTTCTTAGTGATTTTTGGGGATGTTATTAGTTAATTTAAAATTTTAATTCCGACAGAAACTAATCTTCTTTTTCACATACCTAATGTATATGAATTATGAATATTTAATAAAGATTGTTAAAAGTCACACACCAATCAGTTGGTGGGAGTTGAGAGAGGACAAAATCGATTATTATTATTATTATTATATTTTCCAATAGCATTTAGTCACATGCATATGCAACTTGGATCCTCCTTTTTATACTTAGACTTGGAATTAGGTTTTCTCATCAACCCCAAAAAAAATAGAAACACTAAAGTCTCCAACGTACAAAAAGAAGAGTTTTAAAAAAAAAATTAAAAAAAAAACCTACACTATTTTCCTTTCTCTTTCACTCTCTCTATCCTTTAGTCTTTTCTCCCTTCTTCTTTCTTATGGATCTAATTTCAATTTTCTTCTATGGTTTTCCTTTCTTTTACCTACTCTATTTCATATGGAAGATTGTAGATCGAAAGAGACATCAAAATTGTTACATTTTGGACTATGAATGTCACAAACCGACTGATGATCGAATGCTTAGCACAAGATTTTCTGGGGAAGTAATTAGGAGGAACAAACACCTTGGCCTAAATGAGTACAAGTTCCTCTTGAAAGCTATCGTTAGCTCGGGCATTGGTGAACAAACGTATGCACCACGAATGGTGTTTCATGGTCGTGAAGCATGCCCTACTTATGAAGACGGGATTGAGGAGATGGAAGATTTTTTCCATGATAGTATTGACAAGGTCTTGAAGAGGAACAAAATTTCCCCTAGTGAAATCGATGTCCTCGTGGTGAATATATCGATGTTAGCTTGTATGCCATCGTTGGCTGCTCGAATAATCAATTACTACAAGATGAGGGAAGACATCAAGGTGTACAACATCACCGGGATGGGTTGTAGTGCTAGCCTCATATCGATAAATATCATCGAAAGTATTTTCAAGAATGAGAAGAACAAGGTTGCACTTATGGTGACATCCGAATCCTTGAGTCCAAATTGGTACACGGGGAACGATAGGTCTATGATTCTTGCTAATTGTTTGTTTAGGTCAGGTGGTTGCGCGATTTTATTGACAAATAAAATTGCTTTAAAAAACAAGGCCATGTTAAAGTTGAGACGACTAGTGAGGACACACCATGGTGCAAAAGATGAAGCCTATGATAGTTGTGTACAAAGGGAAGATGATCAAGGTAACATAGGGTTTCACCTTGATAAAACACTACCAAAGGCCGCGACACGTGCACTAGTCGATAATTTGAAACAAATTGCACCTTTGATCCTTCCGGTTAGAGAGTTACTTCGATTTGCAATCGCGTTATTCGTGAAAAAAATGAATTGGGGCTCAACAAAACGAGGAGGACCTAGGCCAGTGATCAATTTCAAAACAGGTGTGGATCATATTTGTCTACATACTGGAGGAAAAGCAGTGATTGATGGAGTTGGTGCAAATTTGAATCTAAGTGAGTATGATTTAGAGCCAGCAAGAATGACATTACATAGATTTGGTAACACTTCAGCAAGTAGCCTTTGGTACGTATTGGGTTATATGGAGGCTAAGAAAAGGCTTAAAAAAGGTGATAAAGTACTTATGATTAGTTTTGGAGCTGGATTTAAGTGTAATAGTTGTTTGTGGGAAGTGTTAAGAGATTTGGGTGATGGAAATGTGTGGAAAGATTGTATTGATAATTATCCACCAAATACTTTGGTTAATCCTTTCTTGGAGAAATTTGGATGGCTGCATGATGAAGATCCAGACACATTCTATGTTCCAGATGACTATGTTATCCCTTGAGGTTTTTTTTTTTTTTTTTTTTTAAAATAATTTTTATCTTTTTTCTTGCTTAAGAAAGAACAATATCTATCCAACTTCCTTTTCTTTTTTCTATATTAGGTTTCATGTGGGTTGGGATTTAATTTATAGAGGTGATTGATGGCTTCTTTTTACTGATTTTTTTTTTTAATATATGTCAAAGGAAAAGTTGTTTCTTGTTGATCCATAGATGGATTCTTTTCCCAGTAATTAGGCGTTTGTCTTAATATCAAAGGAAATTGTTCCATGTATGTACCATTAAGACTAATCATACTATTGTTCTTATTATTCTTAGTGTTTTTCTTCTTTAATTTTTTTTTTGTTGGTTAGACGCATTGTTGTTAGTTTAAGACACTTTAAAAATATTGTTAAGTGATACTGTTCGTTTTGAACTAAATTGGCAGGTAGGTTTTTTTTTTTTTTAAAAAAAATATCTTGTTTGTTAGACACATTGGTATTAGTTTAAGCTAGCTCAAAGATATTGTTTAGTGATATTCTTCGTTTTGAATTAAATTGGCATAGATTTTCTTTCGAAAGGTCCACGCATCATTAAGAGATTTTTAACTTATACGCAATTTCATTTTCAATATTTAATACTCTTTTATTTCAATTTATTTATCATATTCTTTTTTTTAGTCTATTTTCAAAAAGAAAATATTATTTTCTATTTGCAAAAACTCTTTAATCCCAATATTTCACATGACATGTTTAAAATTACAATATTTAAAGAATATTTTGATATGTACATTATTCATATATTTAGGTTAAGACCACTGTACTAGCAAAAATCTTTCTTATTTTTTGAAATTTTATGTCCGAACAAACTAACATTAGTTTTTTCGATTAAAGATATGGATGAAAAATAGAGGAAAAAAGAGATGGAGGGAAAAGATATATCTGAAAGCTTCCTTTACAAAGGAACTTTGTCCCATTAGATGGGAAGAAAGAAGATTATTGTGCTTTAATTTATATACAGCAGCGCACTTTTTCTGGCGCTTAGAGTTGAGAAGAAAGTCTTCCCTTGCATCATCATCGTTGCTTGATTTCAGATTAAATTTGGTCAAAATAATTTGATTGTTACATTTTTTTTAAACAAAATTTATTTTCCAATTTTCACTTTTTTTCCGATTTCTAATATATTTTAAAAATAAAATTAGCAGAAAAGTCCCACTGGTAAAACTGATCATTCGTGTCTCTAATCAGACATTGCCTTTCTTGGACGTGTATTTTCGCACCTGTTGATTTCCAAATTCTTGACTATAAATTTCAAGATTTCGCCTCAGTTTTAATACATAGCAAATTACCGAAAACACATTTTGCATCATTTTCAAAAGAAAAATATTAATGTCTAGTGTGTGATTTAATCCTCTATATGACTTTCACGAAGTTTTTTAAATTAAAATATCGTTTTTATAGAATAGTTTTCGATTCTATTTTGAGAGAAATCAATATATATACCTTGACAACAGTGATGAAATTAATTTATTTTAAAGAAAATACACAAGTAAATTGTGAGGTCGAGATTATTATTTATATTTCTTCATACTTTCTGATTTATTATTGTGAAGAAAAGAAGACAACAACTAAGACAGATAACCGCTACATTTTCTCCTTACCCCACTTCCCTTTAATGTCTTAGTGTGTGAATTTATATTTGTATTTATGACTTTGGTGCATGTCCAACTAAGACAATTTAAGATGGCGCACGACAAATCAAACTTCAATATCCAAAGTTGTCCCGACAGTATCGGTAAAAGTTGTAAGTGGTATCAATCAGGATTGTGTGGTGGAGTGATTGATACTTTAACATTATTAATTAGAAGTATTTGATCGAGTTTAAATTCTGAGTATGAAATCATATTTGTTAAAATGTATTTTGTATTTCAATGTGAAATTTGTTTGGGCTAAATTTGAATTTAATCGGATTCTAATACAGATATCAAACACCGAGCGAGCAATCAAAAAGTTAAAGTTGTGCCTTGGTCTTATTCGATTAATTGCACGATTATCATGGTCTTTAATTTTTACCCACCCTTAGAAATTGATCTTGTACCTTAGCAGGGCATAAGTTCTTTTAAAGATGCAAGACACAACTTGTGAAATATTATAATGCGAAAATATAAACTTAATTTTTATAACTATTTGTCCCGAGGGCAAAAAATTAAAAATCGACATAAGATAGTGGTAGAAGTACAAATGACCCACCATTGTTAGGAATTTAATTTGAAGTTGGAAACCTAATTTTATGGCCCAATTAATTCTTCCTTTAAGAGTTTTCGCTTTTATGGATATTGCCCTCACTTGGGCAGACCCTTGGAGTTATTATTATTTCCTTTTGCTAAAAAAATGGATAAAGCTTTTATGAATGTAGGTTCCACGGTGATAAAAGAATGAGTTTATATATATATATATATATATACACGATGATACGTCGTTAATATAATAACTTTATATTAAAAAAAACTATTTATATTAACAGTGTATATGATTTTAACCCGATAATAATCAACTTAACGACCAATTAATCAACCTTAAGTCAAACAACTCCACATGAATATCAAAAGTTCTTTCCAAATTGTTTCCTTGTAGTAGTCTACCTCTTCTTCCTATTTAAACTCATGAAATAAGTAATATTGCATTCTTATAGTATTTGACGATGCAATCTTTAAAACCAAAATTATATTAAAATTATTTCCGACATATTTCATGTTTCCTTTGAATAGATTCTTTTGAAAGGAATATAATAATGTTGTTATGTTATTTTGAAGGTTGTACTAATCCACAGCGATATTATCCTCAAAAATAATTTAAAATTTTAAATTGTTAGAGAGAATACTTTTATATATTTAATTGTATCTTTACATGTACTGACTACTAACAATGATTCAATCAAAAAGACCATAATTCATCCTACAATTGCATCAGAGTAGGTTTTCTCTGTTGACAACTGTGGTGTACAAAGTTTAACTTATTTTTTTGTGACATTTATTGTGTAAAATCGTCTCGCAAAAAAAAATATTAATAATCCATCATTTGTGCTACGTGTATCAATTCCTTGTGTGGATGAGGTACACGTCATACCAACCGCGTAAGCAAGCTCTTCAGCTTATCTTCCGAGGAGTAGTTTCATAGGGGCCGAGAGAAGAGGCATACCAAACACCCGGTCAAGAACATTCAACTACTTGGATTTGAAGACATCCCTCTCCATAGCATAACAATGCATGATAATTGATAAAGATCACATCATCTCTGTTTAATTTTTCATACTGAAGCAAATAACCAACATTGGTCATGCATGTTAAGAAACTCTCGAGTGCTCGGGTGAGACAGCAGAGTGAAATCTCTATCCTTCCGCTCTTCTTCTCAATTGCCAGGGCAAAACCAATAGGGAATTGCAAAAAGATTTTATGTTACACTTTACAGAGGGAGAATTAAACGACGGGTTAAGAAAACTAATTAATCGGTCCTATAGCGTTCCCAGTGCTACCATGGGGATGTTACATGCACCTCTTGAACAGCCAGAAGAGAAAACATGTCCATAACCTAACAATGAAATAGCACATGAAGCTATGAATAAACAATCATTCGAAGCAAGTGTACTTTAACTTGGAGGGGAAAAACGAGGAAAGATATTCATAACAAAACAAATCAAATCAGTTCTTACCACGCAGATGAACAATCCACAGAGGGAAATAGACTAGACCTTGCAATACCAAGAAGACCCTTTGCCAAAATTGTGTTAGGTCTGCAAAAATTTCCTCAAAATGGTGTAATAACTGGAGCTGATGGAAGATGATTATACAATTATAGAGCTTGGACATGGAATGGGCTAAAAGCAATATGGATTATCATGATGAAAATGTACTTCCAAATGATAAATTATTCTTAGTAACAACTACGTTAAAATAGTGCTACAAATTTTATCAACCAATGGCTGATCAATGAATAATCCAAGAGAAAAACGAAGACAATGATTTCTCATTGAAGAAACCAATATTTAGTACCTTTTCAAGAGGCCTTGACGATGCAGAATGAGTGCAAGAACTAAATAAACTGGAAGGTAAAGTGGCAGAGCTCTCTTGTAAGCTTGAATTAGAAAAGAAATGAAATGTGCACCACATCCTTGATTCTCATGTAATATCTGCATGAACATCCAAAGGGAAGACAGTGCTTTGCAGATAAACAATATCAGCATGTCGATTAAACTCTTGCAATCCTCGATTACAATCAATTCAAAAGTTTCAAAGAAAAGAGTAGTGGCACCTACTTTAGCAAACCCATGAAACACAAGTAAGAGTCTACTATTGAGGCCAATACAAGAGGATGTTTGGTTTTGTCATAACATTTACAAGTAGAGCAAAAGTATATAAAGGGCAATTGCATCATCCAGCTGCATCCTCAAATGAAAAATCAAGAAGTTACAACTTCTTTTTTTTTTTTGATAAGGTATAAAGTGGTTACAGCACTGCAGGTATATTTATTCATATGAAGCTAATCAGTGACTCGTGCACCATAATTGGAACTATAAAGCAAATTAATGAACAAAATTTACCACATTTTCCACAAACACATGACAACATCCAGATATTGCATTTGTCTTCAGTAGCTCGAAGTAAGTATTTGCCTATCAAGCATGCTGGTTCATTGAAAAGCAAAGGATAACAACAAACAACAAAAGAGGAAAAGAACTATGATACGGTAAAACTACATAAATCTATAAGCAGTTTCTTCTAAATCAAAAAATAGTGATTACATAAACTTACTAGAAATAGTCGATGTCATCAATTTATGGACCCTTAATAAAAAGATATCGCTCAAATCCCAAGAGCCCTTGTTGTAATCTTTAAAAAATTTTAATTAAACCCTAACTTTAGAAGTACCCAGACAGCCTCAAAAGTATTAAGAATGCAGAATAATAAAAATAGAGGACACGAAGCAACTTCCAGCCAAACCTCCAACTTCTAGCTCTACATTATAAATATTTCAACTCCTATTTCCCCCAGCATTCTATAAAGTAGCATCATTTGCTTTAGGAGGAGCACACCCAACTAAAATAAAAAGCAGCATTCATATTTGGACTATTTTTCCTGCTAAAGAATAGGAAACTATGACATACCGAGCAGGGAACTTTCATTTGCAGATCCAGGTCGATGTCAATACCATTGGACTTGTAATGATTCTCTATTGCTTCCAAGTTCACTACTGAGTTCCCACATGCCAGGTCTTTCACACCCTGCAGCTTTCCCACCGTGTTTGTTGAGAAAGGATTTGTAAGATGGATGCAGACTATCTTGCTTTAATATATAAGCAGACCTGACATAAATTTTAAAAAATGCAGTATGAGAGAAAAACATTGATAATAAGGGGATAGGCGTCTCAGACTGAGAATATGCAAATCAGTCTCCCGAGTAAATCTGGTTTAGATTCTGAATTCACTAACTTTTTAATCAAAACAATAGACTGTCAAGAAAGAGAGTTTTTATCTTTATTGTAATACTTATGACAAACAAGTGTTTAGACAACTACTTGTAGACAGAAGTTTTGGGCAACTTCTGCAGGAAGTCGTAATCACAACTAATCCTATGGAGGCTAAAATTTATATATTCTCCATACAAGTAACAAATGTACACCATTAGCACTTTGTTGTGTATACTGTGAAGTGCTAGAAACTGACTTCTTGTGTATATATTGTATTCGTTCCTTTGAATATTACAAACTTGACCTCTTCCTGCTGTTGCTAACAAAATACCCCCCATCCATCTCCCACATCATCAGCAGGAGTCAAAGTTATATGGGCTGGCAATGCTAGCTTGAGGGGTCAAAATAGGAATTCCACTTGGGCTAATGAAGCACAACAGCCCAAACAGTTACTTTGGCTCATTGTTGAGGTACACTATCCCTAAACTATTGTGCTTCGGGATGACATACATGCAAAGACAGTAGTATGTGCATGGAAGGCTTGGCCTTGTATAAAGCCTTTCCACGTAAGATACACGGATATGTATAAGGAAGCTAGAGCTTGGGAAATGCGGTGTTGCTTCCTTCAAAGGAGATACTAAACATGTCAACTATCTCATGGAACCACTGCAAATTGGTGCAGTTTTATGCTTAATTGGTTAAACTAAACACATGGAGTCAAGATTTTTAAACAGGTTCCTACTTACATTGGTAGAAGGGATTGGAGATTAGATCTCAAGTCAATACATAAAATCATAACCCTACTGAAACTATAAAATGTTTCTCCATATTCTCTTTAGTGTAAGATCGTGATACTGTTCTTTCATTGTAAATTATGATAGATGAATAAAGAATCCGAGATTAACCTGATCCAGAGATGAAAATTCTACTATTCTTGAAACATGTTACCAGATTACCAAATGAGACTATCAGTTTAAACATTTATGATACTAAGATTACTGAAATGTCAGTGCCTAATCAGCACTCTGACTGTCGTGACTTCCTTAGTCTGAGACAACCACTTTAATACATGCTAGACTGAGCACACATATGCAACGATTGGAACATAAAGCTTAAGAAGTTGTAAACCACCAGTAATAGTGTGATCAGTTCATGCCTTTATTTAGCTGTCACTGCCATTAGAATAATCCCAAAGACAATCAATATAATATATATATCAAAATATAAGGGTGAATTCCAATCAAGAAGTCAACTTTATCCTCCAATTATTCAAGGTTGCCTTTCATTCTCCACTAAAATGGGATAGAAAGTTTTAGGGAATGACCATTTCTAGGGGAACTTTTCATTTATGTTTGACTGAAAAAGTACCTAATTTCTTGGCTAACTACAGTATGAATCCAAATCAACATGATTTAGCTTAGAACCAAGTATGCTTAATCTCAATTTCTAAGCACTGCAATTTATATCATGTTCAGAAGGAAGAAACTTTTACTTGTTCATGACAATACAGTTTACCTACAATGCAGTGCTAATAATACATAAAAAATTGAAGCTTTACATCGTTAAAAAGGAAACGAGATTGTGTAGTAATAATAATGTTTTATATATAAAAAGCATAAGAAGTAAATGACTTGCAATTAAAGAAAAAAATCATTATTCAGTATGTTTTAATATGAAATTAGGTCCCCATAAAAGGAGAAAAACAATGCTTACGGGATCTGTGAAGAGGATAGACACATAAGGAAAATGTCTCCATAAGCCCAAGCTAAAGGCTTGCATATGTGCCCAAACCGCTTACATTTTTTATTCCACAACGCGAAGCCAACACAGCTGCACACATAAGAATGTAAGTCGCCAAGCTTATATACTGTGTGTTACCAGTAAGAAGCATTGATGGACCTGCAATTGCACCCGCTAGCAATGCTCTCCACTTAGCTGTCCTGAATTTCAAATAGGTTTCTGCTCAATATACTTTTAGGTTAATCATCGCACCAACTCTCATAACAAATGAAAATTTCTGATTTCTGCACACATACATACAAACACACACTCATACAATACAATACATACCTAAATAGATAAGAAATTAAGTATATCTATTTGTTCGTTTACATAATTATAACAATTTGAAAACATTCGAATTTAAAACACACATATACAATGTGTATATAGGTGTCGTACCTTCGATGACCTCCCCAAGCGGATACAATTTCATCAACTGATACAAATTTACCAGCGAAAGTGCCAAGGAATAGACCATATCTTAGAGTTTCCTTCAGTGCCAAAACTACATCTTCGTCGCTCGAGACCATTGCCCTTTTCCAAGAATGAAAACAAACTCAAATGAGCTAAGCATAGCGGTGAAATATTTATAAAGAGCAAAGAGTGGTAGATGGAAGTGTAAGAGTATAAAATTATGAAGAAAACCAGCATTGACTCACACTGCTGCAGGAGATAAAGCTACCATAGGTATTTTCATTCATAAACATGGCCTAAATGGCCATACACAAGGGATATACCAAAAGGTAAAGAATCAATAAAAAGATACGATTCTCTGCAAACTCCACCCAATTATCTATACAACAAGGAACATGATCACCAATTTATAAAACGATAGTAACATGATCACTACTTATAAAAAGATAATAATCTGTATAAGCAAATATTTCCAACGGACTTGAATGAAAAGGCTGGAAGCTGACAGCGGCAGGTCTTTTTTGTCCTAAATCAAGGCTCTAAGAAACAAACTGTGAATTCCCACAAAGCCCTTCAACTGGGATGTGCTCACTAAATAATACAACAAGATTAGAAGAAAACCATTGTTACAAGAACATGAGCAAGACAGGAAAAACCAATTAATAGTTTCAAATGATATTGAAGTGGGTGGCTATGAAATTAAATTAAATTCACTGTACTCCCACTGCTGTAATAATATCCAGCGACCTGTACTGCATTTTTTTTACATATCACTCCAGCTTCGACCAGAGTTCTTATGGATTTTCTTTTCTATCATCAGCCTTCGGACCAAAGCAGATCTTTCCCAGTCCTTGGAAGTAGCAAGTATGTTTGACAACTGCACAAAAGCACCTGAATTCTCAGGATCAAACTCTATAATGTGTTGGGCCACCAGCTCTCCTAGTATCTTATTACCATGAGCTACACATCCTCTCAAAATGGATAACCACATGCTTGAATCTGCCTCAAATGGCATCTTTTCAATGAGGTTCACAGCTTCTTCAAGACATCCTGCTCTTTCACAAAGATCTACCATACATGAGTAATGTTCAATCCTGGGATGAGTGTGGTAATCTTAATTCATTGAAGAAAACCACATTTTCCCATCTTCTGGTAGACCACAATGATTACAGGCAGACAAGACACTAATAAATGTCATATTTGTCGGCGAAACACCCGCACTGCTCATTTCGTGGAAAAAATTCAATGCTTCATTTCCAAAACCATTTGCAGCATATGTTAGCATATACTATTAATCATACAATCTATTATAGTGTTATGTTTCAATTTTATGTAAGACTTTTTTTTATTTGTTGGATTAATAAAGTCTTGTTTTAAATAGATTGATTTTGCATGTGTGTCCTTTACTTATATAGTAGATGGTTTAGTGTATAGAGTTTAGCTTATACACAGAAGATTAAATCATCAATTCTTATAAGTATAAAGTTTGTATATGTTCACAATCTAAGATGAGAATTGGACAAATTCATCGGTATGATTGAGCACAAGATTAAATATAATTTATCTTAATTATGAGAATGGTATTGTTCCAACATCTTGTGCTAGTACATTTTGTATGTATTGAACGGACCAAGTAGAGAATAGTTTTTATCTGACTTAGTAAAATAAATTATCTATATCATTAAATGTACTTATACTCTTAATCTTGATATAACTATTATGATGAATGTCATTTTCTTGTTGTTTTGATCTATCAAAGGGTGAAACTCTTTCGCGAGTTAAAATGTTCCCGATGGGTTGGATGATGACAAATGATATTTGTGAAATGATAGTTAGTTGATGGAATCCATGTCTCGACCTTAAGATTGATGACACCCCTTTATAATTGCTTATAAATTTTCATGTGAAAATCCTACAGGTGGATTCTGTATCCGTCACATGAAATAAGTTAAGCGTTTGAATAAAGGATTAAATTGATCAATGAATTAAATAGTTAGAAATTTAATTCGATTGGTTGGTATTTGTAATATTAACATGGGAGTTCAATAAGAATTTAATAATTGATTTTGAAATTATACCGAGGAGTGCAATTACGAATTTTTAGTGGAATAATCTGTGATTTATTATGATAGGTTAATTCATTCATTATTTCGAATTAATACCATAATTGGAAGCCTCACTAATTGAATTTATGGTCCCCGCTATGCCTTATTAATTAAAGAACTTGAAAAAGAAAGAAACTTATTTTCTTGAAGTAGTAAAATCCTACAAGATTTTGAAAAACTTCATAAAAGGTAAGTAGTACACGTTTGGGTTTTACACCCTTAAAAAACGTGTAGATGTGCAAGGAAAGAAGAAATCCTATACGTTTTGGGATTAGGGTTTTAAGCCCTAAAAATGTGATTATAAATAGGACTTTTTCCTTCTTGAAAATATATGACCTTTTCTGAGAAGCAGTACTTGCCCACACAAGTATTCCCCACTCGGAGATTATTGAGGACATAGTAGAAGACTGCAGACCTGCAGCATCCTGAATTACATGTTGGTTCAATGGAACAGAGATTTACATTATTGGATATTTACCTGTCTTAAATATGCAGTTTACTCTCCAACTGAGTTAGTTCTGTTTTAATTTATGGGGTAAACATTTATCATAACTCGTATAGTTTGCATGAATGATTAAGTTTCCCTATCGAATCTGGCTATTCAATATGCATGGGTGTATGTGTTATGTGTTTACATGAATTTAAATACTCATGTAGCATGCTTAATGATCTATTCGATATTTTTTTTCCTCCCAGATTAATAATGACTTCGTTCAATCCTCTCACCTCTATTTTAAAAGAAAATAAGTTAGAGGTCCCGAATTATGTTGATTGGAAAAGAAATATGGATATTCTCCTTACTGCTAAAGGGTATAATTTTGTGTTGGTTAAGGAATGTCTTGAAAAACCTGAGAATGCCACCATGGACCAAATCAAAGCCTATGAAAAATGGGTTAAGGCTGATGAGATGACGCGATGTTACATTCTTGCCTCAATATCGAATGTTTTGCAACATCAGCATCAGTCCATGGAATCTTCTAGGATATACTTGAAAGTCTCAAAGAAATGTTCGGTGAGCATAATCGTGCTGCAAAACAGACAACCATGAAAGCCCTTTTGAACACTAAGATGGTTGAAGGTTCGTTCGTGAGGGACCATGTTCTTAAAATAATTTTTCTTAATGAACTGGAAATCCTTGGAGCTAAGATTGATAAGGAATCTCAAGTTGAGATGATCCTGCAGACTTTATCTGGAAGTTTTCAAAAATTTTGCTTGAACTATAACATGAACAAGATGGATCTGTCTCCAGTGAAATTGTTGAATGAGCTGCAAGCGGCTAAGTCCATTATCAAACAGCAAACTCCTGTTGTGGAATTGAATGTAGAGAGAACTCCTTCTTCTTCTAAGCTGAAAGGCGGATAGAAAAAGAAGAGACCTCGCAAGGCATATGGAATTGCAAATAGTAGTGTGGCTAAGCCAAAAGGCAAGTGCTATCATTGCAAGAAACCTGGGCATCACAAGAAGCAATATTCTGACTACCTGGCTAAATTGAACAAATAAGGTAATTCTTCTTACGTAAATGTCGTTGAAACTTGTTTAGCGGTTGTTTCTATGATGCTACGGGATGTAGATTCGGGAGCCACTAATCATGTCTGCACTTCTTTGCAGGGGTTTCGGGAAACATAACGGCTAAGTGAGAACGAAATTTGCGTTTTTCAAGCCAATCGTGAACCAACATCGACCTTAGCTTTAGGAGATATTAGTATTTCTTTTAGTAGTTCTAGAGTTTTAGATTTAAAAGATGTTCTCTATGTACCTTCTATTAGAAGGAATTTGCTTTCAGTTTCAAAATTGATGGATGCTGGTTATAATATATATTTTGGTAATAATTCTGCTGTTATCAAATTTAACAAGCATTTTATCTATACTTCTGCTAGAGTGCATGATCTATTTGTGCTTGAAATACCTCCTAACTTGCTACAACCAAAGGAACTAAATAACATTAATCTGCCAAATAAAAGAAAACGTGTTTCTGAATTGAGTCAAACTTACTTATGGCACTTGCGTCTAGGTCATATAAATCTAAATAGGATTTCAAGGTTGGTCTCTGATGGACCTTTGAGTTCATTGAAAGTGGAGGCACTGCCAACATGTGAATCCTGTTTAGAAGGAAAAAAGACTAAGAGACCTTTTCCTTCTAAAGGAAATAGAGCTAAAGATAAGTTGGATTAATTCACTCTGATTTGTGTGGTCCTATGAATATACAAGCAAGAGGTAGTTTTGAGTATTTTGTGACCTTCACAGATGACTACTCTAAATATAGATATGTTTACCTGTTGTGCAATAAATCTGAATGCTTTGACAAGTTCAAAGAATTTAAGGCAGAAATGAAAAAGCGACATGATAAGCATATTAAATCATTACGATTTGATCGTGGTGGTGAATACCTTTCTGCTGAATTCATTAAATACGTATCAGATTCTGGAATTACATCTCAATATCTGCTCTAGGAACACCACAACAAAATGGTATGACAGAAAGAAGAAACATAACTCTTTTGGAAATGGTAAGATCAATGTTGAGTTATTCGAATTTGCCTTCTTCCTTTTGGGGATAGGCATTAGACACGACAAACTACCTACTGAACTTGGTTCCTTTCAAATCAGTACCTTTAACTCCAGAGAATTGTGGACTAGATGAAAGCCTAATCTAAGACACATTCGGGTATGGGGTTGTCTAGCCCACGTGCTAAAGGGAAAAACTGATAAGTTGGAATCAAGGACAGAAGTATGTGTCTTCGTTGGATATCCTAAAGGGACGAAAGGAGGTTTGTTTTTATTGTCATAAAGAAAAGAAGGTCATTACTACAACAAATGTCAAGTTTCTAGAAGAGGACTATTTAATAAACCATGTTCCGAGAAGTAAACGCGCTTTACAGGGATTGAACAATGGAGTAACAAATGATGTATCTCAAGAACAAATCCCACAAGCAAGTATTGACATACCACTCCATTATCGTAGTGGGAGAGATGTCAATAGGCAACGAGAGGCGCAAGTGCAAAGATCGGACAACTCACTACCTCAAGATAGTGAGAGCAATGTTGACCAGCCTGCACTTGTCAAGCAGCCTGTGCTTGGGGAAGAAGTTCGTGATAATTAGGATTTAGTTCCCGAAAGTGATATTGTGGTTTCACCGCAAGATCAGATTAATGATCTTATAGTGAGTTGTCGTAGTGCGAGAGTTATTAGAAAACCCATTTGGTTCACGCTCTTAGGAGAATCTTATGATAGAATCTCTGAAGAGCCTAATACAGAACCCCTTAGTTACGCCAAAGCACTACAAGATATAGATGCTGAAAAATGGATAGTCGCTATGAAATATGAAATAGAGTCTATGTACTCCAATCAAGTCTGGAATCTTGTAGAACCACCTGCAGAAGTAAAACCCATCGGCTGTAGATGGATCTATAAGAAAAAGAGAGGGGTGGATGGAAAAGTGCAGAATTTTAAAGTTAGGCTTGTTGCAAAAGGGTTTACTCAAAAAGAAGGAATTGATTATAAGGAAACCTTTTCATCGGTGTCCATGCTTAAATCCATCAGAATTATCTTTTGCATCTCATTATGATTATGATATTTGGCATATGGATGTCAAGACGTTTTTTCTTAATGGAAGTCTTGATGAGTGCATATATATGGCACAATTAGAGGGTTTCATGGAAAGTGGCAATGAGCACATGTTGTGTAAGCTGAAAAGATCCCTTTATGGGTTGAAACAGACATCTAAGGCATGGAACACTTATTTTGAAAATTCGATTAAGACTTTTGGTTTTGATCAAACGAGTCATGCATATATAAAAAGTGGGAGGGAGATAAAGTAGTTTTTAATACTATATGTGGATGACATTTTGCTCATAGGAAATAATGTGAGCATGTTGAAATCGGTCAAAGAGTGGTTGTCCTCGCGTTTTGATATGAAAGACTTGAGTGAAGCGGCTCATATCCTTGGGATCAAGCTCATGCGATATCGCAAGCAAAGGATATTAGGCTTGTCTCAAGCGCTTTATATTGATACAATTCTTACCAGGTTTAGCATGCAAAATTATAAAAATGGATTTCTTCCTTTTAGGAATGGAATTTTTCTATCGAAGGATTAGTCTCCTAAAATGACTGACGAGATAGAGAGGATGAGGTGGATCCCTTATGCTTCTGCTATTGGAAGTCTCATGTATGTTATGCTACGTACTAGACCTGACATCTGCTTTGTTGTTGGCATGGTTAGTAGATATCAGTCAAATCTTGGGAATGAACATTGGACTGCAGTTAAGCATATAATCAAGTATCTGAAAAGGACAAGGGATTATATGCTAGTTTTTCACTCAGGTGATCTGGTGCCCGTTGGGTATACAAATTCAGATTTTCAGTCTGATAGAGATTATAGAAAATCTACCTCAGGATATGTGTTTACCTTAGGAGGTGGAGCCATAAGTTGGAGGAGTATCAAGCAATCATGTGTTGCTGATTCCACCATGGAAGCCGAGTATGTAGCAGCCTTTGAGGCAGCTAAGGAGGCTGTTTGGCTTCGAAACTTCCTGAAAGAGCTTGGAGTGAGTCCATTAATTGAAGCACCAATTACACTTTATTGTGATAATAGTGGTGCGGTTGCAAACTCAAAGGAACCACAAAGTCACAAAAGAAGCAAACACATTGAGAGAACATATCACTTAATTCGGGACATAACTCAGAGAGGAGATGTGAAGGTTTTGAAGATTGCATCGGAGAAAGAGCTTTTCACAGAAGCCTTTTGATAAACATGTAGAAGGAATGAGCGTTAAAGTTATAGGTGCATGGTTATGAGTTTAAGTGGGAGATTGTTAGAATATACTATTAACCATGCGGTTTAGTATAGTGTTATGTTTCAGTTTTATGTAAGACTTTCTTTTTATTTGTTGGATTAATAAAGTCTTGTTTTAAATAGATTGATTTTGCATGTGTGTCCTTTACTTATATAGTAGATGGTTTAGTGTATAGAGTTTAGCTTATACATAGAAGATTAAATTATCGGTTCTTATAAGTATAAAGTTTGTATATGTTCACAATCTAAGATGAGAATCGGACAAGTTCATCGGTATGATTGTAGCACAAGATTAAATATATTTTATCTTAATTATGAGAATGGTATTGTTCCAACATCTTGTGTTAGTACATTTTGTATGTATTGAACGGACCAAGTAGAGAACAGTTTTTATCTGACTTAGTAAAATAAATTCTCTATATCATTAAATGTACTTATACTCTTAATCTTGATATAACTACTATGATCAATGTCATTTGCATGTTGTTTTGATCTATCAAAGGGTGAAACTCTTTCGCGAGTTAAAATGTTCCCGATGGGTTGGATGATGACAAATGATATTTGTGAAATGATAGTTAGTTGATGGAATCCATGTCTCAACCTTGAGATTGATGATACCCCTTTATAATTGCTTATAAGTTTTCATGTGAAAACCCTACAGGTGAATTTTGTATCCGTCACATGAAATAAGTTAAGCGTTTGAATAAAAGATTAAATTGATCAATTAATTAATTAATCAGAAATTTAATTCAATTGGTTGGTATTTGTAATATTAACATGGGGAGTTAAATAAGAATTTAATAATTGATTTTGAAATTATACCGAGGAGTGCAATTACGGATTTTTGGTGAAATAATCTATGATTTATTATGGTATGTTAATTCATTCATTATTTCGAATTAATACCATAATTGGAAGCCTCACTAATTAAATCTGTGGTCCTTGCTATGCCTCATTAATTAAAGAACTTGGAAAAGGAAGAAATCTGTTTTCTTGAAATAGTAAAATCCTACAAGATTTTGGACAACTTCATAAAAGGTAAGTAGTACACGTTTGGGTTTTACACCCTTAAAAAACGTGTAGATGTGCAAGGAAAGAAGAAATCCTATACATTTTGGGATTAGGGTTTTAAGCCCTAAAAATGTGATTACAAATAAGGCTTTTTCCTTCTTGAAAATATACGACCTTTTTTGAGAAGTGGTACTTGCCCACACAAGTAGAAGACTGCAGACTTGGAGAGCAAGATGTTAGTATTTCGTAATCTAACTCGTCGTTGTTATCTAGTGATTCATGTAAGATTGTTGATACTATTCATGCTTGCTTCCCCTGCGCATGTTCTAATAGCATAACCCATCAACATAGAATTCCACGAAACCTCATCAGATTTCATCATTTGGTCAATGAGCTTCCTCGCATCAGTAACAAAACCACACTTGCAGTACAAATCAATTAAGGAGGTAGAAATTATTTGATCACAATCAATGCCGATGACAACAACTCTTGCAAAAATTTGTTCCCCAAGTTCAACTGCTTGCACAAGCACTGATCACACTTGAAAAGCTAAATTTGTCCATTCTAAACTCCATCATATTCATCCTGTAGAAGAGATCCAGTGCTTCAACTGGACAACCATTTTGACTAAGACCAATTATCATAGAGTTCCCAGATATTAAGCTCTTATAGGGCATTGACTCAAATAATTGCCTTGCGTCTTCAATTCTGTTGTAGTTAAAATATTTGGTAATAATAGAAGTTAGCAAGATGGTATCATGTGCTTTGAGTTCATTAAAAACTTTGGAAGCTTCATCAGGATATCCACATTTAGTGTATGTGTCAATGAGAGCACTTGCAACGATAATGTCAACGAGCAGTCCAAGTTTAAAACCATAAACATACACTTGCAAAAAAATTTTAATATCATGTGCACTAGCACATGCATTCAATACACTAGCTAATGTAGAGGAATCCCTATAAGTCCCTCACCGTGTATCTCCTCAAAAAGCAGTAATGCTTCTAACACTTATACTCTGCTATCATGGAGTTCCATAGAACAATACAAGGATCAGTTATCAGGTTGAAGATCTTTCTAGCATCATCCATTCTACCACAATTTGAATATGTTGAACTTAGTGATGACAAGGAAAAGTTATCAGGGTTCTACATTCTATTCAAAATATAGCTCGCGCTATCCAAATCACCACCCTTTCCATATATGTTAAATAAAGAGCTTGCCAATACAAAATATAATCAACTTCAACTTCATCGACTACAATACGAGCATGAATTTGCTTCCCTAAGTCAACAACTTTTGTGTCAGCACAAGCCCTAATGCAGTTGCCAAAACAAATGTATCTATATGTGATGTACCACCCATTTCATGAAAATCACAGTCTATAAACTCCTTAAACAAGCATAAATCCACTCCAGGAAATCCCATCTTCGCATACCCATGAATAAGTCCATTCCAAACTAATACCATTAAGTCCTCTTATATTTCATGATTTCCTCAATGCTAAAAAAAATTGATAAAATTCTGAAAATCTTTTTAAAAAATTTAACTGAGTCTCTTTTGTAACTAAATCAACCATCCAAAAGTTCAATCGTTGGATCACTGCTTCATATTATTTGGGTCATCATTGACTAAATAATATTATACGTCTTTGTTGGATTTTAATATTTTTGGATCAATAACATGTATCAGAGAGTTTCCTTATTTGGTATAAATTTAAAATTTATTACTTGGATAATACATAGGTTTGATACTCATAATATATATTGTTGCTTAATTCTTAGCATTGGCAAACCACCTTTATATTTATTCATGAACTATTTGGGATAAATTTGATGAAACCTAAACCATTGAGTATTCTGAGCTTGTTATGATGCAAATCAAGGTAAAAGATTAATATCAAAAAGTGAAGGTGTGGGCTATCTTGCATATGAAAGTTTTCAATCACTCACGAAGATATTAAAATGTCATGAAATAGTCATTAAATTAAAAGAGTTTTTGAAGTCCATAACATGCTCAAATGAATTTTTGAGGATAGTGGTGACAATCAAGAATGTCATCAAGGACTATGGAATATTCTTCCGACTATCATGAGCTTGGAATACTTAAAGAAAGTATGGAAGGAAGATTTCAAGAACATCAATATGGTCAATTGGTTATTTTTTTATAATTTGATCATTCCTGTAATTTGATTATTTTTGCAAGACTAGTATAAATAATTTTTTATGTCTTTCACATGAGGTTAGCTAGTTTTTGGGTATTGAGTACTTCTTTGTGAGCTTATGAAAATGCCTTCTTGAATTCTTGGTAAAACTTTCATTATATGAGTTCATTCTCTCCTCTCATGGTTTAATCTAATAATTAAGTATATATTTAATTGTTGGATTGACCTTTCTTTCATCTAATTTTCATTCTCCCTAATCTAAATTCTTTCTTTACTTGCTAATCCTTTGATTTCATTTCTATCTTATTTATTCTGTTCAACTTTGATTTCTTGAATTACATCATGTTACCTTTTTAAAACTATCCTTGAAAATTTTATAATGATAAATCTTATGAGGTAAAGCCTATAAAAAGGATCCTTAAACTAATTGTTTTGACGGGCTTCTAAAATATATAAATTTATTTGATACATATCTAAACTCCATAATATAAATATTGATTTATAGAATTTCAAGGCAGTGTGCTGGAGTTAGAACGTATTCAAATGAACTTTTTCTCGAATTTGAACTAATGCAAGTGAAACTCCTTCAGGAAAGGGCTTAGGAATTCGAGAAGAAGATGAGAAAGTGGAGAAGAAGAGCTTTTGTGAGAAAAATCAATTGGATTAGATTGAACTTTTACTTTGCTTCTGCTCCTGTTATTATTGTTGTTGCTATTGGTTCTTCATCTTGTCTATATTTAAACTCTATCCATATTAACTCTTCTTATTCGAAAATTTAAAATTTAAATTTAAATATTCGAATACGAAATTTAGATCTGAATTTGAACTTCATTTAAACTTCGGACCTCTGGTATAACCCAACTTAAAACGCAAAATTTGGAAACTTTAGAAAAGTGATTTTGAGGGGGCTAAACTTTAAAAAACTTCATAAATATGGCTATTATTTGAATAATAAGAATCCTAAAAACCGAAATTTGTGCATTTTACCCGTAAAACTCGAACTACACCCGGCTCAGGCCCATTAAATATGAAATCCCAAATCCTCTGTCTTAACTCATCTTCTCATACTGTTTCACTGTAATTTGATCAATCTAGTGTTGTCTCTTTGTGTGTGTGTGTTTTCAGTCGGAAAGAAGAAATGGAGGAGAAAATCAGCTGCGATGACGGTCACGAATTCAAGCTGCTGCTCTCATGTCCTTCTGGTCTATCTCCTTCACAGGTTACGTACCTTACTAGATGTCTGTTCTCTCTCTGTATGCTCATTTTTGTGATCTGAATTTGTTCTTTGGTAAAAGGTGTCTGTTGTTTTCGATGAAGCATACGATAGGATTCCCCATTCCGATCCTACTTTGGAGCAGTCCATTTCCGAGGTTGTGTTACGATTCTCCTTCTTTTACCACATCTTTTCGTGTTTCTGCATTCATCTGACTCACATTTTCACTATTGTTAACTTTACGAAGTATCCTAGCTTACAATAACAACAACATACCCACTGTAATCCCACATAGCGGGATCTGGGGAGGGTAGAGTATACCTTACCTCTACCCTGCATGACATCCTTCACTAGGTTGATAGATCACCCTTCCTCAAAAAATTATACTATGTATATAGAAAATTATGCGAAGTATATGGATCAAAAATTATTTTTCACATATATATATACAAAATTTTGAACACCTTCAACGAAATTTCTGACTTCGTCACTGCAAGTGAAGCATATCAGAAACAAGTATGGGGAGGAAATGCAGTAGTAAAGATGCCATGCTAAAATAAAGGAGAAGGTAACTTTAGCAGCAATAGATAAGACAGTAACCGAATCAAAGGACCAAATATCGTTGCTTCATCAGTTAAAACTACTTATTTTGTTGCAAAACGAAGGAATGAGGGGATTCGAAGGAGCAAGACATCAACATGTTTAATTTTTGGTGTGAATTACTACTTCTACCAAATGCGGATTTCATCAATCTTAATACTGCTTATTTTGTTCCAAAAAGAAAGAATAACAGGATGGAAGTGCATGAGGTTAAAGCTAATTGTAAACATGAAATGGGACAGTGATTCCTTGTTTTTTCTGAGTTAAAATTAGATGTGCAGTACTATAATCAGGATCTTATAATTAAAGATGTTTAGAAAACATTTGAAAAGGTCATATCAAAGAAAAAAATGTTTGACTTCCAAATAGTAATGGTTTCATGTAAAATGAAGAGGAAGAAATACTTCACAAATGACACTGTAACTTTTGCTGATTGTAGGAATCATACTTGATTGAAACTCCAAATATCAATATCTAGTTTTCTCCATAATAGTCAGTACTATCAGAACGCTATAATTACTCACTTGTACATTAATGGAATTTGTTCTGAATCTTTTGATTGGTGTAAGGTTTGTTAGATTTGGGACACAAGGGTTCAACAAAGTTCATCACTTTACAATGGAACCAAGTTCAGGGTATGCTGCAGTCTTCTGCCTTTGCATTTCTCTTTTAGTTTTAGTTCTGAATAACAGAGAGTTTGGCTATTATCTGTTCAGTTTAGAATTTGGACAGTTAATACTTGTCGCATTGATGACCACAGTTTCAACTCACTTATAGCTTATAAGGGAGTTTAGCTGGTCATTTCTAGTTTATTATATTCACCCAATAAGCTGCATATCCTTGATTTTCCCTTCTAAAGAATGTTCTATATACTGATAATTTTACAGTACGGTGGGTACAACTTCGATGTAGGGAATAATCCCAAGCAACAGCCTCATGTTTCCCTTCATCTTGGTCTGACAGATTATAGGTTCTTCTCTATCTTCCCTCTTCTTCCTTCCTTCCTTCCATTATTATTTCATTTAAGTAAATGTTTTTCCATTTGATGTGCATGTGATGGAAAACTATAATGATTTACTCTGTCCCGGTGCAATTTGGACTAACTAATTTATCGTGCCGATCTTATATTCAGAATGGCTAAACCTTCAATCATTAAATGTGATTTATTCTTGAGAATACCCTCTTTCTTGTAGTTGGGAGCCAAAGAAAAAAGATATTAATTACACCAGGCAGCACATTGAACCCTCTCCCACACCTCCCCCTTTTCTTTTAGGTTTTCCACTTTTTGGTTAAAGTTTGCAGTTAATATTGCTGACTCCACCGGTATTTTTTAAAAAAAGGTATTATGGAATGAAGGTATTGATATTGGTGAAAAAAATTGTTAACGCTCGGAATAATCAAAAGTATATTTTCTTACCAGAAGGTCTGTGCTTAAATTTCAGTGTAGTCGTGGCAACTCTTATTCCATGTTTTTTTCACTGATTCTTCTTTAAGCTGTTGCGGCACTACTTTTTGCAAGGACTAACATATATCCTTAAAATGGAGAATTAGATTTTTGATGTTATATGCTCTCTGTCTGGAAATCTAGGTCTGTGCTTAAATTTCAGTGTAGTCGTGGCAACTCTCATTTCATGTTTTTTTCACTGATTCTTTAAGCTGTTGCTGCACTACTTTTTGCAAGGACTAACATATATCCTTAAAATGGAGAATTAGATTTTTGATGTTATATGCTCTCTGTCTGGAAATCTAAGTAGAAAATTACTTGTTGGAAGTGATTTTTTCCCATTTTCTAATAGTACTTGACAGGTCAAACTGGAGTTTGATATCACCACTGTAAATGCTTTGCAGTTTTCATGCATATGTTTCTGTGCTTTTTCATTGATTTTACATCTTCACTGATTTCAATCGTATATTCGCACATCAATACCTTTATGAGGCATCTTCCATACCACTGTTTACGTTCTTTATTTGTGTTGTTTCAATCTTGGGGTGAAAAACGAGAACTTGTAAATGTCTGCCATGTCTGTCTACCCTTTAATTGTATCCATGCATCTACCCACAAAGAAGAAGAGCAAAAATAGATATCAAATTCGATAATAAAATGATCTTACATTTGAACTTTTCTACTCAGGACATTCGTGGGAACAAATTTAAGTCCTATGTGGGAAAGATTTCTTGTTCCGTCTGAAGGTAAGCTTCCATGCTTTACAATTTTTTGGAAGACTTGCTTCATCCTGTTGTAAATGATTGTACCTTGTATATCTCTAACGTATCTACTACATAAACTACAAGGTAACCACAATCTTTTCTTGTTTCTTTTGGTTCCTTTTCTATTCTCTTTTAAGCATTCCAACGTACGGTCTGCAGCTAATTTGATGCCTTCAGAATTCTAAAAGGGTTGCGAGTTTCTTATGTGATGCAAACTGCATATAACATTTCAAAGAGCAGGCACTTCGTGTATTTGAAAAGGGATGAATATGATTCCTATTGATATTCCAGGTGGCAAGGCTACAATTCATTTGCAGTAAAATATTTAATTGGTTTGTCTGCAGATGATTGTATACAGTGTCAGCACACATCAAGTCCTCTGGGTAATGGTGCAGTTGTGGAGACTTTTGACAAAAGAATACTTGTGCTTCAAAGAAGTAATAAAGTTGGAGAATTCCCTGGATATTATGTTTTTCCTGGAGGCCATCCCGAGGTATCTCACCTCATGTCATAAGGACACCTTTAAGACATTGATAACAGAATTCTGATAAATAACCTTTCACAACTCAAAATGGGAGAGGCAAAAGTGGTTGAACCCAACAAGCTACTCTTAACCCTTCCAGTTGAAAATAACGTGTGGGCTATGGCAGCAAAAGGCAATTTCCACATTTCGGTTTGCAAAAAGATATTTAGTGGTGTTCACCATTTTGACCTTTAGCTAAAAAGTGATTTTAGGTTGGATAACTTGTTGTCTATATTTCTTTAACTTCACCTGCTTTTAATGAAACCAGCAAAATTGTTTGACCTTATCTGACATTGCTTTCTTCAGTTGTAAGCTCTTGTTTTTAGGGTTTGTTAATTAGAAGATCACCTAAGGGATTTTGAATACGTGACTGCTTTCATGCAAATCACTCTTCTTTTATGCCAAGATTAAGCTGTGGATTCTTTTTTACTTCACTGCCCAAATATGTCCAGGTAATAAGCAATGTATGGCGTGATTTTATTTTATGCTTTTAACAGCCCCAAGAAGTCGGAATAATCTCCCATGAAGGCTTCCAAGAGCTGAAACAATGTCACATGATTAACAGCAAAGTTTCTCAGGAAATGTTTGACAGCATTGTCCGTGAAGTTGTTGAAGAAATTGGAGCTCCAGCAGATTCCCTTGTAAGTGGTGATTTGTGTTACTCTATTCGCCATCTTTCTTTCGTTCTTGTATAACCCTTCCAATCTGTTATAGAAATTTAAAACACTAAATTGAGTGAAAGGAGAGTGCTTCTTTTGTTAATACTGATACTTCCAACCTGTTCGTTTTATTCCTGTTCCCCTTTGTTTTGGGGGTGGGGTGGGAAGGGGATGGTATGTTGCTTTTTCTGGTCTCTGCTTTTTGTGAGGATGATGATGGAGTTCATTATCAACTCTTTTGTGAACGTTCCACTTCCCACTGTTCTGTACAAGTATATAATGCCTAATACTTAAACCATTTTGTGTAGCAGACTAGTAAAATGGGTCAAGTTTGTATCCGGAAGGAAAAGAATAAGGACCTTGATAAGTGATAGCACAGACTGGAGCATTATAACATGTATAGTATTATTATTACAACATGTATAGTATTATTTATAGCATAACATAATGCGTAGGACACATTGATTGTGAGTTGCAAAATAAAGTTGCTCTCAGTTGGAAACTGGTGAAATATTTATGAGTATGGCTCTCTACAACTCTTGAGGGGGCTGTTTTTACGTGTATACTCAGATTGTCGTTCCCTTTCAGATAAGATTGCATCATATTAGGATTCATATTTTCTAGAAGCCATCTAACTCTTGGTCTTAATTCTTTATCTTTGATGTTATACTCAGTCCAGCCCCATCTTTATTGGTATATCCCGAAGAGTGTTGAATGTTAGACCAACTGCTTTTTTCTTCATCAAATGCAATCTTCGGTCGGATGAAATTCAACAACTGTATTCCGGTGCACAGGATGGTTTCGAGTCAACTCAGCTTTATGCTGTTTCAATGGTTAGTTCTACAAATTGTTAGAATAGTTCTAGTAACTAGTCTAATCTCTTAATTTTTGCTTAACTGTATGGAACCACTTTTGCTGAGCTCCCTGGAGCTTAGCCTAGTGGGAGTCTCATGCGGAGGGGAAAGAGAATCTAGCATGAGGTTGAGGTCTATCACACAATGCTGACAACGTAATGTAATTCACATGTGAGCATTCTGGAAATCGCAGGAACTATTTAGTTAAAGTTGGAGCCAATTGGAGCTTGTCGGTTAAATTTGGAGTCATTTAGTACTTAATTTTGGAATATCTGTTCTCTTTCAGATTCCTTCTGGAAACTTTTAGCATCAGCGTCATTTTTGCAATCATACAGAACTCCTGTAGTTCATAGAATATTCTCATGTCTGATTCATCCCAATTTTGTTGGGATTTGCTATTTTAGTTTCTCTAGAATAGAAATATATTATTTGTAACATGGAGTTTATTTCTGAGTTAGTGTTGTGAATGTTTGAAATCAGGAAAAAGTCTAAAAAAATCATATTATGCTTCTTTCTAATTAATTAAAGTTCTGTGTAAATTTTTCACAGAAACTTTTGGTTATTATGATTTGCATGATATAGCTATATAACACTAGCTTCTGTATGAGTAATAGAAAGTGATAATTGCAAATGTATCCTCTGGTTTTGCCTTTACAGCTTCACATTGGTGATGCTTGATCCTGGCGTCTTCCTTATTCTAAGCATCACTGAAACCCTTAAAGCGGATGAGATCCTTCTAGCCAAATAATCCTCTCTACCCTTTTGACATGGAATTGCATAAAACAAACCTTAGAAGAATGTCCTTTCTGTTCTATCTGGGACCATTTAGCAGCTAAAGCTAGCATTGTATTTGTCATGCGAAGATTCAGTTTGAACATTTTAAAACTTTTGTTCAGCTGCTAGACTATGTTACTACTTTTGTTTTATTGTTTGAGTTCTGACCTTGCATTCTTACTCCATAATCTGTTGGGCATTACGGACATCACCCTTTCAAGACTGCTGATGGTGGATGCATTTTTTTTTCTTTGCAATGATCCTTTATTGAAGGACTTATTGCCAAAATTAGTATAAGAGGCAGTTTTGCTGCTTCGTCTATTAAAAAAGAAAACTTCATATTACTTCAAACATTTCGTTCTGTTTTGTCCTAGCCATCACTTTCTGTCTATGACTTAACTTCCTACTCTTTCTTTTTTTGTCAGAGTGATTTGGAGAATATGGCTTCTAAAATGCCCGGCTGTCACAGGGGAGGCTATGCACTCTACAAATTAATGGTACAAGGCGAGTGATAGCTAATCACATCGTTTGCTGAAGAAAGATTTTGTAGCCTCGTAATCTCGTCTTCCTGAATTATACATGTTTGTCTCACCGTCCTTGTTGTGCAATCTCATGCTATGCTATTTCATTTGTCAAAAAAAAAAAAGTTCCCATGGAAATCTTAATGAGCTAACATGCACGGAATATGTGATTTGTATTGAGCTGTATTAGTTTTATTTTATCACTAGATTTAGCTACGCGTGTCTCTTTGCCTGTTCTCAATGCTTTATGGTATAGACTTCCAATGTCTGGACCAAAGAACTATTATGTTGGCTCGTGCACTAACAATAAGGACGTTTTTTGTACACGTTCTTGCACACATTTTCATTATCTTCTTGTCAAAAAAAAAAAGAAAAAATGAAACAAATTTACTTTAAAATATTTCTATTTTTGACAAATTGTATTAATCTCTTAATTTGGATTTACCATGAGAAGGAAGTATTGAAAAACTATGCCAAAAAGTTGTCGAGCACTGTCTTTCTCCAAATACGTTATATTAACAAATCATCTACAGGTTAAAGGAGATTACGAAGAAGTATCTTTATGCAAGAATCTCAAGTCATAAATAAGAGTTTCCCAAATGAAGATAGAGTCATAAAAATAAAAAAAATCTTTTCATTTTATTTTGTTTATCTTAGTTTGATCGAATACGTAAAAAAGAATTGTGAATTTTGTGATTTAAATTAAAGATATATATATATATATATATATATATATATATATATATATATAATGTACTAAAATATATTTTAATTTTGTGGTTTTAAATATGCTATGTGAGATATTCAAATTAAAAAAATTATCAAATTAAGGAGAGTTTATTTTTAAAAAAAATTTAAAAATAGAGGAAGTAAGTCTCAATTCTTCAGTCTTATGTGAATTTAGGTACAAGACTAAAAGGCTTATTCCATTATAATCAATTTCACAATTTCGTATAAACAGTAGTGTCAAATGAAATTATTTATAAAAAAAATTATCTGGTTTCCTTGGCATGCCAAATGCATCATAGCACCAAACAACAAGTTTCTACATGAACTTTTTGGATAATATGAAGAAAAAAAAACATAAAAGTCTTTATCTATTGACATGTTGGGATGACCAAATACAATATGTATCACAACAATGTATTAAATTATAATTTTTTACTTATTTGACCAGATAAAAGCTAACTTGAAGAAAACAATTCTAAAAGTTTTTTCGTTTTATTCTTGCTGCAAAATTTTGAAAAAAGAGTTTTATCCATAGAATATTCAACCAAACAATTATGAAACAAAAGCTTTTCAGTTTTTTACAAAATTTGGAGAACTTGGTGGCATTTGTTTCAGAAAGGGTGAAAAAATAAAAACTTAATTCTTTCAAACCAAACACCACTGAGATCAGTTTTAATTTTGGAAAAATAAAAACTGAAAAAGCATGCCCTTTTTCAAATATTTCATGATCTCTGTCTTTCTATTGTTCTATTTTTGGAGTGACTATGTCTAAAAATTTACAGCACAGATATATGTGTGTGGTTCTGGACCTTCTCGTAATATGGTTAGTGAAATTATTCACCAACCAAATGAAGCAGTTTTTTCTTCTGTTTCATCTCAAATTATTGAAATAATAATAATAGTAATAATAATAATAAAAATAATAAAAATAATAAAAGACAAATTAATATTCTAAGTGTGATTCTCAATATTCAAATCATCACCACCAATTTCATAAAAATGAAAAAGTTCCATTCTTTTGGCTCTCTCTTTTTTTTTTTTTCTTCTTGTTCAAGAACTCAGGGTGGCGATGCTAATTTTGTTTATTGAATGCATTTCCCTTTGTCTCTAGCATTTGCATCCTTTTATTCATCTTCCTTTTTCCAATTTCTAGAATTTTAAGAAGCTTTTCTTCCTTTTCTCAAAACCAATATACAGGGGTTGTTTTCATCATAAAACAGCTTTCTTTTGGTGAGGTTCTTGAAATTTTACCAACAGAATTGCAAAAAGGTGGGAGTTTCAGAATTTTCTTCATGCCCAGGTAAAAAAAAAATTCCCTTTTTTTCTTTGTCTTAATTTGCAATTTTTGATGATGTAATGCACTTAAGGAATGAGAATAAGACAATTGATATAAGATAGCAAAGCTTCAATTTTTGTTAATGTTGGCTAGCTAGTGTATTGGAAATCATGAATTAAAGATTGAAAATGAATGCCCTTTCTTCATGTGGAAATAAATATTTTAAAGATTTTGTTGTTGTTGTTGTTGACAGGGTATTTTGATTTTGGCTCTAACCTGAAAAGGGAATGTGAGTGGAATTCAAGTTTGTGGCTTTCATGAATCGAGGAATGTGTAATCATAGAATAAAGTTTTTCATGTTTGTTTCTTGAAAGTTCACTATAGTTGAAAAATATGATTGTTGATTTGAGTTTTTGAGGGAAGGAAAAAAAAGGGGATTTTGGTTCAAGATTAGCATATTGGGATTTTTGGGCACTTTTAATAGGATGGAGGCACCAGCTGCAGCTCAGCCGACTACTCCCCGGAAAAAGATGACGAAACAATTAACGGGGAAACGAGACGATAGTGCCTTGCATTCGGCAGCTAGAGCTGGAAATCTTGGTGCAATAAAAAGTACTATTGAGAACACAGACGAGGAAGAATTGGCAGAGTTGTTGATAAAGCAAAATTCAGCTGGAGAGACCCCTTTGTATGTTGCAGCTGAATATGGTTACTATGAGGTGGTTAGGGAGATGATCATGTACTATGATCTTGTTGCAGCTGGAATCAAAGCGAGGAATGGGTTTGATGCACTGCACATTGCTGCCAAACAAGGAGATTTAGGTAAGCTGTGGATGTTCCATCAAAGGCATATCTAGGATTTAAACTTGACGGATTAAATCTTTAACATTCTTAGTACTAAATTCATTGTACTTCTGAAGTTATGAGTTCAAAAATTGATATTTGTTGAAATTTTAGTGGTTTTCTGTTCCATTTTGATAATACTGAGTTTAGTTGAACCTATAGTATACAAGCTCCATCCGCCTCTAGCTAGCATTACTTTAGCCTTTCCATTTTTCCGATGTCTAATTCATGAAATTTTAGTGAGCTTGCTTGTTCATTTTTGGTAATGTTGCAGATGTGGTGAAGGTACTAATGGAAGCACATCCCGAGCTCGCGATGACTGTTGATGTAGCAAATACAACAGCTTTGCATACTGCAGCTAACCAAGGGCACATAGAGGTGGTGAATCATCTCTTGGAGGCACAAAGCAGTTTGGCCACTATAGCTAAAAGTAACGGGAAAACAGCGCTTCATTCTTCTGCAAGAAACGGACATTTGCAGGTTTTGAAGGCTCTTTTGAGTAAGGAGCCAGGGATTGCGACACGGATGGATAATAAGGGGCAGACTGCACTTCACATGGCTGTCAAAGGACAAAATCTTGAGGTTGTGGAGGAGCTCATTAAAGCTGATCCTTCATTAGCTAACATGGTCGACAATAAGGGAAACACACCGTTGCATATTGCAGCTCGGAAAGGGAGGGCTGAGGTATGTTTCATCTAGAACTTCTTTCTGTACTGCTGATGTTTCAGTTAATTGAGTATTCTTTGTTTACAGATGAAGACAGTTTCTAGTGAGTGCCTTTAGGACATTGTTTATTGCGATAAACTGTTTCCCTTTTCCTATCCTGTTAATCTACCGATACTACATAACATCAGAAAGAATATAGTGGAATAGTATAGTCTGACCTGAGTTTTCTACAGATAGGGAAACTTTAGATGATAAAACAGTACTTAGAAAAATAAAATGAGAATGAAACAGAAACCAGTCACTATTAATTCAACGTCTGCTCGCGAAGCTAGTGGAAATGTCATTTATCTACAGATGTATGTATGAGACACTGAATTTGAGATTTGCTTCCTATATCTCCGGACAGAAAAATGAGGCTTTACAATAGTTCCAGCCTCAACGGGTACATTTCTTACCTGGAAGATTTGTTTAACACCTCCGGAGCTTTTTGCGACTAGGGATTTGATGATGTTGCTGTTCTTTCCGAACCTTTCACTTAGAGACGGAATTTTACACTCTTTTTGTGTTTAGATTTAGCATGCCATTGATGTATTCCTTGCACTACTATGATTGCTCGGAGAAGTTCTCTTGATGCTAGGTTTATTTTAATTGTCCAACTCACTTTGAGAGCCATGTTGGACTAACTTTACCTATAGTAGTTTTTCTTTCCGCGTCCGGCCACCATTGCTTATTAGTGACTTAGATTTAAAAAGAAATTGCTAAGTCACTTTACTTAAAATATGAGTCAAATTGTTGATAGTATAAATGAAGAGGAATTGTTGATCACAGAGGAGAACTGACTCGTTTTGAGTTTATGCAGATTGTTAAATTGCTGCTGGCGCAGAACGAAACAGACACGAAAGTTATCAATAGGTCACACGAGACAGCTCTCGACACTGCTGAGAAAATGTCACAGGCTGACACAGTAGCCATCCTGCAGGAACACGGGGTTCAGAGTGCCCGAGTCCTCAAGCCACAGGCAACGAATCCAGCTAGAGAGTTGAAGCAAACCGTCAGTGACATTAAGCACGAGGTGCACGATCAGTTAAAACACACAAAACAGACAAGAAAACGTTTACAAGGCATAGCCAAGCGGCTGCACAAGATGCACAGGGAGGGCCTTAACAACGCGATCAACTCAACCACAGTCGTAGCTGTACTCATTGCCACGGTTGCCTTTGCAGGAATATTTCAAGTGCCAGGGCAGTATTACATGGATCCCAATAACCTCCCAGCCGGCCATATAATTGGCGAAGCAAACATATCAGACCACCCTGGATTCCTCGTCTTCTTTGTCTTTGACTCAATCGCGTTATTCATATCACTAGCAGTTGTGGTTGTCCAGACAACAGTGGTGGTGATTGAGAGCAAAGCAAAGAAGAAGTTGATGTCAATCATAAACAAGCTAATGTGGGTAGCATGTGTGTTTGTATCAGTGGCATACTTGGCTCTGTCATTTGTAGTCGTTGGCAAGCGTTACTGGCTGATGGCGACTATTGTGACCATTCTCGGAGCAACTATAATGGCTTCAACAATCGGAGCAATGTTATATTGGGTCATTAAGCATCGGATTGAGTCATCAAACAAGAGGAGCATGAGAAAGAACTCTCTGCCTAGCAAATCCATGGAATGGTCTGATTCAGCGCTCTCTGATGACAACAATGAATTCAAAATTTATGCCTTATAAAAGTACACTCCTATTGTAACCTTTTCTGTTTTTTTTCCTTCTTCAAGTTAGAGGGGAAAATTTTGAGAGTAGTGCTATGTTTAACACTTTATATGGCTCCAACCTCCAACGTACTAACTCGCGATATGAATACTCAATCTGAGTGAGATTATTTCTTTTTTTTTTTTTCGAATTTCTAGTGTCATCTTAGGCTATAGCTAAGAATTTGTATAGAGAAGGATTTTCCGGGGGCAACAGTTGTTTAATACCAACTACAATTACTTTCTAGGAGAGGATGGAATTTCCATAATAATGATGATAATTGCTGTTGTGACTCCTGTGTAATTTTCTTCTTATTTTGAGATGTTTTAAATTATTTATATCATTTCCCTGATATTAATAACCTAGCTTATGACTTTATTATTAGCTTTCTTACTTTACTTACCACAATTATTATCTATTAAAATGGACTTAGTAGTAAGAATAGTGACGCTAATAAAAAGGAAAATTCAACATAATAAATTATGAGAGGAATAAAGAAACTTGTAATATTAAATTATTTTGTCAGTCTAAATTATAACTATTAATTCCATACAATCCTATGCGTGAATTGTACTCCTATAATGCTAGCATTCAAATTAAATTGAAACAATGGAGTAGTTAACTTCAAACAATTTATGAGACACAGAAACACATGAGGCAAATAATGAAATAATTCCAAAGTGATTTTTTTTTTTAATCATTTTATAATCTCAATTTTCAGCAATACAATTATGAAGTTTCAAATAATTAATTATGCTAGTTATTTGACATATATGGAGGCAAAAACAGTTAATGCGAATACAACTATAATTAAACATCACGCGAAGTTCATGTCGGTCGTGTTTTCCTTAAGAGATAAATTCACATAGATTATGCCTCAGGACATAAGTTCGATAGCATGAACTTGTGCCTAGAAGCAGAAATTCAATAGCATAGATTTGTGTTTTCTCCTCGATCGACTCTGTAATAGAGCTGAAAAATCTCCATGTATGGAAATTGAAAACACCAGAGTTTTAGGATATCAAAAACTTTCCTCCATCCAGTAATACAATAAATGAAAGTTTCCATCTCTTGTCATAAAGTATATATGTTCAAGGATAAGGTTTACTATATACAGTAGTATCATTGAACACTGGCTATCAGCCATCAAAGTAGCAACAATTTGATGGGAAGGGCAACCCAAGACAACACATAGCCCATTTTGTCGAAACTTGCAGTAACGGTGATACACACGGCGATGGCAGCCAGTATGTCGTCTCTATTGCCTTAACTCGTAACCAGCCAGAGTGGCAAAAGGAGGTTCATTCGAATCCTCTTCGTCAGAAAAATATAGTGTATATACAACGTTAAATCTGATATTTATATGTATATATAGCATATTGAACACTCTTGACACAGTTTGAGAATCTATTTTGAACCTCCTTGATGAAAATCCTATCTCTGCCACTGCTTGTAACTCAAATTTCGTGGTCTGAAAATTTTCCAACTTCCCAACCTCTTTCATCTTTTGAGCATAAATATTATGACCACCTATTATTTGCCTTTTTTGCTTCAATATTTTTTCTATTCCATTTAGACCGGCATCAGCACATAATCTAACGAAGCACTTCGCCAAAGTACCTAAAGCCAAAACCACATGAAAACATTGACAATTCAGTAAAAATATAAATCAATATACTATGTGGGATTGGAAGTCCATCTTCATGATATGGACATGAAGATGCTCTAAATTCAAAAGGGATGTTCTTTCAGTTTCCGTTGTTTATGACTTAAACCTATTTGGGTTCTCGTATACAAGTAATTGCTTTTGATTGCTCCTGGTCTTTAATTTTTGCTCTTTTAATGTTTTAAGTAATAAAAAGGGGACAAAAATTACCCCTAATATTTTTTTAAAAAATTCGCAAGTCATGAGTTCAGCCTATAGACACAAGTTCTCTAATGAACTTATGCCTAATAGGCATAATTTCATGTCATTTAGGCACAATTTCAATTTCATGTCTACCAAGCATAATTCATATTGTGGGTTATGAACTTTTCTGCCTTATGACTTGAAATTTTATTTTTCTGTGCCTCGTGAAATATTACCTTATGAACCTATGCCTTTTAAGGCATAATTTGGGCAAAAATTTATGTTTCTTGCGATTTTTTTTTCTGTGCCTTATGAAATGTTGTCTTATGAAATTATATCTTAAAGGTATAATTGGAGTAAAAACTTATACCTTGCAAATTTATTTTTTTCTTTTAAGGATAATTTTCATCAGTTTTTGATCATTTAAAGTGATGAAGGACAAAAATTAAAAAATATAAATTTAAAGAGAAAAAATTAAAAACAGCCCAAAAATAAGAATATTTACGCGAATTACATAAGTTGCAGCAAATGGACTAAAGCCTGAAGATGGGCCTCAAGCTCAATTTATTCTCTCTCTCTCCTTATTTACTTCTTGTGCTATGTATTTGTTTATTGGTTGTAAATTGACTAATAACTTTTTAAAACTTTAATAGAATGAATTTGATTTCTGGATATGTTTCTTTTTAAATCAGCCAAGTGATGCCAGAAGAGCATATATGATACATTCTTTTATTCTTTTTACCTTTTTCTATTTTTTTAAGTGTCCTTTTTTTTTTATCTTAAATTTGAATCTTTAGAATCTGAACTTTATTAGAATGATCTTTTTAACTAAATCAATCCTTGAGATGAAACAATCTCCCTTCTCTTTAACTCATGGCAATTAATTTGAAACTTTTTTCAGATCAAAATGTTTGGTTCTTTTGACTTATATATGTCAAGAATCATTTTTAGCTATTAGCTTAAACTATAAGTTAATTTACAAATTGAATTAATAAAATAATTAAATGCTAAAAGTATAAGATTTTATACACAAAAAAAAATTACAAATAAGCTACATTCTGTTTTAGCCATAAAATGTTTAATTTCATCGATTAATCAAATTTACTGGTCTTTTAAGGTGCTTAACACCTTTCTCAATGAATTACTTGAACCCTTATCCAAACTTTTATATTCCTTTTTTTTAATGATTTTCGTAATTTTTTTCTAACATTAAGTGGCGATGCTATGTCTTTCAAAAAAAAATTAAAGTTATGAAACTTTTTTGACCTTAGTGGAAAACGGATTATAACATATAACAACGAAAAAAATTTGAAAATAACAAATCAAGCAATTATTTAGCTGAAAAAAATAAAATAATGAAGAAGAAACATCATCTTGTCAACATGCTCGAAATATTGTCAAAATACGCGAAAATATTTGTAAGTGAATTAAAAATAATTATAAAAAAGAAAATTTGAAAACAAGCATAAACTGATTATTAAAAATTCAACTTAGTTAGAGATTTTTTATTACTAAAATTAAAATATTAACCAATCAGATGCTATATTCGTGCAAAGAAATAAATTATTATTATCTCCGATGAATATTATAATCTACATGTATTTACAATCTTTATATTCGACATAATTGAGTAATTGATTAATATTTATAAATGTATTTGATAACTTAAGACGAAGATCATATAAATTGCTCTCGCAAAATTTAAAGTAAGTAAAACAATAACTGAAGTTAGTAAATAGAAAAAGAGATAAACTTTCCTTCTTTTTTAAAAAAAAACATTTATTTTTTAAAACCCTTTTCTCTTTATTTTTAATTTCTTTTGTTTCATAGTGATTTCTTTTTAAAATGGTGCATACAAAAGTAGAGAATAGAATCTTAAGGAGCCATTTAGCAGGAAACAAGTTATTTTACGAATAATAAATCATATTTTTGGATGGATTTATCTCATATTTAATTTAAATAATATTTTAAAATAATTTATTGTTATTTTAAAATTATATTATAATGTTATTTTTATTTTATCCTTAATGTGAAATAATTAATTTGAAATAAATTCCAACTAAAATATAAAATAAATTCATTTAAAAATTAATATCAATATTATTTATTTTTTATTATTATTAAAAATAAAATAATAATTTTAAAATAACTAAGTTCCAAATTAGTTATTCTGAAATTAGTTAGATTTCCGACCAACAAACCCTCAAAGTTTATGTAGGGCACTTTTAATTACTTACTGTCATAGGTATTTTTGTTTACAAAATATATAACAGATAGGTAAAATTGATCCTTTTTCATATACATAAAGGATAAAAATAAAAATAAATCTAGTCTTGTAGGTCGCTTAAAAGAATCTAGTCTTGTACTTCCTAAGCATCATTGTGATCGTTGGGTGTTCTCTCTACTGAATTCAAATCGAGATGGATGAAGAATTGCTAGAATTGCAGAGGCAATTTGAATTTGCACAACAAGTAAAATCTACCGTACGATTATCAGAGCGAAACGTTGTCGAATTGGTCCAGAAACTTCATCAGCTGCAAATCATTGACTTTGATCTTCTCCATACTATCTCCGGCAAAGAATACATCACCCCGGTACCATTCTGCCTCTTAAAGCATCTGACCGACCCCCCGACCCCCCCCCCCCCTTTTTCTTTTTGGGAAAAAGATTGGATTTTTAGAGTTTGTAGGTTAAAAATAATTCAAGAATTTTCTAATGGTGGTGATATTTTGTTATGTTTGTAGATGGTTTTTTTGTTTACTGGTGCTGTTTAATTGTAGTTATCTGGGTGTTTTGTAGGACTTTGGAGCAGTTGAGAATTGAAATGGTGGCATAGAGCCGCCTAAAGCATCAGAGTGGTTCTTTTTTATCAAACATTGTGAAAAATGATTTGATTTTTTTAGTTACTTTAAAAGAAAGAAACAAAAATTTGACCTTTATGATTTATAGTAAAAATTCGTTCATGGTATTTCTTATGGTGCTAATGTTTATTTCTGCTTATATGTGTGCCTTATTAACTTTTTCATTTGGTGTCCTTTAATTGTACTTATATGGGTGTATTGTAGGAGCAATTAAGAAATGAAATTGTGGCAGAGATCAACAGACTAGGACGTATTTCCTTGATTGATTTGGCTGACTCCACTGGGGTAGACTTGTACCATGTTGAGAAACAAAGCCAGTATGTAGTATCCCATGACTCATCCCTCGTGTTAATTAATGGGGAAATTATCTCGAATACGTATTGGGATACAGCAGCTGAAGAAATCAATGAAAGACTTCAAGAATGTAGCCAAATTGCCATTGCTGAAATAGCAGGACAACTACAAGTTGGGTCTGAATTAGTAGTCTCCATTCTTGAACCTCGTCTTGGGACTTTGGTAAATTTCTTTCTTTTTGGTATAGCAATTTAGGTTGAAGTTACGTAATGGAAGTTTTGATATGTTTGTATGGCATGCTTAGGTAAAAGGTAGGCTTGAAGGTGCGCAATTGTATACACCTGCCTATGTTGCTCGTGTAAGTGCAATGGTCCGTGGTGCAGCTAGGGGTATTTTTGTTCCAATGAACACATCAGCATTATGGAGCTCCTTGCAGAGTTTACTGCAAGAGCTGGACGGAGCTGTTAGTGTTGCTGTTGACACTTCATTTTTCCAGTCCTTGTTTAATGGTTTAGTAAAAGAAGGCGAGATTCTCGGCTCTCTTCGTGCCGGAGTTCATTGGACACCTTCCGTATGTGACCTAATTTATTATGTGTTGAATCTCAATTCTAGGTCTTTGCCCTCTTCTTTTGTGCGAAATAACTTTCTTTTTCTGTTCTACCTTTGCTTTATTCTTCAGGTCTTTGCCATGGCTCAAAAGGACTGTGTAGATTCCTTCTTTTCACAGGTGAGTATCTGTCTGTCCTGCTACTAATGTTTGATCTGAATTTCTAGTTCCTTGCTTCGACATGCAAATTCTCCAATGTGGTCCAGTAATACTTGTTGCTGCACCTTTTTTCGTTTAAGTTAGAGATGAACTTTTCATTTCAATTGTTCCTATATCAATTTCTTAACGGGAGTTATTTTTAGTGGCTACTTTTTTTCCAGCTGTATTCATTTGTTTTTGTGGCTACATGAAATCTCCTGGACAAGTTCAAACACCTGAGTGTTTCTATGGCTCAACATAAAAAACAATCACATAGATACTCTTACCTTACTGAGACTCTATGTAGTTAGTCTTGAGAGGCATATACATTTCATCAGAAACATTATTTTGAGAAACAGTGACATTTGATGCCAAGTGATCTGAAGAAAAGATCTTTGTCCTCGTAGAAGCAAATGTAGGTATTGTATATGTCCTGATAAAGCTTTTGTAGACCATGTTGTAACCAATTAAAAAACAATTCTTCAATCTCCAAATAAAGTGTTTTCTCTATTTCTTTCTCAGACTTCTTAATGCTTTCTTCTAGACAATATAAGATGTTTCATTTGATAGAACCAAAAAAGTTGTCCACTGGCTACAAATAGGATTACAGGAAAAACAGCAATTACCTAACATTTCAGCAACTTCATAATGCTGTGGAGTGAGAGTGTCCAAGGGTGTTTTGATGTTACATTGACATGCGTTCTTACTCGAGTCTTCACTCTTCATGCTTTTCAGGCATGCTTCCCCCGCTGTAGTAGTGGACTTGGAAAATTTGTTATGTAAAGAATATGTATATTAACCTATAAAACAGTAGTAGTTTTCCAGTAATTGCATGAACTGCATAAGGCGGGAAACTCTTGCATTTAGCTTTTGTTATAATTTCATTTAGGGAAGCTTTTATTTTTATGTATGCCGCCCTTTTAAGGAGGTCGGACTTCTTCTCCGAAGCACTTCACACAGTGTAATTTTAGTAATTCTTTTTTTTTGTTGTTGGAAGAGGGAAAGAGGGGGGGGGGGGTTGTTCTTGTGGAAGTGGTTTCTTCATAGTTATACTTGTTTTTTCAAAATGGAAAAAAAAAAAAAAAAAAAAAGAGGAAGAAAGAACAGAAAAACTCTCGAGTGCATGGACTTTTCTGGGTGTTGTTTTTTGGAACTCTATTAAGTTTGTACCTCTTGTGGGAAAAGTGCCATATATTACTTATTACAGCCTATTGGGATAGAGAAATGAAAGGCAGAGCTCCAGATAGTGGTCCTTTACTCTAAAGGAATGCAAATGACTGTTTTACTAAATAAATTCAAGTCTTTCTAAATAATTTCTTTTGACCCTCTTAAGAGATTATATATCACTTTGTTTTTGGTAATGCAGAATTCTTTTATTACTTATCAAGCTGTGCAAAAACTTGGGATTCCGCAACCTTCTCAATTCCTTCAGGTATTTTGCTTTGTTTTTGCCTAGCTGCATATGTTCCTTGGATGTTTTTCTAATTAAGTTCTGGTCATGAATACCACTTTAGTCCAGATATCCAGATGGTATATCTCTGGACTCAACATTTGCTCACCCTTCAATAATTGAGATGCTGGATGCCGCTGTTGAGGATGCCATAGAACGTAATAGCTGGTAAGGGTCCTGAAGTGGGAGGAGTTACTTTGATTTACTTCATTTAGAAAATGCATGATGAACTTAATCTGTAAAAATTGTTTCTGCTATTTGTGCTTTCTATTTAATACATATACATTAATATCCAATAGGAATTTTTGATGAATTGATGAAAATTGCAACAAATACATTGAGAAATGCACAACTCTGGAAGGAAATAGTCTTTAAGGATATGGATGAATTCACTTCCTGGGAGATATCATAGTAATTTCCTGTATCAAATTTAAAACTGATTAGCTGCCTAGTTCTAGGTCAACGAATATCCCGAGAGGGCATGGAATTTGAGCTCATCCTGTTCCATCGTGTTCATTCAACTTGGTAAACTGCATTTCAGCTAATATTGATCCTTTGTTGACCATTATGTTCTTTTCTAAATTTATTTTGATAATTTTATTGTTGTGCGGCAATTAGGAAGTAGTTTGTACATAGGACCAAAGGCAAAACTTAGAGCTCTTCCTAATCCTTGATGACCTTATATAGACATTGATCTACTTCCCATTCTTTTTCCTCCTTTCTTCTTGTTAATCTCGAGTTCTCCTTTTTGGAATTATGAGCTGAGTGATTGGAGGTTTTCTTTTTTCTTTGAAATGTTTTAGTTGTCAAAGCACATTGACAAATATTAATAAAATAGTAGTTCTTAGATGAGTCTTATGTGATAAGAACGTGTCATCGAGACTTAAAGGTAACTTCTATGGAGTGGTTGTTAGGCTGACTTTGTCGTATAGGGTGGAGTATTGGTCAGTTAAGAACTCGCACATTTAAAAGATACAGATAGCATAAATGAGGATGTTGATGTGCGGACATATTAGAAAAGAAAAGATTAGGAACGAAGATATATGGGGCAAGGTGGGAGTAGCCGCTGTGGCGGATAAGATGCGGTAAACGAGGCTGAGATGGTTCGCCATGTTAAGAGGAGGAGCACAGAACCCCTGTGAGGAGGTATGAGAGGTTGCCGGTGATAGGTTTGAGGAGAGGTTGAGGTAGACTGATGAAGGATTGGGAAAGATGATTAGACAGGACGTGGAGGATATGACCCTAGATAGGAGAGCAGGGAGGTTGAGGATTAGGATAGATGGTTAGTAGGTAGTGGAGCATCTTCACTCTTCATAGTGGTAGAGCGGGGTTCCAGTGTCGAGCATTTATCTATTCCCTTACCATTATTATTATTATTATTGTTGTTGTTGTTGTTGTTGTTATTATGTTTCGATTCTATTACTATTTTTATTTCTTTTACTTTGGGGTTATCTTTAATTATTTGTATCGTCAGTACTTTTCATTCTTCAAATCTTTTATCATAGCTTTTACTATTGCATTTCTCTTTGAGTCGAGGGTCTATCGGAAACAACCTCTCTATACCCACAAAGGTAGGGGTAAGGTCGTATACCCACCCTCCCCAGACCCTGGTTGTGGGAATGTATTGGATATGTTGTTTTTTGTTGTTGTTAGCAGTTCGTAGATGAAAAAGATCTTTTATCTTTCATATACCCATGTTTTAAGTTATCCTCATTCTTTTAGGCAATCCATTAATTTCATCCCCAATATAAAAGTTTATCTTTCACTTTTTAAGTCTTCTCAATTTTGCGCTGCCAAAAAAGTGTTGTAATTTATAAATTAGAAGCTCTAATTCCTCAAAGCATATAAGTTTGATCTGAACTTTTGAACATGTTTATGTTCAGAACCTTAAGATTTCCTCTTACATCTTAGAACAAAATACCATTCAACATCTATGTTGGAACTTGGATGGGAACATGTGGTGATGTTTCAAGACCACCTCATGTTTTCATCTGTTCATTTGTTTGAACACAAATCGTCATCGGGGGTTGTGTGTGTGGAGTAGAAAGATGACATCTGTTGAGACATTTTATAAACAATATTTACCCAATATGAAAGCATGGATACGCCGATTCTGTTTGTACAGGAAATTTAGTGGTCTCTTCATCTATGGTTTCTTATGTATGATCTATTTGAATGAGTTTTTGCACTAAGAGAATCCTAAATTTCATATATATTGACCTGCATGAGAGATTTACTTTGCTCCTTTCAACTTAGCTCAAAAAATGGTCTTGGCCATGTAAAACTTCACTACAATCCCTGCATTGCAGGATAATGTGTGGTTTGACATCTTGGGGATCTTAAATTGTTGCAGGATTGATTCGCTTTCAGTTTTACCCACTTCCTTTGGTAGCCAAGATGCATTTAAGATTCTGTCACTATGTCCATCGGTCCAAGCAGCACAAAAGGTGATGCTTCATTGTTCCTCTGTACACATGCTTCTTAGGTTTTATCCTTTTTGTACTTTTGTGCACAAGTGATCCTCATGTAGGTGTACTAAAATTTTTGGCAACCTTTTTGGTGGGATAATGCAAACCTATGTAGCATTTGGATGGTGCCATGAAGCAGCACTGTTCCAAATATATAATGCATGAGAATTGTGCGCTAGCAATTTATAAAGAATGAATTATTTTCTCACGTGATCTCACAATCTTGGTTTTTCTTTTTCAGTCGAATAGAGCACTTATCTTGGGAGATTCATATATTTTTAGCAATGGGTTTGTCAAGGTATCGTGCACTCTCTAAAATTTGTTGGCAGCTTTTATTTAAAAATCTAATTTCAATTGAAAGGTTATACTGCTAACCTTCTGGGGAAGTTCTGATACCTCAAAGTTGCCTCTTTTCTTTGGGTATAAATTTCTTAATAGGATCTATTTGATCGGATGGAAAAGGAGATGGAAACATTAAGCATTCTAGGGCTGGCCGGTGCTGGGTCCGTAGATGAGTTTCGTGTTGCTAAAGATGCTAAAGTTGGATATGACGATAGCACCAGTGAAGTAAATGAAACAAGTAGTGATGCCGGTGTCAGCAAACAGGCCTCGGAGAAAGGATCTAAGAAGAAAAAAGGAAAATCAGGTGGCAATACTAAGATGGCGCAAGCTGAAACAGGAGCAGATAACCAGGAATCTGCCCCTAGTAAATCCAAGAAAAGTCAGAGGAAAGGTAAGGTGTCATCTGGCTCACAAACATCAGACTCAAAGTCAGGTGCTATAAAGGATGAGGACAGCCTTGGCGCTATTTCCGAAGAATGGGTAATTCAGAAGATTACATCTCTCAATCCTGACTTTGAAGAACAAGGTACATTGTGATTACTCTTTTCTTAGAGTACTGTAGCTGTCTCTTGATCTATTCCTAACTGCCCTTACTCTCTAATTTTCATTTGTTCCACCACAGGTCTGGATGACCCGGAGATGATTCTTTTGCCTTTAGCAAGACATCTGAGACCTTTGCTCCTCAATTCGTGGAAGGAACGAAGAAAGGCTGCTTTCACTGAAAATACCCAAAAAATAAAAAAGCTGCTTGATAATTTGCAAAAGAAACTTGATGAGGTAAGTTATGGATAGTCATGTCTACTCCCACTTTGATGAACATTGGATTCATAGTCCGTCTGCCTAGATTCCTTCTGTTAAACTCCCCCAGCCCCGGGTGACATGTGGTTCTGTTCAAATTGGATTCCTAATTTCAGAGAGAATGATGTACTAGTGTATCTTCATTCTTGGTGGAGACATCCACTAGAAAGGGGTTTCATCTGACACTGGCTTCACATAAAATTGTCCTTATATATGTGTGAAAACATGTTTCTAAAAACAGAATTATATATACAATCGGCCGACAGCACTTAAAAATAATACAAAGTAAATGTCAATTTGAGACAGGAAGTAAAGGGTTAAAACCAACATAGTCCTAGAGGCAGACCCGCTTACAAGCCCTATTGTGACAATAGGCCAACAGTGCTTGCGTGAAAGTCGTGTGTTCTGTATTGTTCATTCTGCCAATGATGTTGTACACGTTCTTCCATTTTCTTTGTTTGGTTTATGCTCAGCTGCATACATGAATTTTTATGTTAATATTTATTTCCTTTTTTTTTATTTCCTTTTTTTTTTTTGGAGTAGGCATATGCTATATTGTGATTTGAGTTCTGGTTTTCTGTTGCAGTCATTTTTAAACATGCAGCTTTATGAAAAAGCCCTCGATTTGTTTGAAGATGATCAATCAACTTCAGTAAGTTATTCAGCTCCATTACTTAGTAGTTTCTCCAGCTGTTCATATGTATAGAATTTATTATAGTTTCTCTTTGATGACTAGGTTCTTCTGCACAAGCATCTATTGCGAACCACAGGAACCTCAATGGTTGATACACTGTTGCTTAACCTGGTAAGACATGCTAACTACTTTTATTGGGTTTCTAGTATTCGTCTTTGTGAACTCAAAAGCCCTTTCCTTCCCCTTTGCTCTTTTATTGTTTTACTCAGGATGTGCACAATAGACTGAAAACTGGAGTTCCTGCTGAGCCTCAAACTCCCGAGTCCATTTCACTTGGCCCTGGAGAGAGAAGCGCTATGGTAAATAAATTGTCATTTCATATACAGCAACTCAGTTTAAATAATCTACTACTTAAAGTGATGTTTCTGACTTTCTGCTGTCTAGGCTAAGAGTCTGCCAGGTCTACTGTCAGCCAAGGCTATTGCAACAGTTGAAGCTTTAGAAGGGAAGGTCAGTTACCGTTTTTTCTGGTGACAATGTACCAGCTTCCTATCTTGTGATGCTATGCTTACACCTTTCTTCCAGACCACATTTCTATTTAAGACATCAATGCAAAATAATTACTTTTTACAGCAGCATGGATTCTGTGAGTTTTTCTCCACAGGAAGGGAATAATATGAAAAATCTTCTGACCTGTTATTTTCACTTCTCAAGTCAATATTGCGCTTGCTTCTGTTTCTTACAACATTTGTTTGCCTCAAAATCATACTAATCTTGCTTTATACTACAACAATGCTCTCATTTACCAGGAGTACTGATTATCTGTGTTGCATTTTCTTACATTGTCGAGTCTTTAGTAACTTAAGATTTACAATTGACAGCGGGTGGAATCATTTATGTCGGCATTGAGAGAAGTTGCTGAGGAAAGGTATTGTGTATTCTTCTACCTCCCTCAATCTGCTTAGTTTGCCGCTATACTGAACAAGAAGAATGATATTTTGTCTGGAATATTTGCAGTGGATTAGCTTTGAAGAAGCTTGACAAGAAATTGGAAAGAACCCTTCTGCATTCGTATCGCAAGGTACCACTCAGTTTTACATCATCTGGACCTTCAGCATTGATGAGTTTTCCCACTGAATATGGTTGTGAATAAGCTTTTTCACTTAAGCACAATTATGCAAAGGCCGGAGTCTATCTTCTTTTGACTGCTTACTTGAGGACTCTAATTATGCTTTAAATAATTGGGTTTTCTTTTGGTTACAGAATTTGACATCTCAAGTTTCTGCTGAAACGGACCCAGTTTCCCTGTTACCGCAAGTTATATCTCTGCTTTATGTACAGGTCAGCCCTAACCCTCTCCTCCAATCCACTTCTCTCTCTCTCTCTCTCTCCCTCTCTCTCTCTCGGTAGCATATCGTCCTTATAGATTATCCTTATCACTCTTTTGATCTTTACTTCTTATGGTACATAGCTTCACGGAAAAGCTCTTCAGGCTCCTGGTAGAGCCATTTCAGCTGCTGTCTCTCGGTTAAAGGTACAATCCTTAATCGTTTTACACTGCATAAATTTTGTTATCATTAATGAAGACATATGGTGGATTATGGAAAAGTGACAACCGTTGTATACTCTAATTGCAAATTATCTGTATTTGCTTGTGGTAGCCTTCCAGTGATGTTACCATGAATAGGAAGTTGAGTGTCCCTCTAACAAATCTCTGTCCCATGGCACTCATTTCTCACTAACTTGAAAAAAGAGCTTGGTATTAAGGAATTTAGCTTGCATTAGTAAAACAAATGTTACTGTCACGACTACTTTTCAGGATAAACTGGATGACTCGGCATTCAAGACTTTGGTTGACTACCAGAGTGGAACAGTGAGCCTCTTGGCTCTAATGGCTGCTGCAACTGGCGACGTGAGTTATTCCTGTCCTTTAGATCTGATCTCGTGTTGTATAATTAAACAAAAGAAAGTTCAAGAATGCTATAGTTCCCATATAAAAAGTCCAAGAAATTTTCTCTGCAATGTTTTAGTACTCACTAAGGATCACATTTCTATGTTTTAACTTTCTGTTCTCTATAGGAGGAAGATTGTACATCTGACAGAATTTTGAGCAAAAGGGAACTGTTAGAGGAATTGATGCCTGCATTGAAGGGGTTAGTGCTGGGTACCTCACAGGCATGACTTTACAACTTGTGAAGACGGAAGAAGCGTTTACACATACATTTCTTTGCTAACTAGAGTTGCTAAAACATCATAGAGCTAGGGAGTTATTTTCTTACAAATTTAGCCCTTGCCAAAGACTTTGGATGTTGTATGTAGTATCTGTTTTATACAAAGTTTGCACAATCAATTAACATAGAGTTTTACTTATCATATTCTTTTATTGTTATCTATTCATAATAAATAAATAAATCTATTAGTCTGACGTAGGAGTTAAGGTTGTCCACCTCGGCCTCCACAAACTCCACTTGTGAGATTATAATTGATATATTGTTGTACATACAGATGAACATGATAATTTGAGTCTCTTTACCCATCCCTTTCACAATTGCATTAAATTGAAGTAACCCACTTCGTTCTAAAATTATTACTTAATATATATGCACTGAAATTGTGTGATCTTACGATTATACGAGGATGTGTTTGGCAGGAAGGAAAATATTTCTGAAAAAAAAAAGTAAAAATTTTCACTTAAAACTTTTTTGTACTTACTAAATTTTAAAAAATATTATCCCATAAATATTCATATATGATTCAAGCAAATAATATGTGGAACAAGATTTGGTATAGAGGATATGGGTGTGGTGGGGATGAGGCCGATGTGTGTGCAGTGAGTTGGAGAGGGGGAGGGAGGAGCTGATTAAAACTGAATGTCATTTTTGAAACTTATTTTTTTAATTTTCAGTCATCTTACTCATTGTTATGAAACTCCTTTTTCTAGAAAAAAAATATTTCAAAAATTTAACCAATCAAACATAAAAGCAAAATTGAAAGAATATTTTCTAGAAATGGTTGTCCTCCCTACCAAACACACCCTTTAACACGATACATATATCAACAATATGGAATATGTATTTCAAAATCAGTCTAAATTCTGAATCAGCAATTATTTCTCATAATCATTTTCCGACTTTAGCAGGGATGTCACCATTCTCAAATCAGTAAAGATATTATGACGAAACACATCTAGTTCCCACAGAGTCCATTCTGAATTTATAATTAGTTGAAATATTGTTCTTGAAAAGAACTCCCAACAAATTTACAAGCTCTCTTTAGCATCACAAATTATTTTCTTAGATGCTTATTACCCCATAATTTTTTTCCTTGGACAGGCCAAAAGAAGTAGACCATCAGAGTACAACGACAATGCACTCACCTCTAATTTTCTTTTCGGGGTGAATGATAAAAACACCTGCAACTTCAGTACTGAACTATCACCTAACTTTTTTTCAAAACACAATTATCACTTGTTCCTTTTCCTATCCTAAACAACGGTGATATTTTAAGTAGGAAAAGAAAACAATTAATAATTGAGGCGTCTTGAGAAGTGTTTTTTTGCCACTAACTCTTTCTTTTATTCTGCACTCGCCTTGTAAGTTATTGTTCTCTTTGTACCGCAATGTTGGCGGTTAAAGAAAAAGCCAGAATCCGCATGGAATCAATGCCTTTTTTCAGTTCTATCAACAGTGCCTTGAAGATGGCATTTCCACCTATGAAATTCTGAGAATACATTTCTTTCTGACTTGCGACGTCTAAAAGATACAAGGAAACAAAATGACTAATACAACTCTAATTTTAACAATTACTGCCAACAGCCCAATTGAGCAGAAACTACAGGTGAACTACCTGGCTCCTAGGAACAAGGAATATATTGAAAATGTACACTTGTGAACTGGCACTCGAAATTAATGCTGAGGTAAAACAGGTCTTTTTTCCAAGATTTCATAGTGGACGACAAAATTATCCTGCATTGAAGTTACAGACACGTTAAAACAATGGAAACTTCATAAAAATTGACATGCCTTTGCACATGGCAAACACAGCTAATACATGAAGTCAAAACTGTAATACAATATCTATACCTTACGGATTGTCTCCCATGTGTTTGGATCAAAACAAATGTAAGACCCTCTCTCATATGCATTTGTCTTGACAAGAGGCTCCATGTTCGCAACCCTCATAAACCACAACCGATGTTCTCTGTGATAAAACCAGCCGCGGTTATACCTGCACACAGAAAACGCAGCCTGCTATTAACTAGACTTCAGCTAAGCACTTAGCACATTGCACATCCAAAAGGTCAACTATGCATCAAGGGGAGCTGACAAATTAGCTCTCGGGTATACAGTAGAAGAAAATATGCAACCTAAGAGCAACCAATTTTGTAAAAAGCAGAAAACATACAGTTCATTTGCAGCATACAGTTGCGCTTCATCTTTTGGCATGCTGAAAAACACAATGATTCCTGTTATTATCGCATTGAAATTTCATTATCAAGGAACATTATCAGTTATTTACCACGAGACTTGCCTGTAAAAAATGTAAAACAAAGTATCTAGCTGAAACTTTGAGAAGTACGCTTGCTGCATCCAGAACAAAAAAAATATTTCAATAGACAAAAATTTCAGATCCAAATAAACAAAAATGCAAAGGCAGCTCACATTTAAAGGTGGTGGTTGCTTCGCATAATAACATTGGGGTGCAGTAAATTCTGGATCCCCTTTGGCAGGCTCATCAGACCATGGGGAACCAAAAGTCTTGTACAAATTTTCAGCAGAGTTCAAATTCAATCCAAGTGTTGTTAGATCAATTCCAAGTGCAAGAGAAGTCAAATCTGGATCGCTCATCCGTATTACACTTAGCAAACCAAGCATACCAAACGGGTCAGGAGCGACTTGGGATTGCATGGACTTCAAGCTCTGACTCTGATCTCTATATGGCTGACCTAATGTGGACATTTGCTGCAACCGGAATTGGGATTGACCCTGATGTTGGTACTGCTGGATGAGCTGATCATATGATCCAATACCAGAAACATTACTTGAAGAATTAAGAGGCCGTAATCCAATACCAGGAGGTCCACCACTCTGAACCCAAAGGAAGATTAACAAAAAGTTAGCTCCTTCAAACCTGAATCAATGCACCTCTCTTGCACACACCAGGAATCTAGACTTGTTCTAGCTTGACCAAATCAAAACTCCAGTTTCAAATGTAATTCTTTTCTTTCTTTCCCCTGGTAGTCAAGAGGGTAAATTCTGCTTTATTGCTGATACGCAGAAAACTTTTTTGAAGAATAATTTTTTTGAAGGATGCTGATTAGCAGAAACTTAGTACATAAATCAAACCTCCAACTATTAAATCAGCTAACTCAAATGGGGGAGCACTCAGGAAGAAGAAGATTTAACAACAGACCAACCCGAACACAAAAAGAAAGACAGATGGGAAGGCAGAAAATGTGTTACAAATAGCTTCTTTATAAACAAAATCTTATGTTGGAAACTATGTTGCAACTAATTTACGGGTTTTGACCTTATTTCAGAAAAAGTAAAATGCTCCCAATCAGATGAGGGTTGATAAGGCGGAAAAGATCCAGCGTAAAAAAGAAGGGGATTACCACGGGCAATTCCAAACACAATAGGATCACTTCTAGCAGGACTGAACTCTACAGACTTGATGGAGAATAAAGGAACAACTGAACTCACTCCTAACAAACTTGCCAGAGAAGAAAGGGACAAGCTAAAACATACTCCTAACAAATTGTTGCATTGAAGTGACACACTTTAGTCTGCTACTCAAAAGGAGAGGGTTTTGTTTCCCATTATACACGATGTCACATAAAAGACTGATAAGGAAGTAGTCTGAGAAAGTTGGACAACATAAATCTTTTACTTGGAGCAGACAAGATAAATATTTCTCTCCACCGTCCCCTCAACCCAAAACAAGGATTGGAACAAAACACAATAACATATTATAAAAAAAGAAAAAGAAAAGGGAGACCCAAAAGAAAATTAAGAGTAATGCACCTGTTGATGGTAACTGGAGTGCGATGATTGGAAAACATCTGGACCATGTAAATTCAGCAGATCTTGGTTGTTTATATTTGAAAAGGAGACACCGCTACTACTAACAGATGGAGCATGTTGCAGCTGCTGCTGCGGACGATTCGATGAGTATGTTCCACCCAAATTAAAACCTGCAGATCTTCCCATCTGCACCATGAGACCAAGGGCAGAATCAACAGGCTGAAGCATTTACTATAAGGTTATGGTCCTATAAAATAGCCAATGAAGTTCTAGAAATCTGTGCTTACTGAGAAGTGTTGCTGTTGCATCATAGAAAGAGCATTATCATGAAGCTGCTCTTTCTGGTGAGGATCCATAGCATAATCAGCATTCCCACCTTAGCAAACATGAGAGCAATAGTATTATTAGACTCCTAGCATGGAAGAGCAACCAGCAATGCCCCCCTCCACCATTCTCCGCTACCCCCTTTTCTTTCCATGGCTCCCCCACCCACCACCACCCCCAAGAAAAGGAAATCGTTCATAACATAAAGCAAACAAGACATTTACAAATTCTTTTTCCCTGATACATACATATTTCACAAAATTCAGGCAGAAATAACTAATAACACAGCCATAAATGTGGAAAACCCCTGTCCCTTGCCTCCTCAAGGGTAAAAAGAGCTATACGACAAAGCCAGGATACTCATAATAGAGAGGAAGTTTGAGCTTGTGAGTTGACAGCATCTACTGCCATCAGATATTGTTTTTTTAAAAGAATGGTAACATTGTAATCATCAGTACAAAAAGATTGCACTGGCATCAGAAATTGGACCTTGAAATCCACCAATATTCAAGTAAAGAAAATGATGAGTTGGAGAGGCTGGTTGATAATATACTCGCCAAGGAGATCTAATTACTCCATGTCATGTTTTTTTGGTACAGGCCAAATGGAAGTGAAAAGGACTCCCTTCTCCATTCTATCCTATTAAAAAGATGAAAAGTTGGACATGGAAGGTTACGAGAATCTTCGATTTCACGTCACCTCCTCAATTACGGAAGGAACAAGTGTCCTCATTACGAGAATCTCCGATTTCACGTCGCATAGTGTCCTCTTTTTATTCCCTACTCCAGCCCTTACGTTTATGATCCCAGCTAAAAAGTACAACAGCAAACATGTGTAGCATATTACCACTTGATCGACCCACTCAAGACAAATTGTAAGAGCTTTGTGCATTTAGAAAAGCACCTTTAAATCCTGGTAAAGCAGGAAAATCTTCATTTTGAATGCTGAATTCCTGGTTTTGCTGAACAATAGGACTGAGCCCTTGTTTGCGCAAAGAACCTGAGTATCTTGCATTATCAGTATTCTGAATAAACTGTATGATAAACACACTAGCAAAGAAAGTTTAGAAGGAGAAGGAACTTTAATTACCCAATTGTCCTTGAGGTCCTCCAGCGGAACTAGGTCGACTGCTTAACTGAGGGAAATCATTGATATCAAAAGGAGATCCATCATTTGAATTTACATCATTCAACAATCCCAAAGAATTAAGGTTTCCCATTGCTTGGATGTGGTTTTGAGATAGTGGACCACCAGCGGGATAGGAATTTCCTAACATAGAAAGTACCTGCGGAGAGGCTGATTCAAGACTACCATTAGCATAAGAGCATTCACCAACCTACAAACAGTAGGTGTTACATATACCTAATTAACCTACCAATCCGAAAATGACATCTCTATGTGAATCAATGACAGGCTGCAAATGACACCTCTATGTGAAAGCAATGACAAAAGCTGCAAGAATTTCTAATCGTTTTATTTTATTTAGGTACTCAAGTAGAACAAAAAACAAAACATAGTTTTTCAATCCAAATGAACTTATTTGACAACCTTTTTCCATTCCTTTCTGTTGCACCATCCCACTATTTTCTTCTTCTTTCAAGCCATAATTCAGAAATTTCAAAAACAGGCTGTATTTTTTTTTTTTTGATAAGGTAACAGGTTATACTCATCCAAGAGGGCTATTTAGCCATAATTACAGTAAGAAGAGGAAACAAAAACTATTCTAAGAAATCTATAGAGACACTAACAGTTGACTTATGGTCTCTATATCCTCTATATACTCCTGTTTACACCAAAAATACAAAAGGTGAATACAATTAAGCTTTATCTTCTGGATTGAATTACTCTTTCCTTCAAAGCATATTAAGGAACACAGGCTGTATTATTTTCATTACAGATTTTCCTTTTTTTTAACTGGCATAATCTTTATTTGACGTAGAAGCTTAGTTTTGATCCAATATGTTATGTTTTCGGACCATTAGTCCCACTCTCAACTCATGTCTGTGAGACTAGGTAGTTGATTACAAACCAAGTATCCAACCCCCACCCCCCAAATAAAAGGAAAAAATAAATAAATGCATATGGGTTTTGCTAACCTGCTACATCATGTATTAGATTAGCATTGTCCCCATTTATTTTTTTCCTTAAATGCCCTTAATTTTTAACGCAAACACATTTATTATAGAAGGCTTTTGGTCTTTTTAATTAAACTCTTGTTTCTTCCTGGTCTCTCTTTGATAGCTCCTTTCTCCCATGCTCTCTTTGATTCTATATCAGATTTTCTCTTCCCCTTCCTTATACATGTGATCTTGTTTAATTTAATTAATTCCGCTAACAGATTTCAATTCCAAAAGGGAAATGAAAACGTGGTTGAATATTTTTTTAATTCTTCAAATAAACCCATTGAACTGACATCTAAACATACTCATAATGATAAAATTTTAGTTATTTAATTTGCAAAACTAAACAAGAAAATGAATGGTCTGAATTAAAAGATATACTTTTCAAACACAGATTAATAGAGACGAAACGGTTTTCAGATTCAAAGACCACAAATTGAATCTTTCAGAAGAGAGAAAAGAGATGTCAAATCAAAAATCACAAATTGCATCTTACCAAGAGAGGCAAAATAAAAGGCAGAATAGGAAGAGAAGAGAGATGAGGCCTAACCGAGAAAGAGAGAAAGGGAGTGAAGACTGATGAGAATCAGATTTAGCTTTCTTTTTACAGAAAAAAAGAAAAAACCCAATCTCATCAATAAAGTCAGGATTAAAATTATGGGTATTTAAGGAAAACAATAAATGAGGACAATGCTAACGTGTGTGTGTGTGTGTGTACATAATAATCCGTTTCACTTCTAGTGCTCAATCTTGAGGAGGTTATCATATATTTCCAAATGTCAAGGGGGTTTTATCACAAATCAAAAACTGAGGACTATTATTCATATTTAACTCAAAAGACTTTTAATGTGGACAAATTCTCAGGACAATATAAGCCAAAATTATCTAAAGAACACCTTGTAGAGTTTGGTCAAAGAAAATATATCACTTAAACCAAAATAGCTCACAAAACTTGAACAATTCTTTTAAAATCTTTTAGTATCCCCATTTCCCTTCCGGTACAGATAACCTGATATGAAAAGATATGTCCATAAATGAATGATAAGGAATACTGGGAAAATCCATAATTCCAGTAACTTCATCCACCAAGATTTGCAGTAAGAAAATTAGCACATATCAATTTTTTTTACTATATTGGAAATTAGTCATAACCTCCAACTCATGAAGTATTGCAGCTAAAAATACAAAAGAATGAAACTAGCTGAGGCTCTGCCAACAGTGAGGAAAATGTCTTCAATAACTCGGGATGGTAAAAAAGAAAACACACAGCAAGAACCCAAGGGAGTTAACAAATTAGATGAGGCCAGAGGGAAACCATCAGTAATTCAAGCTAATTTACTTGCTGAACAACAGAGAAAACAAGGGAGCTATAACAAACTGGAAGAGGGAAATCATCATCTATTCAAAGCTAATTTACCTTGCTGAAGCACACCACTCATTATCCTATTAGGTCCTTGAACATTTAAATTTCCAGAACCGGCATTGGCGTTCATATTTAACCGAGAAGCAAGACCAGACACAGACAATCCTCCACCAGAGCTAATGCTTCTGCCAATGTTGCCCCCACCAACAATATTTCCAACTGAGTTTGTCATCCTTGGGCCTGCATTTCCCAAAATTTGGGACACCCCAAGACCTGGCACAGAACTTCGATTACCAATTGTTGCAGAGGTTGGGAGAATCCCAGGGATAGAACCTCCTACACCACCAGCATTATTGCTATATCCCGCATTACCAACAACACTCATACCACCTCTACTTGTCATTCCAGAATGACCGTGCGAATTGCCTTGGGATATCTGTAACACAAATACTAACAGGCATATAAGATATGCAATACAAGATAACGTTGCCTACGCATATAATGGAAGAGAAAACAAAGAATATTACAGGAATGAAATTTAATAAATTCTTGACATGGTTTACAATATAATTAGCAGTATCTCTCAAGAGCTCTTTTCATCTCCATTTCCAAAAAGCGAATCAAATCATTTCCAGAATCAAAATCCCATGCCACGCCTCTAAAAATTCTCCCTTTATGGTTTCCCATCTCAAATTAAACTTCACTAAGTGCAGGAGAGAGTCTAGAAGAGAAAATGACGATGATTTTTGAATTTTTTTTCCCTGCTGTAGTTTACCAGTTAGGTAACATCAAACACAAAAAGATGGAATAATGATAAGAGAAACATTATACAAACCTGAGAAAGGGCAGCTGGAAGATTGTTTGATGAAAAACGACCACCAGAAAGATTATTTCCAGATTGCTGGACACCACTAGAGGGGACGTTATTTATTGTTGTGTTTCTTGAACCAAGCGTCCCGTGCATGTTAGGAATGTTGAAACTCCCATGAATGTTATGCAGCCCCTGAATACTTCCTGTGAGGAAGAAGTTTATTGATAGATCGGCATAAATATCAGAAAGTAACGAGAATCCAGCAAATAACTCACCAGAGTGATGATACAGAGGGGAGGCTGCACCAGATTGAGGAGGGAAAGATGAAGGAAATGAGCGACCAGTGTTGTCAGAATGATTTGAAGCTGATCCGTTAAGAGAAGACTACAACCAAACAGGAAATACATTATGAGTGGACTGCTAAAAAATTATTCACCTTAGAGTAGCCCATTTTCATGCATAAAGAAGTCATTTTAAACTAAGTCATCCAAGACATCTAATACACCAGAGAGAAAGGTAATCAATCAAATAATAGTGAAAGTGGTCCATAAAGCAGCTCAACTTCCCCTATTCAACCATAGACTCAAAGCTTCAACCTTTAACTGTTCTTCCGCATAATCAAGGCTCAAGCAATCATAAAATTGGATTTTAAAATTGTTCATCCAGCAAAAGGAGATGGTTTTTGTGGAGCCATAGATGCGTGGCATTCTATGAGAAGGCCAGTCATCTACAAATGGCTAAGAATATACATACACCAAAGTCGCAATAGGAAGTCCATTGCTGAAATACATAGTACTTAGGTGCCAAAAGATCCACCAAATTTCCGATATCTCCAATGGTACAAAGCCATTAAGAGAACACCCAATTTAGGAAGTTCATTCATTTTCTGAATGCTCGTTTAGGTTGTCAATTCATTTTCCCAATGCATCAGCCTGATCTAGGAATTAATCTTTCCATAACTATTGATAAAAAATTTAACTAATTACGTGTTCAGAAGCCCAATATTGATATCCATGCCTCAAAACTGCTGACAATTTCAGATAGCCGCAATAAAGGTGTACATAATGCGAAAGACTTAAAAATAACATCTGTCGCATGCCGCCATAAACATTGGACAATCATGCTTGATTTCAATTAAACTTGGGGACAATAGCAAGATACTTTACACTTCATCTACGAGACAGGTAACACCAGTTAACGCTGTGAATGATAATTGTAATCTGAATTTCTTGACCAGCACTTCATTCCTCAATCTAGTACTGATCAGCTCCCTGATCCCTACCTCGTGAAGGTAGAGAGGAAAGTTTATCCAACTAGGATAACAAAATAACTAAAATCAAATATTTCCAGAAAAAGAAAAAAAAAAGGATAATAGCCTTACAGAAACACAAAAGATACTCCGTTTATGCCAAATTTATATGACACCCTTTCATTTTGGGGTGCTCGGTGTCGGCGCTCCAAATTGTTTGACACTATTCTACTAACAACAAATTTTATACAACTTTCACAAAGTTCAAAAATTCAATTTAACTATTGAAAATTTAAATTAACTTTCTGTATTAAATTAACTTTTCAAGAATTACTTTAATACTTCCTTAAACTACATAATATGGAAGATCAGTCAAAATCACAGCCATGAATACAAGAGTAATTGTTAAATCCAGGAGAGGTCGGAAATTAGACTCTACCAGCATCGACCTACTTCTTGTACAATATCAGCACCTAATCCTTCTTCCAAGAATAGGAAAGTGAACAGAAAAGGGTCCAACTAAAAAGGAACAACTTTTCCCCAAAACAGAACAGACATGAATACAAGAACAGAACTGAAATATAAGTATACAAATAAACTTTATTAAGAAAGATGAATACGTTGAGTAACCCTGACATTGCAGAAATGTCAAGATGTCATGCAGAAATTATTCCTGGTTGTACAGCAGCTTCCCTTATCCTTTTCTTCGGAAAGGTTATGGGAGAAAATATTGGAAGCCTTTCCAATGAGTAAATACCTATTATCTGAAAAGGAATGTGATTGGAACAGCCAGTCAAAAAATATTATTTATCTCTAGAATCAAATTGAGCGAAAAAGAACGACGGAAACATCAGAAAGTAATCAAGACAAAACTTAAGCCTTAAGACATGCTGAGAAAGAGCCATGAAGCATAAAAACACAAAGTTCTGAACATGCATAACGTATGACCCAGTGAAAGCCAGTTTCCAGAAACGAGTTCACCTCCTCAAAACACCAGCTAAAATTCGAAAAGGTAAATAACCATTAAAAATTTCAGGCTCGTGTTACTACCATGCAACTTGGAGATCCAAATTTCAAATTCTATGTACAACACTCAATGTGAGAATGTGTACTCCCACCTCAGTCGACAGGTTTATTCTGAACTTGTGTGAGTAGGACAACAAGCTACCAGTGAAATAAAGGAGAAGCGCACAAAATGGTGCAGCCACCAAAAAAGTTTGCAATAATTAAATGACAAAAAGGATTAAGAAGCTTTCCCGCATGCAACTGGTCACGCCATATGCAAATTAACAACTTACACATGTACATCATAAGAACTAAGTTGTGAAAACGTGTATTCCTTCCAAATTACTTCCAGATTGTTCCAGGAAAAATAATAACGACAATTAAAACCCTTTTTCTTGGCATGGAAATTCACATTTTCCAATAGGTAATTTTGGTTTTTCCTTCTATTTCTTTTGGTAACCGACTTCACATATTACTTTTTTTGTTATAATCATGGTGTCTGGGCCAGACTAATTCCAGATACACCTCCCACCCGCAACAGGTACCAAATAACTTTGTCCGCCAAGGGAAGAAATCATCTAGTTAGTGTTTTTATCTCTGCAGGGATTTGAAACTGAGAAGTGAAACCTCATGGTTTTCACCCCCACTTCATTGACCATTGGACCACACCCTTGGTTGCTTATACTACTTATTACCGGCTACACGAATTTGGAAGAGAGTATTCCAATGGACTAATGCAATGTAACATAGCCACAACAATCCAGCAAAACTAAAACACAAAATATCACACTTCCACGCTCAAACGACAGAGAAAAGTACAACTTACACACATACATACTTCAACAAACCAAAAAAATATACTTCCATCATTCTTCTATGACTAATCCATGCTTGCTTCCCAAAGCACCCAAAATAAAAATAAAAAATTAACAACTCGATAGGTAAACTGGAAGAAAACACAGCAAGACAACTATGACAAAAGCAAAAAATTAAATAAATAAATAATAAGTAACAGTAAGTACGAACCCTAACACTTTGCGATATACAAAATTGACAGTTACATATAGGAACAGATACATATGTATAGATCGATATACATATAGAGAGGGAAAGAAATGGAGAGAGAGAGAAGAAGAGATTACCGGAAAAAGAGAGTTACAAAGAGATCTGTGAGAAGAGAGGTGCGAACTACTGATCTTCGATGGTGTCCAGGTGATTGATTTGATGAAAGAGAAGCGAGAAAAGAGAAATCGAAAAAGAAAAGGGCCTATAAATAAAGATTTTCGAAACCCGAAACCCAAAAGCCCAAAAACTATTATTCTACTATAATATTTTCAGATATTTTATAATAACTCTTAATTATAAATAATTGAGATTTATAATATTATTTATATATAAACGGTAAATGGATATAAATTTTATTCAAATAAACATAAACTCAAATTCATATTGAAAATTAAATACATTGACCTCGTTTGAGTTTAGATTATAAATTTCTCAATAATATTTTACAACTTATAGACTTGGAGAACAATTAAAATAATTATGGTTAATTGCTAAAATTTGATGCATGCAACCTCGACAATAGTCATAGGAAAATATGCTAAGACTTTGCATTTTGAATGTATCTAAAATCCGTTAAAAACATGTATGGGAATGGATCATCGTTGATAAAAGGTTATAAACGAATGATTGAAAGAATATAGCTATATATATATAAACAGTAGTTGATTGGAACCCATTCACTATATTTGTCCACAAAAATTATTATACACGATTGTATAAGTATATAATATACAATTACAGTTTTTTTATATTTTAAGAGTTCATTTGGTATTGTGGGATGGGAATAATGATTTCATGAAATAAAATGCGCAATTATTTTATCTCGCATTTGATTAGCGCGATAAGGGATGACAATTTCATTGAATGTACTAAAATGATAGATTTAGTTATTTCATATAGAACGAAAGAATAGCTAATCCCATGAGATATCCTAATTTATCTCAGATCATATATCGAATTTAAGAAGTAAATCAAAGCAAATTAAATAATGGAATTCAACAAGCCCTGCTTTGAAGGCCAATGGACTATTATTCATTACACAAATCATATTATATTACAAGTGAAAAGCCCCAATTTAATAGTTGAATTACTAAAATGCTCTTATAAAATAAATAATATCATTGCCCTTCTATTAAACATTAAATTTATATAATATTTATGAACATAAATGTAAATACACATTAATTATAATAGATATTATTATTATTATTATTATTATTATTATAAAATCACCGTATCTATACTATATTTAAAAGCGAGAAGCAAATGTCCATCAAATATTAAACGACTCTTTTATCCTTCACATAAAAAACATTCTACTAAATGAATTATTTTCAGCTATATATTTTTAATTATTATTTATAATATCAAACTTTTCACATTTCATCTTTCATATAACATGTAACTTATTTTTTTATTAACTATTAACTCACCCAATTTATTCATTAATACAAAAAAAAATCTATAGAATTTGAAAAGTTACCGGAAGTAATTAAATGTAGACTAATTTAATTAGTAATTAAGTAAAAGGGAAGTCCAAAAAGTATTTTAAAAATAAACTATTTAAAGGCTCCAAATAATTTTCATTTTCTAAGGATACTTGCTTAAAATATGTATATATTGGCTTATGAAATAGTGAAGAACATGAAGGGATATGAAAATTATATTTGGTGCATTCAATCTCAATTCTCTCATGTATATATTTTCTAAATTTATACAATGCAACGCCTGTTTTTTTTTTGGTCGGAGCTTTCACGGGGAAGGAATGACTGAAGATTCAGAAAAGTTAATTAATCATGAATAATTTCTTTCAGTTTTCTTCCAATATCAAATACGAACCTGCAACTTCAGATTCTTTTCTATGTACCTTAATAATTTTTATTTAGTTATATTCAGTTATTATTTTCATTATAATCATTAATTTATTTACTAAGAGAAGCTTGTATTTTTTTCTTTAATCCTTAACTTCTGAAACTTCTACAATATTAACTTCTCATGATGAATATATATAGTTATCTTCATCTGAGCTAAATAAATTAATTCAATATTTTTAAACTTTGGTGTCGGAAAAAGTTTGTCATGCATAAATACAATAAGTATATTTTATTTCGATCTCTTCTACCAATTAGTAAATTTCTCTACTTAGAGATTGGAAAAAGTAATACTCTATATACTTTTTGGTTATAGCTTCTTTCTTTTTAAATAAATTTGCTAAAGAGGTTAAAAATCTTAATTTTAAAATATATTTTAGTTTTTAGATAATTTTTGTTTAATAATTTAAATACAATTTTAACATTAATTATAATTTTTTTAAAATTTAGATACTTACTGATAAGGATCCACGTGCGACGCACGTATCCAAAGCTAGTTTAGTATAATCTTATAAGTTGAGGTATAGAGAAAGTGAAGTGTACGCAGTCTTATCTTTACCTTGTGAAAGTAAACAAATTATTTTTGATAGACTCTCGATCGAGTAAGCATGTCACAAATCAAGTATGCAAAGCAAATACAGTAACGAAGAAATTATGCTAAAAGCAATTAAGAAAAAAGGAAGTAGCAACAACAAATAATACGATAATTGAGGCAAAGAAAATCACATATACTGATAAGTGATCTAGACAACGTTCGACTACCTACTACCTTTATACCCTAGTTCTCGACCTTTATATCTTTCTATGTAGGATCATGTCATCGGTCAGCTACATGTGAGGCATGTCTTGTTTAACCACCTCTCCCTAAAAACTTTTCGGTCTACCTCTACCTCTCATGATATCCATTATGGTCAATTTCTCACACCTTCTCACTTGGGTATCTGTTCATCTTCATTTCACATGCTCAAACCATTTCAGTCTCACCTTTCTCATGATCTTAGCCACCACGGAGCCCACTCCCAACTTGTCTTGAATAATTTCATTCCTAATATATCTCTCCTAGTATATATACCCACACATCCATCTCAACAACTTTGATCTGATTTTCTGAACGTGTGAGTTCTTGATTGGTCAACACTCCATCCCATACAACATAATTGATTTGACCATTACTTTATAAAACTTAAATTTAACACTTAATGACACATCCTTATCACATAAAACACCTAATACGAATCTTCTTATACAAATTATTATTTATTATAAAAATATATATTAAAAGAACAATCGTCCAAGGAGTTGACCCTTCGTGTGTCCATGCCTTCCTAAGTAAAAGTCAATGAATTCATCAAAATCCAACCAAAACAATATATCTTTCATAACAATTATCCCTCCATTTCGAAATAAGTAGTACTTTTAGCTCATGCACACCCTTTAAGAAAACTACTCATTTAGTATTTTTACCTATTTACCCCTAATAAATATTTTTAAAAAGAGTAACTCTTTAATATTTTCTTGATTATATAAAACTCTCTCCATTTAAATAAGGATAAAATTGAAATAATATCATTAATTTCTTTTTTATTAAGTAAAACACTACTTATTTTAAAATAAAATCAAAAAGCTAAAACACCACTTATTTTAAAACGAGAAAGTAAACACCAAACAGGATGGAATAGTCACACTCTTCTAGGGAAAACCCCAAACCGATCAATTCAAATAAGAAGATCTAATATTATTCCTTCTGGTCCTTTTAAATTATCGTACTAATAAAAATGATTAATTCAAAATAATTATTATTTTTAAAAATTAAAATATAATTAATTAATAATTTTTATTCTTATTCCATAAATATAATATATTAAAAAGATAATATTAAATTAAAATTAAAGAGTAAATAATTTTTTTTAAAAAAAAGTTGTGAAAAGTACAAAACAAGTGAAAGTGTTAGCCTAACTACCTTAATAATAATTATAACCGATGTAGGGAGAGCATTAAATGAGTAGGGAGGTATCAATAAGAGAGAGGCCATAATTGTTACTCGTCGAGCATTAAATGAGTAGAGAGGCACTCAATTTAAAAACTCTCACTTTCGTTTCATTTTACTTTTCGTTCTTATTAAAAATCAAATAATTTAAAATATTTTATTTATTTATTATATTAAAAATATATTTTTAACATGTTAAAAAAACTTTTTTTTTAAAAAAACATTCATGATTCAAATTAGATAAATAAAAATAAATAGAGTAGGGATCATTTTAAAAATTAAGATATAATTTACCTTTAATAATAATTATTCTTAAAAACAATAAACATTAATTAATTGACATAGAAAACTTAAGTAAAGAGTACATACACATGAGTAGAGAGAATATTTATTAAAGAGAAATTAACATTCTAAATAATAAAAAATAATAAATAAAACTATAATAGTTAAAAAAGCATATTTTCTTAAGAAATGTATAAAATAAAAATATGACAAGTAAAATGGATCAGAAAAAATATTTAAGATATAATCTATTTATATTATATTTACTATTTTTATTAAATAATTATTATTTAATTATTATCATAATATTTAGAATTTTAAAATTAATTATTAAATTTTTATTTATTTTTAAAATATAAGAACTCCTAATAGTTAGTACTTTGAAACTGACTAAAAAAGTTTTACTTCTTAAATCTTTTCTTATTTGAACAAATCGTATTTGCCGATTGCGATTTAGAAATCGTGACTAAAGAATTTATAAATCGTATTCGAACAATGAGATTTATAAATTTTAGGAATGTGATTTATAAATCGTTATTGAGGATGCAATTTATAAATCGTGTTTGAGAAATGTGATTTATAAATCACAATTGATGAATGAGATTTATAAATCGTGCCTGAGGAATGCGATATATATGAGTACTGCAATTTATAATCGTGTTTGAAGAATGCTATTTACATGTTTGTTGAATGCGATTTATAAATCGTATTTGGGCAACATGATATATATTAAAAGTGCTATCATTTAAAACTTTAAAATCAATTATAATTTTATTAACTTATAACAATCTTTTCCTAATTAAACTAACTAATTCATCACAACTTTTTAAATCATGATACGAGAAAGTAAATTAAAGAGTGTAATTTCATTTTGCATTAATACGTTGATTTCCTCTTCTTCTTTTTTTCTTAAGGTTGTATAATCGAATAAAGAAAGAAAATATAGAAACACAACATACTTTAAGTTATTTCAATTAATCGAGTGTTCTTGTCATTCACTATATTTAGTTTTAAATCTACACTATTTCTTTCGTTTCAGTTTATGTGAAGGTATTTGATTAAACGCGTAGATTAAGAGAAAAAGAAAACCGTTTGAGCTGAAACCATCTCATAAATGGTAAAATGAAAAGTTCTAAATTAAGTTATTACTAAATATTTAAAGTACGAAACCCTGTAGCAAAATATCATTCGCTTTTTTACACATTTAAAGTAGAGTTCACAATTGACAAAATAGTTATTTAATTATTTTTTTAATATTTTAAAATTTAAAATTAATTAAATTTTCATATGCTAAATCCTTCCTTATTTGAATTATATAGAAAATTTTAATATTTAAAAACTTAAAAGCGATTAAGATTTTACCTTTTAATAAATAATCACACGACGAATAAAATTGTACTTATAATGCAAAACAATCTTATGTTTAGGACTTTTGAAAATACAATTTAAAAAGGGACAACACGATGCACAAAACATTCAGCACTAACAAAGTCAGTGAAAAGATTACAACCCAAAGAGTGTGATATAGACAACCTACTCTAATTGCAAGCATTAGTGATTGTTGTCATTAATTTTGATGAGTCTTTCTTAGTTTGGTGGCATAACAATTACTTAACGATCAATTACGAATAAATAATGCGTTTGTGATATGATATCAATTTATTAGTGTCAAAACAAGCCAGTAATAAATTACAATACGATTTCATAAGATCTAATTGTTTAAACGAATAACTTATACTATATATTCTTATATACTATATATACAACTTTGTATTCAATGTGTCTTCATAATTATAATATTATTAAATGTTAATCCATTAATAGAGTACAGTAATACAAATTTTATAATAATATAACGTGAAATATACATATACTGCATGCATTGAAGTGCTCATGTAAAAATGAACGTCTGTTTTATTTTTCAATCAAACACTGATTCTACAACACTTTTGTTCAATGAAGCAAGATTAGAACAAACTGAAGGAAGAATAACTGGATTAGATCAAACTCTTAAATATGACCATTCATCAATTTAAAATTTACAATTTTCTTTGTAAATTATTCTTATATTGTTACACAAACACATCTTTTAAATATTATGTATGCTGTTTATAAAATAATGTTCTTATTAATATGAGGAACAAGTGTAAGACGCGTACATTAAGACTAGTATAAATAATATAAAGCAGACACAATCAACTTCGGCCTAATAGACGTACAATCAGACACGTCTACCTGTAGTTTCTAGAAGATTATCCAAGAGCAGAGACAAATCTAGGATTTCTAGATCATGGAAAAAAAAATGTAAAAAGTGGGATTTGAAACCAAGTAGTCAATGTTAATACCTTTAACCAAGTGCATGATTTAACATTCTCGTATTATGGATGCCAGCATATAATATTATACCAATTTTAAAAAAATATATACATAAAATATCTAATTTTACGAAAAAAACAGTAGTTCATGTGCCCCATAATTTTTATATAAATTTGCCACTGTCCAAGAGTATCATGGAAATGCATGGTCTTTAAAAATGGGAATCGAAACATGAAGGATTGATGACCGGAATATTCCACATTAGTGAGGTCCAAAGTCAAAATTTTATTCATTCACCGATGTAGGATTAGGGGATTATGAACTCACTCAAATTGTAATCAACTAAAACAGACATATGATTTTATACTAACAAGTAACAGTTGACTTATATAGCTAGCTTTTGTATTTCTAATGAATCAATATGATGTAGATTCTTACGATATATATAGGCTAATATCGATTTCCTTTCAATTTGCTTCAAATTAGAAGAATCATTGATGGATGGTTAACAAAGTCACTATGTATCCCAAAAACAACAAGAACCTTAACTACAACAAAACCTTAAACATTACATATGCATTATTTTCTTGCTATAGCCAACTCAATAATAAATTTAATATTTCTAACAAATATATATAACCTTACATTATTTTTCATGTTGAAATTAAGAAAGATGCTAAGCTAGACATTTGTTGAGTTCTCATGTTGGCTAGCAACCTTGTCAAACTTTTCAGCCATTTGAACATTATTTACTTGTGCTCCTCCATAAGGGGTGTTGCCTCCACTAGTTTGTCCTGAAAATTGCAACTTAGTTAAGTGCATATTTGTACATATTTAAGTTAGTATATATACATGGTGTAAAAGATTTTATAAGTGTATTACTTATAAGTTGTGATAGCAGGTTAATTATCATTATTAACTAATATTTATTATAAATAAAGTCCGTAAACTGATTGAAAGTAGCTAATAAGCATTTTTAAAACCTTACCTTGGTTGACAGCAGATGTATTAGCCACTTTGCTTCTGTAGTGTAAAATTACAAAAATACCCACAGTAGCCCAGACAAGTAAGAAGGCTGGGATTGTTGTGCCAAGTATTATAGGCAACTTATTTTTCTTCTTTTTCTGATTATTATTGGGCGATTTATTTGCGGAGCGAGTTGCTGGCTGATCTCCTGACGATGACGGTGAATCATTATTTTGGCAAGACGCATCAGATGTACTGCACAAATCTTCATTGGCCATTTTTGTTTGACAATGAAGCAGGTACTGTTCCACTGAATTGGTTATTTGCTAAATTCCTGAAAAAAATTAAACCAAAATCAATTGTCATATCAGAATAAAGAAGGGATCGGATGAACTCCACTCATGTTTATAATCAAAATAAAAAGTTAAACATGAGTATTTTTTTTTAAAGAAATTAACATAAATAGTCGTTCATTAAAATAATATTTAAGAAATATATGTTTTTTGTATATTAGTAATGTATAATATACATTTTTTAAATACAAAATAGGATGTATATTTTTGTATATTTGGCTAGTGAATGTAATTATTTTAACCGGCTTGCCAAATATATAACTTGTCTTCTTTCTTTTTTTCAAAAAATATTTTCAAAATATTGTTTGGTTATACGCTAAAATGATCTTTTGGTTAGTTTTTAAAGATGAATTTTCTAAGTGAGTATTTTTTTTCTAACTCATCAAATTTTAATATATTTTTTTCAAGTAAAATACATGTCTAAATGTAATTTTAACTTTTAAAATACTTTTTCAACTTCAATTTTAAATATTTTTTTTCAAATATTACTCAGTTTATATACAAATACTCTCTACGTTATTTATACAATAATTTTGATACTGTTAGTATATATAACTTAAATAATATAATGTTTCTATACTAACAGTTTTTCGAGATTTGGTAAGGTGCCAAGGAAATCAGGAATTGGTCCATCCAAATTGTTGTCACTCAAATCACTGCAATCCAAGGAGAAACAAATAAGAAAAAAGGTAAGAAATTAATTATAATATCCGTATTTTGGAAGAAATGTATTCGATTTTAATTCAAAAAAAAAAAAAAAGAACAGGAAATATTACATTATCTGAAGAGCATCCATGGAACTAAAATCTGGAAGTGATCCTGACAGATTGAAGTTACTTAAGTACCTGCAAAATTAATTTTATTTCAACAACAAGAAAAATAAAAAAATACATAGAATCCGGGAAAGGCCGTATCACAAGGGTTGTGATATCTAACGCAAACATTAATGGCTATTTTCATGACTTAAACCCGTAACCTATAGGTCATATGAAAATAACTTTACCGTTATTCCAAGACTCCATTCTATTTATAACAACCAACAACAAAATAGAGTGTATGCAGACTTTACCCTTGCCTTGTACAGGTAAAAAGACTGTTTTCGATAGATACTTGGCTCGAAAATCTTATTGATTATAATTAATGAACTAAATAATGTTGCTTACAGTGCTGTAATGCGAGGTGGATCGTTGCTGCTACAATTAACCCAATCCCATGTAAAAGGTGATGGAAGACAAGGATCACCACTCCAGTCTTGTAATACTTCAAATTCATCTTGCAGTGATACTAAGCTTTCCACTATACATATAAAACATATAAATATCATTAAGTATAATATTCCCATATATAATTCAAAAACATTAGAAATATCAAATAAATAAATTAAAAAAATAAAACTACACATGCTTATATAATTCTTATATTATAGCTAATACATTTTAACATATTGTAGCAACTAGCAAGTGATTAATTACCTATTACACTATCAGATCACAGAAAATATAATTACAGGTAATCATATATAAAACATGGATTAGTAAACTGAAGAATAAAAAGGCAATAGCACTTTTGGTCCTAAGTTATTGAAAAATTCTGATTTGCTTCTCTGTGGTACCAGTTGTTGCTACATTGAATTTGCTTCACTAATAGGCTCACGCTTCGACTTTGATCGTTATGGACTAGTACCAAGATCGAGTCCTAGACAAGCGGATCTAACTTTAACAGCCGGAACAGTAACAATGAAAATGTCCCCCTCTTTAGTGAGATTATATGAGCAAATGCCTGAACCAAAATATGTTATTGCTATGGGAGCCTGTACAATTACAGGCGGGATGTTTAGTACCGATTCTTATAATACTGTTCGGGGAGTCGATAAACTAATTCCTGTAGATGTATATTTGCCAGGTTGCCCACCTAAACCGGAAGCGGTTATAGATGCTATAACAAAACTTCGTAAGAGAATATCTCAAGAACTCTATGAAGATCGAATTAGGTCTCAACTAGCGAATCGGTGTTTAATATGGGACTCAATATATTTAACCTTCAATCAATTAAAATATATGTTTTTGATCACTTTATATAGAAAATATGTTAAACTATGAAATAAAACAAATAAAACGTATTGGTAATTAAGTGGTATAACGACTAATAGTCATAGTAAATATGTCAATATCACAAGCAAAAAGATTAAAAGTGCACATTTCATTTAATTAAAGGTTAAATATGCTCAATTAAATATTAAAAGGACTAAAATTAGAATTTATCAATAGATGAATAACCAAATACTATTAATCCAAAAATAAAACAAATTACCTGCTACACTAAGTAAAAATAAATGTCATAGCATGTGTATATAAGTTGTTAATTTTAAAACGAGGGCAAGGGATACAAGCCGGAGAATTAAATTCTCACTAACAAGATAAAAGTTCAGACGATAAATCACGTGAACTACTAAGATTCCTCACACGTGTGTATAAGTTAAATTCATAAATAAATAAATAGTAGTAGTGACAGGGTGTACATACCATCTTGACTGTTTGTTCCATCAGTCAACGCATCTCCAACGATGAATATTTCCAAGGCATTGATAAGAGGGGGAAGTGTTGAATCTGATGTAGGCACAATTGAAAAAGTAGTGTTTGGAGAAACAGTAAGATTGCTAACAAACAATTGTGTGAAATTCCCATATGGGGGCAAAATTGGGTCTGAGAAAGACTCAATTGAGTCTTTGAAAATCCTAAAGGATCTTGTTTCATTGGGGCCAAGTTGAGTCACTTCAGAGAAGTACATGTTCATGTAGATTGGAACATCATCAATGGGAAGAAATCTCATGTTGAATGTTATGATATCTGATGAATTGGCTGTGGAAATTGCATTTTTTAGCACTTGTTGTGGGGGTTGATCTCCTTGACTAGTATCAATAATGTTTGTGGCATCACTAGTGAGTGATACTATTGAATTTCCAGGAATCCTAGGCACCCATATTCTGTCATAGGGATCATCCAGGTACCTGTCCATTTTGATCATAAAATAAAAAATAAAAAAATTGTTAAATAGTGCTCAACTAAGTCTCAATTTCAACTAAGTTAAAGTCGGGTATATATAACTGAACTTGGACAATCCCCCGTTGAACTAACTTTTGAAGTTGAGTCAGACTCAATATTCATTTAGGTTGAATTAGGTGGTTCATTTAACATGGTATTAAAGTCAGCCAGTCATCGAATAGATTTTCCACACCTTACGACATAGTGTCTGGGGGTGCATGCCCCATGGACCGGACAGAGTCGGGTATATAAATCTCTTATTAGAATTTTTGACTCCACCACTAATAGCCTATTTGACCAAATTTTTGAAAGGTTAAAATTGCTTATTTTTTCTAAAAAATACATATTTTATTTTTAAAAATGAGGTGTTCTGCCAAACTTTTGGGAGACCATAAATACTTTTAGGGAGTAGCAGGAACTGTTTTTCAGAAGACAAAAAAAAAATATCTTCTCCCAAAAACACTTATTTGAAAAGCACTTTTGAGAAAAATATACTTAGAAACATTTTTAAAAAAAGCTTGAGCAGACGCTATTTGCTGAAAGTACTATTATACCTGATAGTTTGGTTGGAACCATAAGCAACTCTTCTATTCAAGAACAAAGGATAATTGGAATCAACATGAGTATACATAGTAGAATCCAAGCTACGAACTTCAAGTGCTGAGATAAAAGGAAACTGATCTGCCAGTGTCTGAGCAAGACAGACACTAAGGCTATCTCCCTTAACAACATAAATTGTCTCATAGTAGACAAGTTGGTCACTCAGGGTGTTCACTCTGGCCCAATCATTCCCATCAAATTGAAGTGAAAATGACGGTGGATTTGAATTCCCATCGTAGTTTCCATAGTTAAAGCTAGCTCGAATTAAAACTCTTCCACCTTTTTCGACTTTAATAAGGTAACAATTCTTGTTCCTGCTTGTAAACACTCTTAGACTGTCCATTACGTGTGATACTGAGTTGTTGGATTGTACAACATAGGATTCTCCATTGCTCATGTACTCTTCATCCCCTAACCATACTATTGAATTTTCATCGGTATATGTTTCTGATGATCCACAATCGAGGCTCACAAACACTGCAAACATAAAATAACCAAAAAAAAAAAAAAAATTAAAAAAGAATCAAGAAATAAGCAAGATATCGACACCATGGAGGGTCCGGTGGAATGAGATCCCTCCCCGCTTATTAACCAGAAGTTTCGAATTAGAACAATGGGAATCGAAAACCTTTTGGTGGGTAGCTTAGCTTTATAGGCCCTTTTAGTGGGCTATCTGACCCGAATTCGGTTAGTACAAAAGGTTTCAAATACCACCTAGTTGATCTATCCGACACGAGTCTTGCTAAGAAGTTATCAATGCCACCAAGGGCTCTGAATAGTTTGGATCCCATCATTCTTAATTAGAGGTCTCGTGTTTGAATCACTAGGAATAAGAAATACTTTCAGTACATATAGCTTTACCTCTTAGTGGACCTATATATAATATAACACGAATCCAAATTTAGTCGGGTCAATCGGTTTCTGATACCTCTTCATTGACATATCTAACACGAATTTAGATTAGCAGGACCAATAAATTTCGGATAACCAAATGATTAAATAGAGAAAACGAAGAAAGATTTCAAAAGGTGTATATAATAATTTAGATGTAATTAAGCTTACCATCAGCAGAAACTGAGAAAACACAAAAAGCTAAAAAAAGTAGGAGAAAATGGCTGCTAGCCATGCTGAGCTCAGGAATAGAATTGAATAGAATTGAAAGACAATGGAAGCCTTAAGGTTTGCTTATATGGGAAATATTGTGTTATAATTAGATGGAGTTATTGTTAGGTAGGAATTGGATTAATGTTTATTCTTGACTTAACTGCCTATGAAGTGGCAAAAGTTTGACCCTGTATTTTTGGGTTGTATATATATTGCCCTTTAATTAATTATCCAAGATTTGTATCGCGGAAAATCAAGCCAAAGCTGAGTTCGAGCCCGAATTTAAAATTTATGAATTTTAAATTTTGTTACTAAGCTCATAGTCTTTATAGTTATTGGGTTCACAACTAAATATTTAATGAATTTTTTAATGAATATAGAATCTAAACGAAAAATATTAACTCCAAGTACTATTTGTTTTCTCCCTTCAAATATCACAATTTTTACGTCCAAACACCTATTTAATCTAGTTTCGATTCTCCAAATGTTTAAAACATAAATATTTGCCTTAGGTTTTAAATTCATACTTACACATTACACATGCACGTGTGGGCTGATTTAACCGAATTAACTCATTAAAGAGTTACTCGTGATCATTGGCGGATCTAGGGTGGTGTGAGCAAATTCTCGAGAATTCATTAATTTTTGTGCTAACTTTGTATTTATATTGAGAAATTTATCAAATATGTAAGAAATTTTCTTTGCAAATCCAATAATAAAATAATTCTCCTTGCTCCGGCGGTAAAAATGAAATTTACTTAAACTTTATTACTCTTCTTGATTAGGATTTAATTTCTCTTGAATACATATAATATATATATTAAATTTAAAATTATTAAAAATTTATAAATATTTAATTTTTGAATCCGTCCCCGTAAAATAATCATTTTTGTTTATAAGCTAGGAGTACCATTTACGTCTAAAAATGTTAAATCATGAGGGAAGTTGATAGCATTGACTTCATTTTACTGCATAGACATTGACTTCAGTAAGGCGCGTTAAACTAGAGCAGTCGACTAATATTCCAGATAATATAGAGAAGACTAAAAGAGTTTGAACTCGTCAAAGTAAGCTGCATGCAGAGAATCATTGCACCCAATAAGTGAATCACTTCTCAATTATATGTCCTAACCAATTTATAGCGAGAAAACGTGAATTCAATAGCGTTTGTTCAATTCATATATATATTAATTGTGAACCCACTTGTTATCATATATTTTCTTCGTTTATTTTTACTTATTCAATATTGAATTGATACATTTTTTAAGAAATAATAAATAGAATAACGATTGTACTACTCACATACATTTCAAAATATTTGTCATGTTTCGTTTTTCGAAAATCAATTCTAACTAATGTTTAAAGTTTTTAGATTAGATTAATTTGATTTTTTAAAAATAAAATTTAGATATTCAAAAACTATATGAAAAGTACTATAAACGGTAATTTTCTCATATTAATATGGTGAAAAAATACATCTTAAAATATTGGTCAAAGTTCACATTGTTTGACTCTCAAAAAGAAAACTTTGACAAGTATTTTGAAACGGAGGAAATACATTACCACTCTTTGAATATAATAAATTCAATACTTTAAAAGTGGTATTAAGAAGGAATATTTTTTACACATTTCATTATTTTATTAAATATTTAATCACCATTTTTAAAAATAAGTGAACTAAATCTCATAATAATTTATTATACTATTAATATTTTATCTATATTAAATTCCATTTATTTGATCAAACATTCACAAACAATATACCATTTTATTTAAACATTAATTTATTTTAGTAATAATTAAAATAGTATAAAGCCCCATGCCAACACAGACTCAACAAATTAATTTTTAAAATGGCATTAAGAACTTTTTTTTTTCAATTTAGTTGCTTTCAGGAAAATAAACACATTTTATTATTTAAAAAAATTAGCAAAAATATATTATTCTATTTAATAATTAATTTATTTGAAAGTTAATATAAATAGTAATAATATTTAGAACAGTAAGTAAATTTTTGCCTTGTAAATGCTTTTACATTCGTCATTAAAGTGGTGCGGTGAAATTCGGATAGGAGTTAAAATTTGCACAATTATGTGCACCTCTAAAATAACTAGACTTCTAATTTAACATGAAATAAGAATGATATATTTTTATATTTATATTTTATTTAATTTAAATTTTTTTATTTTATTTTCAATAAATAATTTATATAATATAAATATTTATAACTTATTTTAAATTATCAATTTCAATGATTTTCTTTTTATTCTTAAATTCTAGGCTCAATTAAATAATATTTATAATTAAATATTGATAGTTGATAAATTTTTAATATTGGTAAAAATATTATTAAGAACAACATCAATCTAAATTTATAATGTGGATAAACACCAATTCATGTATAAGCTGATTTACCGCAATAAAATATTAATGCTGAAAATGGATAAATGTGAAATAAATCAGTGGGCAGTGTCATTTAATTTATTGTCCCAAAATGATTGCAAAAGTAGCGCGTGAAGAAGATATTCAAGTGGGATTCATATTGTGTGGAGAGAAATGATAATGTGTCAAGATGGTCCTAATTAAGCGCGTGGAAATAAAATTCCTGTGAGACCCACTTCTCTTCACCAGCTCAGTGATACAGAATGAATAAATAAAAGATAGCCTGATTTTTTTGTCCAAAGGATAAATGATACAAACACCGAAACAATAAGTACAACGAGCTATAAGCACATATAATTCTAGAATACCAAAAAACCCTTAGCTAGAAAGCAGGCACCTTCGTCGACACGCCTAGTAGTAATATTCACTTGATTTTGTAAGATTTTAAAGTAAATGTACCCTTATAATTAAGGTTTTTGATTAAATATTTAAATTATCTTTACATGGTATTAGATTCAGTATTAGATAAATTTAATGTTTTATCCTTGAATTCAGTTTTTAAGGTTGATGTTATTTTTCGAAAATATAGAAGATATTAAGAATATACACGGTCAAATACATTGATAATCTCTTTAATTTGTCTTCATTTTTTCATTTTGACACTTCTAGCTTGTTTAATCAAGCTTTTAGGAGGCCAAAGTTGCTTATTTTTAAAACATGAAGTGTTTGGCCAAACTTTTGAGAGAAAATAAGTAATACTCGAGAGTAACAAAAGCTATTTTGTAAAAGTTGAAAGAAATACTAGCTTTTTTCTAAAAGTATTTAAAAAAAAACTTTTGAGAAAAATACACTTACAAGAACTTTTTAAAAGTCTGATTAAATACTAAATGTTGTTCAAAAATGCTTTTAAGATTTATTGGTTAAACACAAACTATTTCTCCCCCAATATATATATATGTGTGTGTGTGTGTGTGTGTGTGTGTGTGTGTGTGTGTGTGTATGTATGTATATATAACACTTTCAAAATGTCAATTTTAGAAGTTGTTCAAACAAACTATTCATCCATTTAAATCCTCCAACTCTACTTTTCATGTATCATTAAACGCAAAATACTAATTTTTATGCTTTCAATATTTTTATTTATATCTTTTAACTGCAGTTTTGCACTTCAAAAATCAATAGACGCATGTTAGTTTTCGTGAAAACAAAAATCGATAGACGTCCATTGATTTTCTTTAAAAAATAATAACTTTTTTTTAATTTCTGTGCATTTTTGGGCAAAACAATGACAAAAGTACGTCGATTTTTTTAAAGTCCACCGTTTTTCTTTTAAAGAAATCATTGACAACTCGATAGAGTCCGTCGTATTTTAGTTTTTTTTAGTAGTGTTATTAGCAACGCATTGGATTTTTTTTTACCTGTATTGAGGATGGGTTATAGTTACCCCTATTAGAGCCGAGTTAAAAATTAGAAAATGGGTATTTGAATTAAAAATTTTATTTCACAATTCTGTTAAAGATTGTATCTGGAAAAATTTTAAAATATTTTTATTTTATCTTTTTCGGTATATTCTTCTTTCAATTGATTTATGCAAGTAACATTGTCAATATTACTTGAATCTTCTTTATCAAAGAAAAACCAGACACCTCCTATGTGTTGAGTTACTTGTTTTAAAAGTTGCTAGTATCTTGATATAACTTGAATAAATACTAATGCAGATTGATTGTCTTATAAAATATAATAATATGACAGTACTCTCACATGCAAATAGATAACTTTTGTACGATCTAATGTTATGTAGATAAAATAATCTTTCTGCATTTGCATAACCAATAATCCCTTGACAATGTTGGTTACCAATATTTAATTTCACTAAAATATCTGTCACGACCCGAACATGGGCCGGATCGAGACGCGGGACAAGGAGCCACGAGAGTGTTATACCCCGTAGAATTTCCGGCACCTAAATGACCTATTCGCACGTTGGTTAAGCATATTTGAAGGCCATACGTGCTAGAGAAAGGCCCGGAAAAAGATCGGACGAGAAACCTGTCGAACCATCGCGGAAGGAGCCGAGGCAGAGCCCCTCCGCGATGGCAGCGTGTCACGGAGGTGAAGCCTCCGCATTGGCTCCGTGACACGTTGGCCTTGTCCAGGCCCAAGTATATAAAGCCCCACTTCGGTTTATTTTTGAATTAAATCATAAAAATTCCAGAAACAGAGAGGAAAACGCATGAGAAGGGATAGGAACGAAGAGGTAATATAATTTTCGTCCGATTACGCTGCTAAACGTTGTCCAAACTCAAATTAACCCCAGATACTGAGGTATTTAGCAGCAGAGAGCATTCCTACGGATTTAGTTTCGCGAAATACGGCCGACGAATCGTCGAGCCACCGAGCTAAGGTAAGTAGAATTGCTCTAAACTAGTGTCTATGTGTTCCTAGCTGTGAAGTGAATATTTCTCCCTTCTGGACCTCTGAAAAATAGCGAGTTTTCGACCGTCTTTCGATAAGCCTAAGTTTAGGCTATAAACTATATCGAAAGTGACGTTGCCCTTTAAAATAAAGCTGTATTTAGTATTAATTGACATATTTATGGATGCAGTTGGGAGAAAATAGTTGAAGTACCGGCCGAGCCTCGTCCGACAGACGGATAGTTCGAGGATAAGATATGTAAAGCTAGTTTCTTCGGCAAGTTAGTAATTTCGGGATAGTATAGTAACTTAAAGGCCAGTAGAATGTCAGAAGTCATGTGTTATGTTTATTACGAATGTTGGTACGATATTAGAAGCATCACGTTGTATTTAGCGCCAAACTTGCTAGCACGATATAGATTCTAATACAAGTATTAGGAATTTCACAGGATGCTCAGTACGTGATGTGACACAGAATGTTAGGATATTATTGTATTCAGTTGAAACCCAGTAAAGCAATGTAATATCTGTAAGACATCTCAGAAATAGAATGATAAGTTAAAATGAAGTTAGAAAGCATGTTAGGGATAGTAAATCATGTTACTATAGAAACTCAGTATACAACATAGTTTCAACAGAAACACTATATCTTGTTCAGCATTAGCCCCAGTACAGTCTGGCAGAAGACTATATTTATACATATATATACTATTACCAGCCTCAGCATGTATTAAGTACGTACATATTACTATCACTAGCTCAGCATATAGTATATACAAATACTTTACCACTATTAGCTTCAGTATGTGGCACATGCAGATAGTATTACTAGTTGAGACCGTTGTATTGTTTGGGGTTGGACTACCTAGCATCCATGACCGCCCCAGGGTTGATAGCTGTATCGACAGTCCGCCAGAGGACGAGGATACGTCGCTCTACGGAGTGGCATGCCGTCCCACAGGGGACGAAGATGGGATGCCAGTTTTTCCCCATATTGTGCCTTGATCGGCCCTTACACACCCCTATCGAGCGGATACGCCCGAGTGTTGATTCAGGAGTCCTCCAGACTCAGATGCAGTTATAGTCAGGGGCTCAGCGAGCCCAAGTGCATACCCAGGGGACCGGCAGGATGCTTATAGCTATTATAGGAGATGGGATGACCGGGGTAGGGGCATAGATTCTGTGCTGGTTGTACCCCCCAGCTTATGGGGGCCGGGTAAGGTTTGTGTGTGCTATGTTATGTTATGACATGTTATGCCGTGTTACAGTAGATACGAGTAGATCGACAGTAGAATGATAAATCCTCAGGTATGACTCCTACTCCTTCCAGTATAATTAAGAGAAGGTATGATTTACATTATCAGACAGTTAATCTATTCCTTCCTACTTCAGTTCCATCAGTTATGTTGTTGTTTTCAGATATTTCTTTCAGTTATTGCTTTACATACTCAGTACCAGCGGTACTGACGCCCGGTGGGGCGCTGCATTACTTGCCTGCAGGTACTCATAGACGGGGAGGCGATCCCTCGTGATTCCTGTCAGCGATCGAGTATTCAGCTCCTGTTATCCGGAGACTGAATCCCAGAGGTGTATTTCTTTTTCTTTTGTTGTATAGTACGGGTAGGTCGGGGCCCTGTCCCGATCATTTCTATTGTTATTCCTAGAGGCTTGCAGTCTGTATGTATTTTCTTGTGGTCAGATGAGCCGGTCGTGTGAGGCCGTGCAGTTGTATAGCTGTTAGTACTTTTGTTTCCTTTATGTTGGTCGTGTGGGGCCATAGTTCGACAGTAGTGGTGACCTTGCCGGTCACGTAGCTATCCCGTACTTCATGGTTGAGTTACAGATAACTAGACAGCATGGTGGCCTTGTCAGCCCGCATAGGTTTCCCTATATTGATATGTTTCTAGTCAGCTGTTAGTACAGGTACAGGAGGCTATAGGCCAATGGGCCGGGGGCTGTGTTTACAGCCGTTATATAGCCCTTTGTTTCCAGAAATGTGAGTTAGAGCCAGTCAGGCACCAGATGTGCCCAGGCTTAGCAGTCTAGCAGTCCAGGTCCTAGCAGGGCACCAGGTGCCAGTCATACCCCCCAAGGAGGGGTGTGACAAACTTGGTATCAGAGCAGGTCGTATCCCAGGGAGTCTGCAAGCCGTGCTAAGTAGAGTCCTGTCCATGGATGTGTTGTGCACCACATACTATGGGTAGGAGGCTGCAAGGCATGATAGGATGGTTGTCTTTTATTTTTATTCAGTCGTGCTGTAGAGCGGTACAATATAGGGTTGAGTCCCTAAAAGCTTACTATATTCTTTGATTACAGATAATGTCAGACCAGCGACATCCTATCACAGGTCGGAGATTAGATATTGCAGCTGGGGAAGGCACCAGCAGGATGCCTCACCCTCATTTAGAAACAGCCCGATCAGAGGGCACTACAGAGGCATCGTCCCAGCCTTCTCAGCAGTCTCCACTACGTCAGGAGCCACTAGGGGCGACACTACCTTCAGCAGTCCCTATACCGACACCTTCCGACCAGGAGGTTAGGAGTGCTGTAGTTATGTTAGCACAGATGATGGCTGCTCAGCGTCAGCCAATGCCGTCTACAGTTGCGGAGTCATCAGGAGGGCCCGATAGTTCGAGGGTCCGAGAGTTCTTAGCTCTGAATTCCCCATAATTTACAGGTACGGACCGGACAGAGGACCCTCAGGATTTTCTGGATCAAATGCAGAGAATCTTCAGGGTTATGCATGCCACGCCTACAAAATCAGTTGAGTTGGCAGCATTCCGGTTACGGGACATCGCCGTGTTATGGTATGAAAGCTGGGAAAGGTCCCGAGGGAGAGATGTTTCCCCTCCCACCTGGTCTAGTTTTTCAGGAGCTTTTCTGGATCACTATTTGCCGCGGGAGATTCGACAGGCTCGGGTAGACCAGTTCCTGCATCTGGAGCAGGGGGCCATGAGTGTTCGGGAATATTCCTTGCGGTTTGATTCTCTGGCTCGATATGCACCGGCCTTTGTTGATACCATGGCATCCAGAGTACACCGCTTTATCATGGGGTTGAATCCAGAATATGTTGAGACTTGTATTACGGCTACACTGCGAGAGGACATGGACATTGCTCGAGTTCAGGCGTTTGCCCAGAATATTGAGGGCATCAGACATCGGCATCGGGAGATCAAAAGGGTCAATTAGGAACAACGTCGCCGGGACAGGCCAGTTGAGTTACAGAGGGAGGCCCGGGGAGGACCCATGCCACGATTGTTAGACAGGCCGCCTAGGCCCCCACCTCCGCCACAGCCGCAGGGGGATAGATCCAGTCGTAGGGGGCAGTCAGAGATTGGTAGAGGCTCGCAGATGGCAGATTCACTATTATAAAGGAGGGCGGAGCAGAGTAGGTATACCGTACCACTCTGCCCTATATGCAGTCGACGCCATCCTGGAGCATACAGATATGGCTCCACCGCCTGTTATAATTGTGTCCAAGAAGGCCATTTGATGAAAGATTGCCCAGCTAGAGGTCGAGAGGACCGGGATAGACAGGATAGGGCATCTGCAGGGTCACGATCCACAGCATCCTCGGCAGGGCGCAGGCCCTCAGTTTCAGCAGGCAGGGGTCGGGGCAGATCAGAGGCCTCCAGTACAGGTGCGGGTCCAAGCCGCACATATGCCTTACCAGGGAGGCAAGATTCAGAAGCGTCACCTGATGTTGTGATAGGTATGCTAACTATCTGCTCACACCATACTTATGTATTGATTGATCCAGGGTCTACTTTGTCCTACATTACTCTATTTGTGGCACGAAAGTTTGGTATTGCACCAGAATTATTGCAGCAGCCCTTTTTAGTATCCACGCCCGTCGGTGACTCTATTGTGGCTAGCAAAATTTACCGAGGGTGTACAGTAGAGGTTGCTGACCGTCAGACCACAGTAGATCTGATCGAGTTAGAAATGATAGACTTCGATGCCATAATGGGTATGGATTGGTAGTACTGTGCTTTGCCAACTTTGAATGTTGGACCAAGACGGTCCGATTCCACTTCCCAGGAGAAGCAGTGCGAGAGTGGAAGGGCAGCACCGCTACGCCAAAAGGTAGGTTTATTTCCTACCTTCAGGCGAGAAAGTTGATATCTAAGGGATGTATTTACCATCTGATCAGAGTTTAGGATGTCCAAGCAGGATCTCCGACACTCCAGTCTGTTTCGGTAGTGAATGGATTCCCTGATGTGTTTCCTGATGAGTTACCTGATATTCCCCCAGAAAGGGAAATAGACTTTGCTATTGACTTGTTACCAGGCACTCAGCCGATATCAATTCCTCCCTATTTTATGGCTCCTGCAGAACTCAGAGAATTAAAAGAGCAGTTGAAAGATTTATTGGATAAAGGTTTCATCAGGCCGAGTACTTCACCGTGGGGTGCGCCAGTTTTATTTGTGAGGAAGAAAGATGGCTCGCTCCGAATGTGCATAGATTATCGGCAATTAAACAAAGTTACAGTAAAGAATAAGTACCCGCTTCCCAGAATTGATGACTTATTTGATCAGTTGCAGGGAGCCAGATACTTTTCTAAGATTGACTTGCGGTCCGGATATCATCAGGTTCGAGTACGTGAGAGAGATATTCCTAAGACAGCGTTCAGGACCCGATATGGACATTTTAAATTTCTAGTCATGTCCTTCAGGTTAACGAATGCCCCAGCAGTTTTCATGGACCTGATGAACAATATTTTCAGACCTTTGCTGGACTTGTTCATGATAGTATTCATTGATGACATTCTGGTGTATTCTCGCTCTGAAGCAGATCACCGGACTCATTTGCGGACAGTGCTCCAGATCCTCAGGGACCGCCAGTTGTATGCTAAATTTTCTAAGTGTGAATTCTAGCTTAACTCAGTAGCCTTTTTAGGGCATATCGTGTCGGATGCTGGTATACAGGTAGACAAGCAAAAAATAGAAGCAGTTAAGTCATGGCCTAGGCCTACCACTCCGACTGAAGTTCGTAGTTTTCTGGGGTTGGCAGGATATTACAGGAGGTCGTTGAAGGGTTCTCGACCATTGCGGCACCTCTAACCAAACTAACACAGAAAGCAGCAAAGTTTCAATGGACAGAGGCATGCGAGCAGAGCTTCCAGGAACTGAAAGACAGATTAACCTCCGCCCCAGTATTAGCATTGCCGGAAGGCACAGAAGGTTATTCAGTCTATTGCGATGCGTCAGGTGTCGGGTTAGGTTGTGTGTTGATGCAGCATGGTAGAGTGATTGCATATGCTTCCAGAAAGCTGAGGAAACACGAAAAGAATTATCCTACCCACGACCTGGAATTAGCCGCAGTGATCCACGCCTTGAAGATGTGGAGACATTACCTGTACGGTGTCCATGTTGATATTTACACAGATCACAAGAGCCTACAGTACATCTTCACTCAAAGGGAGTTGAATCTACGGCAACGCCGCTGGTTGGAGTTGTTAAAAGATTATGATGTGAATATTCTATACCACCCCGGAAAAGCTAATGTTGTAGCAGATGCCCTGAACCGTAAGTCAATGGGGAGTTTGGCGTATTTGCGGCCTTAGAAGCGAGAGTTAGCCAAAGAAATTCATCAGTTAGCTGGGTTAGCCGTTCGAGTAATGGAAACAGAAAATAATAGAGCGATAATTCAGAATTCTGCTGTGTCATCATTAGTTATAGAGGTAAAAGAACGACAGTACGAGGACCCTGATTTAGTCCAACTCAGAGATAGAATTCAGAAAGGTAGGGAGTCAGATTTCCAAATGACTGAGGATGATGTGCTACGCTGTAAGGGCCGCCTCTGTGTCCCGAATGTTTCAGGGCTTCGCGGGCGGATCATGCATGAGGTACATTACGCTCGCTATTCCCTTTATCCAGGAGCGACGAAGATGTACCACGACATCAGAGACATCTACTGGTGGCCAGGTATGAAAGCTGAGATAGCTGAATTTGTATCTAGATGTTCTAACTGTCAGCAGGTGAAAGCGGAGCACCAGAAGCCGGGCGGTTTGACGCAAGATATAACGGTGCCTACGTGGAAATGGGAAACAATAAACATGGATTTTGTAACAGGGTTACCCCGTACCAGATGCAGAAATGATTCCATTTGGGTAATAGTTGACAGGCTGACAAAATCAGCTCATTTCCTGCCAGTAAGGGCTACCTTCTCGGCTGAGGATTATGCCGAATTATATATCAGAGAAATAGTTAGACTACATGGAGTGCCGGTATCCATCATTTCAGATAGGGGAGCACAGTTTACAGCTAGATTCTGGCAGTCGTTCCAGAGGGGTTTGGGAACGCAGATCAATTTGAGCACAGCATTGCACCCCCAGACAGATGGGCAAGCTGAGCGGACTATCCAAACGCTCGAAGATATGCTACGAGCGTGTGTGCTAGATTTTGGGGGTAGCTGGGATGAGCATCTTTCGTTGATTGAATTTGCTTACAACAACAGTTATCATTCAGCTATCCAGATGGCACCCTTTGAAGCATTATATGGGCGAAAATGTAGATCGCCGGTAGGCTGGTTTGAAGTGGGGGAATCAGCATTGATTGGCCCAGACATTGTTCGACAGTCAGAGGAAAAGATAAAGCTTATCCGAGAACGTTTACTCTGCTCAGAGCCGCCAGAAGTCTTATGCAGATATGCGGCGCAGAAATCTAGAATTTGCGGTAAATGACTGGGTATATCTGAAGGTGTCTCCAATGAAAGGGGTGATGAGATTTGGCAAGAAAGGCAAGCTTAGCCCGAGGTTTATTGGGCCATATCAGATTCGACGAAGAATAGGCCGAGTTGCATACGAATTGAACTTGCCTCCGGAGTTAGCATCTGTTCACCCAATATTCCATGTCTCTATGTTGAGGAAGTTTGTAGGGGACCCTTATACAGTAGTTCCAGTTCAGGATGTCCAGGTCACGGAAGAGTTAGCATATGAAGAGGTTCCCGTAGCTATCTTAGACAGACAAATTCGCAGGTTGAGGACTAAAGATATTGCGTCTGTCAAAGTATTGTGGCGTAACAGGAATCGTGAGGAAATGACGTGGGAAGCTGAAGAAGATATGAAAGCCAGATACCCTCACCTATTTCAGGCCTAATCAGGCGACAGGTATGTCCGTATTATTACTTATGTAGTACCTTATAGTTGTATATGTGTGAATGAGAAAGATTGATACTTAGTTATCCAGTGGATCTTAAAATATTGCGTGCAGTACCTGTGTTGGACTTTTCTGCATTTCAGATTTTTTCTATAGTCCATATTACAGGGAAACTCTGCCGAAATTTTTCTAGAAAATAAATTAAGTAGTCCTCTAGATAGCAGTGTACATTCGAGGACGAATGTTCTTAAGGGGGGGAGAATGTTATACCCCGTAGAATTTCCGGCACCTAAATGACCTATTCGCACGTTGTTAAGCATATTTGAAGGCCATACGTGCTAGAGAAAGGCCCGGGAAAAGATCGGACGAGAAACCTGTCGAACCATCGCGGAAGGAGCCGAGGCAGAGCCCCTCCGCGATGGCAGCGTGTCACGGAGGTGAAGCCTCCGCGTTGGCTCCGTAACACGTTGGCCTTGTCCAGGCCCAAGTATATAAAGCCCCACTTCGATTTATTTTGGAATTAAATCATAAAAATTCCAGAAACAGAGAGGAAAACGCAGGAGAAGGGATAGGAACGAAGAGGTAATATAATTTTCGTCCGATTACGCTGCTAAACGTTGTCCAAACTCAAATTAACCCCAGATACTGAGGTATTTAGCAGCAGAGAGCATTCCTATGGATTTAGTTTCGCGAAATACGGCCGACGAATCGTCGAGCCACCGAGCTAAGGTAAGTAGAATTGCTCTAAACTAGTGTCTATGTGTTCCTAGCTGTGAAGTGAATATTTCTCCCTTCTGGACCTCTGAAAAATAGCGAGTTTTCGACCGTCTTTCGATAAGCCTAAGTTTAGGCTATAAACTATATCGAAAGTGACGTTGCTCTTTAAAATAAAGCTGTATTTAGTATTAATTGACATATTTATGGATGCAGTTGGGAGAAAATAGTCGAAGTACCGGCCGAGCCTCGTCCGACAGACGGATAGTTCGAGGATAAGGTATGTAAAGCTAGTTTCTCCGGCAAGTTAGTAATTTCGGGACAATATAGTAACTTAAAGGCCAGTAGAATGTCAGAAGTCATGTGTTATGTTTATTATGAATGTTGGTACGATATTAGAAGCATCACGTTGTATTTAGCGCCAAACTTGCTAGCACGATATAGATTCTAATACAAGTATTAGGAATTTCACAGGATGCTCAGTACGTGATGTGACACAGAATGTTAGGATATTATTGTATTCAGTTGAAACCCAGTAAAGCAATGTAATATCTGTAAGACATCTCAGAAATAGAATGATAAGTTAAAATGAAGTTAGAAAGCATGTTAGGGATAGTAAATCATGTTACTATAGAAACTCAGTATACAACATAGTTTCAACAGAAACACTATATCTTGTTCAGCATTAGCCCCAGTACAGTCTGGCAGAAGACTATATTTATACATATATATACTATTATCAGCCTCAGCATGTATTAAGTACGTACATATTACTATCACTAGCTCAGCATATAGTATATACAAATACTTTACCACTATTAGCTTCAGTATGTGGGACGTGCAGATAGTATTACTAGTTGAGACCGTTGTATTGTTTGGGGTTGGACTACCTAGCATCCATGACCGCCCCTGGGTTGATAGCTGTATCGAATCGTCCTCCAGAGGACGAGGATACGTCGCTCTACGGAGTGGCATGCCGTCCCACAGGGGACGAAGATGGGATGCTAGTTTTTCCCCATATTGTGCCTTGATCGGCCCTTACACACCCCTATCGAGCGGATACGCCCGAGTGTTGATTCAGGAGTCCTCCGGACTCAGATGCAGTTATAGTCAGGGGCTCAGCGAGCCCAAGTGCATACCCAGGGGACTGGCAGGATGCTTATAGCTATTATAGGAGATGGGATGACCGGGGTAGGGGCATAGATTCTGTGCTGGTTGTACCCCCCAGCTTATGGGGGCCGGGTAAGGTTTGTGTGTGCTATGTTATGTTATGACATGTTATGCCGTGTTACAGTAGATACGAGTAGATCGACAGTAGAATGATAAATCCTCAGGTATGACTCCTACTCCTTCCAGTATAATTAAGAGAAGGTATGATTTACATTATCAGACAGTTAATCTATTCCTTCCTACTTCAGTTCCATCAGTTATGTTGTTGTTTTCAGATATTTCTTTCAGTTATTGCTTTACATACTCAGTACCAGCGGTACTGACGCCCGGTGGGGCGCTGCATTACTTGCCTGCAGGTACTCATAGACGGGGAGGCGATCCCTCGTGATTCCTGTCAGCGATCGAGTATTCAGCTCCTGTTATCCGGAGACTGAATCCCAGAGGTGTATTTCTTTTTCTTTTGTTGTATAGTACGGGTAGGTCGGGGCCCTGTCCCGATCATTTCTATTGTTATTCCTAGAGGCTTGCAGTCTGTATATATTTTCTTGTGGTCAGATGAGCCGGTCGTGTGAGGCCGTGCAGTTGTATAGCTGTTAGTACTTTTGTTTCCTTTATGTTGGCCGTGTGGGGCCATAGTTCGACAGTAGTGGTGACCTTGCCGGTCACGTAGCTATCCCGTACTTCATGGTTGAGTTACAGATAACTAGACAGCATGGTTGCCTTGTCGGCCCGCATAGGTTTCCCTATATTGATATGTTTCTGGTCAGCTGTTAGTACAGGTACAGGAGGCTATAGGCCAATGGGCCGGGGGCTGTGTTTACAGCCGTTATATAGCCCTTTGTTTCCAGAAATGTGAGTTAGAGCCAGCCAGGCACCAGATGTGCCCAGGCTTAGCAGTCTAGCAGTCCAGGTCCTAGCAGGGCACCAGGTGCCAGTCGTACCCCCAAGGAGGGGTGTGACAGAGAGACTCCAAGTCAACCCATGACATGAACATACATCTAACTCAAGCAATAAAAGCGGAAGATTTTTCATAATACATATAGCAGAAGTCTAAACATAACATAACATCAGAAACGAGATTAACATAATACATAACAAGTTGATTACTACATGTAGTCTGAAAGCCTCTAACATATTAGATGGGTTAATGGGACAACTCTCCCAACTTACCGACAGGTTTGAAATTGAAAGTACAAGGATAACTGATAGAAAATGGTCCTCGGGAGATGAGGACTCACCACTAATGCTGGGTGCTGACTCCAGAAATTGGCTAATGACGAGGCTGAGTCTGAAGATCGGAGCCTGTATCATGAAAAGATATAACATAGGATATGCGGTCAATACGTGGAATATACCGAGTATGCAAAGTAAGTAAAATGGATATTTAAAGTACATAAAAATTCATTAGTGTGGGACAACATGATCATAACATGAATATCATAAAGCTAACATATGGCTCAAGGTTTTCAAAAACATCCGTAAATCATTCATATCATAAACATAAGAGAAAACTTTATGAAACATGACTTGAGCCAAATTATATAATCGTAATCATACATAAATCATGAGGAACAGTGGGAGATTCTTATAACCGACATACTCCATATGAGCACACATGGAGCCCGACCTGTAAACCCCTAGTCGGGAAGGCGTTCGTACCTTGCCAAGGTGTCACGACCCGAACGTAGACCCGGATCATAATAAGGGACAAGGAACCCCGAGAGGCCCCGAGTCGACCCATGACATAAGCATACATCTAACCTCATTAACTTTAAGTGGAAGGCGGAACATAAAGCATAGCGAAAACGTAAACATATTATAACATATGGAATCATTAAACATACACGCAAGCTGAGTACTACATACTGTCTGAAAGCTTCTACTACATATGATGGGTTGATGGGACAACACTCCAACTAACCCGACCAAGTACTGAAACATAAAATAACATAAATGTCTGTCAAACGGCCATCGGAACATGAAGACTCACCAACAAGCTGAAAGTGATCTCTGAGATGGTCTAAAAATGAGAATGAGCCTGAGAGTTGGGTCATGTATCATGAAACAATACAACATAGAAAGTATGCGGTTAGTACGTGGAATGTACCGATTATGCAAGGTAAGTAAAATGGACATTTAAAATACATGAAACTCATAAAAACATCATGAGAGTGGGATATCATGCTCATATCATAAATATCATAACATAGCATAAGACTCAAGGTTTTCAAATTATTCGTAAACTGTTCATTATCATAATCAATAGAGAAACTTATCAAATCATCACTTGAGCCAACATCATAAATATAACAATGCATAAAACATGCGAAACAATGGGAGGACTCGACATAACCGACACCATCATGGTAGAGCCTTTCATGATGCCCCAACTATCTCATTCAAGTGGGCAAAGTCGCATCTGGCTTGCCAGGCGAAGGACATGCATTATGTGATATCACGAAAAGAGGGAGATCATTATCATTGTAATGTATCATTATAAACCCACGGTGGCATGTGGTTATGCTACATCGGCGTAGTTCTTTGAACGACAGGTTGCTCGGTGCTAGACATGACTCCCAAAAACATGCATATTAGGCTCATACGTAAATCAATAACATCATTCATTAAAATTCATGGATAAAGATAAACATTCATCATTCATTGATCCCCATTAAAACATGATTAGCCAAGAATCAAAGGCCCTTTAGTCGGCCAACATCATAAATCAATAAATCATGAGATCCGTTTCATAAATCGTAAATCATTCTTCATCATGTGGAAATTGCCCAATACTTCACCATGCTTTGAAATACTCAATTTATTCGAAAACATTCTTATAAATATGGGTAACTTGAAAACATGCTTTTCATCATCAATAGTTCATAAATCATAAAGCCCATGCATGCTTGAAAATCATGCATATAATTTGTAAATCACCAAATCATGTCGGGTAATTGAATAAATCCATATTTCAAATCATACACCATGCCGGATTTGTAAATATTAACAATTGAAGAGAAGATCATAAATCGATTCATCATAGATCATGCATAATTAGGCTTACTTTGTTAGAAATCGGAATCAACAATTCTATAAGTAAAATAATTGTAAAAACTTATCAATATCCATAGAATATGATGAAATTCATAAATCATAAAAGCCCATTAGCAAATCATAAAATTTTCACAAGAATTGAATTAAAACCTCAATAGATTTTTGATAAATTTTTATAAATTAATAGAGAATGGGCATGGTGTGAACAGAAACACCCATTCGTAACCCTAAAATACCTTATGGAGGCTGAATTTTACTTTCCCTTGAATGCCCAAAAGAAGTTTGAAAGAAATTGAAGATTCTTAGCTTGAATACTCTCTCAAATCTCTCCTACTATGCATGCATGGATGGGAAAATGAGTAATCTGAACTTAACCCCATAAAAGGCCATTATTCATGCCCCAAAACGTCGTAGTTTAGGCTTTAGGAACTTAGAAATTATGAAAAGGCCCTTACTAAATTTGCAGAAAATAACTGCCAGGTGGTCCTAACGGACGACCTGACGACTCGTTGCTAGAGGGCACGACTCGTTACTTCGCTCGTCAAGTGCACTGCCTCATCTATTCTTCTGGGCTCGTAACGGGTCACTTCACGACTCGTTAGGGGTGACCATGACCTCGTGGTCACTACTCGTGAAGTACACTGCCTCACTTCTCAAATTTTGATTTCAAGCCTGCCAACGACTCACCCCACGAATCATTAAGGCTGACAACGACTCGTGAGGGCATCCCATCAGGTACACTGCCCATCTTTCTTTTCCCCACTTATTTTCCCTCCCCACGGCTGGCCCAACGGCTCGTGGGTCCTGACCACGAATCGTGGTCTTGTCCGTGGGGTCTCAACTCTTTCAGGACTCCTCTCAAAATCCAGGCATTCCCCACGAGTCACCTGACAACTCGTGGGCTGTCCTTACGAGTCACCTAACGACTCGTGGGCTGTCCTTACGAGTCGTGAGACGACTCGTCCTGAGTCTGCAGCAACAATTTTCACATTTTTCCCGTTCCAACTCGAGGGTCTTATCTTTGGACTTCTGGGGTATAACACAAGGGTAGAACCATGAAAGAGGTGTGATATCACAACAGAGGGCCCATTTGGGCAAGGGGACAGTAACATGGAGATCCCATCGTGGTTATGTTGGTGCGTAGTTCTGAGACTCGGGGCATGTTTGGACCCCGGGTCTACTCGGTGTTAAATACTACTCCCAAAACATATATAGTGCTCATAGGATAATATACATGAGATTCATAGGCTAGTTAAAAATTATGATAATCGTAAGCATGCTTGAAGTACATGAACTAGCCATGAAAGTAAGGCTCGTGAGTCGGCCAAAATCATAAATTGATAAATCATGAAGTTCATACATACTTGTAGAACATGTATATACTTGATATTCATAAATTCATGATGAGCATTTGAGACAAATCATATCATAAGTCATAAATCATAATGGGTTAATGAACATAAAAATTGAAGTAGAATCATAACTTGATTTATCATGAAACATAAATAATTACGCATAGTTTTTTAGAAAAGTTTAAATCTAAATAGTTATGAAATCTATCCATGATTCATAAAACATGAATTTATACATGAGAGGAATTAACCCATAGATAGATCATAAGGATTTCATAAGAATTGGGATTAAATCTCATAGAATTATCAATAGAATTTCATGAATTAGAGAGAGATTGGGCATGCGCGTGAACAAATTCACCCATTCATAACCCTACATACCTGATGGACTGATTCTACCACTTCTTTAAGCTCAATGAAGGATTGAAGAAAACTTGAAGGAAATTGAGCTTGGTCACCTCTCTTGACCTTAACTCTTGCATGCATGAATAAGAATAGCCTAGAATGAACTTAACCCTCTTAAAACTCATCATTCATGGCTTAAAACAATGTAGTTTAGGCCTTAGGATCATAGGAATTACGGATAATCCCTTACTAAATTCGTAAAAAATAACTGACTGCTAGTCCCCACGAGAGACTGGACGAGTCGTCGTCCAAGGCCATGACTCGTGGCCACCAATCATCGAGTGCACTACCACTTTTATTCAAGGGGTCCCCACGAGGGACCTAACGACTTGTTACTGGTGACCACGAATCATGGTCACTACTCATTACCTCCACTGCCAAAATCTTAAGTCATTCACCAAAAGTTGCCTACGAATCACCTAACGAATTATGGTGCCTGACCACGACTTGTGGTGTCAAATCATAGGATACACTGCCACTTCAACCTTCTCCTTTCAATTTCCCTTGACTATGGGTGACCTGACGACTCATGGGGCCGACCACGACTCATCACCCATGGTCACCCTAACTCTGAATTTTTCAGAGTAGTCAACGCCCCTCGCCACGAGTCACTTAACGACTCGTGGTCAACCTGACGGGTCACATGACGATCCTTTCTGTGACCTGGTGCAGAAAATTCCGTTTTCTCTATTTCAACACTCGAGTCTGATCTTAGGGCTTCTGGGGTATAACAATATCTTCACATAAAAAAGAAATTATATTTTGTCTGCACATTTATTAAAAAGATATCATCTCATGTATAGTAATAACAAGATATACACGTGCATCAATTACACTAAGACATAGTACTTTCTAACCATTTTCATTAGATAAAATTTAATCTTTTTTTATATCACAACCATTGGAATACTCAATGGAATCACTTTAAAACCTTTTAAATCAGAGGCAGACCCAAGAATTAAAGACGACGGGGGCATCGTCAGAGATGGATGTGTGTTAGTTAAAGCGATGTCGCGTGACACTAATATTGCTTAGTCGAAAAATATTGTTATACACACATAAAATTTAAAGTATTTGGATAAATATGAATTAAAAGGTAAAAATTAACATGATTTACTATGTGATTTGATGGTCATAAACCTCACTCTATTCACAAGAAATGTGTTCCGGGTTTAAATCTCACCTGTGTTTTTGTTTTTATTGCGAACTTTTGACACAATTAAAAATAAAGCAGCGGAGAATTGAACCCAGATCATTCCACTTGTGAGAAACGGCCAAGGCAAGCAAGCACATAGGGGTGCACAATAAATTATATAATTCTTATTATGATAAATATATGTACACATACATAAATTTTTCTGAAGTCAACGGGTGCACGTGCACCCTTGCTCTTCAGTGTGGTTCCCGCTCTGTTTTAAATTCTTCAAGTTTTTTCATATAAACTTTACTGTCTAGGTAGATATAACAACGATTCATTATACGCATTCAAGTTTTTCGTGTATTACCAAATCGATAGAAACCTCATTGCATCCACCACAGGAGAAGACATCTCCATAAAATAATGTCAGAATTTTTTTAAAAGAAAATCTTTATGCCACAAGGCACAAGCCGAAATTTATATCTTAAGATTTTATTTGTTTTTCTTTTTTGGAAATCTTTCAAAAAAAATACCTGGTCACAAAATCTATAGAGAATTCTTTATAGCTTGAGGAGTATCAAAACACTGTGCTTTTGGATATTTCACTAGGTATAAGTATATGCCCTAGTATTCAACAAAGTCTGGCATCGAAAGGGCAAAAAAAATTCAATAATAAGAAAGTAATTGAAACTTACTTGAGATTTTCCAATAAATTTTTTGTTCGAAATCGACACACCAATTGGTATCACCAGAACCTTAAAAAATATTGTTAATCGTTCTTTTCATCCACGGTGTCCTAAGTGTGTGAGGAAGAGCATAAAAAAATTGAGTTTTTCTTTTTTTAAGTTTGGATCGTGGGTTTGAATGTGGGTATGGGTGTGGGTCGGGTAAGGAGAGAGAAGAGAGAATATTCTATAATTTCAAGTCACGTGACTTTTTAAATTTAAAAAGACCTATTAAATAGTTTTTAATTTGAAAAAAATTTTTTGTTAGCAAGAAGGATATATTTACACCATTTGATAAACGACAGAGATATATATGCACCACTTTTTTAATGGAGGGTATATCTACTCTAAATCGCAGAATTAAGGGGTATATTTGCCCCTTTTCCTAATAATTATTAATTATGACTAGTATGAAATAAAGAATATATTTAACTTACTTTTAAGATGTAAGAATTATTTTTCTAACAATCCCCCACATATTTCAAAAATATAAAGCAATAGAACGAAATAAGAAAAGTTTTGCTGGATTTCTCTATATATATGAGTACAATGTATCAAATCTGGTGTCTCGTAGATTATGAACCATATTTAGATAAAACAAGATTAAACTTATAGAATAATTGGTGAATTTAGATTTTATATAAACCAAAATTTTTTTTGTAAGCTCAACGTTTTATTCTCACATTATACTCATACAATCTTTGTCATTATCACGATTTTCGCTAAGAGGGCATGTGCGTGTCTTGATATTCATGAGTGCTTTAAAAATTTATCACAATTTCATAGACGCGGCACCACTCCACACTCATATAGGTCCAATCATCAGGTGTATTCTGCAGAGCAATACACCACCTATAAAGGATATGAATTAGATTAATAGTTTAACTCATTCTCACTTTGCCTTACAACAATACACTATTTTCACACATCACAGGAGAGACATAGTTTCATAATGTATATTTGATCAACTAATGACTTTTTATTATTCATATGAACCTAATTTATGAAATCTCCAATCACATGGGTTGGGTTACCATCATTGTTGATCTTATCGATTGATAAAAATCTCACTCCCCTTGATGTTTCTTTTAGTCTATGAATTGATCAGATTTGCTTTTGACTATACATAATTATGTAAATAATTTCATCTCACAGCAACTACTTTATAACATTATCTCAAATAAATGTGTATATTTTTGTCATTAAAAGATTTATTTTTGTTACTGACCTGACAACCACACAATATATTAGACAAAAAATATTGGTTTTATTACAATTGGAATACCGCTAAGAGGTTTCTTAACCACTTGGTCTCATCACCAACCAAATTCAAAATAATAAATTTATATTTCATAGTAGTAAATTTTATCTCATATGAAACGGAGATCCACTTAACATCATGTACTCTTCTAGTATATCGAAAAATCTACTATAAATAATCTCAATATTGTCAATAATAAAGTGTAAACTCATCATCAATTTTTTACTCCTAATCTTTATTCTCAAAGCCATTAAAAATAATATAAGCATGAGAAATATTATCATTCTTCAAAAATCGCAACAATCTTTTTCTTTATGACACATTTGCATTTAATCACATTACAATTAATTAAAAATATATATGGCTACATTTGTTAACATACAATAAAAAATTCTTATACTCTTCTCATCTTTTTTTTTTCTCAAAATCTTGTAGCATACACCCCCACACTTTCAAATATTTTAAAATAAAGAAATAACTTTAACACAATTTATAAAATTTTCAATTTTATATATAACATACAAATATATACCTTAATAATATATCAAAAATTTCATCTTTAGTTTTTTAACAATTTCATTATTACATATCTATAGAAATCATCTAATAGTTATTAAAAGTCATTAACTAATCAGAAATCATTTATCAAGAGCTAACGTTTGTTGGCAGTTAATATTTTCTCATAAAAAAAGCTATTGAAATGAAATGTAATAACACGTTGTTTGTTATAAATTATAAGTCAATGTTTCAGAAAAGTTTTCAAGAAAATGACTATTACATTAAAGCCTCAAAATAATCATTAAGAATAAATTCTAATAATTCAAACACTCTAGAAACATAAATATGTAATTTTTTAAAATAATATTTAATTCAAAGAATATACGAATTAACAAATTTAAATATGCAATTCTTTAGTATAAAAGTGTGATTTTTGTATGTAGCATGCAATAATTACATGAGCCAATCAAGTCACAAGTCTACATTTTTGTTCATAACATGAAAAATATTATGCACAAAAAAATCATGGTTATATTATCCATATTCGGCCATAATATTAGTATTTTTAATAATATAATACTATTAAACTTAAAACTTTTATTCTATCTTTTCATAATAGTCTCTCATAATCAAATTGGTTCAGATTTTAAGAACATATACCACATTATATAATATTAATATTTTTTCATATGTAAGTTTAATAAGAACAATTTTTTCATTCCAAAAACTTGAGTAGTTCTAGAATCAATAACATAAACAAATCATTCTTCTTCTTCGACTTGGGTATAGAAATAAATAATTTTAATTAACAGAAGTGCACCCAACAACACCAAAGTCTAAAACTCAATTTCACATATTGACCACAGGATTCACTTGAGAAATGACCATAATAATTTATACCATCTACTTAGTCAAATTTAATTTTTTCTTAGCGAGATTATCATTTCTCCGTATCTTCTACTACATTGAGTGGTATGATTACTATTGAAGATAAGAACTCAAGTTGATACTTTGGCAGATAAAGTTAGTTAAGTCTGTTAAGTTCAACAATTGGCAGGTTAAAAGGTTAGTCTTATATCAGTTAGTTATTTTATAATTAGCTGATGATTAGTTAGTTATAACTAACTATGTATAATCTCTAGTATATGATGTGTATATATATAGAGGTAGGAATGATCATGTAATACAGAATTTTCATATTGAAAGATCATTATACACACAGAAAGGCATCTGCTAATATATTCTTGATCATTTTCTTCTTCTTCTTCTTCCTCTCTTATTCTTCATCAAGATCTCTCTTCTACTATATAATACTTGAATTACATCATGGTATCAAAGCAGCGAATATCTTAATCCTGTTTTTGACTGTTGGTCAACAGATTCAATTAAGTCCGAATTCTTGTTGAATTTGTTTTTCTCAGTTTTTGCTTTCCTCTGAGTTCTTGATATAATGGAGAACAAAAATTTGAATGGTATTAATATCAACAATGGAGTTCCACAAGGTTTGGGAACAAATTCATCTACAAGTCTTGTTTTAGAAGGACAGAATCTTGGGCAGTCTACGGGGATCGACTATAATCATCCTATTACTTTCTCCCTCTGATGTTAGTGGAATCCGAATCATATCATTCCAGTTAACAGGTATCGAAAATTTTTCAATCTGGTTTAGATAAATGAAAGTTGCACTTTTAGGAAGAAATAAGTTTGGTTTGGTTGATAAAAAAGGAGTAAGGATAAATTGGGAGAGAGTTAATGCCATTGTGTTTTCTTAGTTGATGAATTTTGTTGGAAAAAACTTACTTGGTAGCATAATGTATGCATCTGAAGCTAGTGTTGTATGCCAGGATTTGTTTAAAAGATTTAACAAGGTGGATGGGTCAAGAACCTATAACTTGTATAAGGATATTGCTATAATTACACAAGAGATTTCTTCTGTGTCTGTATACTTCTCTAAGTTGAAGAATCTATGGGAAGAATTTGAGGCTTTAGTTCCAGCCCCTGGGTGCGATTGTGAGAAACCAAGAAGTTTTATCTTGCACCTACAAAAATTAAAATTGTTTCAATTTTTAATGGGGTTGAATGATTCTTATAGTCAGGTCAACGGTCAAATTCTGATGATGAGTCCATTACCATCAATTAATCAAGCGTATGCTATGGTGGTAAGTGATGAAGGTAAAAAATCAATTGCAACTACAGCTAGTGTTCTTGGAAATAATCCTAGTTTTGAGATAGAGAACTTTGATGTGGCTATGTACTCCAGAACTAACAACAACAATGCTCAAAGATTCAAGTATAATCACAATGGATAATATAGTGTTGTGTGTGAGTTCTGTAAATATAAGGGACATAGTAAAGAAACTTGTTATAAGCTGGTAGGATATCCTATAGATTTTAAGTCCAAAAAGAAGTTGACTGCAGGGAATGGAGCAGTATACAATGTACATGGTGGTGAGACTAGTAGACCTCAGGGAGACACGGAAGGAGGTGTAGCAACACTTCTTATGGCTATGGTCATAGCACAACAATACCTATTATGGAATACACACCAATAACTTTATCACAAGGATGAGAATTCAAGAAGTCAAGCTCAGTCCAATATAGGGAGCAACTACATCTCAAGAGAATAATATGAACAGATACTACAGCTTCTCAATCAAAGCAACACAATCTCATCTACCTCAGTGTCTGCAAATGCAGCAGGTATTGTAGCAGCAGGTCTTGACAAATATATGATTATATTGGTTCCAAATAGTCATGCATGGATCATAGACACTGGAGCAATAAATCATATGGCCTTAGATCTGGAACTACTAAGTAAGGAATTCATAAATAAAACAGATAATCCTAAGAAGGTGCATCTACCTAATGGCTATGTATCATCTGTAACTCATATAGGAACTAGCATGATCTCTCAGAGAAGTAGAATATCTTATGTGTTTTATGTACCTCAGTTTAGCTACAATTTACTTTTTGTTTCAAAAATTACTAAGTAATTGCAATGCTTTGTTTCTTTCTTCCCTGGCTTTTGTGTTTTTCAGGATCTCTTCACTTGGAGGGTGAAGGAGATTGGTAAAGAAGAGAGTGGGTTGTATATTATGCTAAGCACCATACATCTAATGGAAGGAACCTAAGTTTAACTGTTCAGCAGCTTAAACAAAGCAAAGAGGATATCAACTTATGGCATAAGAAACTTGGACATAGTTCCTCTATAATTTTAAATAAAATGTTTCAAACCTTAATTTCAACATTTTGAATTTTAATTATTCTTTAATATATATATATATATATTTATTTATTTATTTATTTATTTATTTATTTTTTAAAAAAGAATCTCGCTAAATAAATTAAAATTTCATGGCAAAGTGATTAAAATAATTCTTGACAAAAAATGTTACTCATAAATCTAAAGAAAAGAAAAAATTATTGGCAAAAAAGTTTGTCAACATTCTACTGTACAAAATCTTGTGTATTGTAATCTTTTTATTTGCGATAGTATTCGAAATGTTATTGTGATTACTTGTTAGTTAATATGAGAATTTGATAAGTTATGCGTTGAAGATAGTCATTTTACACAATTGAATTGAATATGACTTTGATAATTGTGTTCTTAAAAGAAAATTGAATATTTACCTAGACAGAGATGTAAGATATATTGACCTTATAACAATAATAATACAGATAAAGTAATCATCACAAAAAGTATCACTAAAATACGACACTTCTTATAAAGTTAATCTTACATGTAAATTTATGTAAATATTTATGGAGGAACGCAATAAACTATCATAAATTTATACATTAATATTTAAAGGTTATGAAAGAGTAAGATATAAGCATTATTTGGATTATTAAAAATATAGAGTTATGAGGATAAAAAGGTGTGAGTTTTGTAGATGAGTTTTTAAATTTTATGATAAATGAAAAAAAAATAAAACAAAAAAGAAAAAAAAGATGAATATATTTCTTGACCTTTAAAAAGTGTTAACTCATCTGTTAGAATAAATATGACATTCATGCTATAAAGAATCTGTTGAACTTAATTAATCATAAATAAATGTTAGATTAATAAAATTGATTTTCTTCAATAAAAATTATAAGATTTATATTTTATTATTATTTTATTATGATATAAAAAGTTGCGGGAGTATTGAAAATAAAGACCAATTAAATTTTACATTTAAAAAGTTTAAAGAAATGACTTTTTAATTTCTTAACATTTTATATTTAATATAATTAAAAGAGTTAAAAGAAATTATGATTTAAAAAAACTCAATAGTCCCTTCTCTTCCTTAAAAAAAAGGTCTGCCAATAATTAATACAAATAATGATTTCAATTTGAAAGTATATCTAAAAGAAAAATTCTTTTTTACTTATAAAATAAATTTTCAAACTTGAATTTGTTTCCAAGTTGGAATGAAACATTGATACAATAACAAAATAGTATTTTCGGTTTGCATAATCAAATTTAATTTTAAGTGAAGTGCGTACGAAGTTGAGAGCGTACTATAAAGGTTGATGAATATGTTTGTATATACTATACACTAACAAAGTACTTTGGTATGTAGTGGACTTTTATTTTTTCATATTGTATTTGTCATATACTATTTTCTTCATCTTTTTTATCTTTCTTTTTCACGTTCACATATGTTCATTTTTTTAAATAAAAATTATGACTTGTATGGTTGAAAAAGACAATTAAAAAAGAAGAGAGAGAAAATAGTTAGAAAATTGAACCCAAAAAATGGTATTAGAATAAGTATATAAAAAATTAATAAAATCAAAAACTCATTCATAAGTTGTTTCATGTTAAGGCATGACATATACAAAATAAATTTTGAACGACTACATCTTCTAAGCTTATGTTGAGATATTATATGAATTTTAACTTATATAAAAAAAGATATTAAAACACAAATTTCTACACTTTTTGTCATTATACTAAAGAGAGAAAGATCTAAATACTGGTAAGGATAAGTAAAAGGTCTCCTTAGTACAACTAACCAAACAAAAAATTATATAAAATGGGGTTATATAGAACAAAAGCGGAGTTAGGTGCAATAGAATAGAGAAAAATATTAAAATACGACATAGACAGTAGCTTCCACATTAATATTATCTTTTTAATTTTTTGAAAAGCAGACTATAAAACAAAATCCATTTGTATCATAATGTTAATTTGTAGAAGACAATTCTAAAATTTAAATACTTCTAATTTTGACTGGACATCAAACGCCAGAAATAAGTTTCACAAAATTCCCTTGCTCTTCTGGAGATGGAAGCTGCGGCAACTGCATCTCACACATAGCGTGTGTGTCTTGTTCCTCCTCTTCCTAAAATTTCCTGTTTCCTTCCCCATTACAGTGCAGATGTAGAAACCCTAGCGTCTTCTTTATCAATATTATCTATATGTTCTAATAGATATTAAATTATATTCATCTCAAAAAAAAATTCTACCAACAAACTATAATAATTTGAATATGAGAATAATCTTTATTTTACAATTTATTTATATAGATATACACGGAGAAAACGCTATAAATTATCATACAATTTATAAATTAAATATTTGGAGGTTATGAAATGAAAGGTTTGTGAGTTATTGAGATTATTAAAGATATAGGTTATGAAAGTAAAGAGGTGTGAGTTATGAAATGAAATTTTCAGCAAAAATTTTAAGAGAAAAAGATCAAAAAAATGAGAAAAAAGATAAATACAAATCCTAGCCCATGAGAGGTGCCACCTCACTTTTTTATTACTTTACTTTATAATATATATAGATTGATTCCTATAATATTATATATACTAAAAGCTAAAATTACATAAAGATAAATATTATTAGACCATTAAATATTTCACAAAGAATTATTTAGATGACAATGAAGGAGTAAACCTATTTATTATTTGAAGGGTATATTAGTCTCTCAATATTTGGAGGTTATTTTAGTATTTTAACTTTTCACTTTTTGTCTTCCCAATTATTATTATTATTATTATTATTATTATTATTATTATTATTATTATTATTATTATTATTATTATTATTATTATTATTATTATTATTATTATTATTTAGTTAGTTAGTTAGTTATTATTATTTATTATTTACATTTATTCTTATTCTTATTTTTTTATCATTATCATCATTATTATTATTATTATTATTATTATTATTATTATTATTATTATTTATTATTTATATTTATTTATTTGAACTTTTTACTTTTTGGCTTCTCACTTATATAGTAATAAATATATAATTATGATATGATATGATAAAATATTAATATTTAATTGTGTGTTTAATTAAATTTTAATTTAGTGAAGGGGCAAAAAGATAATCTAACTTTTTACTTTTTGGCTTCCCACTTATATAATAATATGATATGATGATAATTTTTATATATTATATTTATTTTTATTTTATTTATTTATTTTATTTAGTGGAGGTTTAAAATGGTAATGCAATTTTGAAGTTAGGAATTTTTTACTTTTATTATATTTTACATTTATTTATTTTTATTATTATTTATATATTTTTATGTAGTGGAGCTTGTTTAATGACATAACATTGAATGACATTAATTAAATAAATGAAATAAAAAAATAATTTTAAAATAGAAGAAAAATTCAAAGAAAAATAGGGATGGAGGACTTAGAAACGTGTCACATCAGCATGCCTCTAAATCTCATACATACATACATACATACATACATACATACATACATATATATATATATATATATATATATATATATATATATATATATATATATATATATATATATATGTATGTATGTATGTATTGATTTATTACCTCTTGATACACCCACTTTCAAGAATGGGTGAACATTATGATACTTATCACGAGTCACAATCTCTTCAAGGAATGGACTATAATCATTTGTCGGGCTTCATAAAATTTTTCGTTATAACCTCATAATTGTCATGTCTTAACCTTGATCATATTTACATGAACCACCTCAATGTCACTTTGAAAAATCAAGTGCGACTTTACTTTGTATTCCTTTTTTTTGATGGAAGAGTTATAAAATTTCTCAAATCATATCGCACAAAAAATCGCGTGCCCAATATTCATACCAAGTTGATGATAAAAATTACCTTTGCTTTTGAAGGACGATTTTGAGAATCTATAATGTTCTTCTTTTTATAATTATCACAATGATAATTAACATTATTTTGTCCTTTTCCATGTTCATGTTCATTTGTTTAAGTGATTTAACCACTTATAGTCATTTGGGCTTATTATGCACTGCCACCACATTTTCTAACGGAATAGAGCATATCAAGTGGGACTGGCTTCATAATCTTTCATAAAAAACATATTGCCTCAATAATCATTATATCATCAATATATCGTGTTGAGACTTGAATCTAACGTCTTGCCCATAAGAATTGTGTTGGAACAGAATTTGAACCCAACATCTTATCAACATGGGGACTTAAAATTTAGTTGAAATGTTTGTATCAAAATAAAATTGACAGATAATTGCAAATTAACTTTCTATTTTATATATGCATTACGTATATTAGATGGATGCATCAGCAGAATTAAAGTCACAAATAAATATGTAATTAATGATTGAAACTCAACTTGACAACATCGTACGAATATTAAACTCTCGTGCTAATAATATATTATAAAATCAAGATCAAAACAACAAATATAAAAAATCTAAATTAGTTTAGGAAAGACTTATCTATGTCATCCGTTAATAGTTAAACTTGTTTATCCTACTTCCGTTACTCAAAGGAGCCATCCATGTCATTAATTTTTAATAGATTCAATACCTGATTTTTCGATATCAGATTGTACATGTGGCTATATTTAAGTGGGCCACATCACTTATTTAATCCACCTATTGAACTATCCATAAAGCCTAAAACTACCTGCCCTATGCCCAGAAAAATCCACCCATATTTTTATTCGACCCGTCATTAGTTAAGCTAACCCTTTCCCAACCAATTTTACTACTCGATAAAACACCACCAAAAACCTAACCCCCAAGCCATCTTCTTCTTCGTCTTCTTCACTCTTTTTCTGCTACCAATCTAAGGTTTGTTTTCCATGTTATTAATGAGTTGTTCAAAAGCAAGTGAAATTTCTTAATTTAGAAATTAATTTCACTGTTTGAATTTTGAAAGTTTTGTCATTTCAATTTTGAGTTCAAGCATCAAATCGATTGGAAGAACTTGTATGAAATTTGAGCTTGAAATGCAATTATGCGATATCTAAGTTCATTTTTTTCTTCTTCTTTTGGCCTAATTGTTCAAATATAAAGATGTTCTTCTTCTTCTTCTTCTTTTTTTTTTTTAATTTGCCGAATTCGAATTTGACTGGGGTTAGGTCTTTGGTGGTGTTTTATCGAGTAGTGAAATTGTTGGGGAAGGATTAGGTTAATAATGACATGTCAACTAAAAATGTGGGTGAGTTTTTATGGGCATGGGACAATAGTTTTAAGCTTTATGAATAGTTTAATATGTGGGTTAAATAAGTGACATGATCTACTTAAATATGGTCACGTGTATAATCTGGTATTGAAAAATTAGGTATTGGATTTGTTAAAAAATAATAGCATGAATGACCCCTTTAAGTAACGGCAGTGGCATAAACGAGCTTAACTATTAACGGCTGACATGAATGAGTTTTTTCCTAAAATTTAATGGCTTATTTAAGTTTTTCCCCTTTATATAATAATAAAATAACAATTATAAACAAGTAGATTAGATTGTGTGATAAATTTATATAAAAATTATTCTACTTAAAAATTAATGAATTTTAAGTAAGATGTATGAATGTCTGAGTTTAAAAAAAATAAATTATAATATAAAAATTTTAAATAAAAGATTAAAAATATTTGTGATAACTTATTTCCAAAGGAGCCCAAAGTAGAAACAATGTCTATTATTCATAGAGGGGAGTTTGATTTTTCCTTATATCAGTAATCCGCCGCTGCCTAAAGCCAAAGTTCATTACCTCCCCTCTGTCGCTGCCATACCCTAATTTCTTTTGCTGATATGATGAAGAAGCACCTAATCAAACAATGGACAAATTACAAAAGGTTACCAAGAATTCTATCTCAGTACCCCCGTTTTCATCAGAATGAGCCAATCACTACATCCATTCTGCACTCCACCTGTTCGACGAAATGTCAGAATGAGTTTTTCCGCATCCAGAAAAAAATTGAATGTTGGGGTGGTAAAAGATTCGTCCACACAGCTGAAAAAATGGTAAGTGAGTCAGAAACCGACTCAGAGGATGATGCCACAATGAATGAGTTCTTGTCAAGATTCGTTTGGATAATGCGTGGAAAACTCATGGAAGTATATCCAGATTTTGAGAAGAAAACAATCGATGGGATGCTTTTGGTTATTGTTGGGAAGGTTGTTTCGGAGCTGGAGAAGGGTGGTTTCGATCAGATAGTGGGTTCCTCAGGTAATGCTGCTTCTGAGGATTTTAGTGAGGATTTGTGGAAGACAGTATGGGAGGTGAGCAACGTGGTGTTGGAAGATATGGAGAAAGCCAAAAGGAAGGAGAAAATGAAGAACTTTCTCCAAGCTGAGGAAGTTAAGGAGATGTGTAGGTTTGCTGGTGAAGTGGGCATACGGGGAGAGATGCTTAGGGAGTATAGGTTCAAATGGGCACGTGAGAAGATGGAGGAGAGTGAGTTCTATCAGAGTCTTGAACGTCTTAAGGAAGAGGAAGAAAAAGCTCAAGGGCAAGAAGAAGGGAGCTCAAATGGTATTGGGGCCGTGGAGCAGGACAGTGTCGGAGACAGTGGTGCTGTGGAGCCTAAAGTTGTGTCTCTTCCAAAAAGGCGCGGGAAGATTAACTACAAGATTTATGGACTTGATTTGTTGGATTCGAAATGGTCTGAAGTGGCTGATAAGATTCACGAGGCTGAGAAAATCATATGGCCTCAAGAACCAAAACAAATTGCTGGCAAGTGCAAAGTTATTACTGACAAAATCCTTTCTTCGCGAGAGGAAGATGATCCTTCTCCGCTTATAGCAGAATGGGTAGAACTTCTCCAACCTAGCAGGGTAGACTGGATAAATTTACTTGATAGATTGAAGGAACGAAATGCTCATCTGTATTTGAAGGTATTCCTTTTCCAGTTTAAGTTTTTTCTTATTAACATGACTTTGAATTATTGCCTGTCAACTGGAATCCACGGAACAATCAGAATGGCCCTACAAAATGTGGGAGACTTTAACTTTAAAATCACTTATTCTTGAAAGCTCGTTCTTCTTACTGATAATGTATATAAGTTTAGGAATCTATAAGCTGATTAGGTGTGTTCTAACCTTTTCTGGTTCTTCCAGAAGAGAAAGTAGGATTGTTATCTTCACATGTTGGATAAACTAGATTCTTTTTCTTTTGAAGTGGTAAATTTTTATTTCACATGTTGGACTAATTATCTGGAGATAAAAAGTATCTGTTGACTTGCCATCTTATGCACTCATGTAGTGCTGCAATCTAAATGTTTCTCTTGTTTCCCTTTCATTCTGCGAGGAACTTAAACAGAGAGCTAGATTAGTTAGTGAAGTGCTTACAAAAAGAGTTAGTGAAAGTATAACTTCTGCTTTGAAAAAAAATTCTAACTTTTGCCAATATAAGAAATCTTTTGCCAACTGTTCCATTCAGTAACCAAATGTTGTGAAAAATCAGAATTTAAATTTCTACCTATAAAAAACAAATTGATTTTAAATTGTTCTTAAGTATAGGCTAGCTTTGACTTTTAGTAAACATGTTAGATTGCAGAACATGTGCTTGGTGAAGAGTCCTTCCAAACAAACATACGTGACTACTCAAAACTCATTGATGCCCATGCTAGAGATAACCACCTAGAAGATGCCGAAAGAATTATCCTAAAGATGAGTGAAAATGGAATTGTACCTGATATTCTCACATCAACAACCATGGTTCACATGTACAGCAAAGCAGGTGATCCGGATCGAGCAAAAGCTGCATTTGAGACCTTGAGAACTCAAGGATTCCTACCAGACGCGGGGGTTTACAATTCCATGATCCTAGTCTTTGTAAATGCCGGTGATCCAAAGCTGGGTGAGTCATTGATGAAGGAAATGGAGGCAAGAGACCTCAAGCCCTCTAAGGAGATCTTTATGGCTCTCCTAAGGTCATTTGCTCAGCATGGTGATGTTAATGGAGCCCAAAGAATAGCAACGGCAATGCAATTTTCAGGATTTCAGCCCACTTTAGAGTCATGTACGTTACTTGTTGAGGCATTTGGAAAAGCTGGTGACCCTGATCAGGCAAGGCATAATTTTGATTACATGATTAAACTTGGACACAAGCCAGATGATAGGTGCACTGCTAGCATGATAGCAGCTTATGAGAAGAAGAACCTGTTGGATAAAGCCTTAGATCTTCTACTGGAGCTTGAGAAAGATGGCTTTGAGCCTGGGGTGGCTACTTACTCCGTTTTGGTGGATTGGATGGGTAAAATGCAGCTGATTGATGAAGCTGAACAGCTCTTGGATAAAATTGCTGAGCAGGGTGAGGCTCCTCCATTGAAGGTTCATATTAGCTTATGTGACATGTATGCAAGGGCTAATGTTGAGAAAAAGGCTCTTCAAGCTCTCGGAGTTTTGGAGGCCAAAAAGGAGCAGTTGGGACCAGAAGAATTTGAGAGGATTATACGGTCACTTATAGCTGGTGGATTTGTACAAGATGCTCAAAAGTTCCAAGGATTGATGGAAGCTCAGGGATTTACATTATCCGAGCAACTTAAAGTAACAATCAAGGCGTCTCAAACTTTTCTCCGCAGGAGACCATCTGTAAGATAATGTTGATCTTTTGCATTTACAAGGAAGTTAGTGCTATCTATCTTGGGAGTTGGCTCATGAAGTTGTGTTTTAATGGTTTGAAGCCTATAAGAATTAATTGACTCATTGTGTGATCCAGGATCACCATGAGGTTGTTTCCATAAACCTGAAGCAGCAAGTTGATTACTGTTCCTGAGCATTTACGGCCATGCAGCCCTTGCCTTTCTAACGTTGTATTTGTTTGTCGACACAGAATAGCTAATAAGTTATTGACTTATAAATATCCTCGCCATTGTTAGATGCATCAGTTGTTGTCGTTATGTTGCAGCTCTTTCAATTTTTAAGACTTTTTCATATAGCCTTGTTACCCCGGAGAGTTGAATTGCTATATGATTTAGATTTACTTGGAAATAAACGTTAAAAGGACTGTGATAAACTGATATTTGCTCATCCACTATATCTGTGTTTGGTTTAAGTAAAAATATATTTCTTTGAGGCTGCAGTACTAAGAGGTTTAGCTATCCAGGCAATAGTAGCAGGCTAGCAGTGTTCATCATCTGGTCATGTGTGTGGATTTCAATCAACTAACTTTTGCAGATTCTCAAAAATGCAGCGTACATAATTGTGGCAGTGGATAGTGATATTCTATTTCTCTTTGCTTTGGCGTCAGTGGAAGACTTCTCCTGCTGATGATTGGATGTTTTACGTCTCAAATCTTTCTAAATCTTATGACACCATTTACTAACAGATTCGTCAAATTGCGTACAACACTGTTCTGCCAGTTAATTGTTTATGGGCAGTTGAAATTATTTTAGCAGCTATTTCTAGGAATTCACTGTGAAGAAAGATGACATTAGTTTCATTGAGATGCTACATTTGTCAACAAGCAGAGGCTTCACAATTGTAGCTTGCTATACATGTTTCTTCATTAGGTTTCAGTAGCAGTATCCCCTAGATCTATTGTTTAATGGCTACACTTCTTGAGTTTGATACTCCACCACTGTTTTAACAATATTGATAACTGAAATCATGCCTACTACCTTTCCATTGATAACTAGGGCATGTCATATGTCATTCTCTGCAGTTGTAGCATAAATGGTGAAATACAGATTGTATTTAACTGCCAAACCTCATGAACAGCTTTATACAACCTACTGATTTAGAAACTTTATAGTACATAGGTGTGGAAGTTCAGGTTGAATTTACCTAGGTTAATTGGCTATTTCTCTGCATATTAAGCTTTTCAACTATGCACTACTTGTAGTTTTTCAGTGTCTTTATTAGTTACTGTGAGATTAGTGGATGTTAACTTGGTCCTCGTGTATTCTAGAGTGATGATGGTCTTTCAAGTCTAGTCTTACTTGAGTAGTCAACATCTGCATTTTTACATGACTTGGTAAAGCCAATTACCACTTTCTGTTATAAGTCCTTGCTACCAGTTGATAGAACCACCAAAGAGCCAATGGCCATCTACAAATTTGTCGTCGTCGTCATCATCATCAGTTATGTTATTGTACAGCATTCACAAAGTCTGCAGTGTTTGTGCAGCAGAGTGAATGTTTATAAATGGCATGTGTGAGAGCACTTTCAAGTGCAAATGCAGCTGCTGATGAAAGAACTATGTGCTACTTGAGAGATTCCCAAGGAAGAGGAGTGTTCTTCCTCCTATGGTTTGTTATCAGTTATATATTTTATGGGTTTCTTTGCTTAAACAACTACCCTCCCGATATCGGGGATTACACCGGGTATGTTGTTCTTAAGAGCCAAACAATTATTTTTTTCCAGCTGGAGATACCCCTCCAGTTGTCCTAAAAAATTAAAGAAGCAGCTTCCTTTTGATATTGATTATTTTGTATTCTTTCTTTATGTCCATTTCCATCCCTAAATTCTTTCAATTATTTGTAGCCATTTGTCCTATATTTCTCTCTCTCATTATTTTATTTTATTTTTATAATTGATATTTTTTCTTATTTTAAGCCCTAGTTTGATTTAGTCCTTAGTCCCTTTGAAAACCTCACAATAAGTACTATACATATAACCCTCAAATCTACCTCAATCCACAAACAAAATAACTATTTGGCTGAATATATAACGATATTCACACGCTTTGAAAAAATCAATCATGTATTCTTGATTTGATTGCTCATTTTATTGTAATAGATGTATCCAGAATTTCAAGAAGACAGGTGGATTAATTAACACAAAGAGATCAAAGTCGATTTAAAATTTAAATTTAATAGATTTAATCGTTCTTATCATGAGCTCATTAAAATTTTGAAATCATAGGTTTAAAAAAAATTCTTTTAAATAAAATTCTAGTAATTTTTCACATATGTATCTGTATACTGTACTGAATACTTAGGATCAACCGAACTGATTCACTATATGCTACATCATCTTCAGCTGCTAATTTGAATATCGATGTTCGATTTAGTTGTATAAAATTTAATAGCAATGACAAAATTCATATGAACCCAAATACCGATCCCCCCTTTAGATACAACCTTGCTTTATCGTATATGTATATGCAAGGGCAAAGCTAGCCTATGGCTTATGAATTTGACTAAATTCAATAATTTTGATCAAAATTCTGTAGTATTTAAAAACTTGGTAAATGTGTACACATTTTTATGGGGCTTATACATATAAAAATGTAGAATTTCATGTAATAACAACAGAAATAAACAAGTACGTAATAGATTTGTTGACGTGCATGTAAGAAAAAGATTGATGGACCTTTTTACCTACCACTATTTTTTCTTGTAAGTGGCTACCATGACATACCAAACTTTCTCTCTCTTTCTCTCTCTATATATTTTATATATTAAGATTCTTTTTTGAATTGTGTGGGAATGACTAAGAGACTAAGATTAGGTGCCGATCTAAGGTATTGAGTGTGAATTTTTGAAAATCAGTAATTTTTATGTAGATTTACTATTTAAATTGTGAAATTTATTAAGTATATTAAAAGTATTTGTTAGGTATTTAGTAACAAAGTAGGTAAGTTCTTGATTTATCAGCAAAAATATAATTTGCTTAAACTTTATTACTCTTAGATAGTTGAAAATTCGTAAACTTTTAATTTTAAATTCGCCTCTACTCACACGAGAATTTCTACTTGAAAAATTTCAATACAATAATCAGCTCCTTTAAATAATTATGGTGTTTGAATCAGTGTTATAAAAAGCAAAAACGTGTGAGACAAATTTTGATAAATTAGGGAAAAGAAAATAAGTGATATAAATTGTTAATCTAAAATAGATAATCGCATGGATTATGAAATTAATTACAATAAAAGAAAATTCCAACACACTATAACCCTGTCGATCCCAAGCTACCAAACCACAAAAAGAAAATTTTCATAAGTAAATTTTATGTGAACAAACATTGATTTCTATTAACTATTACAAAATCAATATATAAATAAACATTTAATATATCTCATATAATATTAGAGGAGAACGTAACACGAAATGATGATCAAGGGAAAAATAAAAAGAAACAAGACCGATGTTATATCACAACTTATAAATATTTAATTTGAACCATAATCTATAAAATAAAATTTTAAAAATATCTACTTAATTTATGCAATAATTTTTTTTTAAAAAAAATCTACTTAAAAGGTAATTTTTCGTCTCAAATTATCTGTCATTTTTTTGCTTTACGCGACCATTAAGAAATATTAACTAGAAGAAATTTTTTACTATTAACCTTATTTATATTTAAATTATAATCTCTCTCCATTAAATATTCAATTTATGTGTCATCTATGTTAATGAACATGTAATTATCAAAGTCACCTTACGCATATCAACATAAATGTGAACAGAAATTCTAAATAGACACCTCATAATTAAAGACTTTGTAATCTTTAAAAAAAATTATAATAAAAGTGAAATAGAGAAAATTAATTAATTTCGTCTTGAAAATTTTAAAAAAAATTGAGACAATTAAATGGGAACAGAGAGGCATCTAAAATCATGGTGAGGTACACGTGAAAGTGAAATTAAAATCTAGAGGAAGTGGCCTTGGAGTCAGCTTTCTTCCTTTGTTGGGTAATTACATTAATTAAGCAGTGAATTATGGGTGGAAAATGTCAAATTTTAGTGATGTGAACAACCACCAAATGTCTATCATATTTATTCTAAGTGAAGTGATTGGTCCAAAATTTTGATTTGTTGCCAAATTGCTTTCTTATAATCACTTTGTGATTAAAAAGACAATTTTACAAGATAGGAAATGGAAATACTTTGGCCTATTTGTTTGTATAAATTTAGCAAACATTAGTGTAGGTTAATAGTTATATATTGTCTCATTAATTCAGAGACGTTCTATAAAATTGGAAGATGTATGTTGCAATAATTGGAATTTTGAAAATCTTTAATTAGAAATTCAAAGTTTTAATTTTGAGAAAAAAGAAATATGAGTAACAGAGATATGTATGAATTAATATGAGTTGTGTGGGATGATTTAGGCCCCTCAATTTTTAATTAGAAATTTTGGATTCGAGTTCTGATATAAGAAAATTTTATTGAAAGCTATGATAGTGGGCTTTGCAATGCACGATTCAAATTAGTCAGAGATTCAAATGTGAATATCATATATTGAATAGAAAAAGAAAAAAGAAGAAGAGAGGCACCGATAAAATTAGCATTTTTTCTTAATACTCCCTCCGAATTCCGATGCACTTTACTAGTAATATTTATCTTATCTATCTTTTTTTTTAAAAAAATTATTAATTATTTTAAAATATTATTAAAATTATTTTTAGTTATTCATTGATATTAATTTAATATTTGTCACGCCCCGCCTTGGGAGGCATGACTGACACCTGGTGCCCTACTAGGACTTGGACTGCTGGACTACTGATCCTAAGCACTTCTGGTGCCAGGCTGGCTCTAATTCTGGATTTATGAAAACAACGGGCTATATAACGGCTGTAAATACAGCCCCCGGCCGACTAGGCCTATAGCCACCTGTAGAAATATAACAACTAACCAGAACAACTGAGCATAAGGGAACCTATGCGGGCCGACAATGCCACCATGCTGACTAGTTATCACTGAAAAGTAGAATCAAGTGCTAAACTGATATGTGATCGACAAGGTCACCAACTGACAACTGAACAAGGCCCCACACGACCATCACATGCAAACCAAAAACATACACACGGCCCCACACAACCGGTACAACTAACCACAGGGAATATACAATCCGCAAGCCTCTAAGAATAATAAGATGGTGGGGACAGGGCCTCAGCCTACCCATACTGTACAAACAAAAAGGGAAGTAAACCTTTAGCTGTCAAGCTCCGGATGATAGGAGCTGAAGACTCTATGCGCTGGCTGGAATTATGAGAGATCTTCTCCTCGTCTATGAGTACCTGCAGGCAAGTAATGCAGCGTCCTAAAACGGGCGTCAGTACCAGTAGTACTGTGTATGCAAAGCAATAACTGAAAATAACTGAAAGCAAACAATAATACTGATAGATACTGAAGTAATAGGAGATGGGCTGAGACTGACTGAAAAGAGCGTAACTTTACTGAAGAGAGCAAGAGTCATACTTGATAACATGGCGGTCTACTTTCTATCTATTAATAACTAACACAACATAACATACAAGAACCTTACCAGCCCCCATAAGCCGTAAGGTACCAACCAGCACACAATCTATATACCCCTACCCAGGTCATACCATCCACCTAGTAACTATGAGCATCCTGCCGGCCCCCTGGGTATGCAACTTGGGCTCGCTGGGCCCCTGACTATAGCTGTATCTGAGTCCGGAGGACTCCTGAAATCTGAAATTTGAAATCTGTAATCTGAAATCTGAAATCTGAAATCTGCACCCTGGGCGCAAGGGCTTGACATGGGGTGTGGTATAGTGCTGATCAGCCTGCTATGGGGAATCTGCATCCCATCTTCGTCCGCTGGCGGACGGCATGCCACTCCGTAGAGTGACATATCCTTACCCTCTGGCGGGAGAGGGGGCGGTCAAGGAAGCTCTAAGGGTGCCCAACACAGAACAATCATGTCTATACAGATAGCAATAAGCACATGTAATATATATACTCGATCTGATAATAATATTTATGTTCTGATATTCTGTTCTGAATCTCATATTGAAATATACTAAAGTATACTGAATCTGTAATAATATTTCTGGAATATTCTACTATGACTTATACTGTTTTACTGAATTTCATGCTGAACACTGTATTATATTTCTAACATGCTTACTAAATTTCATACTGAACATAATATACGACTTCTGAAATACTCTACTGAAATTCGTACTATCTTGCTATACTAGAACTACTAGCTTGCCGAAAGAAACTGGCTTTACATATCTCAATTGCCGACTTTCTGATTAACTGGCGTAGCTCAGCTAGTATTCAGCTATTTCTCCTAACTGTATTCATATTCACGAAAGAATAGAATTAATTCTACTATTATTTTGGAAAGAAACCATATTATGGCTATACCTACTGCCTATTCTTCGACTTATCGAAGAACGCCCGAAGACTCGCTATTTCTCGGGGGTCTAGAAGGGAGAAATACTCACTTTAATGCTCAGAGTATATTAACACTAGTTTGGAGCAATTCCACTTACCTTGGCTCGGCGTGACGACGATTCGCCGGCCGAATTTCGCGAAACTAACTCCGCAGGAATACTCCCGACAGCTTTATACTTCGCTACCCGAAGTTAATTCGAGTTTGCACTGCGTTTGACGGTGTAAATGGAAGGAAATTTAATCAAACCCTTCGGTACCCTCTGTTTCTGTTCGTTTACTGGAAATTATATGAAGGGAAAATGATTTAAAACGAAGTGGGAGCCTTATGTACTTGGGGCCTTTAAGTCGCATTTGTCGAATGCGATTTATAAGTCGCATTTGCCTTGCGACGCTCCGACTTGGCGCTTGTCCCGTCTCTCCCCGGGCTCTTTTCTCGCACGTATTACATTCTAAAACTCTTAACCAACATGCGAATAGGCCAACTAAGTGTCAAGAACTTATGGGTTATAACAATATTATACTTCCGTTCGCCGTGTTAATTTTTCGGCACATTTATTTGAGCAAAAATGAAGACGATACTTATTAATAAGGGTTTGATTTTAATCTTATAATCTTGTGTTATTATTATTATTTTTTAAATAGATCGAAAACAATATTTTTCATTAAAACCTTTTAATTTTTGTAAGTAGAGTGAATTGCTCCACTAATTGAGCTTTTTTTTTTTTTTTTTTTGGTTACAATCCTCCATAACTCTTTACTCTGTGATGAATAAATATCGGCTGTTACTGTTACGCACTTATGCACCTTCTTTTCTCTCTCCTCTTCATCGTCCATGAAAGAGCTGCTTGAGTTATTACTCGCTCCATAACCAGAAAAGGTCAAAACCCCAAAACCCACAAAAGATTTATAATTATATTTTTTTTAGCACAAAGATTTATACAAAATGGCCCTTTGACTCCATGAATTTCTAGTTCACATTCTAGGACAATTTCAATTATTATTAATTGAAGGAAAATGATGTTTTTTGTTTTCTTTGATTTAAAATTATATTAGTTTGTTTGTACCTGAGGTGGGGTTTTTCAGTTAAAGCATCAACCTGCCTGTACTTTGCTAGATTTAAGCTGTTAATGTTCCAAAACATCATTCTCTCTCTCTCTCTTCTTTCCACCTGAAAAAGGAAATATATTCTCTGGTACCCCTCAAGATTTTTTCTTCTGCTTGTTCATTATCGATCTGGGTTTCTCTCTTTTCTCAGTCTTGGAACTCTTTTGATTGAAAAAAGGTGATATCTTTACCCTTCTGCTGCTGTGTCTTTTGATGGGTGTTTGATATATTATGCTTCTGGGGGTGAAATAGTTGATATTTAAGTAGTTCTTTGTGTTGCTGTTCCTCTTCAAGAATTGCTGGTTTCAGGTCCAATTTTGTGTCCTTTTGGGATTTGAATGATGAAGGAATCTTGGGGTTTTGGATTGTTAATGAAGAGTTTATTCATATTGGTGTTGGGAGTATTATGTGTTTCTGGATTTGATCCTGCAGATAATTTCTTAATAGACTGTGGATCATCTAAGGATACTGATGTTGGTAATAGGGTTTTCATGGCTGATAAATCAGCTTCAAAGTTTCTATCAACATCACAAGATATATTGGCTGATACCCCTTCAAATTCAATTACAAAAGCTGCTGATTCACCCCTTTATCAAACTGCTAGAATTTTTACTCAACAATCCAGCTATAAATTCCCAATCAGTCAGACAGGAAGGCATTGGATCCGCCTTTATTTTTACCCTTTTGTTTACCAAGATTATGATATGAGCACAGCTATGTTCTCTGTTTCCACTCAAAAGAATGTTCTTCTTGGCAATTTCTCTCCAAAAAATGTTTCTGTCAAAGAATTTTCTGTAAACGTAACCTCGAAAGACCTTGTAGTCACATTCTCTCCCTCAAGCAATTCATTTGCCTATATAAATGCCTTGGAAATTGTCTCTGTACCTGATGTCCTTATAACTGATGATGCCTCCACCATCAGTCCAGTTGGGGAATTCAGTGGTATGTATGCACAGGCTCTCGAAACGGTTGCTAGGGTAAACATGGGTGGATCACTGGTGTCATTTGAAAATGATACACTATGGAGAACTTGGGTTACTGATCAAAGTTTCTTGATGCAGCCGAGTTCTGCTACGTCAGTAAATAAGATTGGATCCGTAAAATATCCAAAGGATGGAGCAACACCAGATTTTGCACCACAGACAGTTTATGGTACTTGCAGTAAGATGAACGTGGCTGATACTGGTAATGATCCTAGGGCCAATTTTAACGTGACCTGGACGTTCAACGTGGATCTTGGGTTCCGATATTTCATTCGCTTACACTTCTGTGACATAGTGAGTGTTGCTGCCAATCAGCTGCTATTTAACATTTATGTGAACTCCTGGAATGTGGCTCCTGATTTTGATCCTGGTCAGAAAGCTCAGGGAATTTTGGCCACAGCTTATTACAATGATTATGTTACTCCACCTGCTGACAGTAATAGGCTTAACGTTAGTGTTGGCCCATCTCCAAGGAGTGCTTATCCCGATGCTTTTCTAAATGGACTGGAACTTCTGAAGTTGAATAATTCTCAGGGTAGCCTTAGTCAGGTAGCTTATGTTCCTATTAACCCTAGTTCAAAGGCAAAGAAGAATATCGGAGTCATCGTGGGTGTGATTGTAGGCATCATAGTTGTCCTGGTGATGGTTGGCATCTTATTTTGCATGCATAGAAGAAGAAAACAGGAAAAGCTTGCCCAGTCAAAAATATGGATTCCTTTATCTATTAATGACACTTCACACACTATGGGAAGCAAGTACTCAAACGGAACAACCATAAGTGCTGCTTCAAACATGAGTTATCGCGTTCCTTTTGCAGCTTTGCTGGAAGCAACGAGCAACTTCGATGAGAGTTTGGTCATTGGAATAGGTGGCTTTGGGAAGGTATACAGGGGTGTTTTGTATGATGGCACGAAGGTGGCTGTGAAAAGGGGTAATCCCAAGTCCCAACAAGGTATTGCAGAGTTCCGAACGGAAATTGAGATGCTTTCTCAGTTCCGCCATCGGCATCTAGTTTCATTGATGGGATACTGTGATGAAAAAAATGAAATGATTCTAGTTTATGAGTACATGGAGAATGGGACCCTCAAGAGCCATCTATATGGGTCAGATCTACCCAGTATGAGCTGGAAGCAGAGGCTGGAGATATGCATCGGCTCGGCCAGAGGTCTGCACTACCTTCATACTGGCTATGCTAAAGCAGTCATACATCGTGATGTCAAGTCTGCAAACATATTGCTTGATGAGAGTTTCATGGCAAAAGTTGCTGATTTTGGACTATCCAAGACAGGTCCTGAGCTTGATCAAACCCATGTTAGCACAGCTGTGAAAGGAAGTTTTGGCTACCTAGATCCTGAATATTTTAGAAGGCAACAGCTGACAGAAAAATCTGATGTTTATTCTTTCGGCGTTGTGCTATTTGAAGTTCTTTGCGCTAGGCCTGTCATAGATCCATCTCTTCCGAGGGAGATGGTCAACTTAGCTGAATGGGCAATGAAGTGGCAGAAGAAGGGACAACTGGAGCAAATTATAGATCCCAATCTTGTGGGCAAAATAAGACCAGATTCCCTCAGGAAGTTTGGAGAAACAGCAGAGAAATGCTTAGCGGATTTTGGTGTAGACAGGCCATCAATGGGCGATGTGCTGTGGAATCTGGAGTATGCACTTCAACTTCAAGAAGCTGTCATTCAAGATGATCCTGAGGAAAACAGCACCATCCTTATTGGCGAGCTCTCTCCGCAAGTCGGTGATTTCAGTCAAGTTGATGCCGGTGCTTCTGGTGCTCATATCGGAACACCAAATTTGGACAATCTCTCTGGTGTTTCCATGAGTAGGGTTTTCTCGCAATTGGTCAAGTCCGAGGGTAGATAGTTAAGTGAAAATGGTACATACGGTATTTAGGTGTTCGTTAATTCCACTTTTGTTTGTGGATCTATAAGATTGATCTTTTCTTTCTTTTGTAAACAGTTTATTCTACAAATTCCCAAGTTTTAAATAGGAAAGTTTACTTTGAAAATATGCATTTTTCTACCTGTGGATCCTCTTTTCATTTCTCGGGCATGTCCATCCATACTATGCCAGTGAGATGGCTTTTGTAAACATGGAACAATTTTGAGTCTCTGGGAAGAATAAGAGTAGCAACACACAAAAGACCTGATAATGTAGTTCTTTGATACCTATATTCCCTCTTCATCTTGCAACCTTGGGGAACAGCAGCATGTTAATTCATTTTTTTCTTGTCGACAGGCAAAATGACATTGTATACCTCTACTGAGGTTGCTTAGAGACCCTCCCTTCACATTTCTCTGGATGTTTGATGTGTTTGAGATGCTTGGGTGATACTGCAGAATTAGTGGCTGCGGAATGAAGTCAAATGTAACACTAAAGCTTGTTATTTTTCCTCTCTTTTTCATTTCCTTACCAAAGGGGTGCCAGGGTTAGGTTTGGTAATATGGCTGAGTTATTTTGATACTTCTCTTTCAATTACACAATATTAATGATGTATATACAATTTCCCCTTTTCATGAGAAGTTTCTATTAGCAAGTGATAGGTTTCGGACAGTAAAGTTGCTTCCTGTTTGGTCAGTCTCTTTAGAAGATCCAAATTGTTTGCTTATTGTTGTCATACATGTTTAGACCTTCTTTGAAGATGAAGGTAGGGAGATATATCAATTCATTGGCTGAAGTGAACTTCTTTTTGCACAATGAGCCCCAGGACATTGGTCTAGTGGTAAGAATGCAATGTGTGATGTGTGGGTAAGGTACACGTCACTGGTTTGAACCTTGTTCTGGACAAAAGCCTGGTATTTAAGTGGAGAAGGGCGGCACCATTATCCACAAGTTTTGAACCGTGCCACTGGCCCTTGAGGATTTCTCTGTTATTAAAGAAAAAAGGTGAGCTTTTGTGTGATGGAGTTACTGTGGTTCCTGTTGAACACCTTACCATGTTTTATGAGGTAAGTGTGGTCTGGCATGAAATCCTTTATCATCATTATTGTTTAGAGACTACCTATATGCATATCTCCTTTCAAATTCTTTTCTTAGAGCAGGTAACTAAGTTTCATGTCAAATTCTGTCATAATTCAGTTTGTCATTGCTAAGATCTCTGTAATACATCCAAGTGGTCATACTCCTTGCTATGTTGCATTTTTTTATTTCTCTCCTCGCCAGGCCATCCTACTCGTTGTTTCAGATCCCTGCTTTTCTCTCCTCCCCCAGAAGAGCATATTCGTAAGAATGACTAGTGCAATAATACATTGTCATGCTTTACACACCACTAAAATACTGGAGAGCCTCTGGTTGAAGACATATGCAGGAAGCTTCTAGCAGCTTGAACTTTTCAAGCAGGCAACAAATTATTTGGTCACCTTCACCTTTGGGGTTGTGGAGATGGGGTGGGGGGGGGGGGGTGGGGGTGGAATGGAGCTCATCATGTCTTTGCTTAATGCAATGGCCGCTGTTGAATGGTAAACACCATTAAAAAGGCGAGTTATTTTTTCATGCACTCTTTATTCAGATACGATAGGCTCTCGTGTGAATCTATTTCATCTGCAGTTGCTGAGGAGGGCGCCATCTGCTGTTTTCCTGATTAGTAGCTAGGAGTGATATACTAGTAGAACTAAGTTCTTGAAATGTGGTTCAGGAATAAGCTGCATCCTCGTCTGACTTAAATCAGCAGATCAAGAACTATATAATGCAAGATCTATGTATCATCTGGTTTGAATTACCAGATTATGACAAAATTGGTCACCTCTGTTTTACAATGTCGTTTGACTGGCAATGATCGTTTAAGGCAGAGCCATCATGGATCGATAGCCTGTAACTTAGGACCTAGCTACTCATGGAGAAACCTTCCTGATTTACTGTGGAAATGGCAAAAACTCAGCAATTAAGCTCTCTTAGGTACAAAAATGTTAGACTAGCTTTAATCAGATTCATTACTATTAGTTGCCACATTGTGTAGTTTCAACTAGTTCGATGTATCCACAAGATGAATATTATAGAAATATGGATTAAAAAGAGAAGATGGTTTTGTGGTCATACAAGACCGGAGAAGATTCAAAATGATCATATCCAACAAATGGTGCAAGTAGAAAAAAATTACAGGGAAAGATGGTAGTCTGAGATGAATGAAGCCTTGGAGCAATAGTAAAGTTGTCTTCATTTGACCTATAGGTCACAGGTTTTAGTCGCTAAATTAGTTGCTAATGGTTGTGTCAGGGTAGATGTCTACATTATATACTTTTGTAACAGAAGTTACGCTCATTATAACTTCTTTGGAAAAAATAACATAATATCATGAGAAGTAGTTACATGAAATGCGGAGAACTTTATATGGAATGTTAGAGTTTTGAATACTGGCTATGGTTTTATTTCTCTTTCGAAAGGGAAAGTGAAAATGAAAAGCACCCATGGGTGTAGTGTGTGGTCGATGAAGTAGCTGAGAATCATGAGATCTCAGATTAAACTTTTAGTGAAAGCAAAAATTACTAGGTGTGGTTTCTTCATATCAGTTTAAATTTTGGTGGATAGAATTATTCGGCATCTAAAAAATAACAAATATTTTATGAAATTAATTAAGATGCGCGTAAATTGATCTGAACACCATAATTATAAAAGCATATAGGTATTAAACTTATCCGTTTTCAGAATTTTAAAATGTTGCATCTTGATTGAAAAAGATATCCATTTTAAGGTGGTCCTTGGATTTGGTTTGGGTTTGTTTAGAGAAATATGGCAAAAAAGGTTGTGATTGGTTTGCGCACTATTATGTATATTGGAGTTCATTAATCATACAACCTAATGTTTGATTTGGCATGTTGCACGAACTACTACCAACTACCGGGGCGGAGCTATAGTTGGGTAAGGGTGATGAGCTAAATATTTTTCGTCCAAAAATTAAACTGTATATATAGATTAAGTATTACTCTATATTCGTATAAATAATATTTTGAACACTTTTGAATCATCTCCTACCCACCTCTATTTTCCACTCTAAATTTTAAATTTAGAGTTTGGAGTTAGAGTTTTGTGCTCCAACTCACCTCTATTTTCAACTCTAAACTTTAAATTTAGAGTTAAAAATAGAGTGTGGATAGTGCAACTTCAAATTTGGAGTTACACTATTCATCAACTCTATTTTTTGAGTTGAATATAATATCATTATTTTTAATAATTAACACTTTTAATTTAACATAATATATATCCAAAATGGTCTACCATTGTGCAAACTATTCGTGAGCCACGTTCCCAAAAGAAGAAACATTTTGCGATGAAACAAGAGTCTTGCCGAAAAGATGTTGAACGTGCATTCGGAGTTTTGCAATCTCGTTTTGCAATTATCGCGGGGCCGCCATGTTTTTGGAGAAAAGAAGTGCTACATGATATACTAACTGCATGTATTATATTGCACAACATGATAATCGAGGATGAGCGTGATCTTAATGCACCAATTCAAGATAATTCGGAAGGTCCAACCCCAACAGTAGAAATGATAGTAGATGAAAATTATCGATTTGAATATTTTTTAGCTCGTCGTAAAAAAAATTAAGAATAAAGATGCTCATTTTGAACTTTGTAATGCGTTAATAGAGTACTTATAGGAGCAACATAGTAATCTTAAAAGTTGAATGTTTATGCAGAAACTAAAATAAATATTACCATGATGTATTATTTATTTAATTGTATTTCATTAATAATTTCACTTTTATTTGAATTGTTCATTATATGTATAATATATTATTTACTTGCAATTTATATTATTTAAAAATATAGGATATAAAATAATTTTATATTAAATGATTATATAGGAAAAAAATATGAATTATATAGGATGATTATGTAAAAAAAAGAAGCAACAATTTAATTATTTTATGAATTAAGAAAATCTAATAAATGAAATACAAATAATAATATAATATGAAAGAGAGAGAAGAATAAAAGAAGAATATTCTTTTTTGGGAGTTAAAAATATAATAGTGGGTTGGAGTTGGTTTTCTTCAACTCTATTTTTTACTCTAAAAATTTAGAGTTTAGAGTTCAAAATAGAGTTGTGGGTTGGAAATGCCCTTAGGCACAATAGAGACTTGCAACTTAGTAGCAATGATGTGCACAAAGCTACAGGATGTCTCGTGTTCAATTCCTCATGTCATTATTATTTATGTTATTATTTTATGGTCTTCCCTATAATCTCCAGAAATCAAAAAAATAAAATAAAATAAAGAAAACGCAAGCCAATGTTATTATTTTGAGAATGTGCACGCCCAAGTTTGAATTTTCATGTCCACATAATTTATTTATATTATTTCATGGCCTATCTATTTTGCTTTCATTTCTATCATTCCTATTATAGTTAGGTTTAGGATAGATTGAATCTTTTCCTTAAAATTTAATATCTTTTTCTTGTGGAATAAGATTTTCTCCTTCTATATATAGGAGACTCCTCTACCCCAGATAGATCATCATATTATTGAGAATAAAATCTCAATAATTCTCTCTCCATTTTTTTTTCTATCTCTTATTTTACAATAAAAACAACTTAGTAAATATTTCACTTTGAAGTTTCAATGGATTTGAGAAAAACATTACGATATAATACCGAAAATAAGTGTGGCATCTCTAAATCAACCCAATATAGAAGGAATGATAGACCAATCAGAGATGCCATCACATTCTTAAAACAAAAATTTGATCTAAATGCTTTAGAATTTGATTCAGCCGAAAGAACTTCAATCTTAAGTCATCATCCAAACCTTCGTGATGAAATAAGAAGGCATATCTTCAAATTGGTCCTTGTAGATCTAAGCTTCGTGAATTTCCTCAATATGATATTTCTGGGACAATGCGTCGTTTTAATTTTAAATAGTTTGAAGAGTATGATTGGTTAGAGTATAGTGTGTGTGCAGATACAACATATTATTTACCTTGTTATTTATTTAAACGCGATAATATTCATCAAGGTGCAGGTGTTTTGTTTTCAGAAAAAGGACTTAGGAATCGGCATAGAAAAGACAAGATTAACGAGCATATTGATAGGGCGAATAGCGTTTATAATCAAGCAAAAAAAATTATGATGATCTAATGCAACAACGACAATCCATTTGTGCTACATTTGACAAACAATATGTAATCAAATTAAGCATGAATATTGAATTCGCTTAAATGCTTCAATTGATGTGGTAAGATTTCTCTTGAATCAAGGACTGTCACTCCGGTCATGATGAAAGTGAATCTTCATTGAATAAATGTAATTTAATTGAAGTTCTTTCATGGTACAAAGATAGATGTGAAAAGATTAAATTTTTTGTGTTGGAAAATGTTCCAAGAAATAATAAAATGATCACTTCTCCATATATTCAAAAAGGAATTGTGAACACATGTAAAATAAAAACATTAAATGTTATAATGGAGGATCTAAAAGATGAGTATTTTGCTCTATTAGTTGATGAATCTTTTGATGCGTCATGCGAAGAGCAAATGGCTATTGTTTTACCATATGTCAGTAGAAAAGGATTTGTGATAGAAGCATTTATTGGACTTATTCATGTTAAAGATACTAGTGCTATATCCCTAAAGAAAATAATATTTAACGTACTTGCTCAACATTCAGTAAGTTTATCTTACGTACATGGGTAATGCTATGATAGGGCAAGCAATATGCAAGGTGATATTAATGGTCTTAAAATGTTGTTTAGACAAGAAAGCATATCAGCTCATTCTATTCAATATTTTTCTCATCAACTTCAACTAACTTTTGTCGCAGTTTCAAAAAAATATATTCAAGTAGGAGAACTTGTGTTATTGGTTTCAAATATTTTGAATGTGTTGGGAGCTTCTTTTAAACGCATGGATGAACTCTGACAATCTCAAAAAGAAAAAATTCAAGAGGCATTAGATATAGGTGATCTAGAAACGGGTAGAGGCTTGAATCAAGAACTTAATCTTGTTAGAGTTGGTGATACTCGTTGGGGATCTCATTACAAGTCGTTTGGAAACTGTATACTTTTGTTTGACTCTATTATCAATGTACTTGATACTCTTGTTGAAGATGCAAGTACTTTAGATGAAAGAGCTAAGACTTTAGGATATCTTAGAAGTTGTCAAATGTATGAGGTTACTTTCATGTTGCATTTGATGAAAGATATTTTAGGAATCACATATGATCTTAATATATCACTACAGAAAAAGAAACAAGATATTGCAAATGTCGTGATACTTGTTAAAGTAGCAAAATAAGGGCTTCAAAAGTTAAGAGATGATATATGGGATCCACTTATAGATAACGTATCTACATTTTGTATCAAACATGATATTGTAATACCTAATTTTGACGAGCCCTATGCTAACTGTGGAAGATCACGACGTAAAGTTGTTGATCATACTGCTTTACATCATTTTTATGTGGAAGTGTTTTATAAGATTATTGATTCGCAACTTCAAGAACTTAATGATCATTTCAATGAGGTGACAAGTTATTTGTTTCATGGAGTAGCTTACTTGAATTCAATTCATTCATTTTTTAGTTTTCATATAAAAAAGATAGTGAAAATAACCGAATTATATCTCGATGACTTTGAACAATTTAGCATGGGCCTCCTTGAGAATCAGCTTGTCAATTACATTATTGATGTACGTGATACTGATAAAAGGTTCTCTAATTTAGGCGATCTTAATTATCTTTCAAGAAAATTAGTTGAGACAAAGAAGAACTTTACTTATCCGCTTATATTTCGCTTACTAAAACTTGTTTTGCTTTTTTCAGTTGCTATTGCAACTGTTGAAAGAGCTTTTTAGCAATAAAATATATCAAAAATGACTTGTGGAATCGAATGGATGATGAATTTTAGATGGTTGCATAGTGCCTTATGTAGAAAAAAAAGTATTTTATACTATTTCTAATGAGTCTATTATAAATAATACTTCAAGATCCTCGAGTACAATTGTAATAGTATATTTGAATTATTCCTTCAATGTAGACTTTTTTTCGTCTTCTTTATGTTAGTTTTAAGTTATATAATTGCTAATTCTATTATTTTTTAATAATTTAGTTAAATATCGCGTAATTTGATTTTAATTTTTTTGCTGCATTCAATCATCAAGAAAAGAAATTATTTACTATTTAAAATCTGAACACCCTTCAAGAAATTTCTGACTATACCACCGCCAACTATGTACCATATTCATGATTCAAAGATTTTAACACTATGTGCTTTGAATGGTTACAATTTATCTGTTGATGTATGTTCTGTTAGGCATATAGCTCATATCACATATGATAACTTGAACATATTTATGTGAACTTTATTTGAAATAATCTATGACATATAATATTCATTTATCATAGTTATTATCAAATTATTTGATTAGTATGATAAAGTCTTTGATTAAGTTTTGATACTTGACATCATAATAGATATCATGATAATGAGAGAGTCACATCTCTTATAACTTAATCTAAACTCATTCTTGATCGTAGGATTACTAATTAGGAAATTAGTGATTCAGTTAAACTAATATGCATGTGGTGGTCTTTATAAGATAAAGATTAGTTAATCTCATTAACTAAATTACATACATAGATGATGCATATAGAGATATGATCACTGAGCAGATTCATTGGATAATTTCTAATGGTTAGAATTACCATATACCATCATTAGAATATTATCTTGAAGATTGTGATGTAAGAGTTTCCTTTGACCTGAAATCATCATAGTAATTCCTAAGTTATTTATTGTACTTTGATACCAGACACCCATGGCCATACGAAAATGATTGAAAAGATATTTGGTATGATTAAATGCTTGTAGAATTAATGAGTGATTAAGATGGACTCTCTCAACTCTTGGTAATGAGTTTAAGCTCTATGTTGTCATGAATTATAAATGACCAATCATGACCTTAGCCAAGACAATTGAATGAAAGAAGAAAAGAGTTTCTTAGGTCATTCAATGATCGATTATCATTTGACGTGCACACATAGTTGATCACCTATTGGGATTTGATAGTTAGACCATATCCTAGGGTGATCTGGAACTATAAGTACATAAGGAGATACTGCATTATTCTTCTATAGGTTCTTGAGAGTAAATTGTATATTTCCTGCTATCCGGTCGTTAAGGAGTGTTGATAGACACTACCCTTGATTAGTATGTTGATATGATCAATTTACTACTGGCTTAGTAATGAACCTATGGGGTCGCACACTACGAGTATTCCTATCTTTGTTAATGGATTAATTATTTTATTGTTTGATAATTAAATTAGTCAAACAAATAAACTATTAGTTCAAATGAAATATTATTATATTCTTTACTAGTACCGAAAATATAATTAATATTGTGAATAAATTAAAGTTTTCAATTTAGAATAAAAATCAAATTATATTGTTGGATATATATATATATATATATATATATATATATATATATATATATATATATATATCAGGAACCCATATTGGATTTGGATCCAATTGCTCCTCTACGGGCAAGATTATTATTATTATTTTTACGAAATTTTTCTGTAAGTCTAATTCTATCTGAAACAACCCCTCTGCCTCTGAGTGGAGGTAAGATCCGCATACACTCTACCCTTCTTAGACCCTACTTTATGGAATTATATTAGGTATGTTATTGTAGTTGTGTTCTATAAATCTAATTATGGAATTAGACTTTTACCCCAAGTAAATCATCATCTTAACCAAATAGGAAAAGATTTATAGGTGATGCTATATAAAGGGTGATGGAAAAAGTTTCACAACAAGTTATTATAATGAGAAAGGTTCTTATGAGAGAAACACTTTGTTGAAAGTGTGTACGTATTACATCACATTAAGAGATAAGATATTATTGATAAGAAAATTATTTCTTGTTTCGTTTATTGTTGACTGAGATTTTTGAGAAAAATTCCAACACAATATTCGTAGTCCAATTTGTTCGCGAATTTCGTTGATTAAGGAATTGATGACATAGATTAACTTTGGTATGGATACGCATAGAGTCTTCGTACTGTCGAAGAAAAATTCAATTACAACTATTGTCACTAGGTTTGTTTTGAAACCTATTATAGATGTAAATAAATTTTAAACACAAATAAATCTGTTCAAGATTGCTTTTGTCTTTTGCTGCGTGTTGCAACACCCAACAATCTTACATGTTCTTTTCTAATCTTTTATACACATACACACAACTAGAGGTGACAAATAAGTTGCTTGGGCTGAATTTGGATGAGCCAAGATGAGCTGAATAAATATAGAAAATTTTACATGATATAGCAAACTTATGTTATGTATTTTTCATTAGTAGCTAATGTTTAAAATAATTACTACTTGTAGCTACACTTCGTATTTAATAGCAAATAAGAAAAAAGTCTCCTAAACCCTCTCCACCACCCCCTATGATATTTTTTTTCTACTATATTTTGAAGGAGAAATTTTCTGGCGAATATTTATATTTCTGTATTTTCGTCTTGATTTTACACTTCTGAAACTTTTTGGTAGATGCAAGTGATACAAAAGCAAATGAATACAGTCGCATTTATTCTCTGTTGTTTATATTCTTGTATACGCTCGAACTGTATTCATCAATTAAGTGAAAACATTAAAATCTATCATGATTGTAACTATCAAGATTGTATGCGTTAATACAACTATTAGACTGAATGGATTCAAGTGAAACTAAAGAGAGAATGTATACAGTGCCCTGTATTTTTTGTTATTTGTATACACCTGAATTGTCTTCGTCGATATAGACTGTATTAGGAATACAACGATTAAAATCGCTTGAGAGAAAGAGAGAAGGGAGTAAGCGAGAGAGGGAGAGAAATTAGGATAACTCAAATAGTTGCTATGAATGGTAAAACCTAAATTATAGCTACAAGCAACATATATTACATATATACACAATCCAAACTTTAAAAAAAATATATATTTAATCACACACTTACAAAAGACAAGATTCCACTTCCACAATGCAAACAGTCAAATCTGAACAGTTGTTAAGATCATGATTATGTTTTCAGCCCATGGTGAATTATATTATTACTGTAAACTTGTAAGATTAATTCTTACTTCTTATTTACACTTTTCACTTATCGTAACAGTCTGGAAATTTCAAAGTGTAATATGAAATCTAAATATATATTTTCTTCGATTAGTCTTGTTTTAGCTTATTTCAATTTATGAAGAAAAATAATAAATACAAAATATAATTTACTAAGTTATTTATATTTATTAAATATTTCTTGAGATTTGAGTATTATTAAGAAGAAATAATTCTTTAATATAAAAATATAATTAAAATAACTATTCTCTTTATTTTAATTTATGTGACTGTCTTTCTTTTTTACTATGTCCTAAAAAAATGTTAATCTTTTTATAATTAAAAATAACTTAACTTTAAAATTTTATTTTTATCCTAATGAATTAATTCATAATCACACAAATATCTACGATTTGTTTTGAATTATGAATTTCAAAAAAAAAAATTATACCAAGTCAAAGCAATCTCATATAAATTAGAATGAAGAAAATATTATATTTTGTCTTTGAGTTTTTAAAGGACATTTATTGAGATAAAAAAAAATTTCAAAAAAAAAAATGCTCTTTTTAGAATGAAGAGAGTAATGAAACTCATCATAACTCAAAATTATAAAACGCACCACTAATCATGATTACTTTTTTTGTTCATCTAAAATGAGTTCTCCTTAAGATAACATTTTACAATAATTTGGACAAAAACATTTAGAATAATTAAAATTATTCTACATCAATCATATTAGACCATTGATAGTTTGATGAGAATTTTTATTTTAATCAAGTTTGTATACCCAAATTACTCTAAACTACTCCCGTTGTGCCAAATTACGTTCACAAGAGATAATTAGGTTAACCTAAAATTTAATATACCCGTAATAAAAGTTGTCAAGTTTAAGAGAATCCTAATCTATTCCCTTCTTTCTTTACACATGTTACCTCTTTGAAAACTCAAACACATTTAAATAAACTTTGCAAGTTTCTAACGAAAAATAATTCTTTAATTCTGCAGTTGTAAATATTATTATCGGATTTTCTTTTTTGGTTTTGAGATTTTTTACGTGGACTTCTATAAAGATAAATCAAAAGTGGATGTCGAAAAATTCACAAAATTGATCAGAATATATTATTTTTTTAAATGTGAAATGGCTATAGAAAATTGATTATTTTATGAAAAAAAATTGGTGGTTTTACTACATACTTGGTCTTATACGTAATACAATATAATAGTACTAAAGTTGCTCCAACTGATATTCGATATGCCTGTTGTTATATATATATTTATAAAATAAATTTGTTAGGATGAAGCGTGGACGGAATTTTTATGTCTTTTTGTTGATAACAGAAGTAGCGTGCTATTTTTTGAATATGTATAAGGTAAATTTCGCCTTTAACTTCTAGTACAGTAATCCGCAAATTATAAGAGGAGATAAACTGTAAATTGCATTAGGCAAGTCTATGCGAGGAGATCGATTGGGAAAGCATAGGGGGGGTTTCGAACTTGAGACCCCCATTTGAAAGATCATCTGCTCAACCAATTTGCCCCCTTATGAATAAAAAATTTGTATGTTATTAATTTTTAGATATTACAAGTATTGATTTTGACGTATCTACACTATTATTATTGTTATTTCATGTTGAGTTTCCAAAGAATTATATGTTCATAATATGTATATGATTATTGTTATTTTATGTAGAATTATCTTCATAATATGTATACGATTATTGTTATTTTAGGTTGGATCGTGAAATTGTAAATACTACTGCTTAATTAGGTAGATTCTTCTCAATTTAATATCCAAAAATGGACATTAGTTATTATGTATATTAAAAATAATTATTTTTAAATATTAGTCAATAATTAACTTTTTAAAATTTTATTCTTAATATTAATTATTTTAAAATTAAGAGACACGCAAATAAAAAAATTAAGAAATTAAATAAATATATATTAATTAAATTTGTAAAAGTTATATAAATTTTATGGTGACAACTAAATTAGAACGAAAGGAGTAATATTTATTTCACAAATTAACTCAATACTCCAAAACTGAAAAGAGAATGAAAAGTCAACAGAAATTAAATTAAAAAAAAAAAAAGAAGCACAACGTACAAGTACATAACCAACTACTACATTTTATTATATACAATTATAAAAACCTTTCACAATAGAATACAAAAGATTTTAAAATAAATTAATACTAACTATAAAGTACCAACCAGAGTAAAATATAATGAAAATGACGATTAAGATTCTGAAAATGGGTCTGCATGTGCACTAAGTAATAATTATATAGTCCCATACTTCATTAACACATATTATGATAACAAAAACACATCCACACTTAAAAAAAATGTAAGAAATAAATGAATAAAATATTAGATGCGTAAATAAAATTTTATATTAATAATTTTTAAAAAAATTAATATATAAAGTTGAAAATCCTAATAATGTGAGGATTTTTTGAAAAATAAATTCCTATTGACTTAATTAAAAATAAATAATATTATGTTATGTTAAGAGTATTTTTAAATTATTGCAGCTAAGAAAAGGAAAGGAGGGGAAAAGGGAAAAGGAAGTGAATTAGAGTAGACATAATCCAAATTGATGGATCCAACAAAACTTGAATTGTAAGATCCATTATTTTCCTATTTCATAATCAAAACTTTATATTATCTTTTTGTTTCTTGGTCGGTCCATTCCTTTTTGCACTCTTATCTTTTGCCACACTTCTTCTCTTAATCATATTCTCCACTGACCCCTCCACCCCACACCCCAACCCAGGGGTGGAAAAATATAGATAGTAGTGATACATATTGAATATCATTATATATGGTAGTTATTAACATGTATGGATCCTGTGTGGTGAAACGGTAAGTATTCTTTTAATTTTAATAAATATTTTAAGTTCGAATTTTAATGATCCGTCTTTATTAGGAAGAGCTTTATCGTCCAAATTAAGATTTTTTGATATGAATTTAAATTTAATCAAATTCAACACAAAAGAATGGGTCGAAAATTTAAAAAAATATATATATGTGGTGGTAATAGGTGAGCACAATTGTCTTGGACAAAATGAATGTTAAATGTTTTTAGGTGAAACAAATGTAGACCTTGTATATATATAAAGTGGATTTCAAAGAAAAAGACAATTATTATTGTCCAAATAGAAAATCAGAAATTGAGAGTTAACCCTTCTTTGCAACAACAGTGTATAGTTTTTTGGTAACTTAAATAGTGCACCAAGTTAAATAGACCAGTATATGCAATTGTGCTTTTCTTTTTTTTCTTTTTTTTTTTTAAGGATAAAATCAGATTTTACAATCCAAAAAGTGTAGAGTCCTTAATGAATGAATAGAAAGGATTACGTTGAATATTTTGCATTTAAGAAAATTATTTTAGTGAGGTATATTTGGAGATAGATGTTTAGAAAATATTTTTCTTCCTACTCTGAATGATTTTTCATTTTCTTAGATAGGCCTAAATTATTCATTATCCATTCTTTATTTGCTTTCTTTTCTTTCTTCTTCTTCTTCCTTTTTTTCTTTACATCATTTATTTACAAAAAAAAGTAACATAGAAATAGCGTGTCTCTCTTTTCTTATCATTAAAAAAAGTGTAGTAGTTAATGTCTGTTTATTTTTATAACAACAATAATATACTTAATATAATTTTATAAATGAATTTTTTTTTAAAAAAATAGAATGCATAATTAGAGGTGCTATTTTTGATAAGTCCTTGATTAGAAAAAAGAAAGAAATTAAAGCATGTTTGTAAGAAAAAGAAAAAAAAATAACAGCACATTATTAATATACACTTTTGTTATTATTAATTTAACCTAGCTGTATCAGAAGTAAAACTCTAAAACTAATAATTCAACAAAAAGACTGACTTATTGTTTGAGTTTAAATTTATAAAACGATTTCGTAAAACAGTTTTAACCCTATTAGATCATCTTTAAAAAAAGAACCGACAAACAATGGTCAATAAAAAAAGTGAAATTATACTGTAAAAAAGACAAATTACTTGTTATGATAAATTAATATAAACTAATTTAACTAGTGTAAAAATCTTTTATATATTACTGTCAAAACTAATTATAATTAGTGTAAAAATCTTTTATATATTGCTGTCAAAACTAATTATAGCTAGTGTAAAAATCTTTTATATATTACTGTCATAACTAGTGTAAAAATCTTTTATACATTACTGTCAAAACTAATTATAACTAGTGTAAAAATCTATTATATATTACTATCATTGAATAAGTAAGTAAATCCTTATTCTTGCTGTTAAATTTGCATATAAATTCAATGATTTTAATTCTATTCAAAGCAAATATACCCTCCTTCATGATCATGAACTGAACCGTATGATCAGAAAAATGACATTCTTGTAAAGTTTCAATACATACATTAATTTCAAATATTCGAACAAAATGCTCTATATATAAACAAAACTCAAGACAAAGTAGACCCAAAAAAAGGATGAAAATAGAAAGAAAACTATGAGGAGAAATTAAAATCCTATATGTTTTTTATGGTAAATATAATTTAAGATTAACAGATTGATTTCTCAGATGGTCACTCAACTAATAGTTACTATCTCGGAAATTCATATTTCTTCAATTAAAACAAAAGTAACATTCTAAGATTATATCTATTTGTTGAGGACCATACGACAAATTAACTCGTAAATTAACCGACCACATCAACTTTGGTAGTACAAGATAGTAACCTCCGAAAAATCGAAGCCAAAGCAGCGCAAGATAACTCCTTAGCCTTTCTAAAACCTTTATACTTCCTTCTCGTACTCCGCCTCCGGCCACCACCACCACTCGGACCACCACCGCCACCGTTATTCCGGCGAGGTAATTTCCTCTTTCTTTTACCATAACATTTCATATGAGATTTCTTGTCATCAGTACTCACATTCTCTTCTTCCCTTGAAAAAGTGTAGCTCCTCAAATATAATTGCCTACATGAAATACTATCCACCACTTTCGGACCCGAACCATGACCACGACCATGACCGTGTCCGTTGTTTTTTGAGCTGACCGATCTTATAAATTCGGCGTCTGATTCGGGCCACTTGTACAGGTTTACGTAAGTGGCGCGGACCGGAGCGCGGGCGTCGTTGACGCAATTGGATATGCATGCGGAGGCCATTTCTTGATTTTCCGATCGACGTTGGAATTAATTATAAGAGATGGAAAAAAGGCTTACTTTTGAAGAGAAGTTAGTGTAAAGTTGTGGGGTTTTTAGAGGCGTGGAGAAGGACGAAAAGGGGCGGCAATAAGAAGGAGGAGGGTTAGTTATGGTACGTTTTATGCATTTTGGTGTGTAAGAGAAATGGGGTGTGTGTGGTGTGGTTTGGGGGGGTGAAGTGTGCAATAATTTGGCATCATTTGAGTTAAATGTGTGTGTGGAGGAGATTTGTCCAAATCCTATAATTAAAGACAAGAAGGAATAATTTAAGCAAATTTTTTTATGTAAAATATGATGAATGATGAAAAAAATAGAAAAATAATTAAAACTTATATTTTAAGAAAAGTGTTTTAGATATTACAAAAATATCAGCGATGAAATTGTAAATCTGATCAAATCAAAAGTTTTAAAATTAATTTATTTTAAAAAAAATTAAAAATATTTATAATAAAAAGTAATTTGTGTTTGATCAATAAATTTAAAAAATATTTTTAAACAGCAATTAATATTCGGTCAAATTTTATAAAAATATTTCTAAGTATATTGTTTTCAAATTTTTTTAAAAAAAAATATTTTTAGAAAGAAGAATGTATTTAATTTTTTTCAAAAGTTTGATCAAGCACTTCACTTTTTTAAATAAAATATTTTTTTTTAAATAAATATTTTTGATCTCACAAAAATTTATCCAAACAAATTATAAGTATTTTTTTTGTACGTTTATTAAATACGCATATAAGCCCAAAGATAATTATAAGATAGTTTACAATAAAAATTAGCCGTTGTACATTTATTTTATTTTTTAACAATTAATTATGGTCATTTTTATTTTTTAACAATCTAGGACTTTGTCATATTATGTGTATTTCTAGTCAAATGTTGAAGTGCTCTTTCTCATTCCTCTAAAACTTAAATGAGTGATTGAAATTAATTGCGATGTATAGAATTAGAATTTGGACTGAAAGTTCAAAATTACTAACTCCGGATGATTCTAAGATAAATAAGATAAGTGGCAAAATACAAAATCCTTGAAATGTTGAAAATTTGTGATTTTAGTTTTTATAATATCTGATTAAGCATATTTAATTTTTAATTAATTAAAATTTACACTTTTGATTCTTATGTTTGTGGATTTTCATAGTTTACAATATTTAAACCATTTTATTATCCATGCACTATGATAAATTTTGTATTGTTTCTCTATATTAGAGGTAATATAGTCAATAATGGAAACAAAATTTTCATTAAGGGAGTTAAAATCATAAAAAAATTAAGAGGACTTAATATCTAACGTATATACATTAAAAAGAAATCAATGAATTTTCCACCCAAGAAGGTTCGGACGACCCGCCTTATCCTACTTAGCTTCGCCCATGAACATAGTTGATAAAATGGTCTAAATATAATATGTTTCTATATAAACACGCCAAAAGTATAAAATTTAATTAATGGAAGATTAAATATACTTAATAAAATATGAGAATGATTAAAATTAAACTTTACCAAAATAATCAAGGGATCAAATATGTAATTATCCCCAAATACTAATTAATATGAAGGTGGAATTTCTTAAATATGTCATTAAAGACCATGTGATCTCTCATTTGTCACATACTCGTTTTAAGAGTCAAATATAAACATTAACATTAATATTCATTGATTAAAGTGTTTCCTTTATCAACCATCGAAAGGAACTCAAAGTAGTTGTGTTCTCCATTTTTCACTCTTAGTCAAAAGTACAGGTCGAGCACTAAAAATATAGAAATTCCTAATGTGAAACTCTTACTCCTAATGGTATTAGAAAGTGATGCGAATTTAAATTAATTGAGATAATAAAAATTCATTTGATTATGAGATTTTTTTAAAAAAAAATTATTTGAAAATCAGTATTTGACCATAAAAATTTTAAATATAACTTCAAATGATAGCTTTGGAATTTTAAAAACACTTAGGCGTTGTTTGGTTTGAATACGCATAAGTTATGCTGTGATTAATTATCCTGATATTAGTTATTTCGGTATTATTTTTTATTGATTGTTTGGTTTGTTGTATTAAAAATAAATGCATTACATAATTTTGTAAAAAGAAGTTGTTTGTTTATAAAAATACCCTCCACCTTTATTTTAAATCCAACTAGAACTAAGCCTCCGTTGACTTAAAAGTGATTTCACCGGTTTTTGACGTGCGTGTAATTCTCATTATTAAAATGGATATGAAATTGATATTTTCTTCTTTTATTTCATACTCCCAAAGAAAAAAAGGGAGTAACATTCATCAAATTGGTGTTAGTTCATTCATCAAGGAGTAACATTCATCAAGGGAGTTATAAAACCCTGTTATAAGTTCAAGCAAAACAACTCCAAAACAATATACATCTGACTTAAAAGTGATTCCACCGGTATTTTATTTTAAAAGATTTTGAAAGGATATTTTGTCATTTTATTATTTTATTCATGAGATAACTTATCCCAGTATTATTATTTCATACAGATGTAGGAATAACTTATCCCAATACTAATTTCTAATCTTGGGATAAATTATCCCATACTTTATAGCCAAAAAAAAATTAGAAGTTACTAAAGATTTATCCCAAGACTTATCCATCATAACAAACCACCCCTTAAAACCTTGATTCACTTTAACTATTTTTTTAAAAAAATTTCACCCTAATTTATTTTATTTTTTAAATAAAAATAACCTCATTTAAATTATATTTCATATCTTTCAGAAAAAGTACATTTAGACAATTAATTATTATTTGCAAAAATATTAACCAAACACAACTCCATCTTCAATTCCAACTTCTTCAAAAGTTTCAAATAAAGTGAAAAATATTTGTAATAGCTCGTATATAGGATTTAGTCTGATTTATGAAATTATGTGACTATCTATTTTGAGATATTACTCTTTTAGAGCAGATTTAATTGTAGGTTTCAGATAAATTATTCATGTTTAATGATTTTGCTAGTTATTTTGAAATTTGGGGATATGAAATATATTTAGAAAAAATACATTCAAATTTTAAATATTCTTTACAAAAAGTATAGTCAAGCACAACTCTAACTCCAAAAATTTCAATAAAGTGAATAATATAGTCAAACATCGCTATAGTGACAACGTTTGTATGAAAATTTTATGATTGTTATCAATGTGTTGTTATATAGATATACTTACATTTAATTTTTAGATCTCATTTAGTTATTATAAACAAAAATAATAAAAAAAATTAGTTTAATGATTTTATGTATCAAAAAGAGAGAATATATTTGTTAACTAATTTACCCAAAAAAATAGAAAGAGTATGAATATAAAAAAGACAAACATGTTATAAACATATTTGTATTATAGTGAATGTCTATAAAGGTATTTGTATTATAGTGGATACATGTGTTTATATTATAGTGAAAGTCTATCTTTTGGAGAAAAGTTAGGAGAAATTATCCCTATAAAAAGAAGGGTTCTCCTTCATTGTATTTTATCCCATCAAGAGAAATAACAACTTCTCTCCTTCTCTCTTTCTCTACAATATTCTTGTTCTTTCTTTATTATTTCATAATACGTTATCAGCACGAGTCTCTGCCTTGAGAACTCACTTTGAAAGATTTGAGGTAAGAAAAATTAAAATTTTTTTTTCGAAAGATGTATTTACTTAACCACAGGAATGATATTCCTTTGGTGATATTGTTGCTCTACGACCCTACTGTCTCAAAATTTGAAGGCCAAGGTATTATTTTTCTCTTTCTTTTAATATGGCTAACTTTACGAAACTTGATTTCGTTGCCCTTCAAAGTTCGGGCAAGAATTACCTTTCATGGGAGTTGGATGCTGAAATTCATATGGATGCAATGGGTCTTGGAGACACCATTAAAAGTGAAAACAAAGTATCAAATCAAGATCGTGCTAAGGCTATGATATTCTTGCGTCATCATCTTGACGAAATTCTTAAAATTGAATATCTCATAATTAAGGATCCACTTGTTTTGTGGAATAGCCTAAAAGAAAGATATGACCACCTGAAAATGGTCATCCACCCAAAGGCACGATATGATTGGATCCATCAAGACTATAAGTCTTTTCATGAGTATAGCTCATTAACATTCAAAATTGTTTCTAAGTTGAAACTATGTGAAGAAACTATTAATGATGTTGATATGATTGAATATGTGGTAGTACACAAAATTAACTGAGAGCTCCGGAAGAGCTAATGTATTACTACCTGAAGGAATGAAATTATTGTAGTAAGTCTCAAAAAGAAACTTATAGGTTTCAAGGACATTGAAAAAAAATTGAGACTATAAATTATGGGAAAATCTAATATCTTTGTGCTACTACAATTGAAGCGGGTTATAAATATTTATGTAAAATATTACCCGCCGTTTCTTTTATTTGTAGTACGTAAATATGGGTATGATAATGAAATCACATATGAAAGTAAACTAGAAGTTTACTGGTAAGTTGGCATAACTGGTTGGTCATCCCGGTTCAAATGTGATGCAAAAATAATTGAGAATTCACGTGGCTATATGTTAAGAAATAAAAGATCCTTCAAGAATTCTCTTGTGTTGCTTGTTCTCGTGATAGAATGATCTTGATCAGCTAAGATTGAAATTATATTCTCTGAAATTTTGAAACTTATAAAAGGGTGAGTATGGGCCCGTTCACCTACCATGTGAACCATTTGCTAATAGATGCATCTATGATATGATCACATGTGTTTTAATATCAACTTGCAATTGATTTTTGTAAGGTTGTTGCTCGAATTATTAAATTAAGAGCATAGCTCTAAATTATAAAATCATGTTGATAATGCTGATTCATATCTATGTTGGTTTAGCAAAAATTGTATGCCTCCAATTATAGCTAAATCACTGGTTATGAGAATAAAACTCTCAAATAAAATTTGGTATGAGATATGTTTATTTAACATATAGCAACACTTGAATGTATCAAGCCAACAAGGTTTCCCCTATCACAATTGGTTCAGGGTCAGGAACCAAATAATTTCATCTAAAAATTTAAATGTGCGATATATGATTCAATTGTTCCACCACAACACGCAAAGATGGGTCCCCAGATGAGCTTGAAGGATGTTCTCATTAGGGGGAGTTAACGCGTTGTACTCTTTTTCCCTTACGAGGTTTTGTCCTACTGGGTTTTCCTTGTAAGGTTTTTAATGAGGCAGTCAAAATGCGTAATATTAGATATGTGTAATCTTTTTCTTTCACTAAATTTTTTTCCCACTGGGTTTTTTCTAGTAGGGTTTTAACGAGGCACATTATCTATCAAATAGACATTCAAGGGGGAGTGTTATAAACATATTTGTATTATAGTGAATGTCTATAAAGGTATTTGTATTTTAGTGGATACATGTGTTTATATTATAGTGAAAGTCTATCTTTTGGAGAAAAGTTAGGAGAAATTATCCCTATAAATAGAAGGGTTCTCCTTCATTATATTTTATTCTTTCTCTACAATATTCTTGTTCTTTCTTTATTATGTATCAAAAAGAGGAAATGTATTTGTTAACTAATTTACCCCAAAAAATAGAAAGAGTATGAGTATAAAAAAGACAAACATTAATAGTCTTTCCTTGTGAAGTTATGACTATAACTTAAGGGCTCTATTTAAATATATTTTTTTTCTATTTTAGATATTCATATTTGAAATTTACTATGTGCATGATATTAATGATAATAACTATAAATATTTTAATATTTTACTTTTATACATAATATATTTCTTAAAAAATATTTTTACACAATATTTGAATATGAATATTACATAAGGATAATTTTACAAAAAATATACTGCTATAATGAATATCACTGTTATTATAGATATAATATTCTTATAAAAAAGTAAAATATAATATGAAAATCAATTCTAATTATTATAATAAACTATATTATAATAAATAATTACTATATTTAATTTTCATAGCCAAACGCCCACTGAATCTAACATACCAAATAATTTTTTTTTCTTTCCAAAAAAGACAAAATGTAAGGCATGTTATATTTTTTGTCTTTGGTTAAACGTGCACGAAAAATGTTATTATTAGTGACATGATACAGACTGCCCAACTGCCTAGGCTGTGAAAGGCCCAAATAATACTATGTCAAAAGAATAAAAATGATATACTACAAGATGGTCTTTTTGAATTTATTTTTTGAGTAAATTATATTAAACACCCTTATCGTGTGACTTAATTATAAATAGATTTTCTATGTTTTAAACATTTACACATCTCATATTTCATATTATAAAAATTCTATATTATATTTTCTATTTTTTATAATATTATTTTTTTTAAAAGAAATATTTAAACCTGTTAAAAAATCTTACAGAAAATGAAATTAAACTTCATCTAACTAAATGTATTTAACTTAATTTTAAAGAGGAATAAACTAAAAACTATAATTAAAAAAACTTATATATGATAAATATTATAATTAAATAAAATTATAAATAACTTATATATTTAGAGTGCAAGAAAATTATTAGTAATAGCTTTTGTATCTTATATATTGAGTAATTTCTGTTTATTTTTTATTTATGAAGTTTTGAAAGATAAATATTTCAAAAAATGTGTACTCTCTTTTTCAATCAAAAGCATGACTAAAACTTTTTGTTAAATCTTTCATCTTTTTCTAAAAAAAATTCATAAAAATAGCTTCGTAATATTTATTATTTATAGTTTTAATTTGTCTTTTAAGAATAAAATTTTAATATATTTAGTTAAAGATATAAATTATAGAGGTCTAGCTATAGATTTTTCATAATATACAAAATATAAATTTTTAATTTAAAAATATAGAAATATATTCGAAAATTTGATCATATTATAAGAATGTCTTAGTTTTAGCTAAATATTCTAGTGGGACTAGAAAATTAATACAATATAATCAACGTCCAAAAGCATGAAACATCACGTAATACTAAAATAAAAAAATGTAATTTTCTCTTTTGGAATGAAAAGATTTCTAATTAATTACTCTATCCGTTTTTTTAATTATTAGATATATTAAAATTAGTTGTATCAAAATAGTCGTTAGCTTCAAAATTTAAGAAATAATTGATAATTTTTTTTGAACTCTACCATTAATATTTAAGTCACTTTAAAATATGAAAAAAATGATTATTATATATTTTTAAAAGGTACGTATCAATTAATAGAGTTATATTAGTCAAATTACAATCCTTATTAATTTTTTCTTAATAAGTATATAAATTTTATCCTAATAACTAAAATAACGAAGGTAATAATAGTTATGAATATTTTGTATTAATTAGTAGTATATCATTTCCAAATGATGAATTAATTTGATTAAAGATGATGGGTCGATATTATAAAATTAGAAATCATAGTCATTGACAATCTAGAACAAATAAGTTTTTGCTTCATACCAACAGAATGTCAGTAATTAATTAGACGATATATTACAAATACATTAATTAGTGAAAGACGATAACTTAATAAAATCAAATACTTTCTTTATCTCAAATTAATTGTTATTTCGTGTTTTGAGAGTTCAATTATTAATTTGAACTTTGACTAATATTTAAAAATATATTTATTTTCATCAAATTGGCATGAGAAAAGTTGCAACATATAGTATTTTTTGTATAGTTTATGAATTTCTAAATTTTAATTGCAGAAATCGAGATGATCTATCCAATTTAACTTCGAAAATTGGACAGATTAGCTCTCGAAAAGCGAAACATGAAACTAATTTAGAACAACAAGAAGTATTTTTTTTTAAAAAAAAATATGTGAAATGCATATCATTTGGTAATCTAAAACTAGCTCGATTAATTCTAATTCACATGATTAATTTTTCTTTAGAAAACGTGGTTTTGACCTAGACCATTCATGTTGATGGAAGTTGGAGAAAGTTTCCCCTCCACTAGAGCTCTTCTCTTCTTTTTTTCTTTTATTTTTTATTTGTTTATTTTTATGTTGGTATCATGTCAATTGTGTTAAATTTTGGCCACTCTTTAACAGTCTGCACCAAAATGCTTGGGCTTTCTACTTCAATATATACTTTCAAAGCTACTATCTTAACGTCTATATCACATCCTTCTACCAGCACTTAAACCACAGAACGACAAAGAAATTTCCGACAACAACAACAACGACCCCGTATAATTCCAGTGAGCGGAGATGACAAAGAAATTTGAAAGCCAAAAAATAAATATTTAAAATGTTGATATAACACATAACTAAATAAGATATTATATTACTAAATGTATAAATATTTTTTTCTTATTTATCAAGGCATAATGACATTTTACTAATAATAGCTGCTTTTTCTTTCCATGTGCAGCCCCTTTTATTTAAAAATAAGATCTGTTCATATCCCTAATTCTGGGCTAAATCAAAGAGATAAAAGGATATCATATTTTGAATCAAATTCAAATTTGTAGTAGTTATTCTTTGAAAGGTTTCTGCAATTTTCCCATCGAAATCTCCTTTAATTTGTTTCAATCAAAGCCGAAATTTCAGAACGAGCTTTGAATATTTGGTTTCAATAAGATTCTCAAACACCAAATATATTTCGAAGCCGATATATGTTTTGATGGATTCCAGATCGGAAAATTCAGTTTGTGTTCTTCAAGTTCGGCAATTTTGATTCAAGATTTTCAATTCAACCTCGTCTAATTGTACACAATTTGTATGTAAGTTGTATATAAGTTGTATGACATTGGATGAGGCATAACCGGCAAACGGTAACTGACAATATATTTGAAAAATACGATTTTAATATGATTTATATATAATTTTATATATGCTCTATCAGAATTTATACAATTTATATGTACTTTATTAGAATCACAATATACACACAATTTATATACAGATTTTATACATAAAATTTACATGTATTTTTTCTTAAAACTAACATGAACTTTATAGAAATCCATACATGAACTTATTAGAATCAATATAGATACCTTATATGAATTTTATACATAATTTATACAATATATACCTATTGTATATACTGTATATACACAGTGACATAGAAGAATTAATAGGGAGTTAGATACTAAAACATAGCACCGTAACACCCCACTCGAAACTCCCAAAAACAGTTCAATTGCTTGAAAAGAGTTCAATTTCTCTCGGAGATTAGCCTGTGGAATGTTTCGGTAGTTTGATTTCACACGAAGTTTAAAAGGCAACAAATATTTATAAATTTTGTGATTTTAAATTAAAATTACTTTTTAATTTTATGATTTTAAATATGTCACGGGAATGTTGAAATTATAGAGTTACCAAATTAGAAAAGATGCATTTTTTTTAAAAAAAAAAACTAAACAAATAAATTAAAATAAAATAAATATACATATATCATAAGGTATTTTTTAATAGTTTATACATTTGTAACTTTTTTAACTATTCATTCCTATATGAATTATTAAAATTACAAGAAAAATCATTAAAATTTAATCGAAATGTAATCAATCGAATTAACGAGTTTTTATCAGCAAAATGTGCAATATTAAGAACTTATTTTCCATATGAATGATTTAGGTTGCCAAATTATGCATTATATAGTAGATCTAAAATAACTAAGTGGTGGAACTTAATTTATGAAGTACAAATAATTATCAAAAATTAAAATAATTAATCAAAAAATAATTTAAAGTCAAAAATAGTATACGTACTAGTATAAAGAAAAGAATCAAATTCACAGGATACATGCATCATTTTGAAAAAAAAAATAATTTCAAACAATATTGTAAATTAGACTCTTTACATTTAAAGCTTGACCTAGGAGAGGAGAGAATGGGTTCCAATAGTTACTACTCTTTTTTTAAAAATAACAATAATAATAATTACTACTCCCTTCTGTTTTATTTCACTTATTTTACTTTTTTTCAAAAATTTATTTTAAAAAATAATATCATTTTTATATATTTAATAGGTTTACTATTTTAATATTGAAAGGATATATTTTTAACTAAAGAATATAAAATTTAAAAATCTCTTTTACATTCTTAAATTTCATATTTATCTTCTTTTTTTTTTTTTGGTAAAACAAGTTTATATTATATTAACTAAAGTGTAAAGTAGTACAATAAGCATTGTGTTGACTTGGTCCAACATCATTAAAGCAGTTATTTACGGTGATTAGGAGACGACCTATTAAGGAATCGTTACAAAAGGGAGTTGGAATGAGGGACTCAATGTGCTCCTAAAGGGGAACTCAAACGAATTACTAATCTATTAACATGAGATCCTGAGATATATTCTGCTAGTATACCAAGCATGAAGGGAGGTGTTGATGCAAAAATAGTTGGAGCTGACGAGTACTTCATAATATGTCCAAAAGTTACAAATTTATCAACCACTCAATTCAGCTTTCTGTATGTATACCTGATCTCAAGTGCACCCAACAAGTATAGTAGGTATCCGCAGTCATATTTATCTAACATACATAAAATAGTATAAGCTATTTGAACGGCTGCAAAGCAAAGACCAACCGACCCAATCCCAAATCTTAACATTTCAACCATTAGTAGTCAGTAGGAAGAGTGCCCAAAACTTGAACCACTTTTCTTCTTTTTCTTCTTATTGTTTTTTTGCCCTTTTAGAGTGTGGCTTTTGACCACAAGAAAAGGACGTGCAGACTGTGAATGGTCCACAAAATTCGACTTTGGAGCTTAGAATCAATTGTAGCTTATTTATTAATGTCAAAGCCCATATCAAATCAACTAGTGTGATGACACTTTTTCACACTTTCAAATGAGATAATTTTTAATTTTTTAAAAAAATTAAATTTATCTCTCGAGAAAAAAATTATTTATTTCGAAGGATAAAAATTAAAGAGCAACATAAAATATGGAAAAAAGTGCAAATGACCCCATCTTTTGTCCGGGGGAAGTGCATAAATATTCATTTTGGAGCCGTCATTTAATTTGTACTCGAGGTTAGAAAAAAATTACAAATTTATTTACTTCGTGAAGAAAAATATTTTATTCATAAATTCATAAATATCGGAATGCTCTCTACAATCTCCAGAATTTTCTCATCACATGAAAATAGCTAACAACATCCCTATTTATAATTGCACCAAGCCTACTTTAACTCGAAACAAGAAAACATATTCCTATATGAGTTTGACTATCAATCCTAACTAGACATAAATTAAATAAGTATTAAATCCTAAATAAATTTGATTTCCTACAACTTTGAATTATTCTTCCAACATTCTCTCGTAATTCAAAGTTGTATACACCTGTCTTTTGTTGTTTTTGTTATTGTTGTTGTTGTATTGAAGCACTTCTCTCCAATCTTTCAGTTTCTTGTTTGTGTTGGAGCACTTCTCTCCAACTTTTAATTGTTGATGCACTTATTATCAGCAGTCAATTGTTGGAGCACTTCTCTTCAACCTTCAATTGTTGGAGCATTTCTCTCTTACTCTTTTTATTTTTTTCTTAGTTGTGTTGGAGCACTTCTCTCCAACTTCCAATAGTTGATGCACTTCTCATCAACATTCAAATGTTGGAGCAGTTCTCTCCAACTCTCGTTGATGCATTTTGTCACCAACACTCAATTGTTGAAGATTCACTTGTAATCAACTTTTAATATTTTTTTATGCCAACTACTTATCTCCATCTTTTAGAGAAAAACGTCTTCCTCTTGTGCCATTTTTGTTTGCATCTCTTTAACCTTGCAATCTTTTCATCAATCCTTCTCAACATGATTATTTTTCATGTATATATAATTGCCCCGACTTCTATTAACATAATCATTAGCTAGACATTTGTCAATATATTACTAGTCAGATGATTTTCAAGATTATCATTGGCCAGACGGTGTATCAATATATCACCGGTCAGATGATTTTCAAGAGATAATCATTGGCCAGACGGGCAACACATATTGTCTAGTGTCATCCGCCGGTAGCGAAAGTTATTTGATTTTCTACCAAGATCATAGAAGCTCTAATACCAATTTGATGGAAAATAATTTATTCATCAACTAACAAATTTTTGAATGCTCTCTACAATCTCCATAATTTTCTCACAATTTCTCACCTTATTTCTCACCACATGAAAATAGCTGGCATCCCTATTTATAATAGTACGAAACCTATTTTAACTAAAAATAGAAAAATCTATTCCTATATAAATTTGATTATCAATCCTAACTAGACATAAATTAAATAAATACCAAATCCTAAATAAATTTAATTTTTTACAACTTGGTATTATTCTTCCAACGCTTCGAGTAAAATTTCAAACATCTGAGACTGAGGATATGAAAATTCGCGTTTGAAGTTTGCAACTTCGCGCATTTTTAAAGCGTTGTATTGTGAAGTTCAAGCATCGAATATTTTTATTTCAAAATTTGTATGACTCGTCAAGGTCAACTTCGGACATCTTTTCATGAAGTTGTGTACTTGACAAGACCACACTTCAGATACTTTTTTTTATTGAATTATTGACTTTACAAAATCAAACTTCAAACATTTTTACATGAGGTTAGGGCATATTTAGCTAAATTTTAGACATTTTCACATGAAGTTCCCGTAAATAAAATTTTGCCCAGAACCAACAACTTGTTTTTCAAATTTCAACAATCAAACGCACGATTCAACACTCAAATCTACCTCAAATAAGTTCAAAATTGAAACATAAGTTTAATATATTATAATGACAAACCCCAATTATCAATTTTCTAAAATAACAATAAATCTAACAAATTCATTTTTCATCAATAATAGTTTCCCATTGCTTTCAAGCTTTTCCAACAACACCCATTTACCTTCAAACTTTTAAATCATTATATCTTAATGTTTATGTAAAGTAAAATAAAACTAATTCAAAACTCGGGATCAATGGATAAAAACTATCTGATAATCTCAATTCCCAGATAAGAGAAGGAAAAGAAAGAACAAGCAAACATGAAGCAACCATTTGTCTGAAGTTTATTAATATTGATATAAATTAAATAATTTTTAAAAAGTTACTACATGTTAAATGATAGTGCCCATATAAGTCACGTCGTAAATTTTTTACCTTTCGTCTGTAGACATGGCCCCAAATGATGTGAGGCCCATTTTGAGCTATGGTGTTGGTAGATATAAGGGGTCGTTTGGTTGATGGATACACAAATTTACATGAGATGTACTTCTTAAGGATATTCATTTTATTAGGGTCTATTTGAAAATTTACTTTATAATTGAATTTATTTGTAATGGCTTAGGCGATAATTTAATGTAATGACCAAAAAGTTCATATTTAGTTCTAGAGGTCCAAATTTAATTTTGAGACTTTTGAGAGTTTGATAATGATCTATAAGACTGATATAGAAAGTTTGGTGCAATTTTGATAAGTTATACTCGAGTTTTTATTGCGAAATAATGATTAAATCTCTAACGTGTGAAAACTGTAACAACCTTGGTATTTGAGGTTGTTTTGAGGTCTAGAAATTCGAATTGAATTCTGAGACTTCCGTAACGACGGATCCTTATTCAGTGTTATGCATGCTTCCTTGTTAACTTGTAGTGTGACTGGGGAAAATGAATTTGCTAATGAAGGTTATAGATTCGGTCAAGAGGAAAAAACTTAGAATATCATAGTCGTTCATGCTTATTTTGGCGGTTGATATTTCAAAATGCTAGTTTCAATAAATCAAGTTCGTAAACATCTTTTTTAAGTTCTCATGCCTCCAATGAGTTAGAGAGAGAGTTTGAAAAAGTCAAAACTTTGATAATTCCATCATTTATGATTGAGTTGCGAAAACTTCTGGATGGGTATCTTCTATTTGGACCGAATTTTTTCTAGTTAAATCCCTTTCTAGTAGCTCTGGAACAATTAGGAGATTCTATAATATGTTTTTAGACTTGTTCATAATGTTTCATCGAATTTCGATATTATTTGGCCGAGTTTTTAAGATGTTTTGTGTTTTGAAGGTTTTCGAGTAGAACCCATTCCATATCAGGCACCTAAGGTTGAAATGTGAATTTGGTGTTGGAATAGTTCTAAAATAGTATTTTGATATGATCTGAAAAGTTCCATTTTTGTTTAGATGAGATTCAGATGGGGTTTGATCGTATAATGGGCGTCTTTTATGTTTCAACATCATTTTGAGCATAATTGGTACCATATTAAGTAAATGAGCTCTAAATTGTGTTGTGATTAAATAATTAGATTTGATATTGTGATGTTGGACTCATAAAAAATGAAATCGTCTAATTTCGAGATCATTTAGGATGTTTCAGACAATTAAAAGTGAAGTAGAAAGTTGCAAATTTTTAAGGTGGGAGTGTTGGTTCCCTAGCTAAATTTGCTGAGATTTATATAAATAGTCATTTTCAGGACAACAATTATTCCGAAATCCTTTTGGTGAGATCTTCATCTAAAATATTGAATTTTGAGGAGCCTTCATAAGGTAAAATATTGGATTTGCTGATGGCCATTTGCTTTTCTGCAAGGGTGATATTAGCTCTGTTACTTTCCTCTTTGACAAGTTCCAAACTTTTTCCAAAACATCTGAATTGATTGCAAATCAACACAAGATCTCTGTCCTGTTGTCCAATTCCTTAAGAATATCCTTGATTGTTTAGGATAGGATATGTACTCCTTTAATTACAGGTGGTTTGAATATCATTAAAATAACTTAAAGATTAAGCAAACATCAGGTAGTGATTTTATTTTCACAGTCCAAGATATCATTACTTAGCAATAATTTTCACTATTTAACATTTGTATTTATATAAGATCTCTGCAAGATAGCTTTTAATAGTTTTAGAATTCTGATGCTTTTTTATAATTAAGAAACCATTTTTTGAATTAGGATAAGAAAAATATATTTTCCTTAGACGTCTTGATTGATATAAAGTAAGAAAAGGTCTAAAATTGTCTTATAGGATTTTTGCAAGGATCTATTTTGCCCCTTGTTTAAAATTGGGGTCAAACATGTACTTGATTTTGTCATGGTCCAAGTGGTCGAGATTGGCATCCACACCAATCCCCCGGTGAATGAACCATCATTTTCCAACTAACCCATCCATCTAAGCATTTATTTTTAATAATGACCAGATAATCGTTAAATAAGGAGCAAAAGTCTCAATTAAAAAATAAAAAGCCAAAAATATATTCGAAAGCTAACTATTACAACTCCAACTATCCGAAAGTCATCGTACAAGGACTCTAGCTAATAATGTCTACGAGTTGTGATATATAAAAGAAAAACATAAATCAGTGTTTGGAAATTAATAGACATCTGCTAAGAGAATATGCGACAACCTAAATAGAAGTCAGCTCACCCTCATATCAAGTATCAACTGTCGACACTAAAGATGTGGCCAGGATGAACTTCTTGAATCAAAGTCTGCACTCAGAAAATAAGTGCAGAAGTAGCATCAGTACAAACACTATGTACTGGTAGGCATCATAAGCCGACCCTGAATAATAACAAGTATATATTATAAATCAATAAACAAAACGGAAACACTCAAATAAGGTAACAAATCAACCAATTCATGAGTTCAATAATTGTGAACAATAAGCAATCATATTGGCAACTCAAGCCTAACATTGTCAATCATCAAGGATATAAATATAATCCTCAACAAAATCAGTCAATAAGACAGCACAAGCTTACAATATAAGCAATCACATATAGGCAATTGAATCATGTCCATACAAAGCGCGCTCACGCGCGCGCGCATACATACACACACACATATATATATATATCCCTGTGTCTCATATCAATCACTCATCAATCTCCTATCTGTCACAATCTATATACACATGCTAGAGAGTCTTATGTTTGCCCTTCCAGCCATGACCTGCAGGGGACTCTAGGAATTCATGTACTGTACCGGCGTGGTACCCGTTCCCGCTCATCTGCTTGTCTGGATACTCCACTCGAGCATGAGACACTCATACCATAATCGCTCACCCGGTTGCTCACCTCGGGCACGAGCCACTCATCTAAGAAGAATGTGTATTCCTCAATCATCACTCCACTCATAACCACTCGTCTGAATACTCCCTAAGGACACGAGTCCCTCATTCAGGATAAGGATGTATTATTCAACATTGATCAACATACTTCAATATGTTATTAATCAGTCATCACAGAGGATAAATCATAGGTACATATTGATTATCACAATTGCACTTTCAATTCATAAACAATATTCATAGTTTATACAATTTCAGAACTTATTCACATAGCATAGCTAAATCACCACAGTCTCTATCACAATCAATGTCCGAAGACCATACAAACATTCTCATAAAATTATAACACATACAAGATATTAAAAAAAGTCTAACTCCACATGAAAATCATAATCTATCTCAATCGAAGAACTGAATATGCAAACTACTCCACGGGAGCTTTACCTTTTCTCTACGCCTCAAAACGATCAAAATATAAAAACAAACAAAACAAGAGTATTTAACTATCTAATCTTTCAATAACAGCCTTGAGGGTCTAAACCCACCCTATCCTACCCGTTTCGAGGCTCTATTCATTACCCATAGGTTAAATTACCATCATCTAGTCTCACAATGATTACATTACTCAAATTCATGGAGTTTATGATCCTTTAAATCCCTTTAGTAGTTTTTAATACTAAAGATCCCAACTTTATCGAATTCTAGGTCTCAAATTATAACATTGAAGAACTAACACATTCACATTCACCCTAGGAAGTATTAATTACTCACTTTTAAGCCTACGAATCAACATCCATCAACACTCATTTCGCTTGCCCTAATTTTCATAGTTCTAGAATTCCTAACTAAAATTTCACCATTAGAGATTACCTAATGATTTTAGGGTGTAGAATAGAAAGATGGAATAAATAGTCAAAAAATCTTACCTTGAGAAGAGGAAATTGCTCTCCCTTGAAAAAATCGCCCTTAAGCTCTCAAATTTTGTGCTTTAGAATAATAGCGTGAAAAATCTCAAATTCTGACTTAAGCAGGCATTCTGTCTCCCGTCATCCACTGCAGTGGTCCAGTTTCCACTGCACTGGATCCGCTATGGCGATCAGAGCCTCTCCATGATGGACCCGATGGTTTCCTCTATGACCGCTATAGTGGACCTCTGACCACTATGGTGGTCGCATTGCAGCGGAAATTCTACCGCTACAGCAGTCTCCATTAAGCAGTAGCTCGATAATTCTACACATTTTTTCATCCCAAAACACAAGTCTTTAATTCAGACGTTCCAATACTTTTCAATTGCGCACCTAAATGTAAAACGACGCTACGAATTCACTCGTATTCTCATAACTTCCTACCGAGGTCTAGTTCGCTAGGTCACGCCCTAACGGAACACAATTTATGAAAATAAAAGCAAGGATAGACGCATTTAAGTTTTTAAACCATCCCCTTTGAGTTTTTATCAGTTCATTTTCGCTATGGGAGTTCTACAAGGATGCTAAGACTCTAATCATCCTATAACGCCTGAAGAGATCATTACAATATTACAAAGTTAATGCACGTTAATTATTTTCTAACTAAATTAACAAAACCATTAAAAGAAATGATCAAATTTGCAACTGTGCTTTAGAGAATTATAAAATTTATTTATCCTTCGTTTAAAGTTGGAGCTAATATAAGGTCCAAATAATTTATTTTTTCTCTCCATTTAAAAATTGCCCTCGAACAAATTAATCTTATCAAATTAAAAAAGATATGTTGAAAGTAAAAGAGGTCAATTATTCTTTTTACATTTTACTATAAAAAAATATAACTTTTAAAAAAATAGATAATAACAAATTTATGACAATAATTGAGGTTTGTTTTATAATATTTTCATGTGGAAAGAAATAAATAAGTGGAATAATGTTCAAATGTTTAATATATTCTCATCTTTATTTTCAAGTTTATGCTTTATACTTTCCATAACTTTGGATATAACATTCCATTCCTATTTTGTTGATTAGTAATAGGGCATGTATATATGTTATAAAATCCTACTCGCTTTAGGGCAGTCTAACCCACGGGCTATAAGCACTAGCTTGTTGGCAAAACAAAAGACTTGAACCAGATAGCTGGAAACTGGCATTTCCACAAGATATATCTCAATGTAGTCTTTTTTTGGTTCCAACCCCCCAATAACACTCAAAGAAAAACATCGATAATAATAATAATAATATATTCAGTATAATTTCACAAGAGGATATGGAGAGGGTGGTGTATACGCAATCTTATTCCTACCTATGAAGGTAGATAGACTATTTTCGACCGGCTCAAGTAAGGCACAATAAAAATCAAGTATGTAAAGCAAATACAATAGCGAAGAACTCATGCTGAAAAAAATTAAGAAAAGAATAAGTAGCAACAACAAATAATACGATAACTAAAACAACAAAAATAATAGGTAATATTAAAACAGAAGAATAAAATAGTAGGAGAGTAATAATAACAATACTAATAAAGGGACTCGACAACGTTAAACTACCTACTAACTTTTACCATAATCCTCAACCTCCACATCTCCCTATATAGGGTCATATCCTCAGTAAGTTGCAGGTGTGTCATGTCATGTCTAATCACCTCTCCCTAAAAATTCATCACCCTACCTCTACCCCTCTTTATACCCACTATACCGACCTCTCACGCCTCATCACTGGGGCAGTTGTGCATCTTCTCTTCACATGCATGAACCATCTCAGTCTCGCCTCTCTCATCTTATCTACCACATGAGTCACTCCCACCTTGTGTTGAATAACTTCATTCCTGATCCTATATCTCCTTGTATACTCACATCTATCTCAACCTCCTTATTTTCGCTACTCCTATTTTCTAAACATGCGAGTTCTTGATCAAACAACACTCCGCCCCATACAATCTAGTTGGTTTGACCACCACTTTATAAAACTTACCTTTAAGTCTTGATGACACATTCTTATCATACAATATACCGGATGTGAGCTTCTATTTCATCCATACCGCTCTAATACGATATGTAACATAATCGTCAATCTCCCTATTTCCTTAGATTATCGATCTCAAATACTTGAAATTTTTTTCTCGAAGATGACCTATGTATCAATCTTTACTTCCACATTTGTCATGTGAGTTATGTCATTCAACTCACACTACAATCCTTACTTTCACATTTGTCATGTGAGTTACGTCACTGAATTCACACTCCAAGTATTTTGTTTTAGTCCTGCTCAACCTGAGCCCTTTAGACTCCATGGTCTATCTTCAAACTTTCAGCCTATCATTAACTCCGTCATGTGTCTAGTCAATTAAAACTATGTCATATGCAAATAGCATAAACAATGGCACCTCACCTTGGATATGTCTCATTAATTCATCTATCACCAAGGAAACTAGAAATGCGCTAAGAGTCGATCCAAGGTGCAAAATCCATCAAGACTGGGAAGTGATACAAGTCTCTCCTACTATTCTTACTTGAGACTTGGCTCCACCGCGCATGTCCTTAACATCCCTAATGTAATATATGGGTACACATTTAGCCTCCAAACACCTCCACAGAATCCATGTAGGAACTCTGTTGTAAACTTTTTATAGGTCACTAAAAATCATATGTAAGTCCATCTTCCTCTCCCTATACTACTCCATCATTCTCCTTACGAGATGTATGGATTATATAGTTGAACTCCTCGACATGAATTCAAATTGCTTCTTGATGATAGACACACTCCTTCTCATTGTCATCTTTACTACCCTCTCCTAAACTTTCATAGTGTGGCTTAACAACTTGATACCCTTATAGTTGTTGCAATTCTAAATATCAACCTTGTTCTTATATAACAAGGAGATTTACTCCACTTTCATTCTTTGGACATTTTTAATGTCCTAAAAATAACATTAAATAACCCAGTTAGCCACTCCATACTTGTTAGACCTGTACTCTTCCAAAAATTTATCGAGATCTCATTTGTCCTGGTCGCTCTGTCACTTCTCATCTTATGAATAACCTCCTTAACCTCCTAAAGCTTGATAGTCCTACAATACCAAACTCTCGACGACTCTTAGAGCGCTTTAAATCACCCATCACATATTTTTGTCCCGGTCTTCATTAAAAAGTATATGAAAGTAGGTCTGCCATCATCATTTAATGTGTGTCTCTTTTACCAATACCTTGTCTTTCTTGTCTTTAATGCACTTCACTTGGTCCAGATTTTCAGACCTCCTCTCTCTCATCTTGGCAAGTCTATACAACTTCTTGATACAAGAAAAAGTAAAGGATAGATAAAGGATAACTAACTTGACACAAAATTGGAAGGAAAAGCAACCCTTGTTAAGAAACAAGGATCTCAAATCCGTAATCCAACAAGCACCAAGTTCTTAGAAAGACCTCAAGGGAGATTAGTTACCCTTGCAACCCTCCTCTCTACACAATTAACAATCTAAGGCTAGGCAAAAGCTTATCACAAACTCACACAATCCATTTCAAATAGGATTTGTCCCCTGGACACACGAGCAATCCAACCTGTAGGATTTCCTTTTCCTCTTTCCATTCTTACTTCTATAGGTTTCCTAGTAATAGGATCTCCAATTTTGCATTCCCGTTTTCTTTTTTTTAGTATCCTCCTTCCTTGGATTAGTACTGGGATGCACGAAAGCTTCTCTTCACTTTCATAACTCCGGGGTAAGATAGTCTTGATGAAGCTACTTCTGACTAAAGGTCGTAAGAACTCGAGCTACTACTTCTGACTTAGATGTCCTGAAATTAGTGTATTTAGATTGAGTTACGATCTCAACCTGTATTTAGAAGTCTCCTATTTATACTAAGTGAGGAAAAGAAGAGACTATTACAAATATGCCCTTAATGAGTAATGGTCTTGTTTGGGTAATCTTCTTTTTTCTTGAAATTCAAGAATGGCCAATTGCACACGTAGCCATTTTCTTCACTCTCTTATCCATATTCATTCTTTTGGCCATCTTGTGCTCCTTCATCTCCCCAAGCTATGATCCAAAACATGGCACCCTTTGGCTTGCATCATTCTCCCCTTCTTGAAAAGGATTCGTCCTCGAATCTAAACCTTGAAAAATCATAAAAAAGATAAATAACAACAGAGGACCTCATAGAATGAGGTTTCGCACAAGTGTAACTAAACCTACCAACGCGCCAATATGCGGAATCATTTGATATAGCAAAACATCAACTCTTTGCATGAAGAACAAATGTCCATATGAGGCACTAAGAACTTGGGTAGGATAATATGGTATGGTGAGAAACATACACACATTCAAAGAGCCACCGGGGTCAAAAGGAAAGGTTATCCAACCATCTTTGTTAAGAGAACAACCAATCGCCCCATTAAATTCTCTTGTCAAAGAAGAAATGCCTTCGAAACAAAAATGAGAATCATCATAAGCAAATAAGTAATATAGAAAACTTCCACTCAAAATGAGTTTATCTAATGTATCATGTGGGAGCGCACCATTAGAATCATGAAAACAATAAGGCATACTATCAAGAATTGAAATACTCAAGAAAGAATGAATCATTTGAACACATGATAGTGTATCGTCATAAGCAAATAGCTAATAACGAAAGGTGTCCGATAAGGTAACTTCATTCACAGTGTCTCCAAGGGTAAGATCACCGATAGATACAAAAACATCATCAAACACATTATCAAGAATTGGGATACTCAAAGAAGAAGTACCTATTTGATCATAAACATCACTTTCTTCATCAACATCCCACAGTGGGTTATCGTAAAAAGTATATCTATGGATAATAGTTATACCACTATCATGTTGAATAATACTATGCCCGACATTAGAAGAAATCTCATCATCTTTAAATAAAATATTATACTTTAAGAGAGAACAATTAAATGAAGACGAAGAGTCAAAGCATGCAATATCATTCTCAAAAAGACCAATGTCATCATTCAAAGCATTTTCACATGACCTCTATGAGCAAAACAAGTAATAGGATCTAAAATGGAAATGCTCAAAGAGTCACACTTGTTTAAATGACCAACTCTATCAACATCATCACTAAATTGAGATTCATTAATCACATACAAAATTTCTCAATTAGTGGACAAGTATCACAAACAAGTTGATCATTACAAGCTTCACATGATAATGAACTATCATTCACATCACAAGTGTTAACACTAGGTGGATACAAATCAATCATCGATTCGGCCATCAAAAGGATCAACTAGTGTTTGAACACTCCCAACATTGACACTATTAATATATGGAAAGGAAGTGGGATAAAACCTAAGGTAAAGTATTTCTATTTGAGTAAAATCTATCCAACCACTTATCCATTTGGATGAGCAAGTTAATCAAGTCGAACTTAGTGGGTTCCTCGGTGAGCACCCAAATCACCTCATCGTGATTGGTCATTGTACCTATTGAAGACACAAAATCAAAGCAAGCAAATGTGTAAAGTTAGTTAAAAGAACTCACAATCACTCAATGGATGCTCACATTTATATTCCTCACAATTTCCATGGCCAAGGATTGTAGCTTGTATAATTCGTCGAGTTTCAAGTGTTCAATCTCTACTTGAGGGCTAGAATGGATTCTTCTTAACTCAATGAAGAAAGGCTGAAGCTAACGTGATGGAATCAAGAAAGTTTAACGAGAATAAAGAGAAAAAAAATATAGAAGAAGAACCACGAAAAGAATTGGACTAAAAAAAAAACTAAGTAACAAAAAGTAGGTGAAGTACTTAATATTAGTAGTTTTTGCGAATTAAAGAGATGAAAAAAAGAAGATCAAGAACTAATTAAAAAATTAATCAAACATGTTAATTAGTGTAGAAATCGAAAGAAAATTGAGTCTGGAAGAAGAACCGTGAAGTTTGGACACTTAAAAAAATTTTGGGGTCCAAAAAAGTCCCAACACTTAGAAAAGTTTTGGCTAAAAATTTAAAAATCTACACACTTGCTCTCTGAAAGTGAGACTCACATGCTAGAAGTTAGAATGGGGAATACTGGAGCTGCTTCAGCTGATGTGGCTGGTGACTGGCACTGATGCGGCGCTGATGTGGTTGCTAACTGGGCTGCTGAGTTGGCTGCCTTTTGGTAGTCCAGTGGCAGATTTTTGCTGACTGGGCGCTGACGTGGCGTCCATGTGGATTTTTCATTTTCTTTTTCAAATCTGGCTTTTTTGAAATTTTGAAATTTTTTTTAACTAATAATTTTCACAAGTGGACCCACTAACACTTTTTTCACAAAAATCAAAGAGAGAAAAAGGATCAAAAGTATCTTGGTGTCTTCTTCTTCACCTTGAAGAAGATATGAAGATTTTCAAGAATACCAAGAAAATGAAGAACAAACCCTTGATCAAAACTCCTCAAAATCTAGGATTATGTTCCCCTTGATGTAGAGAACAAACTCCAATCAAAATTAAGCTTCAATTTAACCCCAATCAACGAGACCTAATTGCAATTTTCATAAAGTATTCAATGGTGGAAGCTTCTCTACAACTCCAAATCATTTCAACCTTTAGGATTATGTTCCTCCTGATGTAGATAACAAAACCCAATCAAAATTAAGCCACAAATCAAGCTCCAATAATGAAACCAAATTGCAAATTTTCTCAAGTCTTCAAGCTCCAAGATCTTTAATAGTAGAATCAATTTACAACTCAAATTTCAAGAGAAAACCTAAGATCTAGACTCAAAAGTACTAGGGAACAAGAATCTAATGTCAAAAACAACAAATTAAACAAAAAAAGTTGATTTTTTTTTTAACTTTGAGAAATTTTTTTTTTTTGTTTTGATTTTTGATTTAATACCTAAATCTCAAGCTTAATGTTGTAAGAACAATTGCTTAGTAATTCTAGCTCTAGATACCAAATGATACAAGAAAAAGTAAATGATAGATAAGGATAACTAACTTGACACAAAAGAGGAAGGAAAAGCAACCCTTGTTAAGAAACAAGGACCTCCTAATACCTCTCTAGCTACTTCCCTAATACAATTAGTTGTCATACCTCATATATTTCTAACATCTCTACTACTCTCCTAATCCTTGTCACCATTAACGTATCCCCCATCTCATGAACTTTGGTAGTGGTCAAGTTACCCCACTTGATTCTCAATCAATCATACACGACCCTCTTATTCCTCTTTCTCTTCCTTTTAATCTCTAAATCTATTGTTAAGAGTTTATGTTGGGTTGTAAGATATTCACTTGGGATAACCTACCCATCCTTACATAGACTTCTATTATACTTCCTAAGGAGTAGGTAATTTATCCGAGTCTTAGCCATCGTACTACTGAAGGTCACCAAGTGAACCTCTTACTTTGAAAAACTCGAGTTAGCTATCACCAATCAAAAGCTTTTGCGAACTCTAACAGCAAAACTTCTCCTTTTTTTCTATCTCCAAAACCAAAACCACCGTGAACCTCCTCATAATATCTTGAAATTGTCCTGATGTGGCCATTGAAATCTTCTCCAATGAATAGTTTTTGGGTGAACGGGATACCTGACACAACCTCATCTAAATCCTCTTAAAATTGCTTTTAAATCTCCTCATCCAAGCCTATCTGTGGTGAATAAGCACTAATAATGTTCAAGGTAATTCCTCGAATATTTAGCTTAATCACCATCATCCTGTTGTTCACCCTCTTAACATCTACCATTAGCTCCCTAAGTTCCCCATCTACTAAAATGTCTACTACGTTTCTATTTCTCGAGCCGCTAAAGTACCAAACCCATCTAAATCTTGATCATTAGTTCCCAACCATTTGCTTTTCTAGACTCAAGCTATATTGATTTTTCTCTTCTGGAGAATCTTTATTAACTCTATACACTTCCCCCTCAAAGACCTATATTCCAAACTTACTCATAACCTAGCGGCTCCTTCACACTCGCCCCTAGTCCCAAACAAGGACACAACATATTTATACCATTATTCACCAAATCAACAAGGATACGACTTTAATCTACCATCATTCACCAAACCAACAAAAACAACTGATAACAATCTAAAGTTTATACAATATTAAAAACACCACCGCAAAAAATAAGGCAAGAGCATAAGAAATACACAAAGTAAGAGCAAAAAATTGAGTGGAGGGTGACAAAAAAGTGTTCAAATTAAAATTGGTGACAACTTTGACTAACTCAGGTAAAAGTTTTTTTTAATAAGGGATTAGGTTAAATAGGATAAAATATTTAATTTTTAAAACTTTTAAACTTTGATAAAATATAAAAATAACCCCTTCTTTTTAGCTCCCCAAAACCCACGTAAATTTTACACTGTTGTCTTACCCTTTTCTCTTCAACTTCTCACTAGCGTCGTTTCCTTACTCTGCTCCTCTCTCTCTTCGTCGTTGTTGCCGGAGTTCACCGTCGCCGTCAACTGCCATTATCGTCGTGCCTCCTGTTGTTATTATCGTCGCCTCCTCAAGTTAGGGTTTGATTTTTAAAGGTAAATTTTTTTTAAAATTTTTTTTCTTTCTAATTTATTATTTATAAATCAAGGGAAATTATAAATTAGAAAGCAACAATTAAATTATAGTTTGATTGTATTAAGTTGTTCTATTTTTATTTGTTAGCAATCTACCGGCTCTAAATTTTGTCATGAGATTTCATGATTTCAAAATACTTCATTGTGATATTTTTGTCATAATATTTGATGGTTCATATCAAGAGAAGAGGCATTGGCCCCAGAAAAGATGATTTCTTTTGATTATTTTATTCTTGTGCGTGTTCCACACTAGGAAATGATCCAAATTTTTGTTTTACTTGTATATACTATTAATTTTGGTGCTTTCTTCTAACCCAATTTTTTCTTTTGGCGTTATTATCCCTACATCTGTGATAATGAACTGTGTGTTTGGTAGGGAAAAGAATTATTTGTTTAAGACAAAAGTTTTTTTTTGTGTGTGTGTATGTGTATAAATAATAAATCATGATATGGTCTTGACTCCTTTTGAATTAAGTGCTCCCAATGTTTCCATTAATGTTGTATCTATTTAAGCCAAGAAGGAAATCAAGTCTTAGCTTAATGATAAGACTTTATAATTGGTAAGAAGCATCTCTTAGTTATCATATAATGTACTGTTTCCAATGCGCACTTTAATGATGAGCCAATTTTTAATGAAATGTTGATTAAAAAACTAAATCATGTTATGTTTGTTTGAAAAGCTGAAATTCTCTACAGTGGACTTTATTAATCAGATCAATGAGTTTGGATACAAAAAAGATTAAAGTACTTTATGTTTCTAAAAGTTAAGCTTACAAAAAGCCACATTTTAGGGTGTATTCGGTATGATGGAACATGTTTTATTGAAACTGCTAAAGTACTTATAGCAGCTGCTATGGCAAATCAGTTAAATTGTTGAATTTTCTTAAGCAACTGCTAAAGTACTTACAGCGGCTGCTGAAGTTGTAACAACATTGAACTGTTGAAGTTTCTGGAGCAACTGCTAAAGTTTAATAAGCAACAACTTTACTAGTTGCTTCAGCAAATTGAAAATATCTTAGCCATTGATGCAACAGGCTTACATTTTGCTTCAAGGACCTCAGCAATTGCTGAAGTTTCTGCAGAAACTCACCTATCTATTTGAAAAAAATAATATTTTGTGCACTTGTTTGATCAACTATAGTAGTCTGTTTTCTCTATTTATTTTGAATGATTGGTTAAATTAATTGATGATTTTTTATTTTATCTCATGTGTGTAGATAAAATATGGCTCCGAGGAAAAGAAGAGTAACAAATGATATTACTCCTAATAGAAGTATTAGAAGGAGAATTAGTATACAGAGGCAAAGAGAAGAAGAAGAAGAAGAAGAAGAAGCCTCCATTAGAAGCGGTAACAGATTGTCGGTATTTGTTGAACATGTTAAGGTCATGGATGAGAGTGAGGAAAACTCAAGCCAGAGGCATGTAGAAGAGGGTTCAATGGCCCAAGAAGAAAGAATAAGGTCGGAGAAGTCTACGGAAGAAGAAGAATGTGTAAGGGATAATTCTTCCGAAAGTGACGAGGATGGAGAAGGTGAGGATGAACAGAGGACTCATACTGCCGAGTCCTCTCCACCCAGTCATTCAAGTGACACTAGACTTGTCAAGCCTATTAGATATTCTGATTACAATTTTGAGACATCGATTGACAGGCATCCAGATTTGACAGGTAATATTATTGTTAGATCGGATATGGGAAAGGTCTTTTCTGAGTTTAGAGAGATCTTAAAAAAAGAAAATTTGATAAAGTTCTTTAGATCTAGCATTTTTGGAAAATATCTAGACCTACCTGAGGGTAGCACTATACGATTTCAGATTAAGATGGTATACCAACTTCTTTGATGTTGAATTTATAGTGATCGAAAAGGGGAGATTTGGGTAAATTATTGTGGCATGCCGGTGTGATTTGGCATGAAAGAATTTACCATTATCACTGATTTGAATTGCCATTTGCCAGAAAAGTATGCTGAAGAGAAAATATCACCTAAAGTTAGAAGGAGGCAACAGAAAATCCTTGATGTGGTGGAGAAGACCTGCAAGAAAAAGCAATTAATTGAGCTTCTAAAATTCAAGGATGGTCAGAGAAGTGTCAAGAAGTCACTGTGCTTATTTTTTTGTACACAGTATTCTTTGTGTAAGAGATTCGAACTGAGACTCCTGCTTAATGGGTTTTGCCCTCAGCCGATCAAGATGCATTTTCTGCCTATCCATGAGCTCGTGAAAACTACAATATCACTGTTAAATATCTATTGATGGGGGTGAATCCATATGTGAAGACCACCAATCTATATGGCTTTTCACGGGCTTTCATGGTAAACTAACTTAACTTCTTACTTATTTAAACTTTATTCAATATTTATTTTATTTTATTAATTTTGGGTTTATTCATTATTATGATCCTTTATGTCATTATTTTATCTAGTCTTGGGAATTTGAGGCTATTCCTTACCTCCAAAAATAACTTAAGGAGTTTTCAGAACAACTGTCTTCTCCAAGGATCCTTAGATGGCTTTCAGCGACTAATAACAAATTTGTGGAGACTCATGAGTTGTTTAATCCTCTCAAGAACTTGGTAAGCCTTTTTATATTTATATACATTTGAAATTTATTTTGACGAACAATTTCATCAATTGGTTGATTTTTTTAGTTAGCTGTTACAGTTGTTTAGTAGTTGTTTGCAGCAGTTGCTTTAAATTTTTCAGCAGATGCTGTTAAAAATTTCAGCAGTTGCAACAACTCCTTAACAAATGTTGAACTTGAATACTGAAACATATTATGACAGTTGTAGTTGTTTGCAGCAGTTGCTGTAAAATTTTCAGCAGTTGTTGTAAATTTTTCAGCAGTTGCAGCAACTGCTTAACAACTGTTCAATCTGAATACTGAAACATATTGTGGCAGCTGCAGTTGTTTGCAGTAGTTTCTATAAAATTTTCAACAATTTCTGTTAATTATTCAACAGTTGCTGTAAATATTTCAGCAGCTGTTGCAACTTTCATACTTATTGCATCAGTTATTGTATTTTTTAAATTTAATCTTATTTTTATTTTTATATAATTATTTTTGACATATAAATTACGCACCCGTGGATACTTTCTACTCCTAGTGAGATGACGAAGAATTTTCTCATTGGATTTGTGCCTTTGGAAGTAACTAGGGATGACAAGATAAAAAAGGTTGAGAGAGATTTGGTCGGAGTGGTGCCCATCAAAAAGGATTGTAGAGTTGTTGAAAATGATCTTGAGCCTTCAAGGGTGCTTGTTGAATTTTGTATTATACGTGGTGATGCTACAATAAGAAATCATAATGGTATTGAAATTGATGAATTTTCTCCAATTTGATGTTGGTGATGGAGGTGGAGGTGGAGGATATTATACGAATGTTGGTGGTGTTGGTGGTGGTAGAGGAGGAGAAGGATTTTCTCCTATTAATGAGGAAGTTCGATGTCCTCCAAAAACTCCATTCACAAGGGGAGAATCTTCTATTGAGGGTGCCGGTACCTCTAAGGAGCCTTCTTGTTTTTGTAAATGTTTAAAGTGCATTTAGAAGATCGACTCATTGATTTTAAGGATAAAATCTTTAGAGAACACCGTGAAAATTTTGATTTCAAATAGGGGTGTCAAGCCATCATCCAAGATTTCGGATCGGTATACTCCTAATGTTATTAAAAGGAGGAAGAGACAAATTTCAAAGGCACTGACAGAGCCAAGAAAAAGGCTAAGAATACTCCAAGAGTGATGGCTGGTGATCAGATAAAGCGACAACATGTTGATGTTTACAACCATATAAATAGCCAGAAAATGAGGAACATCAAAGAAATGTTGAAGCGTAAAAGCGAAATCAAGGAATTGTACACAATGCATTCTTTCAAATATGTGAACTTTGACATCATGTTGGACATGGATAAGTGGTGGGAGGACTGTGTAAGTTTCTAACTTGGCATTTTCATTTATTTAACTTTGACTCCTTAATACTTGAGAGAATTATTTAGCAGTTACTGCTCCTATTACAACAGCTATTGCAAAATACTACAACTGCTTCAGAAATGTCAAAAGCAGTTGCAATTGTTTGCTGCAATTATTGCAACATGAGCAGCAACTTCTGCAACTTTTGTAGCAACAGCTACACTTGTTGCAGCAACTTCTGCAAACAATTGCAACTGCAAACAACAACTGCAGTTGTCGCTGCAAACAACAATTGCAGTTGTTTGCAACAGTTGCTGCAGAAGGTTCAGCAGTTGTTGTAAATAGCTACAACAATTTCTTTGATAGATGCAACAATTGTTTTAATTTGATTAACTGATAGTTACTTTTTATTGATATAGCATGTAGATAAAATATTATTCCTAATGCATAAAAGGCATATAGACTACCCCAACCACTATAATCCCACAAGCGTGATCCTGGATTTGAATTTCTATAATTATTTTAAGGATATCTATAAAATATTGTCAGATAAGAGTTTGGTTGCAAGTGTCGTCCCATGGAGAGAATGCACTAATAGCTTTATGTTTAATAATTTCTATCTCGGTTATTGCAGAAGAGAAAAACCTTTTCCAGTCTGTGTCCCATGGCATGATGCCAAAAGAATCTACTCTGTCATGAAGCTAGAGAAGAAACACTTTGTAGCTATTGAAAAATACGCATATATGATTTCAATATTCGTATTTACTCTGATGAAAAGTTTTTGAGACATATTATGTTGTTGTTGGAGTTGTTTCTCAGGTTCTTAAAGCAAAGTGGTATCTTCAACCACTTGCTTGATAAACTTCTCAATCAAGACCGGAATTTGAAAGGCTGAGCGATCTCCCCAACAATGATACAAGTGCAACATGTGGTTCATGTTCACCTGTCTTTATTGAGCACTTGATCACCGACATTCCAATGACTTATATGAATGACAACTCTGTTGAAAAGATGCGACGGAGATGAGTTGAGGCTATTGTTGAGAAGGAATTGGTGCCCTAGTTGAATGGGTTTTAAATAATTTGTTTCAAGCTTTTTCATGATTGATTTGTTATGTTTTGTTGAAATTTTATGGTTGTTTGTTATTATGTTTTTTTTTTGAATATTTAAATATGATATATTAAGTTGAATATTAAAATATGTGTTGTGAATATTAGAATTTGTTGAATATTACAATAAGTTCATTATTTTTTAACTGTTATAACAAGTTAGATGCTGTGAATTTCATCTGTTATAGCAAGTTAGTTAGTTGCTGACAATATCCTAATTGAATTTGTTATATCAAGTAAGTTAGTTGCTGTGAAATTCACAGCAATTGCTGAAATATGTTATAGCAAGTAAGTTAGTTGATGGGAAATTCACAACAATTGCTTAAATGTGTAATAACAAGTAAGTTAGTTGCTGAGAAATTCACAACAATTGCTGAAATATGTTATAGCAAGTAAGTTAGTTGATGAAAAATTCACAGCAATTGCTGAAATATGTTATAGCAAGTAAGATAGTTACTGAAAAATTCACAGCAATTGCTATAATTACACATGTAATCAACTTAAATTAAGTAAATTGATCATTAATTAGTTGGATCGATCATATTTAATAATAAATAAGGTGGTGTTACTCTAATTTAAGTCTGAAAGTTATATCTGGTAGTAATTCTATAGAATGAGATAGTAATTTAAGAAATACTAGATGACTATTCACAGCAATTGCACATGTAATCAACTTAAATTAAGTAAATTAATCATTAATTGATTGGATCAGTCATAATTAATGATAAATAGGGTGGTGTTACTCTAATTTAAGTCTGAAAGTTATATCTGGTAGTAATTCTATAGAATGAGATAGTAATTTAAGAAATACTAGACGATTATTCACAGCAATTGCACATGTAATCAACTTAAATTAAATAAATTGATCATTAATTGGTTGGATCAGTCATATTTAATGATAAATAGGGTGGTGTTACTCTAATTTAAGTCTGAAAGTTATATTTGGTAGTAATTTTATAGAATGAGATAGTAATTTTGAGAAATACTAGATGATCAATTAAGCAGTTGCACATGTAATCAACCTAAATTAAGTAAATTGATCATTAATTTGCAAAATCTTCAAACATGTACAAATGCAATTTCATGAATAAGAGAAGTGCCCAAACAAGTTTACAAATAACAACAACATCAATAAGATCAAATGTGTTCCTATGGAGCATTTCGCTCAGTGCATGTAGTCCTTTTGTGTCGAACTTTTTTGCATATAGAATATTGATTTTTTTTGGTTGGAAATGATTTACCGATTTCTCCTAGCCTTTTCAGTGCCCTTCTTCCAACCTTGCCTGGCGCAACAAACGGAGGAGATATTTTCCTCTCTAAAATCTCTATAGGAACTTCCCAAGTTTTTTCTTCAGATGGCATGAGTTTAATTTCTTCCAAGTATACAATAAGGTTTACCTCTATCTTATAATACATAGAGGAATACTCATAAATGCGCCTCCCATAATCTTCACCATATTGCATCGGAGCGCTGTCATAGCATGTGGACAAGGTATTTTGTTAACGTCAATGATTGTGCAAGTGCAAAATTTATTTTGCAAATAGACCGTTGCAACTGCATTGTGGCCGGTGACAATATAATTGTAGTTGGCATTTTGATGACCAATAACTTGTTGTCCAAATTAATATTTTTTGCAATAATTTTTTTTATGAAGGAACAAAGATAGTTGGTGCATTAAGGAATTTCATATGCCTCTCATGAAACTTTTGTGCAAACCGCTTGTTTATAGCATCAAAAAGAGCAATGATGGGATATTCTCTTTCATCAAGAAATATTGCGTTGATCAACTCAGCAATATTTATCGCCATAATATTGTACCTATAATATAAATGCCTCAGATCCTATATTATAAGTATATGTTTCAACAGTTGCTGTAAATATTTCAGTAGTTGCTGCATTTATTCCTAGAATAAATGCAGCAACTGCTGAAACATAGTACTGAAACTACTGATATTATATTCAGTATCTGCAGTTGTTTTCAGCAATTGTTGCATGTGCTTCATTAGTTGCTTCACTTGTTTCAACAGTTGCTAAAATATATGTAGCAGTTGCTGCAAATAACTACAGCAGTGGTACCAACAACAACAACAATAATATTAAAATGTACCTATTTTCTAGGAAGAATGCTCTACTCCATCGGTGAAATCCAACACGTTCAAGATGTGGTGCGACCCCAAAATTATATCTTTTATTTGATTGAAGTGATAATTGAACACATCTATATCATACGCTTTTGTTGCCTTATAAAAGTGGTGGAAAACACTCTCATTGTGAAAATTATTTCTGATATTTTCCCCGATATGCCTCATGCAATAACCATAATGAGTTGAAGGGTAGACGATTGAAACCATATTTCTAATACTTGGATGTCTGTCAGAAATTATGCACAATTCGGGAGTATCAAGCACAAAGCTGCTCATTTGCTCAAAAAAATATTTGTAAGAGGTATCATATTCAGAGTCTACTACACAAAATGCCACCAAAAAAATATAATTATCCGTATACTGTGCAATAGCAGACAACAATACAATGTTGTAGCTACTCAGCTATGACTTTTCTCATTTGTGCAAAATCAAGATTTCAAGCTCCATAGACCACAAAAAAGTACTTGAACCTACCATTTTCATCAACTTTCAACGTCGTCTTACTTTCCGGGTTTGATGTCCTAAGCATGTAACTGTACACATCAAGCTCTCCATACCCATGCTCATGTGTCCCTCTTATTAAAGACTTTGCAATTTCTCTACCTTTCCAATAACTTACCTTACAGCCCAATTCAATACGGATGGAGTTCTTCAAATCTTTTGTCGATGGGTCTTTACCCTCAAGATACCTATCTTTGAAATATTCACCAATGACTTTTGCTGTGGTGTGTGGATTATGACTTGTAAGATATTGTGAACCACATGTGTACAACTTTTCATACTTTCTAACGTAAAACGTATCAAAAATTTTAAGTTTTACATCTCTCAACCACCACTTGCACTCAGGATGTATACATTTGACAGAATACAAAGAACGCGAGTTAATCACCTTCTTCAATCTAAAATCTTTCTTCATACAAGCAATTTTCAGCGCAACATCTAGTTCTTTCTTATTCTTAAATGACATACCATTGTAAAAATCCGTTTCATCATCTTGAGCATGACTGGATTGTGTTGATTGTGTAGTGCCCAGTGTACTGCTGACAACTTTAAGAGAAGGAATCTGTTGACTTGCACTCTCTTTATCTGGAATATCCATATTCACCCAATCACATTTATCATGTAATATTTGTTGGTCTTGAGATAAATTATGATTATCCACCAATTTTTTAACCATATACACCCTTAAAATGGGTCTGGATTTATCTTCCAAATAAGTGCACAAACTAAGTTGATCTTTTATCCTAAAAGGAGCCGCCCTCTGCTTTTCACCACAGCTGTGCATATAAGTGATGACATATCTTTCAACTCACAATTTAATTCACAATAAGTAATGAGTTTATTCTCAAAATCATCATAAGTGATATCTCGATGCACAATCAGAGCTATCGTCTCGATCATTTCTTTACTCTTCCAACACCAAATATAACGATTGTTGGACTAAATCCATTAACCATGGCAATCAATCCCTAATATTATTTTGTCCCCACTAATGGTGTTGAAGATATTTGAAGATGTTATGATTTAAAATAATAAATTGGTCATGACAGAAGCGAAAAAACTATACTAAAATGTCATACTTGTTGTAGTTTATTCAGCAATTGCTTCATCAATTGCAGCAGATGCAGTAGTTGCTGTAGATTATTTAGCAACTGCAAAATCTGTTTCATCAGTTGCTAAATATGTTACAGCAACTGCTGAAATAGATGCAGTAACTACTGAAACATATTCAACAATTGCATTTGTTTCAGTAGTTGCTGCAATTGGTGAAGCAGTTGCTGAATAAATTTTTCAGCAACTGATACATATAATTTTTGAGTAATTGTTTCATCTATTTCAACACCTGCTGCAACAGTTGCTGAAAAATATGCAACAATGGCTGGAACAGCAATATAAAACCCAGAAAAATAATACACACCAAACCACATAGATCACTTACCAAAATAATCGAAAATCACCTTTGAAGTAATTCTCAGTGCCACATGAATGAAATTTTATTCCAAAATTGAAAAAATTCTCTCAAAATTCTTCAAAAAAGAAGCTCTCAAAAGCAATAACAACACCAACATCAATAGCACCACCACCAAGAGAACAACAAAATAGAGAAGAGGAAGAAGAAGAAGAAGAAGAATAAGGAGGAGAAGGAGGAGAAAGAGGTGCAAAGGAGTCGTTGGGGGAGAAGAGGAGAACCACATATTTTTTTTCTCCTTTTAGGAATTAGGATTTTATTTAAAAGTTGAGTTAAAATATAAATAAGAAAACTTGATGACTTATTAAAAAAAGGATTAATTATCATTAAAGTCTAATAATAAACTTGTCACCTACATCTAATATTTAAAACTTGAGTCACTCTTTTTAAATTTCCATACTTTTTATCACCCTTAATTCAAACTCCTAATAAATTTGTCCTCTTTATACTCTGCATGTAAAAAGAATTTCCTCAATAATGAGCCGAAAATTCTTATGTAAAGATTGATTAAATAGTAGTTTTTCATAATCCATCGGAGATGATTGTTTACGATCTTCCAAACTAGATTAACTACAACCAATTTTACATGTCACATCAAACAAATGACATGAATATAAGCAACATAAAATAATTGTGAATTAAATAACTAAATAGATAATTTTAGTCAATTTCGCAAATCACAAGAACAATTTCTTTTATCTTTCTATTTTTTTTTATAAAAAATTATTTTTATTATGTAATGATTTCGTTAGCTGAGTAGGAAATAAGAGTAAATTTGTTTCAATTTTATAATGGCGAGGACATAAATGATTTCTAACTTTAAACGGATAATAAAAGCAGAAATATATTGCACACTACAAAATTTCTTGTTGAAAAGAAGCTCAATGACACATTTAGAGTAAATTTCATGGGTGGTCATCCAACTTTGTATTCATTATTCAAAAGTTATTATTTTTTGTTTTATTACACAAAAATTATTTAACTTTGCCTCATATTTCACAAAAGTAACTTTCACAAAATTTAGTTTAAAGTTTTACCCAAAATATGAGAGAAAATAAGAAAAATATCCCTTATATTTAGGAGTAGGTATAAAATGGTCTCTTAAATATACTTTTTGAGCATTTTTGGTCCATTATTTTACTAAAAAATGAGCCTTTTTTATTTCATATATTTATCAAACTCTACCTAATAAAATTAACGAAAATTGAAAAATAAGTAAAAATAAATAAATAAATAAAATCTTTAAATCTGTTTATCGTTAATGTAAAATATTTACATTTTCACTTACTTACCTTTTGTCAATATACTATTTTGTTTAATTAATTTTTAGACATTTTTCATTTTCTTTTTAACATAATTTTATTTTGTTCATACTATCTATACATTTATTAAGTAAATAAATATAATATTTAAATTATTTATATAATAGTTTCTGTAAACATTAGTATCAACACATTGAATATGCGACCTAAACTATATTATTTTTAGTAAATAAAAGTTATAAAAAAATTTAAAATAAATAAAGTTATTTATTATTAAATTAAAAAATCTAAATAGTTTTGGATGGGAGATTTTTTGGAGAGGCCGAGGACAGAACTGAAAATTTTGTTAAAAATTAAAAATGATAGCATGCTGAAAATTTTAAAAAATGTATACACAGTGTTTCACTTTTGATATTTCAATTATTTATAAATAAATTGATTCTAACTAAACCTCATTTTTACTAGGATTTATACAATCGATACCTTTAAATTTGTGTCCAACGATAATAAAGAGAGAAAGCATCTACTCTTCATTTTTATTGAGTAGTAATAGTGAATAAAATAAACAAAAGAGCGAAAACTAATAAAACATGTTTATAAAATTAATTAAACAAAATAGTATTAGTATGAAAAAATAAATTTAAGTATATAATTTTGCATTAGTGATAAATACCAAAGGAATTGTTACAAAGACAAAAATAGCCAAAGTAAGTGTAGTATCATATGTCATATGGAAGGTCAACCTTATTAATTGAAACTTGGGGAGATGTCTATAAAATTATTCCGAAAGTAGCGTAAATTACACCTAAAAGTTGCATCAAATCATGCAATAAACTAAAAAAGTTAAAAGTGCAAAGAAAACACATTTAAATGTGAGTCCATATTAAATATGTTTTTCATAGTTCTATAAAATTAACTCAAGTATTTGATGGAGACCAAATGTGCTCACATCTGACAAGTTTAAAGTTTTAAAACTGCTCAAATTATATTTAAGGAACCATTTTGAACCTACATTCAAACATAAGGGCTCATTTTAGGTAGGATTCTAATTAAATTTTGTCAAAGTTACTTTTGTTAAAGATGAGGCAAAGTTAAATGATTTTTGTGTAACAAATTAAAGAAAAGTAACTTTTGAGTAATAAACATAAAGTTGAATAACCATTCGTGAAATTTACTCATACATTTATCTCATAGATGCATTTGGTAAGGCGGGAAATATTTTTGAATTTTTTAATATTTGATTAGATAAATTTTGAAAAATATTTTTTATAAATATGAAACAAACGAGTTTCTTAACAAAATATAGTGTAAATAAATTACACAAGTTATATTTTGTTCATTGTCTCCTCCCCAACGATCCAATGCCCCAAATCCCACCTCTTGATCATCCCACCCCCCTACCCCCGAAGCCCCACTCCCCACTCCCTATTATTCTTATAGTGTTTTGCTAAATTACATATAAATATTTTTTACTTATTTACTTAATAAACACTAAAAAATAAGTAAAAAATTCACTTATTTCCTGAAAAATTTTCTTATAGAAAAATATTTTCCACGGAACATTTCCATTCGAACCAAAAGCACCCATAGTGTCACGTAATTTCGTTAGATGTCCACATCAAAATTGTCATGAAGCTGTTATTTTAAGAAGTCATTTCACAGTAGAAGAAATTTTCAACTTGAATATTTCATCAAGTACGTTGTCAAACACCTCTTTATTATAATTAACATAATGGGAAATTAACTGCTTATATATATAGGCCATAAAAATATTCACTAAAATAACTCAAGTATAGTACACGGTAATTTCTTGGAAGGAAGTGTTCATACAGCTAGCAAATACATAAGTCAGAGTTATAATAATAATAATAATAATTTTTATTTTTTATTTAAAAGAAGCAATAATGTATGCTATTGCTTCTTATTTAAGACTATTCCTTTTGCAAACGACAAGCACAACAACCTCAAGTTCCTTTCCCTAGCTAGAAAGTCATAAGTTCACATGATTTGAAATTTAAAATTAGAAAAAATGTTCACATAGATCATTATCTACTGAGGAATGTGGTGAAATAATTGAATCTCTTTTATAAGTTTAATCAGAGTTTAAATTCAACTTGTGAGGATAAAAAACTGTTTGATAGAAGATATCTTTATTCGTTAAGGAGTCTATCTAACGTGAACTTGAATTAATCAGATTAGTGAATTTTAAATACTGAATGACAACACAAAGATTCTCCTCTAAAAATTATACTTTGTATTTGTTGCACCACAAAGCTATTTTGTACATTCTTTCCTCAAAATATTTTGTGATTTCTTGTTGTCCAAATCTGATATATGATGGCCTATAAACAACCGTTATAACCCGCTTCTTGAACTTACTCCATTGTTTGTTTCGCATCTCTGATGTTGTATTTTTATACCTAGCCAGCCTGCTAATAAGGATTACATTAGACTTTTATTTCCAAGTCTAAATCTCTATTATGTCAAATAACTCCAATTCTAAAATAACAGACAAACAAACATACTCCCCTGACTATCTCCGGTATCTTTTACCGGTTCCCCTAAATTGGAGTTATGCTGAGCTAGATTGATCATTTTCAATGATTAATTTCAATTCACAAACTACTTCTATCATATTTGTTCGGTAGTTGATCGATATTGATGAAGACTATGCTTCTACGGTAGAATTTGGTAGTGGTGGAGAAAGTATATTTGAGCTCAACATTCCAAAGAAACTAGGTGGCATGAAGCTCCTCCAAGTTTTTTAAATCACCTATCTTTTCTGACAATCTTTCAGATTTTGAGCAGTACAACAAATATAGATTCATCAAACCTTTCAACTTACAAATGTTGTTTGAAAAAGCTACACAGTTTTCCATAGCACTCAAATCTTGTGCTCTGTAAGATGAACTTGGTGATGAATAATAGATGATGGTCGTTCCCTTATATCATAGCCTTCCATTTTAATCTTTAACTCCGACTTCATTATATACTTTCGAGGATTTCTAAAAGTTTCTCTAAACCAGAGCAACCCTCCTAAACAAGATGTTCAAGAGATTTCCTATTAACACATGAAAACCTCAATGAGTTTTCTTGAACATCCCAAAGAATGGTGAACCTCTTCGAAATTTCTGAAGTAGCACTTCAAATTTATAAATCACATTGATGAACATGATTTATATGCACTTTGGCAGAATAATATTACAAATTGCATTTGTAGAACACGATTTATACGCACCATGGGAAAATAATCTATAAATCTTATTGTATGTATACATCACATTCATGAGTATAAATTGCATTCAGCGTATGCGATTGTAAGTTACATTCAGCATATGCGATTTATAAATCGAATTTTCGTTAAGCATATACAATTTATGATTTACAAATCGTATTATGCGATTTGTGAATGCAATTCCTTGGACATGATTTATTTTTCATTGAATAAAAGTAAAGAAAACTTATGCGGAGCTTTTTTTTAATGCTCTTTCATCTTGTTTAATGTACTGGAGGTTATGTTCTTTTTCAGATTTTTCTTATTCTTCTTTGACACCTATGGTAGAGATCGGAGGTATTTGGCCTCCAAGAGGATTATGGTTTAGGATCCTTGGGAAATCACTTTAAATAGAAGGTCTCCCTATGTGCCATTACTAAAACTCTATAGTAATATGTGCACAAATAGTGAAATTTACTCTTTCAAGTTTCAAACTTCACAATTCTAATTTGAAATGCATTATCAAGATTTTCACGAAATATAAGAAGATAAAATAGACAATGAAATTATGGCTGAGTATTCAACTCACTTCCGTAAAATTTATGACTACTTCATGAGAGGTATAATTGAGGGTGGATCCATATTATGATATGCGAGTTTAGGAGAGTTTAGTTGTTTTTGTCTAAATTCTATATATGTATTAAGAAATCTTCTAAATGAGTATAAATATTTGACTGTGAATTCAAATATATTATTATTATATATATTAATTAAAGACTCTTTCAAAATATATAAATTCCAAATCTTGAATATGTCTCTAAACTTGCTTGCTTCTTTTCTTTACCCTCGTCTCATTGAGGGAAGATCTCATAAATTTAAATGAGTATATTATTTACATAAATATTGTATTTAGTTTAACATTAATTATTTTTTTAAAATAATTATATATATATATATTTATTGTTTGACGTGATACATAACCACCTTTAAATTGGTTATTTAAAGTGCTCGTGGATTGCTTTAAAATGTTAAATCAGAAGTTGAGTAATTGAAAATTTCAAAAAGACAGATCAAATCTTTTTGATGTGATATATTTATAAAAAAATAAAGTTTTTAATATAATAAAAAATAATAATTTTTATTGTATAATTTATCATTATTGAATAACTATATGAGCAATCAACTTCTTTTAATTCCGTAAGAATTTACTTCCATTATCTTACACCATACTACTTATATATTTTTCATATCTTGACAATAACATATATAGTTAATTAACAAATCACCATCATATTAAAATACGTAAAACATAACAATATGTTAGGATTAAAGATGTTCCTAGTTTTATTGGCCACATATTATTGTCAATGTCAACTAAGGTTTATAGCATTAGTTTATACACGTTTGACAATCTTATTCCAAAATGACCTAATTATCTGCTCGAACGCTTTTCAATTCTAATGACTTGTTTGGCTGTAAACAACAACAACCTAGTGTAATTTCATGAAGTAGGGTATGGGGAAGATAGAATGTACACAGACCTTACCTCTATCTTAGAGGTAGTGAGACTGTTTCCGGTTGATCCTTGACATCTAGAAACAACAGAATAACAGCAATACAGGAGATATTATATAATACAAAACAAAAACTAGAAACATCATTAAACTACGCAACAATCCACTACCAGCGATATAAGTAACTACAGCTAATACCAGACAACGAAGGACAAGAAACTATAAGACCAATACGAGGCCTACTATTAAGAGCGAATAAGCAGGGCAACACACTGCAACCTACTACTTGCAACCTGCAATAAAAATTATTTATTTATTTTGAAATAAATTTTTTATTTTATTTAACATCAGTATTTGGTCATAAAAATATTAAATTGAATAGAAAGTTATATTTTAAATTTGGGATATAACTTATAACATGTTTTCCAACTCAACAACAATAATAATTTAGCCAGTGAAATCACATAAGTGGAGTGTGCAGAGGGTAGAGTGTACGCAGATCTTACCTAAAGGCGAACACATATAGAAAGGTGTGGTACACGTGTACCCGTTAACTTCAGAAAAAAATTGTGTATATTTATGTATATGTATGCCTACAAAAGAATCGTATATTTATTTGTGTACCCTCCAACATAAAACCAAACTTGGTGTACCGGTTTGGTGAGTGTATGTAATCCCTTTACACAAGCTTGACTGTCTGTGTTTGAAACCCCATGGTTGTTTTTTTTATTCCCTCATTTTTCATAACAAAAGTAAATAAAAAGTGAATGTTGCTAGCTTCATACTAGGTACCTCAGGGTGTACACAAAGTACCAAGACCATCAAATCATACATCAAATTGTGCTAATATATCTCGTTTAAATTATACTTTTTGGTATTAAATTAAATTTTACGTGGTAAATATTTTTCGATGAAGTAGTGTCAGTGCCACGTTCGCCTATGATCTTACCATTATTTTGTGAGGTAAAAATATTATTTTCAAAGGACTTCCGGTTGTTTCCGACTCACTTTTCACTTTCGAAATTATATTAAAGTATATTGAAATTAACATGAATATTATTCTAAATATTCTTTACAAAAAATATAGTCAAACACAATTTTATCTTCAATTCCAACTCTATAGATTTTGAATAAGGTGAAAAGTATTTGAAATCTAATAATCTATAGACAAACATCTACAAAATGTTTACTATATTATTTTTAATTAGTATAAATAGTTTAATATTGGGAACTGAATAATACTTAATAGTAAAGGTAAAATAGATATAAAATGGTAAATGATTTCTTGATTTTTCAAATATATAAACAAGTAAAAGTCATGTTCTAATGGCCCGTTTGGCCATATGAGATGAAATTATATGATATGAAGTTTTGAAGTTTTGTTTGAACATGCAATTTGGAAATTTTAAGTTGTATTTTTTCTCATGAACATAAGAACCTCATAAGTTGTAAAAACTATTTAAATTGCCCAAATTTTTATACAATCTTACCAAATAAGTAAAAGTTCATAATAAAGTATAATATATTATTACAAAGTTATACTAAAAAAAATACAACTTAAGAATCGAATTTTAGTTCAATAAAAGTAAAATTAAACATGAGTTGTAGTGTACTACTCTTTAATATAATCATCCCACATAGTATGGACAAAGGTTAACAAACTATTTATGTCCAATATAATAGTTGACAAATGTTATTTACATTTATTAAGTAAATAGTTGGTAAATATAGTTGATATATATAAAATGGTGAATTTTTTTTACAAAATATAAATTTATGGGTTAAATTTAGCATTTGAAAAATCTTATCTCATGATTTGAAATCCAAATCAAGTTTTTTGGAAAATTTAGAATTTCATCTCATGATTTGAAATTATAAAATAAATAATATGTTCAAACACGAATTTCATCTCATAATTTCAAATCGCTACATAAAATCGCATGTGCAAATACCTATTAAGTAAAAATGGAAGAAGGGGTTATATATACAACTTGAAGCAATGATCTCATGAGCTGTACTCCACGGATTCTTCTTGTTTGTACTATTATACCAAAAATACCCTTCTTTTTGAATTTTCGTAGCGGCCAATATGCTTTTGCAACTTCTATAAATTATTTATTTGTCTTGTGCTTGTTTCAGTATTGTATGATCTAGATGTACAATGGACCCCCTCCCCCATTCCCCAATATGTGCTTGATATAATAATAGAGTAACTCAATTATTCAGATTTTACCAACTTCTAATATTATACTACATTTGAAATTTTCTATTGTTGAATGTATTTTCAATTCTTTTACTCTCTTTTCTTGAATTCCGAATGTAATAGAACAATTCTTTAAAAGACCACGTGGATTCTATGTATTTTACATAACATTATTTCTTAATGTATACTTCTCCGCCTCAATTTATATTTCATATAGGCTGTGTTCTCTAGGAAGAGAAATGTTTTTCATAGAAAATATTTTTTTAGAAAAATAACTTGTTCGTTATTTATTTTTTTATATTTAATGTATAAGTAAAAAATATTATCCTATTTTTTTTTATATATATCTAAGATAAAAACTATGAATTTTGTGACATTGTTCGAATTTTGAGAGTCAGACTCTTTAATTTTAACCGTGAATTCGAGCATAGAATTTTTAAGCTTTTTAAAATTAAATTTATGTATTTGAAAAACTACAATAAAATATTATATGTTATAATAATTAATAATTTAAAATATTTAAATAATATATAAAAGAATTATAGTAAAAAAGAATTCATTTTCATTTTTGAAATCCGATGGAATATATAAATCGAGGCAACCAAAGTAGTACTTATTAATATTTTAATATTAGTATTATTTTGTTATTCAAAAGTCAAACAATATGTAATTGCATTAATCCGGTAATCTTTGACTATATTGATAGATAATCTTAACCGTAGATTGGTGTAATTAGTCCGGATCCAACAAATTACCAACACAACTTAGTATAGATTAATTACTTTTACCCGAAACTTAAATGATTTATCAGTAAATTTTACTTCTCTCTTATGTTTTTAACGAATAAATTTAAATTTTTAAGAAAAAGAAGACCTATCATAGATTTAAAATAAAATAAAATAATCACCGATAAAAAATGTGGTGCAGTGGATAAGACTGTTTCTTCACTTAATTAAAGATTGCTTTCGAGCCTCGGGTTACGAAAATAGGTCCTATAAGCGCAAATCTAATTAGTCAGGCTTCATTACAAATATCGGACATCAAATAAGAAATTAAAAAATAAAAAAAGCAAAATAATATTATAAAATACAATTAGTAAAAGTATAGAAAGAAGAGAATATGCTTAGGCATCCCCAGTCATCACTCTTTGTATTATTCTAAACCCTTTTCTTTAGCACAAGGTAAGCACCTGGAAATTTCTCTTTTCATTAAATATGATTAACTTAGATTAATTTAAAAAGGATTAGTAACTTAAACATGGAGTAGTTGATTCACTGTTCCTACCCACGAAATCCTCCAGATATGTGCATCCACTACGATCTTGCCACGTCATCTGAGAGCCCGCAAGCATCAGGAGATTTCCAACCGTTTATTACGTGGCGAATTCTTATTGGTCTAGCTGATGATGGCAAACCCACTTCTCCCCCAAAACGATTTCGTAACGGGTCAAAAAAGCATTTATGGGCTAATATGATAATGCCCGCCTACCTGCTGACCCAAATGACGAAAGTAACCCTCGAAAACTTGAAAAGTGATGGATTAATCATTTCCCTTTTTCATTTGTTCCTCTTTTTGTCCCTTTTTCTTGGTACTAGTATAAGTTATTGGAAGAGAATTAAAAAAAAGAAATTCTATTTGCAACCAATAAATTAAGCCCTTGCTAATTTATATCTTTATTAAATAGAGTATAATTTTAATTCTAAAATATTTTACATTATTTTGCATATTAAATGAGGTAGAATTATTCTATTTCTGAAAATTTTTCATGCTAATAAAAATATATTTATCAATTCAATATCTTTAGTTCACAGGTTAATTTATATTTTTAATTAAATAAAATATAATTTTAGTCTCAATCTTAATTCTGAACTATCTTCTCTTATTTTGCTTACTGCCTTACTTCTGAAAATTTTTTAAAGAGGCATTCTTCAATTTAATGTAATTCTTTAATGCACAAGAACTGATTTTCCTTAATTTTATATTTTTTCTGGTCTTGATTCTTTCTTTTCTTTTTTATTTTGCTTTAAAAATAATTACCTATCGAAAAGGGTAAAATAGTCAAATTAACTGAACCATGGAGCTTTCTAGATAATATTTTCGAGAGGAAATAGCAAAATGCTGAAAAGTTGAAATAAAAAAATAAAATAATATAGAGTCCATTAAAAGTGAGAAAGTACGCAGAAGCTGTAATAGGCAAAGCCGATCTATAAGCGCTCCGCTTTTTCACCTTCTTCCCGACTATTATTATTATTATTATCGTTTATTTATATTTATTTTATTATTATTTGTGTTTTTGCTTGTATAAAGTAAAGAGGCAGAGATCTCTTCATTTTTCGATTCTCTCACTCTACAGTTTCCCGAGAGAGAGATAAGAGGGAGGGACGCACAATAACTATCCAAAGTTCCGCTGCAGAGTAACAACTCTCGCTCTCTCGTCTTCTCCTCCTCCTTCGGCGAATCTCCACTCTTCTGGTAAAATCCGCTTCCTCAAACATCTGATTTGATTACGTATTTGTATGTATTCGGTATTTTCTTAATCTAGAAGCTTCTATTCTAGTTACGATTATTGTAGATCTTTGTTTTCAACACCTGTTTTCAACTTTGAAACGACGGTGAATTCTTTCGATCATAAGATTTTGTTTCTGATTTTCAATTTTGATTGAATTTCAGGAGAATTTTATCATTTTGGGGGATTTTGGCTGAGTTTTTAATAGATTTTGTTGATTCTGGAGGTTATAAATGGGAAAAGGAGGTGAAAACTATGGGAAAAGGGAGAGTTTAGGTGGTAAGAGTGTGTCAGACAAGGAGGTGTTTCCGGCATGGTCGAAAGATGTGAAGGAGTGTGAGGAGAAGTTCGAAGTGAATAGAAATTATGGATTGTCTGAGGATGAGGTTGTTAAAAGGAGGCAGATCTATGGTTTTAACGAGTTGGAAAAACACGAAGGGCAGTCGATTTTAAGGTTGATTTTAGATCAGTTTAATGATACTTTAGTTAGGATTTTGCTTGGTGCCGCGGTGATTTCGTTTGTTTTGGCTTGGTTAGATGGAGAAGAAGGCGGTGAGAAGGAGATCACGGCTTTCGTGGAGCCTCTAGTGATTTTCTTGATCCTAATTGTCAATGCTGCAGTTGGTGTTTGGCAAGAGAGTAATGCCGAAAAGGCTTTGGAGGCATTGAAGGAAATTCAGTCGGAGACTGCGTCTGTGATCCGTGATGGTAAAAGAATTTCTACTTTGCCTGCTAAAGAGCTTGTACCAGGTGATATTGTTGAGCTGAAAGTTGGAGATAAAGTTCCAGCTGATATGAGGGTTTTGAGTTTGATCAGTTCAACACTTCGGCTTGAACAGGGATCACTGACTGGTGAGAGTGAGGCAGTTAGTAAGACCACTAAAGTTGTACCGGAGGATGTTGATATCCAAGGGAAGAAATGTATGGTATTTGCTGGAACGACTGTGGTGAATGGAAATTGTATTTGTTTGGTTACTCAAATAGGGATGGATACCGAGATAGGTAAGGTGCATTCTCAGATTCATGAAGCAGCACAGCATGAGGAAGATACCCCGTTGAAGAAAAAGCTAAATGAGTTTGGAGAAGCCTTGACCGCCATAATTGGTGTCATCTGCGCTTTGGTTTGGCTGATTAATGTGAAATACTTCCTCACTTGGGAGTTTGTTGATGGGTGGCCTAGGAATTTCAAGTTTTCATTCGAGAAGTGCACTTATTATTTTGAAATTGCAGTGGCATTGGCAGTTGCTGCCATTCCAGAAGGTCTGCCAGCAGTTATTACAACTTGTTTGGCACTTGGCACACGCAAGATGGCTGCTAAGAATGCACTTGTTCGAAAATTGCCTAGTGTAGAAACTCTTGGTTGTACAACTGTTATTTGCTCAGACAAAACAGGAACATTAACTACTAATCAGATGGCTGTGTCCAAACTTGTTGCTATGGGTGCCAAGGCTAACACAGTGCGATCCTTCAATGTTGAAGGGACCACATATGATCCCTTTGATGGGAAGATACAAGATTGGCCAATGGGTCGGATGGACTCTAACCTAGAAATGATAGCGAAAATTGCTGCTGTCTGCAATGATTCTGGAGTTGAAAAATCTGGTCAGCACTACGTTGCCAGTGGACTGCCCACTGAAGCGGCACTAAAGGTACTGATTTTATATTTGAATTGGATTGCTTCTCTTTATCTTGCCAGATTAGTATGTCTGCTCTCTATCCACTATGTAAGTGTGTTACACTAAACTAGTATTCAGTTACTCTAAGCTTTATTTATTAGATATGGTCATTTATCATTCTGTGGAATGTGGATCAGTGAGTTATCAATGGCATTTAAAGAACATCAGATTTTTGACCTCGACATTGTTTAGTATCTATCTCTACTTAGTTTCTGCTGGCCACCACCCCTCCCTTTCTGACACAAACATAAGAATGAATTAAGTAAATTATCCCTGATATACATTGCTTAATATAGTTATATGCCTTAAACACTTTTTTGTTTTGCTTTCTTAAAGCTTTTTGGGGACTTATTTAGAGTTTCTTGATGTGATTTAAGGTTCTGGTAGAGAAAATGGGACTTCCTGATGGTGTCAGTTCCATTTCCTCTTCAAGTGACAAAGATGGCCTCCGTAAGTTGTGGTTGTTGTTCTATTATTATTATTATTATGCACATAATGGGTCTTTGTTTGCTGTGCAACATGGCCTGACTTCAATTAGCTGAATGTAGGTTGCTCTTACACATGGAACAAAATTGAAAAGCGTGTTGGTACTCTTGAATTTGATCGTGATAGGAAATCCATGGGTGTCATCACGACTTCCACCTCTGGAAAAAAGTCATTACTTGTGAAGGTGTGCTCTTGATTTCCTTGGATTCTCTAATTCTTATTGGTTTTTTCCTACACTTTTTAATTGTTCTTGATACCTTTGAAGCTCAATGCATCAATAACAGTATATTTTTGGTTCTATGCAGATTCTGATATGGCTGCTTCTGTTGTTGCAATTTATATTTTTGTGGCACTTCGCATATTCTGTTTTCTCTCTCGACTTTTTCTTTCTAGTGTTAGAATTGACTTTTACTATGCAATGGATTGGACCGCTACCTTGTATCTCTGTGATTTTTCACTTCAGAGGATTCTCTTGGTAACGCTGTATGGGGAGGATGTACATAATCAAATAGCAGTTTAAGCACCATAACTTCCCTGTGGTTAGTGTCGTTTTGATCGAGATCCACAGTCGTCAAAAGTTGCTAATCTTAGTTTGACGTGTATTGGGTCAAGTACCGGATCTTCATAAGCTCACTAATGGACCCGATGCAGCTATATAGTTGTTCACGAAACCATCATTATAGGAAATTCGAATTACTGCAACGGTACTTTAGAATGAATGGTACTAGGTTCTTGTATGTGGTAATTTCGGGTGATATCCATTGTTTCTACTTACTCGTGCTCTTGGCTTTAATTTTACATGTTATGAAAAACTTGTAAATATTTTACCTTCTCATGCTGTTTGCGTGTGGGTGCTCATGGTTAGTATAGGCTAGTTCTACATGTTTTTTGTCCATGTTTGATTCTTTGGGGATATTTGCTTTGTGTTCTGTTTGGGATTTAATCATCTAACGTATGTTGTTTCATTTTCAGGGTGCGGTTGAAAATCTGTTGGAAAGAAGCTCCTATGTCCAACTGCAAGACGGTTCTGTTGTAGAATTGGATAATTCTTCAAGGAATCATATATTGCAAAGCCTTCATGAAATGTCCTCCAAAGCATTACGTGTCCTTGGTTTTGCATACAAGGAGGATCTACATGAATTTGCAACCTATAATGGTGATGAAGACCATCCAGCTCATGAGCTTTTACTTAATCCTGCTAATTACCCTTCCATCGAGAGTAAACTCATATTTGTTGGCTTGGCTGGGATAAGGGTAAGCTAGTTAACTTGCTTTCTCTTGACTGTTGGTTTCATTTTTGTCCTAAAACCTTCCTCTATTGGGAGCATCAAGATATTGAACAAATACTTCTCATCTTGTCAAAGGATCCTCCTAGAAAAGAGGTACGCCGTGCAATTGAGGATTGTAGAGAAGCCGGCATTCGAGTTATGGTAATTACAGGAGATAACAAAAATACAGCAGAAGCTATCTGCCGTGAGATAGGTGTCTTTGGAAGCCATGAAGATATCAGTTCGAGGAGCTTAACTGGAAAAGAATTTATGGAGCTTGCAAACCCCAAAGCACATATAAGGCAAAGTGGTGGTCTCCTATTCTCCAGAGCTGAGCCAAGGCATAAACAAGATATAGTGAGATTGCTTAAAGATGATGGTGAGGTGGTTGCGATGACTGGGGATGGAGTCAATGATGCACCTGCTCTAAAATTGGCTGATATTGGAATTGCAATGGGAATCGCTGGTACTGAGGTAAAAAATGATGGTCCTAGTACTATAATTTGTGAACAAGTCAATGGAGGCATGTATCTAGAAAAATTATTTCCTGCAGTACTTAACAGCGAATGGTAATGATATATTTAACAGTGATAGGCATAAAGTATAGTTTCCCTCTGCCCCGCCAATCATATATACATCTAGTTTGCTGTCAGCCTGTCACCTGAACTCTGGTCCTGGATGATTGTACAATGATGTGTGTCTCCCAGGTTGAGGCTAACTTATCACACTGTATATGCTCATCTTATTTTTGGGCTGCTTCACTGTCAGTTGACGTGCTTACTAATAGAAACTTATCTTCAGTTTCCTGCAATAGGATCTTTTGTTATATCAAATTCTCGTAACAATTTGATTTGTCATTTCCAATACACAAAATTCTTGAAGCTTTTTGATGGGTTTGGGGACAAATGGATCCGGTGGATAGATACATGTATATCTATTGTTAGGTTCTCTGTTCTCACTAATGGGAACCCTGAAGATCTTTCCGTGCCACGATCTTCTTGTCTTCTTCTTGTCATGTTACTTATGGTTGATTTTTCTCCCAGGTGGCAAAGGAAGCATCTGACATGGTTTTGGCAGATGACAATTTTAGTACAATTGTAGCTGCTGTTGGTGAAGGCAGGTCCATTTATAACAATATGAAGGCTTTCATCAGGTTTGTTTTCTCCCTCATCTCCTTCAGTTGGCAATATTTCTATGTGTGGTGCTCTTGATTGGATGCTATTGTACTTCTATCATTTTGGGTTGGGTAATTTGTATTTGGCTTATCATTATATATTCAGCTTTTGTGTGTTGCACTTTAGTTTATATATACAAGAGTGAATTGAACTTTGCTGAACTAGGTAGGTAACTCCCTTTCAGACTTGTGATATTTCTAGCTTTCTGCGAGCCTTCAGAATCGAGTCAACCTAATTTAGTGTGTATCAATCTATTTTAAAGCTTTTCATTGAGTATGATATGTCATATAATCAAACAAGTAAACGTGCCAATCCTTGCTTTTTAATGTTTCATATAAATCTCCTCTTGAAAGTTAGTTGGCATGATCCAACTAGGAATTATTTCTATACAGAATTGTGCACAGTCCTCTTTCAGCTATAGAGATTTTTCCTCTTTAATAATGTCCATCCATTGGATTTCATGTGATATGGTTACATGTGAGAGCTGTCGCTTCATGAGTGATGCCATGTGCTTCAGAGAATGTGTTTCTTCAAATGATGAGCCGCAAAGTGATCCAAACTCAGAAGTGGTCGGATCTTTAAATCTCTACTTTGAGGAGTTGGCTAATATCGGCATCATTGTATATTGGATGTTAGAATTAGTTGTTTTTAATTGCATTTTGTTTATTATATTACCAAATTCATATATGTTGGTAATCTTCAATTTTTCGTAAATTGTGCCCTTCACTTCAGATAACTTCTCGCTTTACACTTCAAGTCTCATGGACCTTGTCATTTTTTTTTCCAATTTTGCTTATAAAAGCACTGGAAATACCTAAAAATTATATATCAGGGGAAGATAACACCTGCTGCTTATGCTTGCACGTGCACATTTATAACTCCTTTGGGTTAGACATGCGTTCAAACAGTTTTAAATTTTCTAGGAATGGAATATATGTTACTGAATGGGTTGTGGAGAACTTGGATTAAGCTTTAGTTCTTCTTGTTCAGTTGCATGAGTCCGGATCCTTGAGCTAAGTGACTTGTATAAGTTGGGCATCACCAACCCTTTTGGACAACTTTCTTCTAGTGGCAGCTGTTGATTCCACGATTTATCTTTTTATATTTATTTATTGAAAAAGGGAGTATCTAGTTCTATTGATTTGTTAGGATGCAATCCTTTCATCATTTCTTTGAACTTTTTGAACTAATTTCTTTAGTCCGTGTAATGCATGATGCCACAACTGATAGTGCATCATCATGGAAGTGCATATGTTGATGCTTTACCTTGTTGTAGGTACATGATCTCCTCAAACATTGGTGAAGTCGCCTCTATTTTCCTCACTGCTGCACTAGGCATTCCTGAAGGTCTTATCCCAGTTCAGCTTCTGTGGGTCAACCTGGTCACTGATGGACCCCCTGCTACAGCACTGGGATTTAATCCACCGGATAAGGATATAATGAAGAAACAACCACGGAGAAGTGATGATTCATTGATCAGTGCATGGATTTTAATTCGCTATCTGGTTTGCACTCTAATTTTCACTTTTATTTTCCACTTCCTACTACCGTTTGTGAGAATGAAATCCTCGTGCTTATCATTTTTAAATGCTTCATGCAGGTAATTGGGTTGTATGTTGGTGTAGCAACTGTGGGAGTTTTTATCATCTGGTTCACCCATGACTCTTTCCTTGGCATTGATTTAAGTGGAGATGGCCACAGTCTTGTCACCTATTCCCAGCTTGCTAATTGGGGTCACTGCAAAACCTGGAATAATTTCACCGCATCACCTTTCACTGCGGGGTCACAAGTGATCAGTTTTGATAACCCGTGCGATTACTTCGTGGAAGGCAAGGTCAAAGCCATGACCCTTTCCCTCTCTGTATTGGTTGCAATTGAAATGTTCAACTCCCTTAATGCCCTTTCGGAAGATGGAAGCCTCTTGACAATGCCACCATGGGTCAACCCATGGCTTCTTTTGGCCATGTCGGTCTCATTTGGGTTGCACTTCTTGATCCTCTATGTGCCTTTCCTTGCTCAAATATTTGGTATCGTTCCACTCAGCCTGAATGAGTGGCTGTTAGTATTGGCTGTTGCATTACCCGTCATATTGATCGATGAGATTTTGAAGTTCATTGGAAGGTGCACAAGCAGTATTCGAACAGGTGCAAGGAGCCATACAAAGCAGAAGGAAGAGTAGAGGCAAAAACGATGGACGTTCAGTTGGAGCTGTTCAGAACACCATAAATGTGTTGGACTTATTATTAACAGAGCTTATGTTATTCATACCCGCAAGTGGGGTTTGATTAGCCTATTCTCTTGGTCCTTCCTCTTTAACCCAGCCCTGTCGCTGTTAAATGGATGAGGGTTGGTGTGAACCCTTGCATATTTAATTAGATTCATTAGACATTTTCTAATACTCAGATGATAGAATTAGTTTTGATATTGAAGTTTTTTTCTCATGATTTCTTTCCTTTGTCTAACAGGACGATAGCAATTTTATCTGTCCTCCAATTTGATCTTTGGTATCCTGTTGTTGTTGGGTCAATCGATGCAAGTTGATAAACCTTTGCACTTGTTAGGGTGTAAATGGAGGATTTTGGACTTAAATAACCTAAGCAACTAGCATCGAGAGGTATTACAATTCAGAATCGAAAGAACCCATCTTAGACCAAACAAACTTTAAAATATGCTTACCATATTTGTTTGGGGGTTGCACATGTAATGTAACTTTGTTTACGTGAATGGTACCCGAGGCCATTCAGTATTACTCAGTAATAAAGTAAATCTCTCGCCGCAATTAGTTTAATTTATCGTGACATATTGCAGTGGAAGCTTGAGAAGGTATATCAAAACCTATTTCTGAGTTTTTTTTTTTGCATCTATGACTGAATCGTTAAAGCACTCTGTTCGGGTCATGACAAACTAACAAGGGACCCCAGGAGATCCCGAGTTGATCCATGACATAAGCATTCAACTAACTCACTTAATAACATAAAGAAAACATAAATATAAACTCAGCGGAAGTCTCACGCAACAGCACAACAGGATAATATCCAAAGCTATATATACACGTAAGTTTGAAAGCCTCTACTATGCACGAGTTGATGGAACAAGACCCCAACTAACTCAATAACACTGAAACTGAAGTACGACATGAAACTGAGAATCTAGTCCTCGAAAGATGAGGACTCACCAATCCTGGACTGATAAAGACTCTGGAAAGCTCCCTAAGATTTGACTGAAGCTGCGAACCGGGTCCTGTATCATGAAACGATATAACATAGAAAGTATGCGGTCAATATATGAAATCCACCGAGTATGCAAGGTAAGTAAAACCGCTGATGTAAGTAAAATAAATTCATTAAGTACAATGCGTAAATTAAACATGTTATTAGTATGCGAATGGTAGTGATTGCATGCATCATTTCAGAAATCATGATCTTTTCACAACATAATGACTCTTAACTCTAAAATACCAACTATCTCGAATGACTCAAAGCTGAAGCAAAACATTTATGGAGAAGCTGAACATGAGTCAAACCTTACCTTTAGAACATGCATCATGCATGTATGCAATTGAAAACATGAGCAATGAGTATGTGAATCCAAAATTATATAAGATAATGGGAGACTCGTCACTTAACCGACATACCACGATAGAGCTTACGTGGTCCTGACTATCACACTCAAGTGGGTAGAGCCGTCCATAACCTTGCTAGGGCTATGGAAGATACCATGATATCAATATCAAGATCAGGGTCCAATCTGGGCGTGGGATAGCTCACAAGGGAGGTCCTAAAATAATATAATAGTATCGACCTACGTTGGCGCATAGTTTTGGGGCGTAGGGTGATCGACCCTTAACCCACTCGGTGCTAGACTCTTCTCCCAAAAAAACATGCAATGCTCTACATCGTATATAACGGAGCTCAACATCGTCTATTAACGAAGCTCAAGATGAAATCATGCATAGACTCGACATCACGTAAAAATGAAGCTCACTAATGAAATCATGCATATGCGATGCTTTATTTCAAAACATACCACAAGCTAAAGTATAGAAGTTGGGAGAATTTGCTTCGAACAATATGGTAAGCTTATCTCGGGAAATTCATCATTCGAAATCAACATGTGGGCATTGCCTAAAGCTTTACTATATTAAGAGATGCTCAATTCTCATTGGAATCGTAATTAGAGAAATGGGTAGCTCAAATTCATATTTTTCTTCAAAATCTCTCATCAATAAAATAGTTATTTCGAAATTTACACTTTTCATGATTTGGATCACCAATGGGCTTCAACATTCATAAAAATTAAAAACATGAATTTAATTGAAATTATTGTAAATCAACCCATGCTTCACAATTGATATTAAAATCAAAATCACTTCATACCCATGTAAGAAAATTGAAGAATTACGCAATTGAGTAAAAACCCCATACTTGGTCATAGGCAATTTATCATGATTTGATAGAAATTGGGCATGGGTGTGGAAAGAGACACCTATTCATAGCCTTACATACCTGGGAGGGATGATTTTAACACTTCTCTAATTGCCCAAGATGAGATTCCAATCGAAACCTTCAACACTTGCTCTAAATCCTCCCTTTAAGCTCTCAAGTTTACATGCATGGAATGAACTAGCTTAAAATAGGTTTTCCCCTCTTAAAACCCTGTAAAACGAGCCTTAAATGACGTAGTATAGGTCTTAGGAACTTAGGAATTACGAAAAGACCCTTACTGAATTCGCGGAAAACACTGCTAGGTGGTCCTAACGGATGACCTCACGGATTGTCACTGGCACAAACGACTCGTTATATCGCTCGTCAGATACACTGGTTAATTGATCCTTTAGGGCTCTCAACGGATGACTTAATGACCAGTTGCCACTAGTCACGACTCGTTGCCACCTCCCGTCATGTACCTACCTTAGCACCAAATGGAACGCACCTTGCTTGATCACGACTCACCTTACGAGTCGTTGGGATAGACCACGACTCGTGGGGTCCTTTTCGTAAGGTACACTGGTCAATCCTCCCATTTGTTTCTCAACTTCACCCCACGGTTAACCTGGTGACTCGTGGTGGCTGACCACGGGTCGTTCCCATGCCCGTGAGGACCTCAACCCTTCAATTCATCCAGGCCTTCCCACGAGCTACTTGACGACTCGTGGGGTCTCCTCATGAGTCATCCAACGATTCGTCCTGCAACTGCAGCATTATTTCCCAGATTTTTATTCCGTTTGAATCCCGGGTCTGATCCTTGGATTTTCGGGGTATTACAATATCTCCCCTTTGGGAACATTCGTCCTCGAATGTTGGAAACAAGCAAAAAACAAAAACATACCATTTATCATATTCAAAAGTGATCACTTTTAACCGAAAACTAACGGAATGACTGCCTCCGATTCAAAACACACAGCTGAACTGAAATCACCAATCATACACACATCCACATACATAAAGAAACTTGTACACATAGTTCAAACATGGAGACTAAATAGAGTCTGAGTGCAAAATTGATACCTCAAGCTGAAACTGAGCCGGTAGAGAACAAATGTGGGTATCTAGCCATCATATCCGTTTCGGCTTCCCACGTAGCTCATTCAACATACTGATTCCTTCACCATACCTCAACTAAAGCTACTTCTTTGCTCCTTAGCTTACGGACTTGACGATCTAATATTTCAACGGGTACTTCTTCATAACTGAGGTTGTCTTTTACACCAACGCTGTCCACCGGGACTACTAAAGCTGGATCACCCAAATATTTTTTTTAAAAGTGACACATGAAACACGGGATGAACTGAAGATAACTTCGAGAGCAAGTCTAACTCATACTCCACCTTACCAACACTCCTCACAACCCGGTAGGGACCAACATAGCGGGGACTGAGTTTCCCTTTCCTTCCGAACCGCATGACTCCTTTCATGGGAGATACCTTTAGAAATACCTACTCGTCCACCTCAAACTCCAGATCTCTCCTTCTCACATCAGCATATGATTTCTGACGACTCTGAGCAGTCTCCAGCCTGTCCCTTAACAACGAACCTTTCTCCATGGCCTTATACAATATCCAATCTCACAAATCATCAACATCTGGGACACATAGACGACCCTGTATCTTAGCACACCATCTCCCCCTTGGGAGAAAACCTCCACCTTATGACTCAGCATCGCTTACTTCAATTTCCTCAAAATCGAATCCTCATCTTGTCTAGATTTGACATCAACCACCAAAGACGATTCTGATCTATTCGGCACAACCACGCCGCTATTGGTCGAGTCGACCAATCTAACTCCCAACCTTGCAGGTCGATGGACATCTTTCACCCACTCCTTCTTCTCCCTCATCCACTTGGGATACACTCTCCAAAGAGAGCCTACTAAGTACATCCGCAACCACATTAGCCTTGCCCGGGTGATGAAGGACACTCATGTCGTAGTCCTTCACTAGCTCCAATCACCTCCTTTGTCGACGATTGAGATTTTTCTGCGTGCATCCGTATTGCAAGCCCTTGTGATCCGTGAATTCATTTACATGAACCCCATACAAGTAATGCCACCATATCTTTAATGCAAACACCATTGAGGCCCACTCAAGATCATGGGTCGGGTAATTATTTTCATAAACCTTTGACCGTCAAGAGACATATGTCATTATTTTCCCGGGCTGCATCAACATACATCCTAGTCCAACTCTCGAAGCATCACAATATACAGCAAGGCCATCGGTACCCTTGGGTATGGTCAACACTGGTGCTGAAGTGGGTCGTCTTCAATTCCTGGAAACTTTTCTCACAGGTCTCTGACCATTGGAACTTTACCTTTTTCTAAGTCAATCTGGTTAACATGGCTGCATCAGCAACTTTAATTCTTACTAAAATGACCATAACTTCATCATACAAACTTGAAATGTGACGATTCTCTTTCCTATAGTTCCCAAATAATGATATGGACCTGCTCATTCAATCAGAACTCTATTTGATGCTAGTTTGCCCGCTCAAGAATTATTTTGCCTTTGGTAATAAAACCCGATATTGACTTATCAAAATTTCACCAAACTTTTCAAATAACCCCTATAATTCATGCTAAAAACTCTGAAACTTTGAAAGACTTGGCTAATAATCGTGCTTTTTGGACTTTTACATGATCACGAATCATTTAGGAAGTCTAAGCTGGGTATATGCTTGATATAACACGATCTTTTGAGCTGATTACATTCATTGCAAGGGTTTTGATTTAAGGCTAACCAGGAAATACGGAGATTGCTGCCAGACGGGGTTGCCTACCATTCGGTGTTCTGAACATAAGCATGAGCCGAGGGTGGCATCGAGCGATGCGTAAGGGAACATCTAAAGGAGAAAGGATGGAACCCCCCCCCCTAGATGCTACCTATAAGACCTCCTTGCTAGAAGGCTAGAGACCTAACTAGGCCCTCCGACTACCACTCTCTTACCTTCCATGAAATAGATCTTATCTTAAAATACATAAGGGAATTGTACCTCTTATAACAGTTCTCGGAACTAATAATGATAATAGATTTGATAGGGGAACTTATAACGTACCTGGGACTACAACTGGGGATGACCGCCACCGGCTCTTCCCTCATCCTGTTTGATAAAAAGGCAATTCCTGCTCATGTGCCCGGTATTCCCACACCTGTAGCAAGCGTCGAAACCTGCCAAACACTGTCCGAAGTGTGCCCTACCACATTTTGGGCATGATAACTGGCTAGTTAGAACTGCCGAAGGGGGAATCGGGACACGGCCTTTCCTGCCATCCTGCTTGGCTGCGGGGTAATCTATGCATATGCCCGAATTGACCATAGTTGAAGCATATAGCTGAACCCACCAGGCACCTTCCTAGGTGGTGCGTCTTGCAACCCCTGCAAAGTGGATAAGTGACCTCCCTCATCCGAGGCTTGTACCCTTGAACTTGAGTTGATGACCACTGATGGGGTTGAGGGCGAATCCCAATACTCGACCCCTGCTGGGAGCTTTCCAAGTCCTAGGTCCTGGGCCTTTTTCTCATTCTCCTTACTCCCTTGTGCTTCCCACCCAAAACTGAATCACCACCCATGAGCGGGCTCCCCTTCGAAAGTTCTTGAACCTTAGCAGCCGCCGCCTCTCCAGTAGGGTTTGTAGGTACAATAGCTTGTTGGGTAGGCTGGATGATCATGGCCCGGATCAACACTCGGACTGCGGCCCCGAGTTCTTCATTTGTAACCTACCCGAACATAGGACTCCTTGGGTTGGTGGGGCTGGCTGACTCCCATTGTTTCCCTGAGACGACATGTTTCTGCACACACGTATAACACAAGTTATAAGGTTAGGGAGACTCCCTAGGACACTTCAAACCTATGGCTCTGATACCAAGCCGATTAAGCCGATTAAGCTGAGGATCTATCAAAAACAGTCTCTCTACCTTTGAGGTGGAGGTAAGGTCTGCGTACGCTCTATCATCCCAAACCCCACTCGATGAAATTATACAAGGTATATTGTTATTTGTTTTGAAGAGTCTTGAACGTGCTTGATGCAAAAAGAAGAATAAATATGAATATTATATCTATATTTCATATAAAGTATACACTATCAATAGAACATTCTTTGTTTTGAGGAAAGGAAACGAAATGAATTAGATTATCAGGTTTCTTGTGCACAATTTAAAATTGGCATAGGACTAGAATTTTGGCATACATATCCAAATATTAATGGTCATTCTCATAAATGCCCTTATTTTTTGGCGTTCTGTAATTTTTGTCTATTAAATTTATCATTTTTAATTTATGCCTTTTGGCATTTTAAATGATAAAAAAATGGTGAAAATGCTCTTAACAGAAATTAAAAAAGGGCAAGGCAAGAATAAAATTTGAAAGATATTTTTTTGCCCAAATTATATCGTAAGACATAATTTCATATGGCGGAAGTTCATAAGCCATAAATTCGCACAGTTTATGTCTTATGCCGGTAGGCATAAGTTAAGTAACATGATTTATGTCTGGTACACATAAAGTCATGTTATTTAACTTGTACCTACTTCTGCCCAGAGACACAATTTCAAAAACATGAAATTATGTCTGCCAAACATAAGTTAAGTAACATAAACTTCTGTCCATAAGCACAAGTTCAATAACTTGAAATTATGCTTACCAGACATAAGTTACAAACATGAACTTGTGCCTCAAGGGCAGAAGTTCATGCAATTGAAAAGTGTCTACAGGGCAAAAGTTCAGTTGCATAAACTTCTGCCCATAGGCACAAGTTCAATAAAATGAAATTATGCCTTGGGTGCAAGTTCAGTTGGGAACTTATGCCTATAGGCAAAAGTTGATGTAATTGAACTTCTGCCTACTGAACCCACACCTTGGAGTGGAAGTTCAGTAGCATGAACTTATGCCTTGCGAATATTTTTTTGAATTTTTTTTAAAAAAATATTAGGGGTATTTTTGTCCCCTTTTATTACTTAAAACACAAAAGGGCATAAATTGAAAACCACCAATTTGAGGGGAAAAAATTAAAAATTACCCTAAAACAGGGGCAACCGGCGCAAAAACTTGAATATTAATTCAACACATTTTGAATTAACCAACTAGCTAAAACGGCAAACTAAAGTCCAACACTTATTGACTTTAATTTCTTTGTAGTTACTTTGACCAAAAATAAATCAAAGATTATTTGAAATTATTCTCTTTTTTTTATCTTCATTATTTCATCCAACAAGACAATTATAACTGCTTAATATTGTTCAAATTAAATATTCCATCACCTTAAATGGCGTTACAACTTAAAAAGTCAAGCAAACAAGCACATATTTAGAGTTATTAAATAATCAAATTATCTACAAACACTAGATTTATTAAATAATCAACTTTTATCCAATCCTTTTACAGTTCCAGTAAATCAACTGCATTATAAAAGGTCAACAATCACATATATGCAAAACACAAATTAGAGAAGATGTTCAATAAATTATCATATGTTATAACTTTTTCTTGTGCAATTTATGTAGTGCAGAGTCTCGATGCTTATCCTCCATGTTATTCTTGTAATTGTGTTGGCAATCAATGTGCTGGAAGGGGGATGTTTCCCCTTTGGGCTAAATTGGAATGGTCCGAATTGACATGTATATATCGACACCTAATTTTGTCTTTCTTTTTTTTCGTATAAATCGATTTTAAACGTTGATTCTTGAGTTTTTCGCCTAATTTTCTACTTATTTTTGGAATTTGAAACAGGGACACATGAGAAAGATGCTGTGGCACAAGTTAAAAAGAGCAATCCTTTTGTTACTCCTGTAGTCATTTACCAACAAGTTCCTGTCACAGATAATTGTTGCAATAGAGTTTGGATTCTTGTAGATAAACCAGGTGGTAATGGAATTGTTACAAATAGTCCTGTGGTTGGATAGGGAATTGTAAATTCTCCAGGGATATTTAATTATAATAGTCATTTCATATTTGCAGTAAATATTTATTCATATTCGATATTCGTCTAAGAGAAATAAAACATTGAGATGAGAAAATACAAATTTTTTTCTTAAAAGAAAACGAATAACAGAAATTTTAGTCTCCAAATTGTAGGTACATGTTGATTTTGATTTTTGTGATATCTGAAGAAATATTTTAACCTTCACATAATTGAAATGCGTATGTTTAGTCAGTTAATGTAAGAAACATATTGTATTTGAATTAATTTTAGAATTACATTGCCACAAATACAAGCTTAATGTAACAATGAGTAATTAAGCGATGGAGTGACTAATAATTATGGTAAATTTATGAAATTCAGAAAAAGGGATCAAAAAGCACACATTTAAGATTAAATGTGATTAATCAAATATTACAAGAATCAAAATTAGAGTTTATCAGTAATTGGGTGTGACCTCTGTGGCAGATAAGATGAGAGAAACGACACTGAGATAATTCATACGTGTGAAAGGGAGGTGCACGGTGCAACAATAAGGAGGTGCAAGAGGTTGGCTATGACAGGTTTTAGGAGAGGTTGGCTATAACAGGTTTTAGGAGAGGTAGAGCTAGGTTGAAGAAGAACTGAGGGGAGATGATTAGACAAGAGATGACACATCCTCAGCTTACTGAGGACATGGTCATAGATAGGAAAGTATGAAGATTGAGAATTAGGATAGAAGGGTAATAGGTAGTCAAGTATTGTCGTACTTTTAATGGGTTAGGCAAGGGGTCCGTCCGTCTTATCTTCTCTTTACATAGTTGTATCTATTTCAAAAATAGTATCTTATTCTTCAATTCTCACTATTACATGTTGCTTCATTTGTTCTGTTTATCTTATTGTTTTGTTATTGTTTATTTCCTTTCAATCTTGTTTTGCCTACACTTTTTTATAAACCTAGTGTCCAAAAAAATTTCTCTACCTCTCACAATAAAAAATAAAATCTACGTATATTTTAACTTCTCAAGACATCACTCGTGAAATTTGTTGTTGTACTTTGGATCCTTATATACATTGATATAACACGTCAATTACCCGTCATTAGAAGTATTTAAACCCCTTTTTAATATTTACTTAAACTTCCATTCCTATATTAACTTTTTATTAACTTTCAAAATATATATATCTGCAAGCTTAAGTAATCGTCCATAGATAATGAAGTTATATGTCATTTTGTTTAGTAAGCGTGAGGGCTAAGTACGTGAACCCAACTAGTGAGCACTATTAAGCAATAAATTTTGGCATATATGTGATATGTCCAAAGAATATAACACATTTTAGAAGTCAAGAAACTAAATTAGTGTGCCTCTTCTAATAATAATAAAAAATATATATATACTGCTAAATTGTTTGTCACAATTCATCAACTAGATGAAACGGCAAACTAAAGCAAACAATTTTTTAACTTTCTCTTGTGACTAATACTCTAACCATACATCCAGAAGATCTACTAAATTATCACTATTTAAACTGCAAATTTCAAGCCATTCTTAGCACATCACACTGATCACTATATCTCAACTTCCATGGAGCTCTCCAAGATTTTAGTTCACTTTTTTGCTCTTCAATTCTTACTTTTTCAATCACAAACCTATGCAGCACCTGGAAATTCCAATATTTTCAGGGAATACATTGGAGCAGAGTTCAAGAATGTCAAGTTTAGTGATGTCCCCATTCACTCTGGCGTCGAATTTCACTTCATTCTCTCCTTTGCCATTGACTACACCACTTCATCTTCTTCTCCGTCTCCCACTAATGGTCAATTCAACATCTTCTGGGACACGGATAACCTCACCCCTTCCGCTGTTTCCGCGATTAAAGACCAATATTCGAGTGTTAAGGTAGCGTTGAGCTTAGGAGGGGACAGCGTTGGAGGAAGCAGTGCTTATTTCAACCCTTCTTCAGTCGATTCTTGGGTTTCAAATGCTGTCTCTTCTCTTACGGATATCATTAAGCAATACAATTTGGATGGAATTGATATCGACTATGAACATTTCCAAGCTGACCCTGATACCTTTGCTCAGTGCATAGGCAAGCTAATTACAACTCTCAAGAATGATGAAGTTATTTCATTTGCTTCCATAGCTCCATTTGATGATGATGAAGTTCAGAGTCATTACCAGGCGCTATGGAGAAGCTACGGTCACCTTATAGACTATGTTAACTTCCAATTTTACGCGTATGATGAGGGAACCACCGTGTCTCAATTCATGGACTATTTTTCTACTCAGACCTCAAATTATGAAGGGGGGAGAATCTTGACTAGCTTCAGCACGGAGGGGAGCGGGGGATTATCTCCGGAAAATGGATTCTTCACAGCTTGCAGCAAGCTTAAAAGTAAAGGAGAGTTGGCTGGAATATTTGTGTGGAGTGCTGATGATTCAAAATCAAATGGTTTCAAATATGAAAAGCAATCACAAGCCTTACTTGCCATACCCCATTAATGGTTTCATCTCCCACAATATTGTAATAGTCATACATATGTACCTCCTTGTTTGTACACAATTATGAGGATTTGTATCAATATACTATTCGGTTTCTGAATATTCTGTACATTATTCAGAAAAGAAAGCTATTCCCTTGTTCATCTTTGCTCACTGCATTTCAGACTTTTCAACAACAAGCAACTTAACAAGACATCTAAAAGCATTAATCAAAACGTATTCATGCTCCTCGGAAAAGCTCCTTTTACAGCCATTCCTACCAGCTGCAGAAGTTTCAAAGACAGACAATAATGGCCTCAATGTTTGTTCCTCCCCAGCTACTCCTACCTTTGTTTTATAATCTAACAAATTGATCACGTTCGAGTTTGAAGTTGTCAAGTGAGTTGGATCCAGAGCCGGATGTAGATCCGGATCAGATGCCCATAGAAGCAGACCCCATTCAAAAAGGCCTGTGGAAATTCATCACCAACAATTCCAATAGACTCCCTCCTCCCAATTCTCTCAACCACTCTTCTCTTCAAACCTTTCTTTTCCTCAGTGAGATCATAGAATGAATCAATTAATACATTAGCCAATGATCTCAGCTCTTTTACATTATAATCCTTTAAATTCTTTTTAATGTCATGAAAGGTTACTTTTTCTTCTTCATCAGCATCCGAATTTGCCATGAAGGCAAACATCATGTTGAAGGGTGAATCATCATCCTCCACAACCATCATTGAGGCATCCTCGCGAGCTTCATCATTGTCTGATTCATCTGATGAATTTCCCCAGGCAGCTAGAGCTTGCTTGACTAGCTTGTTAGCTGCAGCTCTCCTTCTGAATTTATCTGGGACCCGGTCCTTCTTCCGGGCTTTATCAGCACTGGTTCTTAGGTACTCCTTGTAGTCGACTTTATGCATAGGACAGTCTTTGATAAAGTGACCTGGTTTCCCACATTTGTGGCAGAGATCATTGGATCCAAGTCCCCTATTTGAACTTGACCTCTTCGGAAAGCCGCCACTGCGCCTAATCATCTTTTGAAATCTCCTTGTCAAATAGGTCATGTCTTCATCCTCTTCACTGGAGCTTACTTGAGCTCCTTTGAGAGCTAAGCCTTTGTCCTTCTTCTGCTCGCCTCTATTTTGATCCTGCTGTCTCTTGAGCTCATAGGTTTTAAGATTTCCTATGAATTCATCCATTGTGAGAATGTCTAGATTCCTGGCCTCCGTAATGACATCAACTTTACTTTCCCAAGACTTGGGAAGAACACTGAGGATCTTCCTAACCAACCTGCTTGGTTTTATCACTTCTCCCAGACAGTAGAGCTCATTGGTAATGGATATAAGTCTAGTGTACATCTCTTGAATGGATTCTCCCTCTTTCATTGAGAACATTTCATACCGAGTGGTAAGGATATCCACTTTAGACTGTTTGACTTAGTTGGTCCCTTCATGAGCCGTTCTAAGACAGTCCCAAATCTCCTTGGTTGTCTCACAAGCTGAGATTCGATTGTATTTGTTTGGACCTATGCCACAAACAAGGAGCTTCTTGGCTTTGTAGTTCTTCTCAATGAGTTTTCTATCATTGTCATTGAACTCTTTCCTTGTTTTGGGAATAGATATGGTTGTCTTTCCTTCTTTTACCGTCTTCATGGGAACGTGAGGGCCATCTAACACAACATCCCATAGATCACTATCTTCAGCCATGATGAAATCATGCATTCTAGTCTTCCACCATCCGTAGTATTGTCCATTAAATCTAGGGGGTCTAGTAGTAGACTGTCCCTCTTCCAGATTCGGTGGTGCTGCCATATTTTTACGGGAGTCTTTCTAGGTGTTAACCTTTTAGAAAGAACCTGCTCTGATACCAAATGTTAAGTTATATGGGTCGACCACCGTACTCAGGACCAGGCCCTTCTATCAGGTAACACAAAATTGACACACACGCACACGTAAATAAAGCAGTAAGGAATGTGACACACGATATTTACGTGAAAAACCTCCTTGCTCAAGAGAAGTAAAAAACCACGACCTACCTCGTAGGATTTCTCAAACCACTCTACTAGATCTGAGCAACAAGATTACAGACTCTAGTAAGAACTAAGAGATTAACCTCCTAATCTCCCACTTGTAACACCTCTATTACAAGACTTCAAACAATGACTTCATTGTCATCTATACCAGCTAAAATCAACTGGAAATACAAGGCTAACTCTAGTCGAAATGTCAACTAACTCTAGCTGACAGAAACAAGAAGATAAAACTTTGAAGATAAGAAAACAAGCTTGTACAAAAGACAAGTTTTTCTATCTATTACAACACACTCCTTACACTCTAATGGCAGCCTCAAATCTTGAGCAAATTAACTTCAATCTTCACGTTCAGACGAGGAACAATGGCTGCCTTTTTTCAGAGGAGAGAATATGCTTGGTGCAAAGATGTATTTTTCTGAATGAATGGAAAATGTGTTGTGTGTCAACCTATTTGTTTTTGCAAGATGCCAAGGACAAGCTTTGGACACACAAACAAGAAAACTATTCCATTGGTCGAGTACACTGCTTTGCTGCACTGATGCCCTCACCAACCTCCTGCCATAAAGCACCTTTTACAACTGTAACAAAAAAGTTTTCCGCCCAGTTCAAATTAGTGTCAAAAGTGGCACAAGGGATCTGATCTCTGTATGGGGTTGACATCATCAAAACCAGCAATCTAACAATTCTCCAAGAATATCTTCAAAACCCCACGAGTCTCCTCATAGATAAGCCCACTGATACGTTTCACTCCTCCTTTACGAGCCAAACGCCGAATAGCCGGTTTTGTGATACCTTGGATGTTATCTCGGAGTACCTCAGGCCATATCCAACCCAACACCAAATTTCACATTATTATAGTGTGTCAATATTGTCACACCAATTATTTTTTTTTATTTATTATATAACACTTTTAATTTAACCTATTATAAATTGTATGTTTTTAATTAAGTCTCTAATATATTTATTTTTTTGTAATATCTTTATACTATTAATTTTAAATCTTAATTTTTATGTATAATTTTTACAAATTAATTTCTATATATATTATTTTTATATAAAATATAAGTTAATTTTATTATAAATTATAATTGTATAAAAAAAATACAACTATCATAAAAATAAAAAGTAGAAATATAATATATTGTTAAAAATAACACAATGTACTTTAAATAACATAACAATAAACATTCACTAAAGTAATGACTCACATACATCAAAATTAAAATATACAATACATAACATAATAATTTAAAAAATTACAGCAATAATTTAGTAATTTGGCAGATTCTTTCCAAATCCACTAATATCAGTAAAATATTAAATGTGTACAACAGATAATTATTGTGGGTGTGGTTGCGAATATTGAAATTGCTGACTTCTTTTATCTATTATTCCTTTTGGTTCTTGTCAAATAAATTCATGAATATTTGGATTATCAATAGAATCTAAATTAGACATTAAAATTTTATTTTCTTCTTTAAATTCTTTTAGTTTCAAAACTCTGTCTTTTATCTCCCTGTCTAGTTGTCTGTCTGCACTTGACTTTGTCAACAATCAGCAGGCCGATTATTTTCTGATTGGACAATTTTCATAGCAAATAAAAACCTTCATCGATTTTTCTCTTTATTTTTGCTTTTGTCACCCCATTAGGTCGTTCTAATGATGCGGAATCACCTGCAACATCCTCATGTAAATTTAGCGGAAATGATGATAAGTTAGGCGATGATACTATACGTGAATCAAAAGTAGAAGTCTCAAACTTCGAGGATATAAAAGAAGAGCCTTGTTTTCGAACTATTTGTCTTCCAGGATCGATATCTTTAAACTTTTCAAAATCCTTCATTATATCCTATAAACAATCAAATTTAAAACCTTTTTTATAGTTCAGATCTTGCATAAGTAAAGATTTTTCTTGATTAATCTGCAAAAAATTGGAAAAAAAACTGTAAGTAAATAAATACAAATAAAGTATAAGTAATTATAAGATAAATACTCACAATATCTTTATCTGAAGCACTACTAGGATGCAAATTTTCAACTTTTCATACACAGCCATTTAATTTTCTTACTGCTCTTTTAATAACTTAAATTCGAAATTGCACCGATCTTCGATTATGATACGTCCAATACTCATCCTTTGCATTATTGTATATTTCCTTCACCTGACCCCAAAAATGATCTCCAGATTGTTGAATACCCATTATTGAATCTTGAAAATTTTCTTAATAAACTTGACATAATCGTACATCTTCATTGATGGAGTATCCTGCAGATCGGTTAGACATTTTTGCAATTAATTAGAGGAAAAGTAAATTATATGGATAAAGAAAATAAGAAGTCAACACCTTGTATGGATGAGTGTGTTGGCACTTATCCATATACCATATCATATTTTATTATGACCACATACATATTTGTCCTTATTTTTCATTTTGGCACTCCATCTCATTTTGATTTTATTTTAATCCTCCAACTTTATTTTTTATGTTTCATTTAAATATAAAATACTATATTTAAATATTTTAATTATTTTTATTTATACTCTTCAACTGCAATGTTACACTTTAAAAATTGACAGAAGTTCATTATTTTTCATAAAAAATATTAAAAAATCGACAGACATCTATCGATTTTCTTTAAAAGAATAATAATTTGCTTTATAGTTTTTGCGCATTCTTTTGAAAAAAATAACCAACAAAGGTACGTCGATTTTCTTAAAATTCGTCAGTTTTTGTTTTCAAAAGAAATCATTGACAACCCGATGGAGTCCGTTGAATTTTAATATTTTTAGTAATGCTATTAGCAATAAAGCGGAGTTTTATTTACCCATATTTAAGATGAGTTCTTTTTACCTATATTGGAGCGACTCTTAAAAATTAGAAAGCACATATTTGAATTACATCCAGATGACCTAAATGATAAAGAGAAAAGATGACCTAAATGATAAAGAGAAAAAAAAGATATGTGGCGTTATTTAATTGAATATTTCGTATATTTTAAAAAATATTTATCAACATGCATTGAATAGTTTACACTAAATAATATTTTTTGTGCTTAAATAGAACATAAAAAATAGAGTTGAGGGGTTAAAATAAAACAAAATTAAGATGAAGTGCCAAAATAAAAAATAAAGACAAGTTTAAGAGGTTGTATATATATTTGGCATTTTATTATATAAGTGGAAAGTTCCTATTTTAAAAGTTGGATTATCATTTCGTCCTTACAGTAAAGACCCGTTTGTCCATTAAAATGTGAAGTATTTTTTGGATAAAATCTTGGCAAAAAGTGTTTGTCCATAAAAAAGTGAAGTATGTTTTGGGCAAAAAGTGTTTGTCCATGTAATTTATTACTTTTTGACAAATATTCTTTGCAAAAAATTTAAATTCCCAAAAACTAGTTTTTTTTTTTGGCCAAAATCTGTTTTTTTGAAAACTTTTAAAATTTTTAAATTAACTTCAAACTTTTATATTTTACGAAAATAACCCACCATGAAGGCATTTACTCAACTTATGTATTGTATTTCTATTATTGATGTGTTTGTTGTTATTTGACTCTCAAGAATGTAATGGTATTATTCCATAGCACTTGTTAAAAATAATAAAAATAGAAAAATAGGATGTTTTTTTGTAAGTTGAGAAAAGTTATGGATATTTTTAATAGTTTTTAGAACTTATGGATATAAATCATATTTCTTTAAAAATTTAAAATATTTTTCCCAAACACATGGTGAAACTTCACCTAAAATTTCATCCAAAAATGACTTACAAAAAATGTTTGAGAATCTACGGCCAAACGCTAGCAAATTTATAATATAATAAATATTTAATTAAATATTAGTAATAATATAAGTGGGAAGTTTCTATCTTAAAAATTAGATTATCATTTTGCCCCTGTAGTAAATTATAATGTAATAAATAATTAAATAGTAGTAATATTTTACCATCCATAAAAGTGAAACTAAAAATATAAAAAGTTGAATTACCAAAATGTCCATAAAATATTGCACGATTTTTTTACCCTTCATTTAAATATTACTCCTACAATAATTTTGTACAACATAATAAATTCTATCTTCCTATAAATATTAATTTTATTCTTTTCCTCTTCTCTCATTAAAGGCATTTAACACAATAACAATCACATTAAATTAAATTAGATGTATGGCAAGAATCATATTCTTAAGTCTTTTTTAATCTTTAAATTATTTAGCATAAATCATTTACATTATTTTAAAAATTTAAATAAATGTTTAAATATATTATCCAATTAAATGATTCAAATTAAATTATAAGAATATCTATCAAATATTGAATGATATTTCTATCCTTTAAACTCAATTTAATTATGAAATTGATATAAAATTGAGTATATTAAATAGAAAAAAAAATACAAAATAGTAATTATTCCTTAAAGATGAGAAATTAAAGTAGATATATGTATGATGATACATATGTTTCATCTTCCAAAGTTAATGTTCATGCTTATCTCTTTTATTTTTGTCTTAATAGTACTTGATCTTTTAAAGTTCTATATGACTTTTCATATTACAGTGGTGCAATTCTTGTCTTATATATTTGACTCTTCTATAAAAAATCTTTTTATATTACTCTTATAATTCTTGCGTGTAGAGACTCTAAATTAGTGAAATAATGTTATAGATTGTGATATAAATTGTGAGGTATGTTTATGCAATTGTGAAGATCAGGGGAAAATTTTATATATAAATTTTAGGGTGTGTGAATTCATGATCTCTCTGTAAAATTAGATATTTTATGTATATATTTTTTAAAATTGGTATAATATTATATGTTGGCGCTCATATTATAAGAAGGCTAAATGGTGCACTTGGTAAAATATTGAGTTATAAATCTTGAGTACTTGGGATCAATTCCCACTTAATTTTCTTTTTTTTTAGTGGTGCATCGATGTACAATAAATCCTATATTCGTCTCTGGTGGAGATAGACAAGAATCCAATTACTAAAACATCGGAGCTTGGTTTCTTAATTTTATACTTATTTGTACAAATTAGAATTATGATGAGACTTCTTATTTGTTGTATTCACTTTTTTAGAATTAATTACTTTCATCTTTTGCAGTACGTTGCAAAATAATTACGTACAATTTATGTAGATTCATCGCTTTTATTTGAGTTCAACCAATTAAGAAATTTGTCATGAATTTGAAAGAAATTATTAGTACATGAATTCATTACTATCTTATGCAGTAAATTGTAATATATGGAGATAATTGAGCAATTATCATATTCTTAACTGTCGCAGGTCAGACAACTATCTTGATTCTACGTTGCAGCAACAGAGAATTCAAATATAAAAACGTATATGAAGAAATAGTCTATGATATGACATGTTTGTACCTCATAAAATCAAAATTAATAAGCCAAATACATATACAACCTCTTAAACTTGGCTTCATTTTTCATTTTGGCACTTCAACTGAGTTTTGTTCCATTTTAACCTTCAAACTCTATTTTCATGTTCCATTTAAACACAAAGTACTAATTTTTATGTTTTTATTATTTTTATTTATACTCTTCAACTAGATTTTACATTTTAAAAATCTATGGATGCTCGTTAGTTTTCGTAAGAATAAATAAAAAATTGAGTGTAAATATTAAATATTATTCGTTGTAAACTATTCAATTGATAAATATTTTTAAAAAATTAAAAATATTCAATTAAATAATTGAATATTTTTTTTTATATCATCCAACTCATCTGGCTTTAACCAAAATACCCTACTTTCTAATTTTTAACTCGTTTCAATATGAGTAAAAAAAACTCATCTCCAATATGGATAAAAAAAAAAAGCTTCAATTTATTGAAAATAACACTACTTAAAAATACTAAAATTCAACATATTTCATCAGGTTGTCAATGATTTTTTTTGAAAAAAAAAAAAAAATTGGCAGACATTAAAATCGACATACGTTCGTCAATTATTTTATACTCAAAAATGCGCAGAAACTCTAAAAAATTATTTTTAAATAAAAATCGATGGATGTCCGTCAATTTTTTATTTATTTTTACGAAAACTAATGAACGTCGGTCGATTTTTAAAATATAAAATTATAATTAAAGAGTATAAATAAAAATATAAAAATTGGTACTTTGTGTTTAAATGAAACACGAAAATAAAGTTGGAGGGTTAAAATAGAACAAGACTGGGTTGGAGAGCCAAAATATGTGTATGTATTTGGAGAAATTAATATAACAAAAAAAAGTATCTAACTAATGAAATTTAGTCATTCTTCTTTGCAAGTTCACATGACATCTAGGCACTGATTAGAACTCAAATACTTTTAATGTTTGTACAATTTTAAAAATATTTGTACAAATTATTTGAGAATATACATGCAACACACGTGATGATAACTAGTATATAGATATAAGTAGAGCCAAAATTGTATGGATGAGTATAATAATTCGACTGTTGGATAAGATTTTATCTTTAGCTCTAATTTATTTTTAGGTAAAATATATTATTGACCGAATAATAATATGATAGAGTTTATCTTGATCTCTACCGTTGAATGAATTTTATTCTGTCTCAATCATCGAATAAAATTTCATCTTTTTCTATAATTTATTTTTAGATAAAATATATTATTAACCGAATAATAAGATAGATCTCATCTTTAATCTCTACCATTGGATGTATTTCATCCTATTATCAACAGTCAGATAAGCTCTTTTTTATCTTTTAATAAAATATATTATTAACCGGATAATAATATAATAGATCTCATCTTGATCTCTACCTTTAGATGAATTTCATATTATTCTCATCTTAATATGTATAATGTATAATATTTGCTTATAAATTATATTATTTTAAAAATCTCATACCCATCTCATAAAATTCATAATTTAATTGATAGAGAAAATTTATTTCATATAAATTTTTATTGATTTGATTTGATTTATAAATTTAAAAATCTAATATAATTAATTTGATATTTTAAAAAATCGAACCAATCCAGATTATGTGAACCCTTACGGTGCCATCAGTGTGTGTATCGAGTATATAAGTGTGTATAATGTATACATACAGATTATACAACAATTATATTGGCTACAATCCCAAATAAAGTTAAAGGTTATTTTTAGTATATTTTATATATCTTTAGTTTTAAATCAAAAGATTGAAAGAATCTTCTTTACTTTCTTAAACTTCGTACCAAATTAAAAATCAGACAAATAAATCGAAACAAAGGGAATAGTACAATTGGAGTGCCCTCTTAATTGCTTCTTCAACATCACTAACTCCAGCAAAATTATTCTTTTTAATAAAAATGGAACTTTCCTTTTTTCTTTTCAGTGTGACCATTGATGTGGAAGGGCTAGAGAAGTCAAATCATGGTTAGAATATAAACTTTTTTAGGTCAAATGAAGCCTCCCCTACAAGAAACAAAGATTATAACAATATTGAAGACATTATATCAGAACCACTAGTTAGATTATCTTTTAGATCCTCCCCTATATATCTTTTCTTTAAAAAAAATAAAATATAAAATTATTTGGGTTTCCCTTTTCTTCTTTTATAGAAAAAGACAATTTTATTTAAACTTATTGGGAAGTTTGAATTCTTGATTGTCCCTCCCATTATACATATTATTAAAGTTTCAGATCATTTTCCTTTTGAACTACTTGTTGTATAGATTCTTTATAAGCTGAAAGGGTACAGTAAAACTAATATTTCTTGTTTGATTTAACATGAAAATTGAAAAAAAATAAGATAGTAAAAATGTTAAAAAGGGAAAGATTGTTTAAAATTCAATTCATATAAAGAGTTCACCAGTTATGTAAGAGTTCGATGTGGCACTTTTTAACAAAAGACCGTGGACGTATATTATTAAGATTGATATTAAAACTTGTGATACCAATAATAAATATATCATATCTTTTCTGTAACTATAAAAGCATGTCATTAATAATAAATGGAAATTTTAATGCTAAGAAATTTTTAAATATAAAAATATATTATATTTTTCGAAAATAGAGTAGATAGGAAAGATTAATGTCATATAAGCTAAATTTTATGGGACAAACGAATTTTATTTAACCGTTCAATTTTAGTCACATCATCTAGTTAGCTAGTAGTATACCAAACATGTCAGCGTACTTAAAAGCAGAATGTTGTATTAAGCTTTCGTTATATATAAAGTAACCACAATAAAAAAAGTGAAAAGAAAGTTTTCACTTATTGAGTAGTAGAAGCTATTAAAAAAGAAGAGTGCCTAAAAGATTTTTATTGACAATGGCTGCATGTGCTAGTAAGTGAAAGTTGAGGGGGTGAAGAAGTCACAACAAAACAAAAAAGTCAAAACAATGTAGTGCAAGAAAGTGAAAGTTGAAGAGGGTGAAGAAGCTAGTCACACCAAAGTCAATTGGGATTTCTTTATTGATTCGAATCATCTCGGGTTAACTGAATTATTTATAAATTTTTTATTGATTCGAGTTATTTCGGAGTAAGCGAATTATTTATGATGAAGATGATAAGTTTCAAAAGCATAATTTTTATAAAGTAAAATCATGCGGTATCAAGATATAAGATTAATTTTTTTGAGAGAGCAAGATCTTTTTTTAATATAGTATATTGTTTTTTAGGTGACATTTAATTGAAAATTTAAAAATTAATTTATTAGGAAAGAAGGAAAAAAAAATTCGAATAGTTACAAAAGAAAAAAATTATTTTCTTGATAACTTGCTCATATTTAGTGTAAAAACTTATAATTAATGTGATTGTGTAAATCTTATTTTACACAATCTACCAATAAAACTTGGGGGAAATTAAGTTCCACTTATCGAGATACGTGTAAAAAGTTAGGTTGCAGTCATTTACCCAAAAAAAAAAAAAAGAGCTAGGAAAAGAAATAGAATTAAAAAAGAAATACAATACATTAGATTACTGCATACAGAAGCGAATTATGATTTTTTTTTTTTATCAAAACCAAACTTTAGCCCAGTGCTCAATATTCAAAAGTAACAATTTCTATGGGAGGTATTAGAGAAAATAATGTTAGTATTAATTTTGATATTATTTTTTTATTTTTTTTATTTGTTATTTTTTATTTCAAGAGAGTTAATTTAATTAGTTTTTGAAGTAAAATTAAATTAAATTAATTTATTATATTAAATTTTAAATTTAGATATTCGGCATTTATATAAAAAAATATTAAAAGTTGCAATTATTTTCATATTAATATGATGAATAAATCATCTTAAAATATTAGTCAAAGTTCATATATTTTGACTCCCGGAAAGTAAAACATGACAATTCAAAGTGAACGGAGGAAGTATTTAATTTCTTATTTGGTAGTATTTTTTAATCTTTGTATAATTAATTAATACATATATTATACCCTGTTGGTACTATTCTTATATATAGTAAACCATGACATTAGCAATACGAGATATTATTCTTACTCTAGTACACCATATTCGGTATTATTCCTATTATAATACACATATTCATTTAATTCAATAAACCAAATAATCCATAAAAGATAATGTCGATATAACTAATCTCAACATTATTAATCTCAGCATTACCAGTACGCCATATTTAATATTATTTTTATACATTGTAAACCACGATTATAACAATACAGGTTATTATCATTATTGTAATATATTCTATTTAATACTATTTGTATTCTAATACACTTTATTCATTTAACATAACAAACTACACAATCGATAAAAAATAATGTCAACATATATGATTTATATAGAGAAATTAAACAATTTAACTAGTTTTAAAATTTTATTATTTTTATTCATAATAAAATAATTTATATTCACACAATATCTATGACTTATTTTAGATAACACGAGTTTACTAAATCTTTTTTACTCCTTTCATTTTAATTTATTTGTCTTACTTTTTTTTAATCAGTCTAAAAAAGAATGTCTTTTCCTTTTTTGGCAACTCTTTAATTCTAACTTTTCACATAATAATATTTAAGATTATAAGATTAAATGGTATTTTAGTATATTTTTAAACTCTGTGTTAAATTAAAATCAAATAAATAAATTGAAACGAAGGAGTAGTATTTTTTAAAACTCATTGTCATAAGATTTTATTTTGCAATCATGGCAATACTATATTCATAATTTTGATGTATTTTTCAAACTTTTACATGTACATTCTTGTAATAATGACCACAATGATCTTATGAAACAGTGTGAATAACTTACTTGTCTATTGTCATTTCTTTATCATTTATGAGAAAATGAAATGCCAAATCCAAAATCTCTAAAAGCAATGATCCTAAAGTGGAGGAAACTGTTTTCATTGTTGACAAAATCAGAAACAAACAGTAAAAGATGTGTCAAAAATTTTCAGAATTGTTGTATTGCAATTAGGCTGGCTGCCTTTTTCATCTAGAAGAAAAAAAAAACAGCACCTTTAATTAATTTGTCTACTCTTTCTTACATATTGCACACGAGAAAAAGACATGAGTGGCTTTCACATAGTAGGATTTATGATTAATGTTTATAGGTACATTTGCATTATTCTTGGGTGCTCTGGCCCCAGGACTACATAGGATGCTTTTCTCCTCGGTATAAGTACTAATTCTCGAGAAATATCTTAATATCTCAGTTGATTGATTATCTGTTTAATTTTTCATCTTGTAACCATTTCTCCATACCTCATATTTACATCAAATCGTGTGAATTTACTATAGTTAAATGATTTGATGAGGTGAAGATACATATTAATTAATCATGGTTAAATAATCAAATTTTATGTATAAACATATGTCATACATCTATGAACTTGATATAAAATTTGATTGCGAGTGTAGCTCGATGCTCTGATCGACTAATACCATTCAAAAGATAATTGACCATATTTTTTTAATTTTATCCTTGGTACTTAAAGTCATTCTAAAATGTGAAAAGAATTATTATTGTATGTTTTCAAAAAATTAATAAGGTTATATTAGTCAAATTACCATCCTTATTAATTTTTTCTTAATGAGTGTGCAAATCTTATCCTAACAATTAAAATGAAACAGAGGGAGTATTTATCTATTTTAAAAAATTAAGACATAATTCATCACTTAATTTTTAATTTATCATTTTCAAATCATTAAATTTATTATATTCAGGAGGTGATATTGTAAAATTATTATTATATTTATTGCTTCTTAAAAGGTGTGTCAGGTCAATACTAAATAGGTAAAAATGGATGGAGGAAAAAATAAGTTACGACTTGTTATACCAACCTGGGATAATGATATTAAAAATAGCATTTTGAGTAATTTTTCAACTTGAAATTTCATCCTAAGAAGCAGGGGCCGTAGCAAATGTTAAATTTTCTAGTGATATAATATGAATAATTGTATGGATCGACGTGTTAATAGTTAGAAGATAGAAGAATAGAATTTTTTGTTGCAAGTGCGTGTGAAATTGAACGTTACATCTAACTAGTGCAGTTTGAAGTGACTGACTGGCTAACGGGACAAGATGTCCTGGCCCGTCTCGATATTGTCCCGGACCCATTACTAGTAGTTCAGGGTCAGGTACAGATAGTCCCGGTTCCGTTTGACCACAGGATAGGTCAAAAGAAATGTTTTTGAATTTCAAGATAAATATTGTCATTATCTTCGTTGCTTATTTAACTATTTAGATATTAAAATTTCTGTCACTTCTGATATGGGTCATAGTGTTAACCATATGGATTATTTAACTATTATAATATATTGGATTGATCATAATTCGAACCTACAAAAAAGAATTATAGAGTATAAAATTTGTGAACAGAGAAAAATTGCTTCTTATATAACATGTACGGTAGTAGAAATTTCAGAATTTTATGAGATTTATGACAAAGTGGTGAGTATTACCTTAGATAATATTTCTGCTAATACAAGTGTTGTTAGTATGTCAAAAACTAGATTATGTCCAATTAATAATGATGTTTTTTATATTAGATGTGCTGCATATATATTTAATTTGGTCGTAAGAGATGGTGTTAAGTTATTTGATTCTGGCTGTATAAAAGTTAAATATGCCTGTTTTTGGACTTTTTAAATGAATAAAAGTTCTAGAATTTGTGAATTTAAAGAGATTTGTAGAATATGTGATCTTCCATATAGAAAAGTTCTAAAACAAGTTGAAATTAGATGGAATTCTTTATATGAAATGTTAGAAGTTGCCTATACTTATAAAAGACCTATCAATATGACTTATAATGTTCATAATTTTGATCCAAAATGAAAACTTAATGAGGATGATTGGGATGAAGTAAATAAATTAAACTTACTAAATTTTTAAAATTATTTTATCAAGCAATAAAAATATTTTTTGAGATATATTTTTCAGCTGTTTGTGAAGTTCTAATAAAGGTATGTGCTATTTCATATGAATTTGTTGAATATAAAAATATTAAAAAAATTTCACCGACTATTGAAGCTATGATTGAGAAATTTTAAAAATATTTTTTTTCCTATTCCTCAAATTTATTTAACTGCTATTCTTTTTAACACTAAATATAAAAAATGAGGTGCAAAAGGATTAGTTCAAAAAATTTATGAAAATTTAGAAATTGAAGAACATGAAGTCTTAAGTTTGAAATACTGTAACAATAGTATTAAAGTGCACGCTAGATTAATGTATGACATCTATGCTCCTTAGAAAGAAATAATGTAAATGATCCTCAATCTTCTAGCTCTTGAGTAGATACTACCCATAACTTTGGAAAAGGGATTATTGGTTTTGATTCTTCTGACAAATGTGATTTTGACGAATATCTTAATTAGGGATTGTTAGATGTTATGGATGATGAAGGCATCCCACATATTTGGATTGGGCTCATGACAGCGCATTTTCAAGACTTAGTAAGATGGTTCGAGATGTGCTAGTTATTCAAGCATCATCAGTCGCTTCAGAGATTGTTTTTAGCGCAACAAGATTTCAAATCAGAGATCACCAACATTCATTTGCAGAAAATAGCTTGGAGATATCGATTTTGTTCGGAGATTGGATCAACGAGCGAAGAAATCATGAGCTACCAAAGTTAAGTTCTCAATAAGAAGCTTTTTTAGATTCAACAATTGAAGCTAATCGTGATGATGACATGGGAGCCCAAGACCATCAGCAATCTATGCCAATATCGGAGAATGTTTCTGCTAATGATAGAAGAGTTAGAAAGAAATTGTATAGGATTATACAAAAATTAATACTATATTCGAGGTCTAGTCCAAATAGAATCCTTCCTAGAAGGTGGCTGTAGATTAGACGCTCTATTAATGTTTGTAAATTGTAATACAAATTTGTATCACTATGTTTTATTTGAATAAATTTAAAAGCTTTTAACCTTAATTTTCATTATTTGTTGTGTTATATTTAATACAAGTCTTTTTATTTATTTTTATTTTAATTACAAGTTTACGACTTACAAACTTACTCTAGAATCTAATTTACAAAAACCTTAACAAACACATAAATTCCAAAACTTTAATAAAATTATTCAAATTGAAATATTTTTACATCATATTTTAAATTTGAAATTCAAAGTCTCTAACTTTAAATCTAAACATTAAGAGTATAAGATTATAAAATTTAAAATCATAACTTATACTTATAATAAATTTTTTTAAAAAAATATGTTTCATTTCGTTTGTCTCATTTATTCCGTCCTATCTTATCTTTTTTATAGTGAGATGGGACTGGACTGCTGGATTATCTCGTCTGTTCTGGTTAGATTTATCCCAATCCGCCAACGTATCTCAATCGAGATCGTCCCATCCCATTGACTAGTTTTAATTCTTTGAACTTTGAAGTTTAAAGAAATGGTCTCATTATTATCAATTAGTAATTGAACATACATCGACTGCTTCTATTAGCAAAATCAATAATCAAATATGAAACCAAGTGATTCAGTTGTGACAATTTGAAAGAAGAAAAAGTAGAGCAATAACCAGTTTAGTTGAGAGGTTAAAAGTGTTTGTTTTTTTAAAAAATAAAGTTATTTAAAAGATATTTATCTTTAAAAAATGAGGTATTTAATTAAAATTTTAGGAGAAAATAAGTATGTTAAGAGAGTAGCATGAGTTATTTTTCAAAAGCTAAAAAAAATAATTTTTTTTCAAAAATATTTTTTAAAAAAATAAATTTAAAAGCATATTTAAAAATTTAACAATACTAATTGCTGCTCAAAATTGAGCAATGCGTGTTGATCACATAAAAGTTGAAATAAGCCATATATATTCCTACTAATTGTGGACTTTTTGTTGAAATAATCTTGAAATTAAATTGATTATCTAAAAGAATCAGTACTTCAAATAATGGGTTAATTGAACTTCTAGTTTTTGAGCCCCTTCCAGCACTTTCCTCTTGAAGTAAAAGGTCACATATGGCTATTTAGGAGAAAAGATATATCTATTTCATTTTCTGAAAATAAATTAATTAAAAAAAAATTGCATGAAAGAAGGAAAAGAGCATTTTCTTATCATTTTCACAAAGGAGTAATTATTGAACAAATTGCACAATTGATAATTTTAATATATTTGATACTGGTAATGGTAAAAATAACAAAATAGATAACCAAATTAAAAAAATGACATTCACTTTCAAAAATACTTTTAACAGAAAAAAAAATAAAAAAAATTATATTTCAGCTTCTCACTCGCTCAATATGAAATAATTCTGCCGCTTATACATAAAGTATTCAAATAATATATTTTGATATGGGTTGAAATATCTAACTGAAATAAATTAAAATATTAAAATAAAAATTAAGTCCAAATTTAAATTTTTATATGTATATATTTGGCCTTTACAAATACATAAAACGGAGAATATATATATATATGTTGACTTTGAACTTTTCTTTTCTATAGTTGACTTTTAATAATAACATGTTATATTTGGGATGGGGTGGGGTTATGCAACTTGTAAGGGAAAAAAAGGATTTTGAAAGTGATGGCTTTTTATGGACAAATTGAAAGTCAATCATATAATATATGGTATTTAAGAAAATCATATTATGGTATAGTATTTCGTTGAAAATAACAACGAAAAATTCTCAAGCAAAGAAGGTTACGCCACCAGAAAGAGAAAGATGAAAAGGTAGAAATAATCTTCATTGGTTACTTTTTGATTATTTCTTTAAAATATGAATATTATATAGAGTTTTAAATTTATATGTGAAAATAGTTATTTGTGAATTTTACTTTTTTAAAAAGAAACTTCGTGGCCCAAAAATTGAGCACAAGTATGTACGTACTCAATATTGACAAATCAGTTTAAATATTTTGTATTAATAATATATATATATATATAAAGTGTGAAGACACTTAAAAATGTTAATTGAATTTTTTGTCCTTAATTAAGATATATTGTAATAGATAAAATTGTTATTTACTATTTTTATAAAATTATTATTTAAAATTATTATTTTTAATTATATTAGATTTTCTATTTATGAAATAACTCTATTTGGGATGCAAATCTAAAAGAAAATAAAAAAAATTTCATCAAGTTTTTTTTCTTTTTGATAGTCACTAATTTTTTTTAACTTTATTTTATTATATTAAATTTTCTACTTATGTCATAATTCTATTTATATTGTAAATCTTAAAATAAATAAATAAATAATGAAAATTAAACAAAACACACACACTTGCACGAAGGTTTTTTTTCCCTTTTATTTGAAATTTTATTTTATTTTTCTTTTTTTGATGCTAGGACATTTTCTATAAAAACAATTTTCTTTTTTAATAATCACGAAATTTTTTTTTTCTTTTTGAATTTTTTTTTCTTTTTAATAGTAATGTCCTAGTTTTCTTATACTTTCAAATTCTTTTTTATTATAACTCCTTCCACTTCTATAAAAGGATTTAAAATTGCATAATTTAATTCATCAACTCTTCTACATCAACACTTTGATTCAATCTTCAACTTTAGTCTTCTTCTTTTTTCATGTTATGAATTTTTTTTATGGTGTGGATTGTGGATTTGAAAAACACAATAGTAATTGTTATGCCAGCTTAAGTAACTTGTATTCAAAAATAATTTAACTTAGATTGTCTCCTTTAGTTAAGTCTAATATTGATACTATGTTAACCGAAATTCTTCATCTACTCATACTTTCACGAGTTTCATCTATTCAGATAATCTCTTCATCTCATAAAATAATCTTTTTAATAAAATTATAAATTATTATAACTATAACTTTTGTGCATAATTTATTTTAGATAATATTGCAATGAAATCTGAAAAAAAATTCGTGAACAAAATTGTGCCAATTGATTAAGGCGATATGATTCTCATTGTATAATAAAAATCTTAGTAATAGAGTTGGATCAGTAAAATAGTATAAAAAGGGAATAAAGGAACGCACGGGAATGACTATTACATTAGTTGACAAAGAAATAATAAATTTTTTTGTATTATATTTTATATTTTTATATATGTATGTTTGAGTTCTTATCTATTTTTACTATATTTTATATATTTTAAATTTTTATATATATATGTTTTTTGACCATTACAATTTTATTTTTTGCAGGCACAAAAGTTCATGCTACACTTTTCAATAATTATATACTGAGAAGTGAAAAAAATATTTACAACAAGACAAGATCTGTTACATTATGAACGGACGCATTAATAATGTTAATGCTAATTTTGTATTTTGATGTTGGGTTCAATAACAACACTATAGTTCAAGAATGCAACAGTCACTTTTCTACTGCAATACAATCTTCAAAAATTTTACAATAGATAAAATTATCATTAACTATTTTCTTCAATTAGTTGTTATTTAATTATTATAGACTTTTACTAATTTGTAAAAAGTAAAACTCCTAATATTTAGTATTTTTAAATTGACTAAAATTTTGCTTCTTAATTTTTCATTATCTGAACCATATTAAAAGTCCTGACATTTAAGACTTTCAATTAAAATTTTGTTAATTTATATATAAATTAATTATTTATTAAACTAACTAATTATCCATCACAAATTTCAATACAAAAAAAATAAATTAAAGAGTATAATTTTATTATGCATTAATACGTGGATTCCTCCTCTTCTTCCTCCTCTTCCCTTATCTTCTTTTTCTTCTTCTTTTAAAAAAATTGTATATAAATTTTTTTTATAGAAACACAACATACTTTAAGTTGTTTCAATTAATCGAGTACTCTTGTTATTCACTCTCTTTAGTTAAATCTATTAAATATATGTAAATATATTTAGGCACATATCATGCTAACTGTATCCCTTAGAATTAGGCACATATCATGCTAACTGTATCCCTTAGAATTAGACACATGTCATGTTTCGGTTTTGTATATATACGTTTATATTAATGAGAATCATGGAGGAATTATTTCTAATATGGTATCAGAGCTCTAGGGAAAAACGATCCTTTTCTTCCTTCCGCAAAGCTCCCTAGCCTTCTTCTTCTTCTCCATTACTCTTCTTTTCTATTCTTCTTCTGTCCACCATGTCGGATAACAAGAGCACTTTTCATCCTACACTTGTGGTTTCGAACATTCGGAACCATATCTCCATCACTCTAGAAATGGAGAATGTCCAATACTACATATGGGCGAAACTCTTCAAAATCACCGCACGTTCTCATAAGGTCCTTCATCATATTATTCCTCCTGCCAGGGGCAAAGAGAAGGTTCCTTCGATCGAGGATGAAACGGAATTATGGTCGACTCTTGATGCTACGGTTCTTTCATGGATTTATACTACAATCTCTAATGATCTCTTGCATACTATTATCGAACCCGATGCTATGGCTATGGAAGCTTGGAATCGACTCCGTGATATTTTTCAAGATAACAAAAATTCCCGTGTGGTAACTCTTGAAGCCGAATTTTCCAATACAAATATGGAGAATTTTTTGAAAGTTTCGGCATATTGTCAGCGTCTCAAGTCTCTTGCTGATCAATTAAAGAATGTCGGAGCACCGGTATCGGATAGTCGGCTTGTTATTCAACCCGTTTCGGGTCTCACGAGAGCATATCGGGGTGTTGGTACCTTGATTCGACAAAGTGACCCTTTACCTCCATTCTATCAGGCTCGGTCGATGTTGACTTTAGAAGAGGTCGGCTTGGTGAAGGAGGCTGCCGCAGGCTCGGAGTCCGCTATGGTGGCTGCCTCGGGATTGGAGTATGAGGATTCGGGTTATCCATCCTCTCATTCGAACCATTCTAATCATCGTGGGAAGCAACATGGCAACGACAAGAATTCTGGCGTAAGGGTTCCGGTGGTGGCAAAGGTCTTGGTGGGGGACGCCAGGGTCAGTCTCACGGTGGTGGTGCTCGGGGTGGACAGCAGCAACAATCCGGCTCTAGGCAGCAGCCTTACGGACAGCAGCAGTGGGGGTCACAACCGTGGCCTAACCTCCTTAGGGTTGGATGCCACAATGGGCCACTCCACCTTGCCCATATCCAACACAAAGGTGGGCTCAGCGTCCAATGAGTAACAAGGGGCAGCAGCAGCCTGGTCTTCTTGGGCCACGACCACAGTAGGCCTTTATGGGTTCAACACAGTCCGCTATATATGCACCAACAGATATAGTTTCTGCGATGCATTATATGTCGTTAAACCCCCCCGATCAGACATGGTACATGGACACCGGAGCTACTTCTCATATGACTTTCTCCAATGGTAATCTCTCGTCTTATTTTAATTTGAGTAATCATAATAGTGGTATTACTGTGGGCAATGGTCATATTATTCCAATTCATGGTTATGGTCACACGTCATTGACTAATCATAATCTTCCTTTGTCCCTACACAATGTTCTTCATGCTCCCAAAATCATTAAAAATCTCATTTCTGTCCGTAAGTTTACTACTGATAATTATGTGACAGTTGAGTTTGATCCTTTTGGTTTTTCTTGTGAAGGATTTTCAGACGGGGAAGTCAATAATGAGATGTGATAGTCGGGGCGACCTTTATCCTCTTACCTCTTCCATCAACAATCAAGCCCTCCACTCAACCTTTGCATCCATTTCACCTACTCTTTGGCATGATCGTTTGGGTAATTCGGGTGCTTCCGTTGTAGATGCTCTTAGGCTAAATAAAAGCATTGATTGTAACCGTCATTCAAGTTCTAGCATTTGTCGATCTTGTGTCTTTGGAAAACATATTAAGTTGTCATTTGTTTCTTCAAAATCAAGTACTATTATGTCATTTGATATTATTCATAGTGATCTTTGGACATCTCCTATTTTGAGTTCTATGGGGCATAAATATTATGTTGTTTTCTTAGATGATTATTCTAATTTTCTGTGGACTTTTCCCATAGCTAAGAAATCGGATGTGTTTGACAAATTCTTAGCTTTTAAAGCTCATATTCTCACCCAATTTGAACGTAATATTAAGAATGTGCAATGTGATAATGGGAGGGAGTTTGACAATGGCCCTTTTTGGGAGTTTTGTAAAATAAATGGCATGTCTTTCCGTCTTTCTTGTCCTCATACCTCGTCTCAAAATGGTAAAGCCGAATGAAAATTTCGGTCTGTAAATAATATTACTCGTACTCTTTTAGATCATCCCTCTCTTCCCCCTTCTTTTTGGCATCATGCATTACAAATGGCTACCTATCTTCTAAATGTGCTTCCAAGCAAGCTTTTGGTAAATATATCTCCACTTCAAATTCTTTATCATCGGGTTCCATCTTACTCTCACATTCGGGTTTTTGGGTGCTTGTGTTATCCTCTTTTTCCATCTACAACCATCAATAAGTTGCAACCTCGTTCAACTCCATGTGTCTTTTTGGGATATCCTTCGAATCACCGTGGCTATAAATGCTATGACTTGTCCTCAAATAAGATTATAATTTGTCGACGTGTTGTGTTTGATGAGCATGTGTTTCCTTTTGCAACAATTGCATACTCCTTCTGCTTCTACTTATGATTTTTTATGTGATGATATTTAACCATATACATAGCATCACTTACGAAATCAGAATTCTTCTCCTTCTACTCAGCTACAAGCGACCCAAACACACGACCACCTCCACCTTCTACTGACCGGCCTACTCCTATGAGCCTAGCTGCCACCCACAGCCCAGCTTCTCCTACTCTCCCCACACCTCCTGCCCTAACATCAAATTCCTTGCCCACTAATCGGCCCACCATGGTCACTAGAAGCCAAATGGGTATTTTTAAACCCAATAGAAAATATGACCATGCATATGCTACTACAGTTACACGGTCCCCACTATCACGTAACCCAGTAGAAGCCCTTCGTGACCCGAATTGAAAGTTGGCCATGGATGATGAATATGATACTCTTATTAAAAATAAGACGTGGGAGTTGGTGCCCCGTCCACCTAATGTGAATGTTATTCGTTCTATGTGAATTTTTTCTCATAAAGAAAAATCTGATGGTGTTTTTGAGAGGCATAAAGCCCGTCTTGTAGGTGATGGGAAAACTCAGTAGGTGGGCATTGATTGTGGCGAAACATTTAGTCCGGTGGTGAAACCGGCTACCATTCGCACAGTTCTTTCTCTTTCTCTGTCAAAGGCATGGCCTATTCATCAGTTGGATATTAAAAATGTCTTTCTTCATGGTGAGTTACAAGAAACAGTGTATATGCATCAACCATTGGGGTATCAAGATCGTACTCATCCAGATTATGTATGCTTGTTACGTAAGTCATTGTATGGACTCAAACAGGCACCCCGAGCTTGGTATAAGCGATTTGCTGATTATGTCATTTCCCTTGGTTTCTCTAATAGCAATTGTGATAATTCTTTATTTATTTATCGCAAGGGTCGTGATATGACATATATTTTGCTTTATGTTGATGATATTATTCTCACTGCATCTTCTAATGCTCTCCGGCTGTCTATATGAAGCTTCTCGGCTCAGAATTTGCTATGAAGGATCTTGGTCCTTTAAATTATTTTCTTGGCATTGCAGTTTCTCGACATAAGGGTGGTATGTTCCTTTCACAACGCAAGTATGCTGAGAAAATAATTGAGCGAGCCGGAATGTCTTCTTGCAAGTCATCTCCTACTCTTGTTGACATAAAGGAGAAGGTTAGTGCGACTTTTAGTACTCCCTATGAGGATCCGTCTTTATATAGGAGTCTTGCTGGGGCTCTTCAATATCTTACATTCACCCGACCGGATATTTGTTATGTTGTTCAACAAGTGTGTTTACATATGCATGATCCGAGAGTTGATCATATGCAAGCTCTCAAACGCATTATCTGGTATATTCAAGGTACACTTGACCATGGTCTCCATCTCTACTCATCTTCTGTTTCATCCCTTGTTTCTTATACTAATGCTGATTGGGGTGGTTGCCCGAATACGAGACGATCTACCTCTGGTTATTGTGTATTTTTGGGTGATAATTTGATTTCTTGGTCTTCTAAGAGACAACCTACTCTTTCTCGGTCCAGTGCCGAAGCCGAGTATAGGGGTGTGGCAAATGTAGTATCCGAATCATGTTGGTTACGAAATTTGCTTTTGGAGTTACATTGTCCGATTAAACAGGCTACACTTGTTTAGTGTGACAATGTTAGTGCTATTTATTTATTGGGTAATTCAGTGCAACATCAACGTACCAAACATATTGAGATGGACATTCATTTTGTACGGAAAAAGTTGCTCGTGGTCAGGTTCGTATTTTTCATGTACCTTCTCGATATCAGATCGCAGACATCTTTACCAAGGGTCTACTGCGAGTTTTATTTGAAGATTTTCGTGACAGTCTTAGTGTCTGACAACCTCCGGCTTCGACTGCGGGGGTGTGTTAAATATATGTAAATATATTTAGGCACATATCATGCTAACTGTATCCCTTAGAATTAGGCACATATCATGCTAACTGCATCCCTTAGAATTAGACACATATCATGCTAACTGTATCCCTTAAAATTAGGCACATATCATGTTTCGATTTTGTATATATACGTTTATCTTAATGAAAATCATGGAGGAATTATTTCTAATAAAATCTACACTATTTTTTTCGAAGTGTTTGACTAAACACATAGATAAGAGAAAGAGAAAAAAAATTATGCTGAAATCATCTCATAAAAGGTAGAGTAAAAAGTCTAAAATTAATTTACTATTAAATATTTAAAGTACAAAGCCTTGTAGCAAAATATCATTCACCTTTTTACCATTTTAAAATAGAGTTCACACTTGACAAAATAATTATTTAATTATTTTTTTAATATTTAGAATTTTAAAATAAACTAAATTTTATGTATTAAATTTTTCTTTATTTGAAATATATAGAAAATATTAATATTTATATATACATATAATGCATGTATTTAAGTGCTTATGTAAAAACCAATATTTCTTTTACCTTTCAATTAAACGCTATTTCTATGACATTTTTGTTCATTGAAACAAGTATTAGAATAAATCGAAGAAAGAATTACTAGATTGGATCAAATTCTTAAACATGATCATTTATCAATTTGAAACTAATAATTTTCTTTCTAAAATTTTATATTGTTACACAAACACATCTTTTAAATATTATTTATGCTATTTTTATAAATTTATTCTTATTAATATAAGGGACACGCGTGAAGCGCGTACACTTAGACTGGTGTGTATATATATATAACCTTGTAAAATAAATCAACCTTTATATAATACTAGTTTGTGTAATAATCTCGTAAGCGTGAAAGAGTTTTCAGATTTCTCGAAAGGGAAGATGGAGTTGTGTAAAATCCATATAAATTTTTTAGGTAATATTTGTTTCAGACCAGTTGAAATGAAAAAACTAATTAGGACAATCACAGATAAAAACAGCTTCAATAGAAGCCATCAATCAAGATATAGAAGACTTTACAAATCAAAGAACTAAAAGATTTAAGATTAATAAGAAGATCTACTTCAAAACATAGATCGGCAGCCTTTATGGAAAGAAACCATAATGAAATGATAAGAGGAAAAGCGAGAATCGTAATAAATTATAAAAGACTTAATGATGATACTAGAATAGATGCATATAAATTACCAAATAAGAAAAAGTTAATAAACATAATACAAGGAAAGAAGATATTTAGTAAATTCGATTGTAAATCAGGATATTGGCAGGTAAAAATGCATTATGAAAGTATAGAATAGACGGCATTTACTTGCCCGAAGGACATTTTGAATGGTTAGCAATGTCGTTTGGATTAAAAACAGCACCACCGATTTTTCAAAGAAAAATGGATACTATATTTGGAGATTACAAGAAATTTGTTTTAGTATATGTGGATGATATTCTAGTATTTAGCAAAGACATGAGGGAACATTTAGGTCACCTCCAAACAATATTCAGACTGTTTATAAAAAATGGTATAATAATTAATAAAAAGAAGATAGAGTTGTGTAAAACTCATATAATTTTTTTAGGAGTAGTTTTAGGAGATGGAAAAATTAAATTACAACCACATATAGCGAAAAAGGTTTTAGAAATGCCAGACAAATTAGAAAATACAAAGGAATTACAACGATTCTTAGGATTAATAAATTATGATAGAAATTTTATTAAGGATCTAGGAAAAATAGCAGGACCATTATACTCCAAGATGGGTAATAAGGGACAAAAACACTTTAATATAGAAGACATTAGATTAGTACAAAAAATTAAAGAAAAAATTAAAAATGTTCCTGATTTGAACATGCCCCTAGAAACAAATTATTTAGTTATAGAAACAGATGAAAATTTTGAAGGATGGGGAGCGGTATTAAAAGTTAGACCAAATAAATATAGTAACAAAAAATGAAGAAAAAATATGTGCCCATCAAAGTGAAAAATATAAAGAAAAAGGAAATATGAGTAGCATAGATGCAAAAATACTAGCGGTAGTATATGGATTAAATAGTTTTAGACTATACATGTTAAACAAAAAAGAAATACTAGTAAGGACAGATTGTGAAACAATTGTCAAAAACCATCAAAAAATAAATGAGAAAACTAGTAGTAGAAGAAGATGTTTGAATTTTATGGATACAATAAAACTTATGAAAATATTGTCTTTGAATACATTAGAGGAAAAAATAATAATTTAGTAGACCAATTAAGTAGGTTAAATATAAAAATTAACTAATAAGACATATTTATTTTTCGGCATGAGACCAACAGTTCCAAAGCCTATAGACAAGGTCAAAGGTGTAGCTTCAACTTCAGACTCATACGCATAGACAAAATTGGGTAATATTCGTTTCAGACCTCAAACATTAGCAGCAGACACAATGGAAAGAATTCATTTTGAAAAACATAATTTGATATTTTATCCACCTTCAAATTTATCACTCAGAGTTTTACCAGAATGTGTGATAGATAGACCACAAAAATGTTTAATAGATAATTTATGGATAGCTTATAATAAAAGGGATAATAAATATTTTATAGCAGCCATAAATGAGTTGTGTCAATATTTTACGGACAAAAGTAAAGAAAATAAATTTAAATTCTATGTAGTTGTGCACGGAATGACAAATGGTATTATTCACACATGGATAGAGGTTTTAGATTCAATAAAAAGTATGGAGAAACCACTCTTTAAAGGATTTAATGATTTCACTGAAGTGTTGGATTATTCCAGAGGAATACTAGGACCAAATTACTATATTTCTCCATCCCTCAGATAAAATTCAGAAAAAATTATCCAGTATAATATCCAAAAAGACACAGACAAAATCATCTTCTGTGACCATTGTTCATCTATGACTGAAGCATTCAAAAGATTAAACTATAAGAATGAAGCCTTGATACAAGAAAATGTCAGACTTATGGAAAAAATAAAGTTGCTAGAACAAAGACTGCAAGTGGTAAAATTTGAATTATATCAGACACAGACAGGTATTAAAGATTACAAAATTGAACAAGAATAGCGGAGTTCTCCATCTCCAAAGAAAATGGATGAGAAGGGTGTGCATTCCTCAATGAATGCAGCAAGATCCACTGTGTCGGATAGAGACATAGGTAGTCCGGTTCAAATGGTGGCCAGTAAAGACTCATCAAATCCGTTGATGGCTGATACTTTGCCAAAAAGTGTAAATATTGATAAAAAAAATTAAGGATACTCCCCGAAACAATAAAAGGTGAGTCATCTAAGAAAAAGATAATAAAAAAAAATTTTAAAAAAAGAAAGACCAAATGGAATAATTAATTGAACTACACTGAAAAAATTTCTGCAAGACAGACAGAACACCTCAATAGAACAAGAACTCCAGGACAAATACGAGGACACAAAAAGGAAGAAGAAACCCAAAATGAATCAGACGCTGTATTTCCAAATAATTTATTTCTAGGGGCATGTTCAAATCAGGAACATTTTTAATTTTTCTTTAATTTTTTGTACTAATCTAATGTCTTCTATATTAAAGTATTTTTGTCCCTTATTACCGATCTTGGAGTATAATGGTCCTGCTATTTTTTCTAGATTCTTAATAAAATTTCTAGCATAATTTATTAATCATAAGCACCACGCACGTGTGTGTCGTACTCCCAAACACTTGGTTGAGCTTTATCAATCATCAGTAAAGAAGAAAGAGAAAAATTTCGAGGCTAATTTTATCTCTGAAAATCATGTTGACATCACATGTTTGGATGTGGCAGATTTTTTTGAGAAACCCTGAAGGAAAAGTTGATCACTTAATTGGTGATGGTTCTGCGAAAATTGATTCGTTTGATTTTAATTTTTACCAATTTGTAGTAGTGAAGAAAGATCATGAGTACTAGTCATATTAGTATTAATTAATCTAATCATATTATTATAGTTATTGATAAAATTTAATCTAGTTTCATCTTATTTAAATAATATTTTGTTACTTTTTGAGTTTTTTTTTCGTTTGTCCAAAAAAAAAAGTGGCGGCATCTGTCTCCTTAAGTTTGTTACCTTTTTGATAACTTTTGTTTTGTTTACCCAAAAAAAAAAGGGGCGGCGTGAGTTTGTTTAGTTTTGTTAACCTTGTGAGAATTTTTTATTTCTCTGTAGTAAAAAAAAAAAATTATTTTAGCCTTTTTGAATTTTTTTTAAAGAGGCATTAATCATTGGTATCTATTTAGTAAACTTATTTATTTGTTCCTGTCATGGGAACTTATTTATACCTTGACAAATTTGGTACATAAATAAGTTTATTTGTTAATTAACATAATGACAGTATATGATGTGTAGACGATTATTAATTTGTTAATTATTTAGTAGAAAATAATTGTTAATTGGTTACACTAAGTTTTACTTTGTATAAGATTTTAATATATATTTTATTTTATATATGTCATCTCATTTGACGATATGGATAATTTTCAAAGCAAGTTGTCCAATTATGAAGACATTTGTTTGATTGATTCTGGAACAACACATACGATATTCAAAGATAAGAAATATTTTTTTCACTTAAACATGGGCAAGATAAATGTTACTATGATATCCGGTAGTACTAATTTGATTGAAGGCTTTGCGAAAGTCATTATAATCTTGCCTAAGAAAACTAAACTCATCATAAATAATGTCATGTTTTCTCCTAAGTCTCGGATAAATTTGTTGAGTTTTAAAGATATCCGTGAAAATAATTATCATATCAACACAATGGATGAGATGAATCTTGAATATCTTAGTATCACCAAGAATGTCTCTGGGCAGACATGTGTTGTAGAAAAGTTCTCTGTTTTATATTCTGATTTGTATTGGACAAAGATTAGTGCAATTGAGGCACATTCTATAGTAAACCAGAAGTTTACTAATTCCAGTACTTTCGTACTTTGGCATGATCATCTGGGACATTCTGGATCTATATGATGAGACGAATTATAGAAAATTCAAATGGGCATCCATTAAAGAACTTGAAGATTCTTTTAGATAGTGAATTTTCTTGTACTGCTTGTTATCAAGGCAAGTTAATTGTGAGACCATCACCAACAAAGGTTGAGATTGAGTCCCCTGCGTTCTTGGAACGTATACATGGGGATATTTGTGGACCTATCCACCCACCTAGTGGGTCATTTAGATATTTTATAGTCCTACTAGATGCTTCCTCTAGATGGTCTCATATGTGCCTATTGTCATCTCGCAACCTGGCGTTTGCAAAGTTATTGGCACAAATAATACGGTTACGGCACAATTTCTTGATAATCAAATTAAGTCCATTCGCCTTGATAATGCTGCAGAGTTTTCATCCAAAACATTTAATGATTATTGCTTATCAATTGGGATAAAAGTTGAACATCCTGTAGCTCATGAAAACTAGGTTGCCCGCTTCTATTTGGGGTCATGCGATTCTGCATGCTGCAACATTTGTTCATCTCAGACCGACAAATAATCATAAATTTTCTCCATTGCAATTGATTTTGGGTCAAGAACCTAATATATCTCATCTGAGAGTTTTTGGATGTACTATATATGTACCTGTAGTACCAACACATCTCACAAAGATGGGTCCCCAAAGAAGGTTAGAAATTTATGTTGGGTTTGAACACCCTCCATTATTCGCTACCTTGAACCATTAACAGGAGATATGTGCACTGCTCGATTTGTAGATTGTCAGTTTGATGAGACAGATTTTTCAAAATTAGGGGGAGAAAATAGTGAAATCAAAAGAGAAATTTTGTGAAAAAAAATCATCACTGTCTCATTTTGATCCATGTGCTTCTATTTGTGAGCAAGAAGTACAAAAGATTATTCACCTGCATAAAATTGCAAATCAAATGCCACACGCATTTACAGATTTGAAAAAAATTACTAAATCACATATTCCTGCAAAGAATGTCCCAATTCGAAATCATGTCTCTGAAGGACCATCTACTAGTGTCATAGCTAATGAGTCCAAAGCACGCCTAAAGCGTGGTAAACCATTGGGTTCTAAGGATTGAAATCCTAGAAAAAGAAAAATAAATGGTCAAGATGACACTACGAAAGAACCACATACGAAAGTTCAAGACTTAAGCAATTTTGATATCCATGAAGGAATCAATGAGCTTGAGACTCAAGAAAATGAGGAATTATCCATAAGCTGGAATTAATCGATCAAAAATAGTGGTGGATTATGTCTTTGCATATAATGTTGCAACAAAAATTATGCAATATAGTGAGGATCTTGAACCTCAATCTGTCACAGAATGTCGACAAAGAAATGATTGGCCAAAATAGTAAGAAGTAATTCAATCAGAATTGAATTTATTTGTGAAGCGTGACGTTTTTGGACCTATAGCTCAAACGCCTAATGGTATTAAACCTGTTGGCTATAAATGAGTCTTTGAGCGAAAAAGAAATGAGAAAAATGAAGTACAAAGGTACAAAGCACGCCTTGTTGCACAAGGATTTTCACAAAGGCCTGGTGTCGACTATGAAGAGACATACTCACCAGTTATGGATGCAATAACATTGCGTTATCTTATTAGTTTCACTGTCCATGAGAGGCTTGAAATGCATTTGATGGATGTGGTTATAGTCTATCTATATGGATCACTTGATAATGAGATATACATGAAAATTTCCGAAGGATTTAAAATACCTGAAACATATGATTCAAAGTCTCGGGAAATGTATTCAATTAGATTGCAAAGATCATTGTATGGTTTGAAACAATCTGGACGCATGTGGTATAACCGTCTTAGTGAATATTTATCTAAGGAAGGTTATATAAATGATGAAATTTGCCCATGTGTTTTTATAAAGAAAACAACATCGGAGTTTGTCATACTTGCTGTTTATGTAGATGACATAAACCTTATTGGAACTCCAATAGAGCTTCAAAAGGTAATTGATTATTTAAAGAAGAAATTTGAGATGAAAGACCTTGGAAAGACAAAATTATGTCTTGGTCTGCAAATTGAGCATTTGAAAAATGGTGTCTTTGTTCATCAATCTGCCTATACAGAAAAGGTGTTGAAAAGATTTTATATGAATGGTGCACATCCATTAAATACTCCGATGGTTGTTCGATCACTTGATGTGAATATGGATTCATTCCGACGTCAATAAAAGAATGAGGAAATTCTTGGTCCTGAAGTACCATATCTTAGTGCAATTGGTACACTAATGTATCTTGCTAACACTACAAGACCTGATATATCCTTTTCAGTTAACTTGTTAGAAAGGTATAGTTCTGCTCCTAGTAGGAGGCATTGGAATGGGATCAAACACATAATGCGGTATCTAAAAGGGACTACCGATATGGGATTATTTTATTCTAACAATTGCAGTCCCGATCTTGTTGGTTATGATGATGCAGGGTATTTATCTGACCCACACAAAGCTCGATCTCAAATTGGCTACATGTTCATATATGAAGGTACTGCTATATCTTGGAGATCTACAAAGCAGTCTCTCGTAGCTACTTCATCAAATCATGCTGAAATAATAGCTATTCATGAAGCAAGCTGAGAATGTGTATGGTTGAGGTCCATGATACATCTCATTAGAGAAAAATGTGGTTTGAAATGTGACAAAGTACCCACAATTTTATATGAAGATAATGCAGCATGCATAGCACAACTAAAGGGAGGATTCATAAAAGGAGATAGAACGAAGCACATCTCGCCAAAGTTTTTCTACACACATGAGCTCCAAAAGAATGGTGATATCAATGTGCAATAGATTCGTTCAAGTGACAATGTGGCTGATTTATTCACCAGGTCTCGACCAACTACAACTTTCAAGAAGATGGTGCACAAGATCGGGATGCAAAGATTCAAGGATGTTCTAATTAGGGGGAGTTAATACGCGTTGTACTCTTTTTTCCTTACGATGTTTCGTCCCACTGGGTTTTCCTTGTAAGATTTTTAATGAGACAGCCAAAATGCGTATTATTAGATATGTGTACTCTTTTTCCTTCACTAGATTTTTTTTCCACTAGGTTTTTTCTAGTAAGGTTTTAACGAGGCACATTATCTAGCAAATAGACATTCAAGGGGGAGTGTTATAAATGTATTTATATTATAGTGAATGTCTATAAAATGATTTGTATTGTAGTAGATACATGTATTTATATTATAGTGAAAGTCTATCTTTTGGAGAAAAATTAGGAGGAATTGTCCCTATAAATAGAGGGGTTCTCCTTCATTTTATTTTATCTCATCAAGAGAAATAAGAATTTCTCTCCTTCTCTCTTTCTCTACAATATTCTTGTTCTTCCTTTATTTTTTCATAACATATTTCCGTATTTGTTAACTTATTATAACTTATTTTGATTCCAAATTCATATTATTAGACCAAGTAAATATTGTAAGATAATATGATTGAATTATCCATTTAAATCTAATTAAATTAATTTAAATAAGAGTTCAATATTATTAGGCTAACCCATTTTAATTGGTCTTCTAGATTATCCACCCATATATAGAGCAAGCTCAATATCCCAATAGTCTTTTTTCGGAGATTACTCTACCCCACATCTTTCGTTTGAGAGGATCACAAGCTGAAGTCGCAATAACAAAACGCAAGTGAGATTGTGAATCAAAAATCATATCACTCGCATACATTCAAGCACTCAAGTAATTTCATACAAGTTTTAAATATTCAACATTAAGGACGATAACAAATCAAACCTCCAAGGCATTCAAGATTGATGTTATTTATTTATGACATATTGACTATTTTTGGCGACCATTAAAATTGTTCGTGGTGGATCAATCATGTTCACATTATAATAAAATTCAGATTCAAGAACAAGTATTAAATTCTTGAGCCAATCAGTGGTGAATCTAGATTTTTCATTAAGGAGATTCAAAAAATCAAGAAAGTAAATACAAAAAGAAATCAAAGGAATTCAACATTTATTATATATATACTAAAAAAAATAATGTTAACTTTGTATATATAGTAGGTTCGAATGAAACCCTTTACCCCTATCTGACTCCGCCCCTGAAGCCAATTGTTGATGAAGAGAAGAATCAGAAGCTCAAAACTTAGAGAAATTTTTTGAGATTGTAGTTTATTTTTTTATATACAATTGTTGTGTCCGGTTTAGAACAAGATGAGAAGAAATCACCTAGTAACTTTTTGTCTCTGATAAAATTTGAACCTAAGACTATTCCCTCATTTCTGTTGAAGAATGAAAAAGTTCCACATCGGTGGTTAATGAAATGGGTGGACTCTTCATATGGACTTGGGCAATCTCCCCCTCATAAGTTAGCTTTTGGAGTTGAGTTAGACCCAAAATTCGTTTCTTTACGTGGTATCAGAGCAGGACCCATCTCACCCGATGTTGGACCCCCAAAATTAAATTGCCCATGCACCAGATGTCCAACCCTTAGTGTGAGTGTGTTGAAGAATGAAAAGTCCTGCATCGGATGTCCAACCCTGAGCGTGAGTATGTTGAAGAATGAAAAAATCTCACATCGGTGGTTAACTAATGAGATGGGTGAACTCTTCATGTGAACTTGGACAATCCTCCTTTCATAAGCTAGCTTTTGGGGTTGAGTTAGACCCAAGATCCATTTCGTTACAATTTCGTTGTCTTTTCTTTCATATTTGATTTCTCCTTTTCTTCCTATATGACTTTCTTGAACCCGTCTAAGTGATACGTGCAGTACAAAGTCAGACCTCATGATTTTTAATTCGGTTCATCAACGTAAGGTACACTAGATCATATTTTCGAGTGTGAGATTGTAATATTATTCATTGCACTCTAAAATGAAATACTAAAGTACCTATAGGCTTAGATTATTTTGAAGCACCAAATATATAATGCGTTTGAAACGGGTACGCAATAATAAATATGGGGAATGGAAGTTCCAATTGCAACAGAACCCATACTAAAATGTTTAGATTTCTAATTGGATTTGAAACTTATAGACTTACATCTTGACCAACCGATGAACGAAACGTCAAAAAGTAAGAACTAGTTTCTTTACTTTTTTTGTTACATTTTAATCAACATGCCGAAAGAAAAAAAAAAATCTCAAAGTCACAAAAACCATCATGTGTTTTGCAGAGAAAGATACAATTAATTCATGACAAAGTGATACAGATGATTCTTCTGGACCTACATATATATATATATATACACACAACTACTCCGTTCATGGGCGGAGCTAGCTCTTTGATTACGGGTTTGACCGAGTTAATAATAATTGCGGTCTACATTTTGTATTTGTGTTAAAAAATTCATTAAATAGATCACTCTCTCTGTCTCAATTCATGGGATACACTTTTCTTTTGAGTCAACTTAAAAAAAAAAAGACATATTTTCTTATTTGACAAATGTTTAATGACGCTATCAATATTTTATCCTTATTGGGTCCCACATATTTGGCAAAAAATTCATAAAAGTGTACTTTTCTATTTTAAAAAAGAATTATTTATTTTATGAATGATTTTGAAAAATTACAAAGCCTTCATCGATATTTCTTCAACTCTCACATAAAATGATATCGAAGAAATATGAATTATTAATTTATGGTTCAATAATGCTAAAGGATTAGAATCACGAATCTATAAACTTTACATTCTGAATCCGCCTCTATTTCAATAGAAAGACCTACAAATAGAAGATGCTTTAGAGGTCCCCAGTCTCATTCTCATGGTGATATTGCCTATATGAATATGCAATTTGGTGTTACAAGAATTCAAGGAATTGTCAATGTGGGCATCATTATATCCATGATTTAGTTTGAGTCAATGATATATTCCCATTGTATGCTTTTGTAGATTTATTTATAAGCCTTCAAATGACCCCAAAATGAAAAGTTCAATTAACCACACATATACACAAAAAAAAAAAAAAAAGGTTTAGAATATTAAGAATAGGATGGGAAAAATTAATTACATATTCAGCTCTTAAATTAGAAAAATCCTGGCAGAAAATATTTTTTTTATCTTAAAATTTAAATTAGTCAAAGTCCTAAAGAAAATATCACCAGGTGAGAGACTAAATAAAATAAAAATGTCTTCTTCTTGATAGTTCAGACTTAATTGTTAGCTTTAGATATTATATGGTCAAACAATTCAACAGACTATTAGAATAAATAAATATTATAGATCAAGTGGTCTTATAACCATTGATCAATGCACACGATTGACTCAAGAAACAGATTAAAATCATACTTGAAAGGTTAATTACTTTCTATTTAAAATAATAAATACAAATATTTTCTTTATAATAGCTTAAATTTATTAAAGGAAAAAGGTCAACAATACTTTTGAATTACTAGAAATAAAATAATTTTTCCCTCTATTTCATTTTTTGCTTAAAAATATGTCCTTCTGCAAACTAAGAAGCTCAAAAATATTTTTCCTAACTAAAATTTTAAAATAAAGGAAAAAAATTAATTTTTCTCTTTAGAAACTGTTCAAAATGAGACAATTTCATCCTTATTAATCTTTTGTGGTGGGAAGGGGGTCAGGGGGGTTTGAGTAAGTGAGAAATATATATATATATATATATAGAAATCATGACATGTAGCCATTTTTTCTTCTTCTTCCGGCTTCTTATATATTAAATATGAGTTATTATTTTTAAATATAAAATTGTTGATATATAACAAGGGTTTTATTGAAGAACAAGAAAAGGAAGAATCAAAAAGGCTAACTGAGAATTGAATACAATGATCTAGAATGGGGAAGGGGGTGCCTATATATAGGCATAAACTAAAATCCTAATGCCCATAGGAATAAGACTACCTAAAATCCTAATGCCCATAGGCTAACAATTATATGGGCTAACATTCCCCCCTCAAACTCATAATGCGACAGTAATAAGCATTGAGAGTTTGTCACACAAGAAACGAAACCGAGACGTCGAAAGACCCCAAAACAACGATAAGAACAAAATACCCTAGTCACAAAACAAACCAACAACGGCGTCCAAATCAAACCAAACCAACAACGACGATCATACAACGCCGTCCAAAGCAACAAACCAACAACGACGTCCAAATCAAACCAAACCAACAACGACAATCATACAACGCCGTCCAAAGCAACAAACCAACAACGACGTGCAAATCAAACCAAACTAACAACGACAATCATACAACGTCGTCCAAAGCAAACCAAACCAACAACGAATTTAGCGGAAGCATCAAACACGGAGAACATCAACTCGATCCGCGAAAATTGGTGATTATTTACAAGTAGGGAATAATCGATTTAACCTGGCTCTGATACCATGTTGATATATAACAAGGGTTTTATTGAAGAACAAGAAAAGGAAGAATCAAAAAGGTTAACTGAGAATTGAATACAATGATCTAGAATGGGGAAGGGGGTGCATATATATAGGCATAAACTAAAATCCTAATGCCCATAGGAATAGGACTACCTAAAATCCTAATGCCCATATAGTTGTTAGGTGTGCCCAACTCATCTTCGGCCATCTCAATCTGTTATACATATGGTTCCCTCCTTGAAAGTAGTATTTGTTGGAGAACACTGGATACCCCTAACAGTACTTGACTGAAACAATCCCTTTTCAAATAAAACAGCAAAGCAACTAAGAGAAAGTAAATAGGAAAATTAGGGACCTTGTCTCCACTTATGATATCCAGCTAAATAATCTTGATACAACTGAAAATTTTTCTGGAAACCTAAATCCTTTTGTTTCAACAATCTAAAATTTTCCAGCTCATTTGCCCCCAGCATGGTGAGATTGTCATTGAATTTGAGCTCTACTGGACACCCCTAACAGTCGGGCCTGGGTGTGAAGGGGAGTGTTAAGGTGGGTTAAAGTCCCACATTGGTTGGGGATTGGACCGATGGTTTGTTTATATGGACTTGGGCAATCCTCCCCTCATGAGCTAGCTTTTGAGGTTGAGTTAGGTCCAGGTGCCATATCTTTACATGGTATCAGAGCCAGGTCCATTCCGTTTGGGCTCCCAGTCCACACTCCAGTCGGGCCTAGGTGTGAAGGGGAGTGTTAGAGTGGGTTAAAGTCCCACATTGGTTGGGGAATGGACTGGTAGTTTGTTTATATGGACTTGGGCAATCCTCTCCTCATGAGCTAGCTTTTGAGGTTGAGTTAGGCCCAGGTGCCATATCTTTATAAAAATTATATATTTTTTCTAATAAAATCATTTATAATGTATTCTCATATGTTAAAAATAATAATAGATTTACCTTACTAACTCTAAAAAACGTTGTTATAGAAAAAATTCAATTCAATTATACTTTGATATATTATATTATTTATTGTAACTTTAAGTTATTCTATGTATCAGACGAGGGTATAATAGTTTCGAAAGAAAATTATAGAATAAATATTTAATTAAAAAATTAATCCAAATAATTAAATTTTATATTATATAAAATTGGTAGTGTATAAATATCATTTAAAATAGTCAAGCTAATTTCAAATAATTCAAGGACAAAATTAATGGCACAGTAAATTAAGTGATAAATGTGTCATCGAATCTTTGTACCAAATTAAGCAATTAATTAAGTGATAAATATATGCACACAAGACATAATATCTTTTATATTTATTAATTTAATATATATCAAGCACGAATAAATTTTTACCGCGAGCAATAACCCAAATATGATATACTTATTTATGAGTGCAATTTGAGTAAAAGCAAAAATGATCGTGAGTGATCAACTTGAACTGTGGTGGGGTCGAAGGGTCCTTCCTTTTTAACTAGAAGTCTCGTGTTTGAGTTTCGTGTATGGAGAAAATTCTATTGGGAATGATATCACTATAATGGACCCTATAACATGCGATCCAAATTAATCGAAACTCCACCAGTAAAGATATCGGACACGAATGAAAACTAAAAAAGAAAAGGAAGATATAAAATAAAATAATCATGAGTGTGACATGTAACTATGTCACTAGTCAATTCAGCCATTTTTGGAAGAGGGGTTCCATGTGGAAAGTCCTTTAAAGACACATCTAATTAGAAGTTTGAACCGTATTATGTCGCTCTAATGATGATTAGTAGCTACCCTATATGTTATAATCCCTAATCTAATAGTACATAAAAAAATGATTAACATTGCACCTCACATGGCTAGAGATTAAAAAATATGATTTGATTTATCTTTTACCAAAACAATTATCCTTTTTTTCTTAAAAAAATTTAAGTGGTGGGGTCTTATTCCATCTATTTTCAAGAAGCAAGTTGGGTAGGAATTGATGTCTCTTGGAGGCAGATTATATATATATTGAGCTACTTTCAAAGAGATTCATAGGACCACCACCTCCCCCACCCCCCACCCCCCCCGCACCAAAAAAAAAAATTAAGAAAAGGAAAAAGTGCATTTATAAGCTTCTTAGTTTGACCACATTGTTAATTATACTATTAATTAATTTTCTATGAGTTTAAATAATACGCATTATTAATATAAATCATTTTTATATTATGAGATCTTATTTATTTATTCTAATACTTAACATACCTTATTTTTAATATTTAAAATTTTATATTTTAAAAAATAATTATTTTTAAAGAATGTTGATAATATGAAAAATTATTTATACTGATATAAACTTAAACTCATTTTTTATTACATGGGAATTGAAAAAGGGAAAGTGATGGGAAGGGGTAAGGAGAACCGATATAAGTTTGATGGTAATTATGTATATCAAGTCTGATTTGATAAATCAAAATAATAGAATAGATTACATGTTATAATGGATAAAATTACACTAATAATAGAAAAAATTTAAAGTATAAACGGAATTGAATTTAAATATTATTTTATAGATAAATATTTTAATTTAATAATATAAAGATTTCTTACCTTATGAGTACAATTGGCTTTCGTGCTGGTATTTGGCCATTCGCACCATCTCATTGACATTGATCCACCGTATCATTTGGCTAAACACAAGCCATATACTCTCTCTCCCTCAAATACTCAACTGATAAAGTTATTTTCTGAAAATAGTCTCCTACGGAAATGTAGCAGTAAAATTGTATATAATAAATTTTTATGATTTAGCTATTTTTCGAACCTCATGTATAGCGAAAATTTTAATACACTGAACTGTCCTTTTTGTTAACTTGTCGTTCTCCTTAAAAAATATTTGTTAGTATTTTATTTTACTAAAATAGCTTTATTAATTATATTTTTGAAAATTTAAATTTAACTACAAATATATGATGTAGTGAATTAATGATAAAAATTGTATTTTAATTTTTTTAAAAAAAAATTGCTAAAATATATTTTAAAAAATTTTTAAAATTATTTTAAATATAAATATCAAATAAATAAAACTGAAAAAGTATTCAAGATCGATTTCATAATCCCATTTTAAAAAGTCTATTTCACCCTTTCCACCTCACTCTCTTCACTTCTTTAATCCTACTTCTTTAATCCTACTATTATAACAATGTCTTTGAATTGGTCGAATCACAAAATATCAAAAAAATTTTGTTTATTTTAATTTATTTATCTAATTTTTTAATAATCTTAATTTTAATTTTTTACATGACATATGTAAAATTACAAATAATATTTTTGATGTATTTTATAAATTTTTAATTTAAAAATTTTTTCTTAAATTTCGTATTAAGTTAAAATCCTAAAAACAAAGTGAAACGCTAGTGTATATGATATCTAAGTCAACGCCTCTCGTGAGGGAAAAAAATTTTAAAAATAATGACATCAGCTTCCACGTCACATTCCAAGATGTCCATTTCCTTTAAGAAGAAGGTATTCACACACACCATTTCCTTCTCATAACAATCTCTTAAACTCTACCTTTCTTCAAAAACTCTCCAAAAAAAAAAAAAAAAAAAATCTTACACTATGTACGGATACAACAACAATAGTCATTCTAGTAGTAGTAATTATTATATGTATAACCAATTTCCAATTACTAAAACATCACAAACACTAGGGCCACTAGTCTCCGATTTACCACCACCACCTTTGGCAATTCCTTCAGTAAATAATACTACTACTAGTATTCATGAATTTGAGTCATTGAAGACAGATTTTTGTAATAATAATAGCAGTAGTAGTTGCAGTAGTTATGGTTCTCCTGCTACTAGTTATAATGACCCAACAAGTTTGATTCAAAGAAGCATAAGCAGTCACTCACTACTTGTCAAAAATATGGAGGGACGATTTTGTCCACTTGTTTCTTCACCGCCACCCACCGGGTTTCTTGACCCTGAAACGCCTAGCTCTGTCAGAAAAGTTTTAAGCACCGGCGATTTGCAGGTGAACTGCATGATTTATTATTTACATGATTACATGAGGATTTTTTTTCTTCTTCTTATTTTTTACATTAACAATGTGTATAACTTATATTCTTATACTATATACTGTATATTTAATCTTATTAATTAACATATCTATATATCTTATACGATTTGTCTACGTGTACTTTAACTTGTTGTAGCAGATATATATGGCCGGCTATTTTATAGAATAAAAGTTTTGGTCGAGTATGATTGTTAATTAACCTAGAAAAATAGGTTATGTTGCTTGCTATTACACCAAATTAAAAAACACTGATAAAAGAAAATATTCTTAATAATGTCAGTGCGTATAATTAAGTTTAGTCCAATTTTAATTATTTTTTTTTTAATTAGTTATATAAGTATTTTGATTATTTGTTAACTCTACCAACTTCCTCTATTTATATTTTACATTATGTGACAGGTAATGCAGCTGATGCAATATAATAATTACCGTTCAGAAAGTCCTTTATCCAGTGAGAGTAACAGCATAATTGAAGGAATGAATAAAGCTTGCAAATACAGTCCCCAAGAGAAAAAAGAAAGGATTGAAAGATACAGAAGCAAGAGAAATCAAAGAAATTTTAACAAGAAAATCAAGGTAATTAATTAATTCCGAGTTTACATTTTATGTATTGACGATATTTATATAATATTTTTATACAATTCTTTATGAGAAGAATCAATGTATTGATATTTTTGAAACAAATAGTGACTTGCCCACTATTTGCCGGAATCAGGATTTTTGTTAAAGGGATTCAAAATATAAAAAAGTAATATACGAAGAAGTCAAGGGGGTTCAACATCTATTATATATATATATATAATTTTGACCATATATATATATATAGTGTAATTTTTCGATAAAAGAAGTTTGGATAAACCTCCTTCCGATATCTTAGCTCTATCTTTTGTGAATATATCACGTGTTAAATTGAATAGGTAATTGTAAAAATCATATATTTATATTGTTATTGTATAAAATACTTAATCATGATTATGACTTATTAGATGATTAGACTAAGTATTGTTATTATTATTACTATTATGGATAGTATATATACATGCATTATGTATATAGCACGTACCATGTGCATTACAAGAATTGTGAAATAGTCCTTTAAAACTTAATGCGCTTTAGGGACCACAATAAGGACTTCCAAATGACATAAAACTTATCTTCCACTAAATAGCTATAAATTTTATCGATAATATATCGCTAAATAGCTCGTGCGTACCTAATGAAACTTTTTTATTATATCCTAATTCATTTTAAATAATATTAGCAACGAATATTTATTATTTAGCAATGAATTATAACTTCTATCTCTAATTCCTTTTTTTTTTTTTGGTTCGTAAAATATTAGTATGAGTGCAGGAAAACTTTGGCAGATAGTAGACCTCGAATAAGAGGAAGATTTGCAAGAAATGGTGAAATTGAGAGGACTCCTCAAAATGAATATTGGAATCAATCAAGATTAGAGGAATTAGGAGAAGAGGATGATGACAATTGGATTGGATTTCTTGATGCCTTTATTCCGTAATTATATTTAATTAATTAAATTAAGGGGAGAAAAAAAAAAGAGTTCCTCAAGTTTTAATGTTAAGGAATTCTTTCATCGTGTGGTAGTAAATGTATTCTAGTTTTATTAGTGATGTTTAATCAAGAATTATGTTTTAGGATTGATCAAGATTAGGTTGGTGATGTTATATGTACATTTTGGCTTATTTGCATAATGATTAAAAAGAATGTCCATTATTTGGAGTTTCTGTTTGCAAGTCTTAGAGTTGTATGCTTCACGGGTCCATGCATGGAAGACTTGTAAATGTGGACAAAGAAAATCATCACATAGGACGGAATTTCTTCAACTTTAATTAGAGGCGTCGAATTTAAGTATTGCGAGAAAATCAAGAAAGAAAATATTGTTGATGAGCAATTTCCTACAGATTTCCGATGGAACGCAGTACTCCGTTGGAAGTTTCTTAGTAGTATAGGGAGTGCTTCCTCTTCTAATGAGTTATATATGCCTCGTGAATCTAAATTAGTTAGATTCATAAGTATCGAATATCAAATGATTATATCGAAAACTATTACTAAAAAATATAAAATTAGCTAAGAAATTTGTCGGTAATCCCTAGCTAATTCATTGCTAAAAAGCTCCTAGATAATTGAATTTTCTTGTAATTCATCGCCGGTCTGTAGTTGAATGAAATTTTTGCTATTTATCTATAAAATTTTATCTGTCGTTAATTCCTTGTTTCTAGCTTTTAATGCGTGAATATAATGATGTGTTAAGGAAAGATTGAAGTAGAAAAAAATAAGTTTTTTAATGTAAGATTAAAAATCCATACAGTGTGATGCAAAGTGAAATTACAAACTAACATTATAATTCAAATCCCCATGACCATGAAATAAATATAGTGGGTTAAATTTAACAAGACTCCATGTGAAGTAGTGTGAACATTTGGAATGAAGGTAATTTTTCTTTAGTATGAAATGTCAAGGTAATAAATTTGTAGTAGAAATTTGGGCAACCATTAAATGGTTTCACATATTTTAACCTTGACATTTTCCATAGGGCATGAGTTCTAGTATCATAAGCGTTTCCTCATAGGAACGTCCGCGTTTTGATCAATTACTCTTCGTTCTTTTTATATATATAGGGATGTCATTGATGACATCAACAAGAGCAATTCATTCTTATAAATAGGTAGCTCTTGGTTCATTTGTAACACACCTCTCACTTGCCTTCTCATCTTCTAAGGCTTTTGAGTCTTCTTTTTCTCTCTTGTAGTATTTCACTTGTATGTTTTTGGAGTGAAATAAATTTGAATTGGTTGTGTCTGAGGACTAGGCAAATAACAAAATTTTACCGAACCTCATAAATTTCTGGTGTTTTTTATTTATTCTTGTCTCATTTACTAATTTATTAGTTGCATTTTGATATAGTGGTTGTCATTTAATCACTATATATATATTCGGCTTCCGCAACATAGTGGTTGCAGTATTTTTGTTACCATGACTTCTCAAGATTCAATTTTTAGGTGAAACTTGTAATCTTATACAGGGGAGGCAAATGGACGGGTCGAGTCGGATATAGGTGAGTGAAAAACGAGTCAAGTAAAAATTGATAAAATATTCGACTCACTCATATTTTATATCAAACTTGTCTGAAAATAATAATGACTTGACAAGTATAAATAATATATGATCTAGTTATGATCCGAATATAATTATATGTGGTATAAATAAAAATCCTTACTTTGATTAACTTCAAATTCAAATATCATTTCACTAATAGTAACTCATCCGATAATTCTTCAACATCAATCATTACATATTTTTAGGCAAAAATCTACCTAGCACTCCTAAAGAAATTATATTTGAAGATTTGTGTTTCAAAAATTAAGAGTGATAGTTGTGGTTACAATAATGATAGCTAAATATATAAAATTTCTTGTTTCAAATGGATAGCACTATTCATTGATATCAAGAGAAATATTCATATTCCTTGGTGCTTATTGCCTAATTAACATTTGTCTATCACTTTCGAGGCAGACAAGTTCATTGAGGCATGCAACATAAAAGCATTCTCAATGGCCAACTACACTACTTCCCATCTATCAGAATAATATTGAGTTTAAATTATACGTATCGATAATATTAAAAATATTTATAAAATCATATTACATATAAATTTTTGTTATTAACATTAGTTACTAATTTAATAAAAATGATAATTAATAAAGTATTATAATTATATATAAATTTTTATTATAAGTATTAATTAATACCGAGCCTGATAAACATGATAGCATGGGATAACATAATAGCAACTAACACAAAGTAACATGTTTAAGTGCATCAACTCAAATTCTTGCTGAGAGGGAAATTTTAGCGGTTTAATTGATTGACGATTTGAACTTTTACTTTCACTTTATTGATGAAAGTTTAATTCTCGACCTTGTAATTTTCTACCCGTATCTCTTTTCTCTACCCCAATTTTTTAAAACAAAGAAAAAGTCCCTTCAAGAAATTAACCAAATTATGACTTAAGAAAAAGTCCCTTCAAGAAATCAACCAAATTATGACTTTACTGGTTTAGGTCTATTTACACATCTTTGGATGTTTCAAACGTATCAAATGAAATTGATATTGATTTGGCAAACAAAAAAGTTTAGTGCTCCTTTCATCTCATCTAATCTCTAGAGCCAACTAACCAATGTACTTATTAAATCGGGTATTAATATTCTTTTAAGTCCCACAAAATATTGATTGAGGGAATTAGTTGTGATCTCCTGGTCTTATCCTTTCATTCTGCGCTAATTACTTTTAGGGTTATGTTAAATTCAAAATTCATTTTTTTTACATGATATCGGAGTGAGGTCCATTTTTATTATTGTGTTTTCCGATGTTGGGTTCTTCATATCCACGTGTTATGTTATTCATGCTCCAATAGGTGCAAAGGGTGTTAAGTGTCCCATATTAGTCGAGGGATCAGATGATTTATTTGTCTTCTTATATAATTACGGACAATTTTTTTCTTCATGAGCTAAGATTTGGGGTGAATCTCCAAGGTTCATGTATTCACATATATTATTATGTTTTATAATAAAATTTATAATCTTAAGAAAGTAGGTCGGACCAAATATACTTTTCACTCTAAATCTTAGTATGAAAATAAAGCTTTTTTAAAAATATTTAAGAATACTGAAGGTTCTTTTCCTTCTTTTTTCTTTTTTTTTGGGGGTGCGGGGGGGGGGGGATTATTGAGGGTTCTTTTCCATGTGGTATAACGTCAATGTATTTCCTATACTCTGTAGTATTTACTTGAACTAAAGAAAACAGAGATGCAAATTCAGGGGCGAATTTATAATCTAGATTTTGGGGCGAATTTATAATCTAGATTTTAGTGCACGTGAACTTATGATCTTTCTGTCAAATTAGATATTTTATGTGCATATTTTTAGAAATTATCTAATATTATCTGTTGAACTCATGGTCTGATAAGGTTGAATGGTGCAATTAGTTAAATGATGAGTTATTTGTCAACACAAACAAGAATCAATTTTCGTTTAATATTTTTTTTCCTTTTTAATAATACAATCATATTCTAAAAATTCTACATCGCCTCCGAATACAATCAGCAATATGATTTCTAATTATATATGTTTCTTCGAGACCAAGAGACTCCCCACAATTTTAAATACAAAAAGGCCCAAAAAAGTAATCCCCACCATTGAGGAAAAGTTAAAAAAACAAAATATTACAACTAGTTGTATTTTTTAATAGCTGAAGGTGACAATGGCTTTTCCCTACTGCTCTCAGGTGTGTATCTTTGAAACTCGAAAGAGCACATTTGGCTTTAATAAGTCTGTATTAATGCTAAGTAGTATTTTAATTAATTATAAATGTAACCATTATGATGAGTAATCCCCTTTTTTTGCACTAATCATTTGATTTCTCATGTTACTGAATGATGAGTTTTAATTATTACAATCATAAACAAAAATTTGACACACCAGAATCTGGACTTTCTTTACTCAAAGCCTACTTAGCTTATAGTGTCAAATTGGCCCCCTATGAATAGGGAGGCTGGCCGATACGTTCTTATTAGACGGCGGTGGGTTGTCCACTTGACCATCTACTTAGGAGACATAAGCTAATAAAATAAGACTCATGTTTGAGTATCTCTTTTTTCAATTTTAACTTGTGCAAAACTTTTTTTTATAGCTTCATCATAGTCCTAACTTTTCTTTTTTTCCCCTGCCCTGGTCTGGTGGTGCATGAGGCATGAATTTTAAGCTGAAATTGTTAGGTTCCACATCCGTTTGAATTTACGTTTCAAGGCACTAGTTTAATGACACAAGTTATATTGCATGGCATAAGTTTAGTGACATAAGTTATGTCTCAAGGCGTAAGTTCAATGACACAAGTCATGTCCAAATACAAAGTTTTCTAAAAGTGTTGTCCTACGAATCAGATACTGCAGAACTTATACCCTAAGGCAAACATTCTCTAAAAAGTTTTGCCCTGCAAAATTAGATCATAGTTAAGAGTATTTGGCCTGCAAATGTTTATTAAATGAGCGATAGGACAAAAACTAAAAATCATCCTAAAATAGAGGCAAAATCAGTACAAAAACTTGATCATTCATGTTTCAGATGTCCAATCTTGAGCAGGCGTGGATTGTGAATCCCACATCAGTTAAGACTTGGATCATTTGTCTCTTTAGACATTATCTTAGACAATCTTCAACTCTTGAGCTACATTTGGGTTTACATAATTAAGAATCTTGTTTGTTAGTCCATAAATTTCAAAGGATCCCATAAGTAAGTCTGATTGAATATCATCATTTGTCCACAAACAAAAGTAGATGATCTCAAATAACAAATTCAAAAGTCCCTGCAAACAGCAAATCCCATCCAAAAGAAAACTGATCTTGAATGTCTTCTTGAAGCAAAAAGAAGACGCCACTTTCAAGGTAATATATATAGCTATTTATCAGCAAGATTCTAAAAAGATCCCCCCTACTATCTGGGGAAAAGCATGTCTACTGTTGAGACCTATATGCACAGCAAAAAAAATTCTACAATGCCATGCAACAACAACAGACAAATCCTTGTCACTCCCATGATAATGAAAATGGCAGCACATGATAGCATTAGCATCAACAGAGAAATTACTCTTGACATATTATACTATATAATACTAAAAGCAGGGGCGCATGGGTCCTCAAGGGGAATAAACTTAAAACTTCAACATCATTGTAACATGTGATTACTAATTTGAAAAGATACAACTAGATCCTTTATGCACCTTTGATTTCCTCAAAAGCCACAAACTTCACATTTATAAGAAGGGACGCAGTTGACCTGACGGATTACACTGAATTTGTTGTTGTTGTAAGTGAATCTAAGCTAATGTCAGTGAGCCATACAATATTTGAGCGAACCTATTGCATAAGTGAAATGATATTCAGAGCTTAAATCCGGTCAAATTAACAGAGGAATTGGAATTACAGCAAAAGCATTTTTAACATCTAACTGACGAATATGACAAGAAAAAAGAAATAGCCAATGAAAGTACAATAAAAACCCAAGTTATATTTGTCAAAAGAGCATAGATTTTATCTGCCACGTGAGGTTGAAAATGCATATATATTATTCATTCTCACAGGTACAGTTATAATGTTGTATGTATCTCTATCAGCACTTCACCAACCATGACATTTTGGTGCAAAGCTGGTGGTACCATATATGATGTTGTGTCTCAAATGAAATTTCTGAAAGTTACGTACTCACTCTGTTTTAATTTGTTTGTCTTAAGTACGTTTCTAAAAGGATATCTCTGTTTTTTTACAGCATTTTGATTCTAACTTTCCACATAATATGTGTATTTTGATACATTTCCACGTATCTTTAATTTAAAACCACAAAATGTAAAAGTATTCTTTATTTTTTAAAACTCCGTGTCAAATTAGAATCAGATAAATAAATTAAAACGGGGGGAGTACAATTTCCGAAGAGAGTCCGAGCAAAGATGATAAGTTTGAGACATCATTTGGCGCTCTAAGTTTTGTTACACAAGGGAAAAACACTTGAAAAAGGGAGGTTCTTCCCTCCACAGTATTTTACTACCACTTGCTTCTCAAGACAATATTTTGACGAGTAAAGGATGTATCACAGTTTTTTGAGTATTATACCTGAATTATCATGTGTTATCTATCTGAATCATAGTTCAACTATTTATCAAAACACACTTCAACTATCAGTTATTTCTTTTTCCTACCTGAACATGGTAATACATAGAGGGATGGAGAAAATTGCGGAAAACTGAACAATTATACAATATTTGCTCTATTGATAGTTGAGTTGTATTTCGATAAACATTTGGTAATGGCTTAGGTAGGAAACTCGCATAACTGATAGTTTAAGTATGAAACTCAAAAAATTGTGATACTTTAAATAAGGTCAAAGAATTAGTCTCCGAGCACACAAAAAAGAAAATCCTCATTAATAAATCAATGAGGATCTCCCTAACACATTGTCTTTTCTGAACAGATTCCGAATTCACCAATATCACTATAACCAATTCACAGTTCAAACAGTTAGGGGCTGGAAACTAGAAGATCATTTTACTGGTTTTGAATAGGCTTCTGTGTCTGCACTGAATCCATGTACTACACACTAATAAAAAAATAGACATATTGTTTGTAAATCAGGTCGAAAATTTGAGAAAAAATAGAGACAACAACACAAGTGATCGTTACAATTTATAACAAAGAGCATACACCATCATGGACCGTGTTGCGCGTTACTTTACTTGGGTTCAGGTATATATATACAAGGGGATTCAACATCTATTATTATATATAAATAAAAATGATTAATAGCCTTGAATATACAGTTAATCCCTCTTGCTCTCACCTGACTCCCCCTCTGCATAGGACCCCATCACATAATTTTTATATTGTCAAGACGAACACCAACATTTCTGTACATGATCGTAGTTTGTCATATCATCTCATTCCCGCTGCATTGAAGAGTATCTATGCATTACATTCATTCTGTTTTACTGATAAGGAACATGGCATTGGGTGGAGATCTATGATGTGGTATTCAAAATCAGCAACCAGACATTTGTATTAAGAGGTGCATTGTGCATCATATGTACCTGTCAGGTTTCCAAAGCCAAATTGACTTTGGACTGGCAAATGTCTGGAACAGCTGATATTTTCACTAAGATGATTCAAACTATAAAGTAATAAATATATGAGAAAGTTAAGAATATATATATATATATGATAATTGTAATTTTTCTAATCGGAATCCTCTTTCGATATTTTAGGTCCGCCCATGCCACACACTCTTGACAATGCGCTAAACAAAATCCGATAGTTATAGATTCTCCACTTTCAATATCTTCAATAGTTTATCATCCGTATATCCCAAAAAAAAAATTAAAAAAAATGCTTACACGTTAAGAAAATGAAGCAGAAAGGCACACCTTAATTGCAGCTTTAACCGTAGGTTGCTTTATATCGACAATTTGTTTTAGACTCATATCTTTTGGAACTACAGGTATTTTTAGATATATCTAGAGAAATTAAGTTTTGAAATCAAGTTGATCTGGGCATGCAAACTGTTAGCCTTGACACTCCGTAAATATATTAATAATGACATTTAGTGGTGTTCATGGTTCGGTTTGGGTCAATTTTTGATTAAAATCAAAACCAATTTAAATTTTTAAAACAAAACCAAATAAAATAAATAACTATCGGTTTGGTTCTTGTCGGTTTGGTTCGGGTTTTCGGTCTATAACTAACTAATGATAAATTAATAATAGTAAAACAACAGATACATGAGGTAATTATTTTAAGTGAACATTAGGAATCAACAAATTTCTCTCTACTATCACGAGATGAATGTATCTGAATCTTCTATTGTTTTTCAACATTGTTCCAATGTTTTAGCATGTTTAATTTGCATAAATGTAGAGGTTTTTCCACTTCACATGTCTAATATCCACGCAGAAACAATATACAGCTTCGTATAGAATGGTCAATTCTTCAAAAATTAAAGAGGTAAACGATTGAAGAGTAGATGGATATCTTAGCAAAAGAAAATTAAAAAAATCGGCAATATGTCACACCACATATAAACAATTAGACTTAGAGTATTGAGTTTGGACATATTTTTTAAGTAATAAAATTTAAAAGTATTGTAGTGCATGTGAAATAAAGAATACTAAAACCAAATTAATGATTAAAAGATATAATATATTTATAATTATTTATGAAAAACTACAAACATAAAATTCAAATAATTATAAAATTTACGTATAAATTTTATCGGTTTGGTTTGATTATTTCTTTGGTTTTTTTAGTAAAGCTAAAACCAAACCAATATCATCGATTTTTAAAATTTAAAACCAATCCAAATCAAATGTCGTTTTTTTAATCGGTTTGATTTGGTTTGCGTTTTGATTTGATTTTTCACCAAACCTTGAACACCCCTAATGACATTTTACAAAAACTCTTGTTTGCAGGAATCAAAGGAGATTCTAGTCGAATAAGAGAATCATCTATCAGCAACGGTAGCTATACAAAGAAACAAATCAATTGTAACATCTCAAGAAGAAAGCAAAGAAGATTAAAATTAAAGGAGATTCTAGTCCAAAAATAGAATCACGTATCAACAATAGTAGCTATAGAAGGAAACAAATAAATTGAACATCTTAAGAACACAAGTCAACTCAGTAAGATAACACAGTATGATATCAGGAATGATACAAGGAAACAACTCAATCATGCTTCTCAAGAAGGCAAGTCAGCAAATTACCACGGTTGGAATTAATCAAAGCTCAACGATCGCTCAAGTTTCACAAGAAGGAAACAATCTCATCATATTAGAAAGACTAATCTATCAAGAAATAGAGAAAAAGGAGCAACACCAATCAAGATCTCAATCACGACTCTATACATACGTGATTGAGAAAATTCTTTGGTTTACCCTAGAGCATAAAATCAAAGGTCAAAGGAATTGATCTCTTGCCTTTTTCACGTGTCCACTAAAGACGATTTAAAGATAGCTTGCTTCAAGTGGAAGTGTGCAACTTCACTTAAGAAATCCTAATTACTTTTGTATCATACTCACTCACTATAATCTATAATAGTTGCTAGTGAAAATAAAAGAAAGAAAAGATTAGACAGACATAGGCTATGGCTGATCAAGGAACTGAAATCATTCCAGTTCAATCAAGTGTTCAAGACAAACTCTCTACATCAATACACTTATCAAAGCTCTAAAGGAACCCTTGTAACCCAAGGGAACTGGACTAAGCACCACTCTGATAAACTGAACTAGTATAAAAATTATGTGTCATTACTTTCTCTATTGCTTATCTTTTAACTTTTATCTGTGATACTAACCTCTCTGCCGGGAAACAATCGACTTACAACTCACAATAATTGACTACTTATTTAAAATATCGAAAAGAAGTCAATTCACCTTCCCCTCTAATTTATCAATTGGTATCAGAGTAGGTCTCACTACAAGTCTTCTAATAGCACGTGAGAAAAGATCAAATGGTCACTTACTAAATTTTCGTGTAATTCTGTAAGATGGGCACTCCTCAAACAGACCCCTTATTTCAACGGACAACATTATTGTCATCGGAAACAAAGATTTAGAATCTTTGTTAAAACAAATGATCTCTAAGCAAGAGTGGTAATTCAAAAAGGGCCAAACCAGTCCCTGGAATCTCCTCAAAAGACTCAACTAGAAAAGTTGGTCTTAAAACCTTTGAAGTTACAAAAGAATAACAAGAGATAATTCAAACTAATACTAAAGCTATCCGTTTGCTTTACTGTGCAGTGAGCGAAGCAGAATACGATAAAATATATACATGCTACATTGAAACAGAGATGTAAGACAAACTCAAAGTTACCTATGAAGGAACTACCAAAGTGAAGAAAGCAAGGATTAGTGATCTAGTAAATGAGTACGAACTGTTCAAAATGACGGATGAAGAAAATGTTGAATCCATATTCTTTTGATTTAGCAAAATAGTGAGAGAACTCCAGCCACTTGAAATGATCTACCAAAAGGATCTGCAAGTCAAAAAACTTCTCAGAAGCTTGCCAAAAGTATGAAAAACAAATGTCACTATTCTTAAAGATTGAGATCTGAAAAATATGACGTATAATGAACTACGAGAAAATTTTATGGCTTATGAGAAAAATCATATTAACAAACACCCAAAGGAAAAAAAAATAAAACAGATGCATTTAATGTTGTCACTCATGAAAGTGAGGACTAAGAATATGAAGAAAATAATGAAGAACTAGCGCTGATAAATCGAGGAGTCAGACACATTTTAAGACAAAGAAAGCAGAGACTTCAACCAAGATACATAAATAATGATAATAAAAAGAATAATGACAGATGTTATCACTGTGGAAAACCTGATTATTAGATCAAATTATCTTGATCTGAAGAAGAAATCTATAGTGATGAAAAGGCATCCGATGAAGAGCAAGATGAAACTGCTAACATATGCTTCATGGCTATTGAAGAATCAAGTGAAGTATGTTCTTCAACTTGTGCAATTGTTTGGACTTGCAAACTTCTCTTTACCTTATCACTGATGATCTTCAAAAATTAATTAATTAATACAATAAATTGGCTAAAAAAAGAATGGTAAATTCGTCTTGAAGTAAGTCAAATTGAAGTTGATTTGCTAGACGAGGAGCTAGGTGATAATTACAAATTCACAAGAGTCAACTCAAGTAAGTAGATTTGGAGACTAAAAATTCACTCTCTAAAATCTTTAAACACCAACACTCTAGGACCCAAGAACACTTGGTACCTAAAAGCAACTGTAAGGTATTGTAGGAACACTCAAAAAAATCTTGTAAGAAAGGTATGTGGGTCATTGGCATGGGTATTATGACAGGAAAGAAGAGAACTTCAACTCACTTAATAAAATAGATGGAGGCTGTGTCAGATTCAGAGATAATGTGAAAGAAGATGTAGTGGGAGTAGGCGTAACTACTATCAGCCCAACTTGTGACGTGATTGAAGTATACTTGGTAGTTGGTATTAAACACAATATTTTGAGCATCAATCAACTATGTGATGCTGATTTTGATGTCTTATTCAACGCAATCAAATGCACCATCAACAATGTTGCTAAAAATATCACCCTCATTGGTGATCGAGTTGAGAACATCTGTCCTTAATAATGTTGATCTCCCTACCTTACTTGCCTTGCTGATATTACTAGTGACCCCTAGATTTGGCATAGAAAATTAGGTCATGTCAGCATGCATACCATTGAAAAAATTTCTAAACTTGATTTGATTCTGGAATTTTCCAAGTTAAATTTTTCAAAAACTCATGTATGCATGTCAATTAGGCAAACAAACTCGCTCTTCTTTCAAGTCTAAAGATATTGTTAGTACTTCTAAACCTCTTCAACTTTTGCACATGAATCTTTTTAGTCCCACTAGAACTGCTAGTATTTGAGGTAAAAAATATTTATTTGTTATTATTAATGATTTCTTTCATTTTACATGGGTCATATTTTTAGCTCATAAGAATGAAGCATTCCAACTTTGAGTTTTTTTTGTAAAAAGGTGCAAAGGGAAAAGAGACACTTCATCTCCACCATTTACAGTGATCATGAATGAGAATTTAAAAAAATATATTTTAAAGACTTTTACAACCAAAAAGGGTATATTCAGAATATTTTTCTCCTCAACCTTCTTAACAAAATGGTGTCGTAGAAAGAAGGAATCGTTCTCTTCAGAACACAGCTAGAATCATTCTCATTGAACAAAGTCTTTATGATCACTTCTAGACGGAAGCAATAAGTACAGCTTGTCACATCATTAACAGGTGCCTTATCAGGCCTATCCTGAAGAAGACTCCTTATGAACTCTAAAAATGTAAGAAGCCCAACTTAATCTACTTTTATCCATTTGGATGCAATTACTTCATCCACAACAATGCTAAAAATAACCTTGGTAAATTTGATCCTCAAAGTGATGAAGGTATTTTTCTATATTATTCTCCTTATAATAGATCCTTTAGAGTTTTTAACAAAAGAACCTTGTCGGTAGAAGAATCTGTTCATGTTGTGTTTAATGATTTTAACCATGTAAGCATAGCTCCAAGTGTTTTTGAGCATGATGTGGCAGAAGACACAAATGTACTCGTACAAACTACTGATACACCTCAAATTGAGTTGACTACTAGCCAGGATCCAGCTCAGTCAACTGCTCATGACCAAGGAGATGATACACAATCAGCTACACCAACGAACATTCCTCGTGAATGGAGAAGTGAAGCCAGCTTCCCAAATGACTTCATTATTTTGAATTCTGATGCCAAAATGCAGACTACATCCTCCTTGAAGCCTCAATCATCTCTGGACCTCATCTCTCAACTTGAGCCAAAACACATTGATGAAGCCTTGAATGATGAATCTTGTATAAAGGATATGCAAAAAGAACTAGATCAATTTGAGAGAAGTTAAGTATGATCGTTAGTACAACGATCAAAGAATGCTTTTGTGATTGGCACCAAATGAAATTTTAGAAATAAGCTAAATGACGAAGGTAAAATAATTAGAAATAAGGCGAGACTAGTTGCCTAAGGTATTTTCAATAAGAAGGTATAGATTATAATGAAACATTTGCTCTTGTAGCAAAGTTAAAATCTATTCACATTTTATTAGCATATGCGTTTTTTAAACGTTTCAAACAATTTCAAATGGATGTCAAAAAATGCTTACTAAAATGGTTCCACAAAATAAGAAGATTTTTGTAAAATGACAAGAGAACTAGCATTCTTCCTAGGATTGCGTATCGGTCTGTTCAGTTCGATTTTGAAAGTTATCTATTTTACTTATCGGTTATCAGTTTGTAGACATGCTAAATCATTAAAGAACCATTAAGATATCGATTAATCGGTTATTGATCGTTATCGATTCGGTTATTGGGTTAACCATTAAGATCTCACATGAAAATTTTCATAAATCATAAGTATGTTTAGCTAGAAAAAGTGGACGAAAAGAGAAAAAATATATAGAACTAGATCAACTAAAGTAATCAACTTTAATTTAGATTAAAACACTACCCCTTCACTTTTCATCGACACCCATTTCATCTTCTCGTTTGGATACTTTATAAGTTGAAGGTTAAAATTATAATTTAATAAATTATTATCGGGTTATCGATTCACCCGTTAAAAAAAATGATCGAACCGATAACTGAACCAATAACCCAATAATTTCGGATAGTAAATCGATAATCAAATCATTAAAATAATAACCCGAATCATTAATTCAATAACTCAATTATCGGTTTGGGTTATTGATATAACCATTAATTTGGGCACTCCTAATTCTTCCTAGGTTTGCAAATCAAGCAGTTGACTAAAGGGACATTCATTAGTCAATTGAAGTATACTAAAGAGCTCATAAGAAGATTCGATTTGAAAAAAGAAAAGGCTTTTGGTACTTATATAGTTCCTCAACTTGTTTTGAAATTGACGCCTCTGGAAAGAATGTAGATAAAAAAATATACCGTGGATGATAGGGTCTTTCCTCTATCTTACAACTAGTGGATCAGATATCATGTCAGTGTATGCAAGTGTGCCAAATTCAATCGACTCTCAAAGAATCACATCTAACTATTGTCAAGAGAATTATTTTCTATCTTATTGGAACTCACAATTTTGGCCTCTAGTGTCCTCGTACTAACAATTTTGATTTAATTGGTTGCTAAGATGTTGATTTTGCAAGAGATAAAATAGATTAAAAAAGCACATATGGAACCTGTCAAATCCTTAGATAAGCACTTATTTCACAGAATAGCAAGAAACAAAGTTTTATGGATCTTTCCACCACAGACATTGAGTATTCAGCCTTTGTAGTAGTGGTACTCAACTATTGTGGATGAATTTCAGTTACCTGACTATGATTGTAAGCTTATTTTATGTGATAATATGAGTCTCATTACTCTTTTTAAATATATTGTGCATCATTCTAAAGCTAAACATATAAACATTAAACATCATTTTTTTAGAGATCATATTGAAAATAGTGATTTCTTTTTAGAATTTATCGGCTTTTAAAATCAGTTGGCAGATATTTTTACTAAACCTTTATAGGAAGAAAGTTTTTATTTTTTGCCAAAATATTTAGGTGTCACCTTGTTCCTTTAGTTATAGTGTAGCTTTTAATTCTCCTTTATCGCTCTCTTCTTTTCCGTGTCATCATTATCACACCTTTCCATACTAGACTTCTGATATTCCGTCCTTTCACTTCTCAAAACCATCTCTTCACCTCTCCATTTCTTTATATCTCTCCCCTCTCAGCCCTTCTTCTGCACTTCATTCCTTTGTCTTTCCATGGCTAAGTCACCATCAAAGCATCTTCGTCGATCGAGCAAAAGGCTCAAAAGCCCTATTCATTCTTCATCTACTTTTAAAATCTCGGACTTCTCCATGAATGAAGAACTAAAATCCTCTGTTACCAAGCAAAGAAAAATCTCTCATCTTGGTTCTGTACACAAAAAAGCTCAAGTCAGATTGTTTTGAAAACTTCAATCCAGAAGACATGCAAATATTTTGGAGCTCTGTAGGAAAATCTAAGTTCAATAACTTCAAAGATGGAGCTTCTGCTCCTGAAAGAGCCATTAGCCTTAAAAAATTTAAAAACTCTCATTGCCTTGTAAGTAGGTACTTTACTTTTCTGAAATTGGATATTTATTTTCTGCTCTATGAAAATGAAATTTTTGAAGAACCTGTGAGACTGTTTTTTGCAAATCTGCATATTTCTAAAGATAGTGGGAACTAAACACCCTGTCGCGCCCCATTTTTACCCTCGCGGGCAAAAGCGGGTTTCGACGTCGAGGACTCTTGAGGGTGGAAAAGAAGAGTCGCCACCTAACGGATTAAGGTGCGTTAGGGCACCGTTCTAAGCTAATTTGTTACCTAAGTCAACCAGAGTTGGGTAAGGGCTTAAATTACCTCAAAAGGAAGGTGTTAGGCACCTTTCGAGGTCCACAAATGTGGTTCCCGACCGTACTCATTAAATGGGGGTATTAACTAAGTGATCACATAAAGTCGATGAATTATTAAACATAAATAGAATACTAACTTAAATACTAAATTAGCAGAAACTAAAATATAAAACTTAGTGGGATCAGGTTTTGACAAGGCTGAAAACGGGCCCAATTCGATACTACTCCCTTCTATTCTATTTTTAAAATCAAGATAATTTGAAGAGAATAATATATATATATATGTATAACTTGAGAAAAAATCATTTTAAGAAAATCGTATATATTTTATATTTTTAACAAATTTTTTTTTTTTAGATGAAAATATATCAATATTTGAACATAACAATGATAATTTTAAAATATTTAAAGCTTCTTAGAAAAAATGAATTTAGAAAAGATGGGAGTAATAGGTTGCTTTGTATTTACAAAACAAATATGCGCTTCATACGTGAAATCAGCAATAGCCTGTCTGTTTCATCATGTCCCGTCTACCCACCTAATTATTTTAATTATTATTAAGCTTAAGCGATCTAGGTGGAAAAGACTAACGCCCTAACAAGTGTCTACCCGTCCCAATCCTAATATCCAAGAGGGGATGGACTACTAAATGGGATTTTGGGTTCTAAAATTCTTAGGCTTTGTTAAAGGACATTAATGTCAAACAAGTAAATTCAAACAAACAATTAACATTGGGGTTTCAAATAGGCCTCTTTATTAAACCTATGATCATGATTTCTAGTGAATGTAGCCATGTTAAAATTTATCCTAAAGCCATGATGTCTAGTGCGTGTAAAACCTACTCATTAAAATAATTCCAGCAACAAATCATCAAAAATTACCCAAGTAAATTAATGTTGTAAAGAATAAAATAATTTAGGCATGAAAATGTCACCCTAAATTCACATGAAATAAATTGCTGCATTTTAAATTGAATTATTTAAGACCTATAGACATGATTTCTATGTGCATCAAATCAAATTATTTTAATTCCTATAGGCATGATTTCTAATAAAACAAATAAGACGATAAAATAAACGCCCCGCCCCCAAACCCATTTTTGCTATTATTATTGTTTATATTACAAATATTACAAAAGAACAAAATAGAATGAATAACTACGACATTAAAATAAATAACAATAAATAAATCCAGTAGCCTCCTTTCATCCTGGTAACTCTTTGATGAATGTCGGTATAAGACGATACCTGCTTAACGGTTAGTACAATCATAGATACAAGAATAATATCATGATATTCTTAGTCATGAGTTTGACTAAACTTGGAAAAATCACATTAAGAGCATATTAAACATATAGTCACGAGAAGAAAGCAATCAAAGAGATTAACATGATAATCTGATAAAGGTAAATAAACTAACCGACGAATGCCAAAGTTGAAAGGAAAATCACGAATTAATAATGCAACAAAACGCCTTGATTAGTACCCATCCTCAACGCGTCAAGGTCATGAGAATCTCAAGAATTCCGAGCAGTGTATGCATAGATGAGGTATAAAGGAGCCATAGAATTAAATAGAGGAGCAGAGAGCGGAAAAAAATGCTCAAGAGCCAAGCAAATTTCGAGTACTTATGTTAATAAAGGAATGACAATATTTGAATGTTAAAAAAATAAAATTGTTTTTCTAAAGAAGAGGTGGTCTCTCTCTAAGTCTTGTTGTTATTTTTTTTTGGGTTTTAGGGTCTTCTACCCCTTTTAAAGAAAGTTCAATTCAAAAAAAAACAAAAGCTAAAAAGCTAAAAGCACTTTCCGAAAAAGTCAAATAAAAAACCAATGGGCCCTATTATTTCAAAATAAAGTGCAAACAAAATAATTAGTCATTATAAAAGCTAATAATTATGTTACCATTAAGAAAAAATAAAATGATAGTAATCATTTTGTCACCACTACACAAATAATAATAATAATAAATAACAATAATAATAATAATAACAATAACAATAATAATACTACTACTAATAATAATAATAAACAACGACAAAATTCATATTGTATATATATAAACGAAACAAAAGCCATACTAAATAATTAATCAACTGTATAATCAAATAATTAACAGACAATTATTGTATATAAAAATGAAACAAGAGGCAGAATGATATATTAGACATGAAACAGAAAGGACAGCTATATATACTACTCACATACATATATTATACTATATAAATATTATGTATACGTTTCTATTATATATAGATGGACAGGAAAGAAAAACAGTAGATAATTATACACACATATATATTTCTATATTATATATCATATATTACGCCTATATTATATCATATATACTAATATACCTATGTTATACATATTATATACATATATATATATATAACAATAAACAGCAAAACAAAAAAAAATAAAATAAAATAAATAATAAATGAATAAATAATTTACGGACAGATCTGAGATCTGTCCGATCGGACTGTAACCGGAGCGACGGGAATTTTCCGGCGGCTATTCGACGGTTGTTTTTTTTTTGTTTCAGCGAGAAGAGAGGGAGGAGAGGAAAAAGTGGATGGTGGCGGCTTTGTTGTTTGGCCGGAATTAATGGAGATTATGGTGGTGGCCGGCGATGGGAAGAGGGAAGAGGGAGATCGCCGGAGGTTATGGAGGTTGGGAGAAGAGGAAGATGGAGATTCGCCGGCGGCAGCTTGGTAGTGTTGTTGTTCGCCGGAAGTTATGGAGTTTTGGTGTTTTTCCGGCGGTAGTTATCTGGCCGGCCGGAGATGAGAGGGAGAAAGAGAGGAAGATGGAAAAGAAGGGGAGAAGATGATGCGACGCCGGCGGATTTGGGGAGGGAAGGTCGGCGTTAATGGTGTGGTTCGCCGGAGATGGCCGGAAAAAATGGAGAAAAGGGGAAGAGGATGGCGAGAAAGTGGAGGCGACTGGTGGTGTTGTTTTCTCCGGCCATGGTGGCCGGAAAAAATGGTGAGATGGGAGATGAAGGAGATGGAGAGAAGAGGGAAGAATGGGAATGGGGAAAATTTTGAGAGAGAGAGAGAGAGTGGAGTAGATGGGAGGAGGAAAGATGGAAAAATGAAAGTTAGATTAGGGTTTTGGGGGTAGGTGAGGTAAATAAGGAAGTTAGGTGGGATTTAATCTGGACCGTTAAATTAGATGAAATGAACGGCTAGGATTTAATTAGATTTTTGGGTCGGGTTATGGGTCAAACGGGTCATGGGTCGGTCAATTGGATAAATTCAATTAGGAATTAAATTCAAAATGGTTAAAATTGAAATAAATTGAATAGGAACTGGCCAGATTTGAAATAAATTGAATGGGAAGATGACTAGAATTTAAATGAGTTGATTGAAATTGGATCTAGCTGCTATTAAGTTAATAAATATATTACATTTTAAAAATAAATTAATAAATAGATATAAAATAATTTAAATTATAACAAAATCATATAAATAATTATTATTAATAAATAAATTCTAAAATTAAATATACTTATGTAAAATTTCATATAATTAAATTGTTATATTTATGAATAAATAAATGACTAAAGAAAAATAAAAAATTAAATTATTGAATATTATAAAAATCACATTATTAACCTAAATAATTTATATATTAGAGTAATATTATTAGTCAAATAAATTTATAAAACTTATTAAAATTAGGTAAAATAATTTATTAAATAAAGAATATATTTCAAAATAAGGGCGCATATTAAAACGAAATATATGATGCATGATGTAATTTTTTTAATATCAAAACTTAAAATTAATATAGGTCATATATATATAATTTGAAATGATTTTCGCAATATTATGATTATAAATTATTTTATAAATACAAAAATAAGTCAAATATTTGCACAAAATATATAAACAAATATATACATATATAAGCAGCATATTGAAGCGCAGGTCGGTCAAAATTGGGTGTCAACAGCTGCCCCTTCTTTGCTCGGGAATGAAGGATGAATTGTCGAGCAAAGAACGTTGACTTAGGAGCCAATTTTGTCCGACCGAAGGAAAAATTTCAGTAGGGCCAAGTAAAAAGGAAAGAAAGTCATGTAGGTGTTGCGACCGAGACTTCAGTTTCAAGTCGCCTACATATCTCGGGTTTCACGAGAATCAGGCCGCGTGTAGTTCTGGATCTTAGGGACGAAAGAGATCCCTAAAAATTGACAACACGAGGCTTGAATAAGAATGAGGTAGCACGAGAATAATAGGTCAAAATAGCAGAAATTAGCATAAGAATATCAAAGAGCGGGGGGGAGTTTGATCAGATAACATGAGAAGGAACGCAATAGCAGCCTGCAAGCTAAAAATTTGGATAAATGATTAGTCAATATTGACCTGCAAGCTAAAAAAACTTGGATAAATGATTAGTCAATAAATTTAGGGTAATGCTTAACCCTAGGACAATGCTTAGCCCTTGAACAAATAATTTAGGGTAATGCTTAACCCTAGGGCAGTGCTTAGCCCTTGAACAAATAATTTAGGGTAACGCTTAACCCTAGGACAGTGCTTAGCCCTTGAACAAATAATTTAGGGTAACGCTTAACCCTAGGACAGTGCTTAGCCCTTGAACAAATAATTTAGGGTAACGCTTAACCCTAGGACAGTGCTAAGCCCTTGAACAAATAATTTAGGGTAACGCTTAACCCTAGGACAGTGCTTAGCCCTTGAACAAATAATTTAGGGTAACGCTTAACCCTAGGACAGTGCTTAGCCCTTGAACAAATAATTTAGGGTAACGCTTAACCCTAGGACAGTGCTTAGCCCTTGAACAAATAATTTAGGGTAACGCTTAACCCTAGGACAGTGCTTAGCCCTTGAACAAATAATTTAGGGTAATGCTTAACCCTAGGACAGTGCTTAGCCCTTGAACAAATAATTTAGGGTAATGCTTAACCCTAGGACAGTGCTTAGCCCTTGAACAAATAATTTAGGGTAATGCTTAACCCCAGGACAGTGCTTAGCCCTTGAACAAATAATTTAGGGTAATGCTTAACCCCAGGACAGTGCTTAGCCCTTGAACAAATAATTTAGGGTAATGCTTAACCCCAGGACAGTGCTTAGCCCTTGAACAAATAATTTAGGGTAATGCTTAACCCCAGGACAGTGCTTAGCCCTTGAACAAATAATTTAGGGTAATGCTTAACCCCAGGACAGTGCTTAGCCCTTGAACAAATAATTTAGGGTAATTCTTAACCCCAGGACAGTGCTTAGCCCTTGAACAAATAATTTAGGGTAATGCTTAACCCCAGGACAGTGCTTAGCCCTTGAACAAATAATTTAGGGTAATGCTTAACCCCAGGACAGTGCTTAGCCCTTGAACAAATAATTTAGGGTAATGCTTAACCCCAGGACAGTGCTTAGCCCTTGAACAAATAATTTAGGGTAATGCTTAACCCCAGGACAGTGCTTAGCCCTTGAACAAATAATTTAGGGTAATGCTTAACCCCAGGACAGTGCTTAGCCCTTGAACAAATAATTTAGGGTAATGCTTAACCCTAGGACAATGCTTAGCCCTTGAACAAATAATTTAGGGTAATGCTTAACCCTAGGACAGTGCTTAGCCCTTGAACAAATAATTTAGGGTAATGCTTAACCCCAGGACAATGCTTAGCCCTTGAACAAATAATTTAGGGTAATGCTTAACCCTAGGACAGTGCTTAGCCCTTGAACAAATAATTTAGGGTAATGCTTAACCCCAGGACAGTGCTTAGCCCTTGAAAAATAATTTAGGGTAATGTTTAACCCTAGGACAGTGCTTAGCCCTTGAAAAATAATTTAGTAAATACCTTTGAAGATCCATAAGGAATGATTGCAGATTTGGTACCTGTTGCATCCTGCGTTCAAAGAAAAGATTATAAGATTAAAATGGAGAAGGCTGATTTGTGCCTTTACTCGTCTGTTGCTATCCCGATCTCATGAGCTTGACGATCAAATTGGATGTCACGTCCTTTTTCGAAATCAACTCCTTGGCTTGACTGAGTCTTGATGAAATTTTGAGATCTTTCTCAAAATTTCTGCCCCAGTTACATAGAAACGCTCGATCTATTGAATTTTTGAGGTCCTCTCAAAAATTCTGCCCCAGTGTAGACTTCTGTTGCAAATGACGCAAAGTTGTGAATTTTTGAGGTCCTCTCAAAAATTCTGCCCCAGTTGGAAAAGGAAAGGAGAAAGGAAATTTTATTGAGATATAGACCGAACCCCATAAGGGCGCCTACGTATCCCTCTTAAACGGGAATCAGGTCCAACGTAGTTCAGAATACAAAAAATGAAAGGTTTTCGAACAAAGAAATAAATCAAGTTGAGGATAGCATTGGGCAACAACTTTCAATTCGGGTGGATAACCTTGGCATCAATCAATTCTTGAATCTTGTCTTTCAAAGATCGACACTCTTCTGTTGTGTGTCCTCTCATCCTTGAATGATAATCACAAATTTTATTATAATCGAGCCATTTCGTGCGGGTGTCCAACACTATTGCAGGAATAGGACTAATATAGCCAGCAACCTTCAAACGCTCATACAAATGGATTATGGGCTCACCCAAAGGAGTATACCGCTTAGATGAACTTGCTCGGGATCTCGCGAGCTTGTGAGATTGTTGAATCGGTGGATTTTTAAAAATTGGCGGCCTTTGAAGTGCAGGTGGAGGAGGCTGAAAATGAGCAGGTTGTGCATGATAGGTAGCAGAGTTATAGAATGGTATTGACTGATGGTATGAAGGCACATTGTATTGAAATGGAGGTGCTTGGTATCCCCACAGAGTTTCTTGTCCTTCTATAGGTGCTACGACATTCACCTCGTTCCCATTCTTGTTCTCAGTTGTCCTACCCGATTGCAAAGTTTTGCTGGCTACTTGCAATGCTCCCCAATCAATAATGGTACCGTTCTTGATACCGTCCTCAATCTTTTCACCTAACTTGATGAGCTCGGCAAAACTCTTTTCACTAACCAGCATCAATCTATCATGCAGTTGCGGTTCCAGACTCCGTATAAAGATATCCTTCATTTGAACTTCTGCCATCGGAGGTCGTACTCTAGCGGCCTCGGACCTCCAACGGGTTGCATACTCCCTAAATGTCTCTGTAGGCTTTCTTTTCAAGTTCTGAATGTAGTGCAAATCTGGCGCATTCTCTGTATTGAAGCTGAACCGCTCTACGAAAGCTGTCGCCATATCAGTCCAATTAATCCATTTCCTTGGATTTTGCTCTACGTACCAATTGAGGGCATCTCCAGACAAACTTCTCATGAACAACTTCATTCGAATTTTTTCATCTCTTCCTACCCCAATCAACTGGTCGCAATACAATCTTAAGTGGGCTTTCGGATCACTGGTGCCGTTGAACAGTTCGAATTTTGGAGGTTTGTATCCCGTCGGTAGCTCGACGTCGGGATGTATGCACAAATCTTCATAACTTAGGCCTTCTATCCTGTTGGCCCCTTCAATATTTTGTAATCGGTTGTTCATCTTTTTGAGCTCCTCGGCCATAGACTGTATCAAGTTGTCTTTCTCCGAGCGTCCAGATTCTCCTAAATGATGGGTGACCGGAGCAGTCTCGATATAAAATGGATTTAGGGTATGATCTTTTGGAGCGTAAAACGTGTTGGATGTAACTGTAGGAGGTAAATAATGAGACAAGACAGGCGGTTCTTGTGGTGTAGCTTGGTTTGAAGGGGCTGCATAAAGATTATGATTTTGTTGATTTTGGGGAAGGGAGTAGGCGTGATGAAGATTGTTTTGAGGATATGAGGTTTGATGGGGTGCTGGAGGAAGATGCGTGAAAGTGACGTGAGGCTTGGTAGCAGCATTAACCTCGGCCTGCTGTTCTAATGAAGTTTCCAGGGGGACCGCTAGATCGGTCTTATTACGGGCTCGAGATAATTCTCCTTGGAGCTCTAAAATCTTTTGCTCCATCCTTATAATCAGGTCATTATGTTCGGGTAGATATCTTCTTTCCGAACTCTCTACGGAATTTTTTGGAGCAGCCGTATCAATTCTAACTGTTGAACCGTTATTGTCGTTCATTTCCCTCTTGCTTTGGTGAATTGACAGCGAGAAAGGTATAGCGGACAATTATGCACAAATCAACCTTAGGAAGGGGAATAATCAAGTTAAACAATAAAACAACACAGAAATTAGTTAAGAAATTCAAATATGACATGTTGTAGATAAAAGATAAAAGAAGCACATTAATACACTTCACCTTGTAAAACGAAACATTAAACACATTAATACGTTGTCCTAATTTGGGGGCCTCTTTTATGCCAGAGGTAGGCCTAACGCATTTAAGAAAACTTGTTATTAAATATCGTCATGTTGCTCCCAAAATAAACCCCAGAAAATAAACTTTATTATTATATAAGATAACAAGAATTACAATAAAACGGTAAATCTTAAAAACATCTTCGTCTGCATCCAACTTCTTCGAAACTTCTAATACTTTGTCGAAATGGTGGCAATCTTCTAAATTCGACCACCAAGCTAACCATGCCGAATCTTGGATACGAAGTTGGGAAACTCATTGTGCCTGCAATAAAAATTAGCTTATCCTACCCACCCGAGAGCACAATGACGATATTTTAAACAAAATTCTCTTAAGATGCACACAACTCATGAATCGTCTTTTATCGGGATTAAAGGTGATCCCTTAAGACATAGGGCAAGTTCCTATTTAATCTTGACGTTCCATGGACGTCTCGATTTTTTTCTAAGTTAAAAGATATGTACATGCCTTACTAAAGGCGTACATGGTCAAGCTCTAGGAGTAAGAGTGGGTATGACACGGTTCCCTCGAGCGGACAACTCGAGAGTGAGGAAGCTTATGACCGTCGACGCACCGCTGATCGACCAAATCATAAACAACCTCGAGGTGTTTTAAACTTGTGGACGGCCGTGAAACCACGCAACTGTTATTGTGTGTGAAAGTGTGAATTTCCCAAGTGGGGGAAGTATGAACGATATGCCAATTAAAAATACAACACATTTTTTTTTCAAATAATAATCGAATATTACAAAAATGGAAAATAAATAATAACCAGTAACTGAGAGACAAAAAAGAGAAACGGTCAGTAACTTCATGACAAAATAATATAAAGAAGCATATAAATATTGATAGAAATTAGTAAAGATAGAAATATAAAACCCTCAATTAATAAATATAAAGAAAACCCCTTTTAATGAACACGTTGTGGTTAAAGCCTAAAATATCCCCAGCAGAGTCGCCATTCTGTCGCGCCCCATTTTTACCCTCGCGGGCAAAAGCGGGTTTCGACGTCGAGGACTCTTGAGGGTGGAAAAGAAGAGTCGCCACCTAACGGATTAAGGTGCGTTAGGGCACCGTTCTAAGCTAATTTGTTACCTAAGTCAACCAGAGTTGGGTAAGGGCTTAAATTACCTCAAAAGGAAGGTGTTAGGCACCTTTCGAGGTCCACAAATGTGGTTCCCGACCGTACTCATTAAATGGGGGTATTAACTAAGTGATCACATAAATTCGATGAATTATTAAACATAAATAGAATACTAACTTAAATACTAAATTAGCAGAAACTAAAATATAAAACTTAGTGGGATCAGGTTTTGACAAGGCTGAAAACGGGCCCAATTCGATACTACTCTCTTCTATTCTATTTTTAAAATCAAGATAATTTGAAGAGAATAATATATATATATATGTATAACTTGAGAAAAAATTATTTTAAGAAAATCGTATATATTATATATTTTTAACAAATTTTTTTTTTTAGATGAAAATATATCAATATTTGAACATAACAATGATAATTTTAAAATATTTAAAGCTTCTTAGAAAAAATGAATTTAGAAAAGATGGGAGTAATAGGTTGCTTTGTATTTACAAAACAAATATGCGCTTCATACGTGAAATCAGCAATAGCCTGTCTGTTTCATCATGTCCCGTCTACCCACCTAATTATTTTAATTATTATTAAGCTTAAGCGATCTAGGTGGAAAAGACTAACGCCCTAACAAGTGTCTACCCGTCCCAATCCTAATATCCAAGAGGGGATGGACTACTAAATGGGATTTTGGGTTCTAAAATTCTTAGGCTTTGTTAAAGGACATTAATGTCAAACAAGTAAATTCAAACAAACAATTAACATTGGGGTTTCAAATAGGCCTCTTTATTAAACCTATGATCATGATTTCTAGTGAATGTAGCCATGTTAAAATTTATCCTAAAGCCATGATGTCTAGTGCGTGTAAAACCTACTCATTAAAATAATTCCAGCAACAAATCATCAAAAATTACCCAAGTAAATTAATGTTGTAAAGAATAAAATAATTTAGGCATGAAAATGTCACCCTAAATTCGCATGAAATAAATTGCTGCATTTTAAATTGAATTATTTAAGACCTATAGGCATGATTTCTATGTGCATCAAATCAAATTATTTTAATTTCTATAGGCATGATTTCTAATAAAACAAATAAGACGATAAAATAAACGCCCCGCCCCCAAACCCATTTTTGCTATTATTATTGTTTATATTACAAATATTACAAAAGAACAAAATAGAATGAATAACTACGACATTAAAATAAATAACAATAAATAAATCCAGTAGCCTCCTTTCATCCTGGTAACTCTTTGATGAATGTCGGTATAAGACGATACCTGCTTAACGGTTAGTACAATCATAGATACAAGAATAATATCATGATATTCTTAGTCATGAGTTTGACTAAACTTGGAAAAATCACATTAAGAGCATATTAAACATATAGTCACGAGAAGAAAGCAATCAAAGAGATTAACATGATAATCTGATAAAGGTAAATAAACTAACCGACGAATGCCAAAGTTGAAAGGAAAATCACGAATTAATAATGCAACAAAACGCCTTGATTAGTACCCATCCTCAACGCGTCAAGGTCATGAGAATCTCAAGAATTCCGAGCAGTGTATGCATAGATGAGGTATAAAGGAGCCATAGAATTAAATAGAGGAGCAGAGAACGGAAAAAAATGCTCAAGAGCCAAGCAAATTTCGAGTACTTATGTTAATAAAGGAATGACAATATTTGAATGTTAAAAAAATAAAATTGTTTTTCTAAAGAAGAGGTGGTCTCTCTCTAAGTCTTGTTGTTATTTTTTTTTGGGTTTTAGGGTCTTCTACCCCTTTTAAAGAAAGTTCAATTCAAAAAAAAACAAAAGCTAAAAAGCTAAAAGCACTTTCCGAAAAAGTCAAATAAAAAACCAATGGGCCCTATTATTTCAAAATAAAGTGCAAACAAAATAATTAGTCATTATAAAAGCTAATAATTATGTTACCATTAAGAAAAAATAAAATGATAGTAATCATTTTGTCACCACTACACAAATAATAATAATAATAAATAACAATAATAATAATAATAACAATAACAATAATAATACTACTACTAATAATAATAATAAACAACGACAAAATTCATATTGTATATATATAAACGAAACAAAAGCCATACTAAATAATTAATCAACTGTATAATCAAATAATTAACAGACAATTATTGTATATAAAAATGAAACAAGAGGCAGAATGATATATTAGACATGAAACAGAAAGGACAGCTATATATACTACTCACATACATATATTATACTATATAAATATTATGTATACGTTTCTATTATATATAGATGGACAGGAAAGAAAAACAGTAGATAATTATACACACATATATATTTCTATATTATATATCATATATTACGCCTATATTATATCATATATACTAATATACCTATGTTATACATATTATATACATATATATATATATATAACAATAAACAGCAAAACAAAAAAAAATAAAATAAAATAAATAATAAATGAATAAATAATTTACGGACAGATCTGAGATCTGTCCGATCGGACTGTAACCGGAGCGACGGGAATTTTCCGGCGGCTATTCGACGGTTGTTTTTTTTTTGTTTCAGCGAGAAGAGAGGGAGGAGAGGAAAAAGTGGATGGTGGCGGCTTTGTTGTTTGGCCGGAATTAATGGAGATTATGGTGGTGGCCGGCGATGGGAAGAGGGAAGAGGGAGATCGCCGGAGGTTATGGAGGTTGGGAGAAGAGGAAGATGGAGATTCGCCGGCGGCAGCTTGGTAGTGTTGTTGTTCGCCGGAAGTTATGGAGGTTTGGTGTTTTTCCGGCGGTAGTTATCTGGCCGGCCGGAGATGAGAGGGAGAAAGAGAGGAAGATGGAAAAGAAGGGGAGAAGATGATGCGACGCCGGCGGATTTGGGGAGGGAAGGTCGGCGTTAATGGTGTGGTTCGCCGGAGATGGCCGGAAAAAATGGAGAAAAGGGGAAGAGGATGGCGAGAAAGTGGAGGCGACTGGTGGTGTTGTTTTCTCCGGCCATGGTGGCCGGAAAAAATGGTGAGATGGGAGATGAAGGAGATGGAGAGAAGAGGGAAGAATGGGAATGGGGAAAATTTTGAGAGAGAGAGAGAGAGTGGAGTAGATGGGAGGAGGAAAGATGGAAAAATGAAAGTTAGATTAGGGTTTTGGGGGTAGGTGAGGTAAATAAGGAAGTTAGGTGGGATTTAATCTGGACCGTTAAATTAGATGAAATGGACGGCTAGGATTTAATTAGATTTTTGGGTCGGGTTATGGGTCAAACGGGTCATGGGTCGGTCAATTGGATAAATTCAATTAGGAATTAAATTCAAAATGGTTAAAATTGAAATAAATTGAATAGGAACTGGCCAGATTTGAAATAAATTGAATGGGAAGATGACTAGAATTTAAATGAGTTGATTGAAATTGGATCTAGCTGCTATTAAGTTAATAAATATATTACATTTTAAAAATAAATTAATAAATAGATATAAAATAATTTAAATTATAACAAAATCATATAAATAATTATTATTAATAAATAAATTCTAAAATTAAATATACTTATGTAAAATTTCATATAATTAAATTGTTATATTTATGAATAAATAAATGACTAAAGAAAAATAAAAAATTAAATTATTGAATATTATAAAAATCACATTATTAACCTAAATAATTTATATATTAGAGTAATATTATTAGTCAAATAAATTTATAAAACTTATTAAAATTAGGTAAAATAATTTATTAAATAAAGAATATATTTCAAAATAAGGGCGCATATTAAAACGAAATATATGATGCATGATGTAATTTTTTTAATATCAAAACTTAAAATTAATATAGGTCATATATATATAATTTGAAATGATTTTCGCAATATTATGATTATAAATTATTTTATAAATACAAAAATAAGTCAAATATTTGCACAAAATATATAAACAAATATATACATATATAAGCAGCATATTGAAGCGCAGGTCGGTCAAAATTGGGTGTCAACAGCTGCCCCTTCTTTGCTCGGGAATGAAGGATGAATTGTCGAGCAAAGAACGTTGACTTAGGAGCCAATTTTGTCCGACCGAAGGAAAAATTTCAGTAGGGCCAAGTAAAAAGGAAAGAAAGTCATGTAGGTGTTGCGACCGAGACTTCAGTTTCAAGTCGCCTACATATCTCGGGTTTCACGAGAATCAGGCCGCGTGTAGTTCTGGATCTTAGGGACGAAAGAGATCCCTAAAAATTGACAACACGAGGCTTGAATAAGAATGAGGTAGCACGAGAATAATAGGTCAAAATAGCAGAAATTAGCATAAGAATATCAAAGAGCGGGGGGGAGTTTGATCAGATAACATGAGAAGGAACGCAATAGCAGCCTGCAAGCTAAAAATTTGGATAAATGATTAGTCAATATTGACCTGCAAGCTAAAAAAACTTGGATAAATGATTAGTCAATAAATTTAGGGTAATGCTTAACCCTAGGACAATGCTTAGCCCTTGAACAAATAATTTAGGGTAATGCTTAACCCTAGGGCAGTGCTTAGCCCTTGAACAAATAATTTAGGGTAACGCTTAACCCTAGGACAGTGCTTAGCCCTTGAACAAATAATTTAGGGTAACGCTTAACCCTAGGACAGTGCTTAGCCCTTGAACAAATAATTTAGGGTAACGCTTAACCCTAGGACAGTGCTAAGCCCTTGAACAAATAATTTAGGGTAACGCTTAACCCTAGGACAGTGCTTAGCCCTTGAACAAATAATTTAGGGTAACGCTTAACCCTAGGACAGTGCTTAGCCCTTGAACAAATAATTTAGGGTAACGCTTAACCCTAGGACAGTGCTTAGCCCTTGAACAAATAATTTAGGGTAACGCTTAACCCTAGGACAGTGCTTAGCCCTTGAACAAATAATTTAGGGTAATGCTTAACCCTAGGACAGTGCTTAGCCCTTGAACAAATAATTTAGGGTAATGCTTAACCCTAGGACAGTGCTTAGCCCTTGAACAAATAATTTAGGGTAATGCTTAACCCCAGGACAGTGCTTAGCCCTTGAACAAATAATTTAGGGTAATGCTTAACCCCAGGACAGTGCTTAGCCCTTGAACAAATAATTTAGGGTAATGCTTAACCCCAGGACAGTGCTTAGCCCTTGAACAAATAATTTAGGGTAATGCTTAACCCCAGGACAGTGCTTAGCCCTTGAACAAATAATTTAGGGTAATGCTTAACCCCAGGACAGTGCTTAGCCCTTGAACAAATAATTTAGGGTAATTCTTAACCCCAGGACAGTGCTTAGCCCTTGAACAAATAATTTAGGGTAATGCTTAACCCCAGGACAGTGCTTAGCCCTTGAACAAATAATTTAGGGTAATGCTTAACCCCAGGACAGTGCTTAGCCCTTGAACAAATAATTTAGGGTAATGCTTAACCCCAGGACAGTGCTTAGCCCTTGAACAAATAATTTAGGGTAATGCTTAACCCCAGGACAGTGCTTAGCCCTTGAACAAATAATTTAGGGTAATGCTTAACCCTAGGACAATGCTTAGCCCTTGAACAAATAATTTAGGGTAATGCTTAACCCTAGGACAGTGCTTAGCCCTTGAACAAATAATTTAGGGTAATGCTTAACCCCAGGACAATGCTTAGCCCTTGAACAAATAATTTAGGGTAATGCTTAACCCTAGGACAGTGCTTAGCCCTTGAACAAATAATTTAGGGTAATGCTTAACCCCAGGACAGTGCTTAGCCCTTGAAAAATAATTTAGGGTAATGTTTAACCCTAGGACAGTGCTTAGCCCTTGAAAAATAATTTAGTAAATACCTTTGAAGATCCATAAGGAATGATTGCAGATTTGGTACCTGTTGCATCCTGCGTTCAAAGAAAAGATTATAAGATTAAAATGGAGAAGGCTGATTTGTGCCTTTACTCGTCTGTTGCTATCCCGATCTCATGAGCTTGACGATCAAATTGGATGTCACGTCCTTTTTCGAAATCAACTCCTTGGCTTGACTGAGTCTTGATGAAATTTTGAGATCTTTCTCAAAATTTCTGCCCCAGTTACATAGAAACGCTCGATCTATTGAATTTTTGAGGTCCTCTCAAAAATTCTGCCCCAGTGTAGACTTCTGTTGCAAATGACGCAAAGTTGTGAATTTTTGAGGTCCTCTCAAAAATTCTGCCCCAGTTGGAAAAGGAAAGGAGAAAGGAAATTTTATTGAGATATAGACCGAACCCCATAAGGGCGCCTACGTATCCCTCTTAAACGGGAATCAGGTCCAACGTAGTTCAGAATACAAAAAATGAAAGGTTTTCGAACAAAGAAATAAATCAAGTTGAGGATAGCATTGGGCAACAACTTTCAATTCGGGTGGATAACCTTGGCATCAATCAATTCTTGAATCTTGTCTTTCAAAGATCGACACTCTTCTGTTGTGTGTCCTCTCATCCTTGAATGATAATCACAAATTTTATTATAATCGAGCCATTTCGTGCGGGTGTCCAACACTATTGCAGGAATAGGACTAATATAGCCAGCAACCTTCAAACGCTCATACAAATGGATTATGGGCTCACCCAAAGGAGTATACCGCTTAGATGAACTTGCTCGGGATCTCGCGAGCTTGTGAGATTGTTGAATCGGTGGATTTTTAAAAATTGGCGGCCTTTGAAGTGCAGGTGGAGGAGGCTGAAAATGAGCAGGTTGTGCATGATAGGTAGCAGAGTTATAGAATGGTATTGACTGATGGTATGAAGGCACATTGTATTGAAATGGAGGTGCTTGGTATCCCCACAGAGTTTCTTGTCCTTCTATAGGTGCTACGACATTCACCTCGTTCCCATTCTTGTTCTCAGTTGTCCTACCCGATTGCAAAGTTTTGCTGGCTACTTGCAATGCTCCCCAATCAATAATGGTACCGTTCTTGATACCGTCCTCAATCTTTTCACCTAACTTGATGAGCTCGGCAAAACTCTTTTCACTAACCAGCATCAATCTATCATGCAGTTGCGGTTCCAGACTCCGTATAAAGATATCCTTCATTTGAACTTCTGCCATCGGAGGTCGTACTCTAGCGGCCTCGGACCTCCAACGGGTTGCATACTCCCTAAATGTCTCTGTAGGCTTTCTTTTCAAGTTCTGAATGTAGTGCAAATCTGGCGCATTCTCTGTATTGAAGCTGAACCGCTCTACGAAAGCTGTCGCCATATCAGTCCAATTAATCCATTTCCTTGGATTTTGCTCTACGTACCAATTGAGGGCATCTCCAGACAAACTTCTCATGAACAACTTCATTCGAATTTTTTCATCTCTTCCTACCCCAATCAACTGGTCGCAATACAATCTTAAGTGGGCTTTCGGATCACTGGTGCCGTTGAACAGTTCGAATTTTGGAGGTTTGTATCCCGTCGGTAGCTCGACGTCGGGATGTATGCACAAATCTTCATAACTTAGGCCTTCTATCCTGTTGGCCCCTTCAATATTTTGTAATCGGTTGTTCATCTTTTTGAGCTCCTCGGCCATAGACTGTATCAAGTTGTCTTTCTCCGAGCGTCCAGATTCTCCTAAATGATGGGTGACCGGAGCAGTCTCGATATAAAATGGATTTAGGGTATGATCTTTTGGAGCGTAAAACGTGTTGGATGTAACTGTAGGAGGTAAATAATGAGACAAGACAGGCGGTTCTTGTGGTGTAGCTTGGTTTGAAGGGGCTGCATAAAGATTATGATTTTGTTGATTTTGGGGAAGGGAGTAGGCGTGATGAAGATTGTTTTGAGGATATGAGGTTTGATGGGGTGCTGGAGGAAGATGCGTGAAAGTGACGTGAGGCTTGGTAGCAGCATTAACCTCGGCCTGCTGTTCTAATGAAGTTTCCAGGGGGACCGCTAGATCGGTCTTATTACGGGCTCGAGATAATTCTCCTTGGAGCTCTAAAATCTTTTGCTCCATCCTTATAATCAGGTCATTATGTTCGGGTAGATATCTTCTTTCCGAACTCTCTACGGAATTTTTTGGAGCAGCCGTATCAATTCTAACTGTTGAACCGTTATTGTCGTTCATTTCCCTCTTGCTTTGGTGAATTGACAGCGAGAAAGGTATAGCGGACAATTATGCACAAATCAACCTTAGGAAGGGGAATAATCAAGTTAAACAATAAAACAACACAGAAATTAGTTAAGAAATTCAAATATGACATGTTGTAGATAAAAGATAAAAGAAGCACATTAATACACTTCACCTTGTAAAACGAAACATTAAACACATTAATACGTTGTCCTAATTTGGGGGCCTCTTTTATGCCAGAGGTAGGCCTAACGCATTTAAGAAAACTTGTTATTAAATATCGTCATGTTGCTCCCAAAATAAACCCCAGAAAATAAACTTTATTATTATATAAGATAACAAGAATTACAATAAAACGGTAAATCTTAAAAACATCTTCGTCTGCATCCAACTTCTTCGAAACTTCTAATACTTTGTCGAAATGGTGGCAATCTTCTAAATTCGACCACCAAGCTAACCATGCCGAATCTTGGATACGAAGTTGGGAAACTCATTGTGCCTGCAATAAAAATTAGCTTATCCTACCCACCCGAGAGCACAATGACGATATTTTAAACAAAATTCTCTTAAGATGCACACAACTCATGAATCGTCTTTTATCGGGATTAAAGGTGATCCCTTAAGACATAGGGCAAGTTCCTATTTAATCTTGACGTTCCATGGACGTCTCGATTTTTTTCTAAGTTAAAAGATATGTACATGCCTTACTAAAGGCGTACATGGTCAAGCTCTAGGAGTAAGAGTGGGTATGACACGGTTCCCTCGAGCGGACAACTCGAGAGTGAGGAAGCTTATGACCGTCGACGCACCGCTGATCGACCAAATCATAAACAACCTCGAGGTGTTTTAAACTTGTGGACGGCCGTGAAACCACGCAACTGTTATTGTGTGTGAAAGTGTGAATTTCCCAAGTGGGGGAAGTATGAACGATATGCCAATTAAAAATACAACACATTTTTTTTTCAAATAATAATCGAATATTACAAAAATGGAAAATAAATAATAACCAGTAACTGAGAGACAAAAAAGAGAAACGGTCAGTAACTTCATGACAAAATAATATAAAGAAGCATATAAATATTGATAGAAATTAGTAAAGATAGAAATATAAAACCCTCAATTAATAAATATAAAGAAAACCCCTTTTAATGAACACGTTGTGGTTAAAGCCTAAAATATCCCCAGCAGAGTCGCCATTCTGTCGCGCCCCATTTTTACCCTCGCGGGCAAAAGCGGGTTTCGACGTCGAGGACTCTTGAGGGTGGAAAAGAAGAGTCGCCACCTAACGGATTAAGGTGCGTTAGGGCACCGTTCTAAGCTAATTTGTTACCTAAGTCAACCAGAGTTGGGTAAGGGCTTAAATTACCTCAAAAGGAAGGTGTTAGGCACCTTTCGAGGTCCACAAATGTGGTTCCCGACCGTACTCATTAAATGGGGGTATTAACTAAGTGATCACATAAATTCGATGAATTATTAAACATAAATAGAATACTAACTTAAATACTAAATTAGCAGAAACTAAAATATAAAACTTAGTGGGATCAGGTTTTGACAAGGCTGAAAACGGGCCCAATTCGATACTACTCTCTTCTATTCTATTTTTAAAATCAAGATAATTTGAAGAGAATAATATATATATATATGTATAACTTGAGAAAAAATTATTTTAAGAAAATCGTATATATTATATATTTTTAACAAATTTTTTTTTTTAGATGAAAATATATCAATATTTGAACATAACAATGATAATTTTAAAATATTTAAAGCTTCTTAGAAAAAATGAATTTAGAAAAGATGGGAGTAATAGGTTGCTTTGTATTTACAAAACAAATATGCGCTTCATACGTGAAATCAGCAATAGCCTGTCTGTTTCATCATGTCCCGTCTACCCACCTAATTATTTTAATTATTATTAAGCTTAAGCGATCTAGGTGGAAAAGACTAACGCCCTAACAAGTGTCTACCCGTCCCAATCCTAATATCCAAGAGGGGATGGACTACTAAATGGGATTTTGGGTTCTAAAATTCTTAGGCTTTGTTAAAGGACATTAATGTCAAACAAGTAAATTCAAACAAACAATTAACATTGGGGTTTCAAATAGGCCTCTTTATTAAACCTATGATCATGATTTCTAGTGAATGTAGCCATGTTAAAATTTATCCTAAAGCCATGATGTCTAGTGCGTGTAAAACCTACTCATTAAAATAATTCCAGCAACAAATCATCAAAAATTACCCAAGTAAATTAATGTTGTAAAGAATAAAATAATTTAGGCATGAAAATGTCACCCTAAATTCGCATGAAATAAATTGCTGCATTTTAAATTGAATTATTTAAGACCTATAGGCATGATTTCTATGTGCATCAAATCAAATTATTTTAATTTCTATAGGCATGATTTCTAATAAAACAAATAAGACGATAAAATAAACGCCCCGCCCCCAAACCCATTTTTGCTATTATTATTGTTTATATTACAAATATTACAAAAGAACAAAATAGAATGAATAACTACGACATTAAAATAAATAACAATAAATAAATCCAGTAGCCTCCTTTCATCCTGGTAACTCTTTGATGAATGTCGGTATAAGACGATACCTGCTTAACGGTTAGTACAATCATAGATACAAGAATAATATCATGATATTCTTAGTCATGAGTTTGACTAAACTTGGAAAAATCACATTAAGAGCATATTAAACATATAGTCACGAGAAGAAAGCAATCAAAGAGATTAACATGATAATCTGATAAAGGTAAATAAACTAACCGACGAATGCCAAAGTTGAAAGGAAAATCACGAATTAATAATGCAACAAAACGCCTTGATTAGTACCCATCCTCAACGCGTCAAGGTCATGAGAATCTCAAGAATTCCGAGCAGTGTATGCATAGATGAGGTATAAAGGAGCCATAGAATTAAATAGAGGAGCAGAGAACGGAAAAAAATGCTCAAGAGCCAAGCAAATTTCGAGTACTTATGTTAATAAAGGAATGACAATATTTGAATGTTAAAAAAATAAAATTGTTTTTCTAAAGAAGAGGTGGTCTCTCTCTAAGTCTTGTTGTTATTTTTTTTTGGGTTTTAGGGTCTTCTACCCCTTTTAAAGAAAGTTCAATTCAAAAAAAAACAAAAGCTAAAAAGCTAAAAGCACTTTCCGAAAAAGTCAAATAAAAAACCAATGGGCCCTATTATTTCAAAATAAAGTGCAAACAAAATAATTAGTCATTATAAAAGCTAATAATTATGTTACCATTAAGAAAAAATAAAATGATAGTAATCATTTTGTCACCACTACACAAATAATAATAATAATAAATAACAATAATAATAATAATAACAATAACAATAATAATACTACTACTAATAATAATAATAAACAACGACAAAATTCATATTGTATATATATAAACGAAACAAAAGCCATACTAAATAATTAATCAACTGTATAATCAAATAATTAACAGACAATTATTGTATATAAAAATGAAACAAGAGGCAGAATGATATATTAGACATGAAACAGAAAGGACAGCTATATATACTACTCACATACATATATTATACTATATAAATATTATGTATACGTTTCTATTATATATAGATGGACAGGAAAGAAAAACAGTAGATAATTATACACACATATATATTTCTATATTATATATCATATATTACGCCTATATTATATCATATATACTAATATACCTATGTTATACATATTATATACATATATATATATATATAACAATAAACAGCAAAACAAAAAAAAATAAAATAAAATAAATAATAAATGAATAAATAATTTACGGACAGATCTGAGATCTGTCCGATCGGACTGTAACCGGAGCGACGGGAATTTTCCGGCGGCTATTCGACGGTTGTTTTTTTTTTGTTTCAGCGAGAAGAGAGGGAGGAGAGGAAAAAGTGGATGGTGGCGGCTTTGTTGTTTGGCCGGAATTAATGGAGATTATGGTGGTGGCCGGCGATGGGAAGAGGGAAGAGGGAGATCGCCGGAGGTTATGGAGGTTGGGAGAAGAGGAAGATGGAGATTCGCCGGCGGCAGCTTGGTAGTGTTGTTGTTCGCCGGAAGTTATGGAGGTTTGGTGTTTTTCCGGCGGTAGTTATCTGGCCGGCCGGAGATGAGAGGGAGAAAGAGAGGAAGATGGAAAAGAAGGGGAGAAGATGATGCGACGCCGGCGGATTTGGGGAGGGAAGGTCGGCGTTAATGGTGTGGTTCGCCGGAGATGGCCGGAAAAAATGGAGAAAAGGGGAAGAGGATGGCGAGAAAGTGGAGGCGACTGGTGGTGTTGTTTTCTCCGGCCATGGTGGCCGGAAAAAATGGTGAGATGGGAGATGAAGGAGATGGAGAGAAGAGGGAAGAATGGGAATGGGGAAAATTTTGAGAGAGAGAGAGAGAGTGGAGTAGATGGGAGGAGGAAAGATGGAAAAATGAAAGTTAGATTAGGGTTTTGGGGGTAGGTGAGGTAAATAAGGAAGTTAGGTGGGATTTAATCTGGACCGTTAAATTAGATGAAATGGACGGCTAGGATTTAATTAGATTTTTGGGTCGGGTTATGGGTCAAACGGGTCATGGGTCGGTCAATTGGATAAATTCAATTAGGAATTAAATTCAAAATGGTTAAAATTGAAATAAATTGAATAGGAACTGGCCAGATTTGAAATAAATTGAATGGGAAGATGACTAGAATTTAAATGAGTTGATTGAAATTGGATCTAGCTGCTATTAAGTTAATAAATATATTACATTTTAAAAATAAATTAATAAATAGATATAAAATAATTTAAATTATAACAAAATCATATAAATAATTATTATTAATAAATAAATTCTAAAATTAAATATACTTATGTAAAATTTCATATAATTAAATTGTTATATTTATGAATAAATAAATGACTAAAGAAAAATAAAAAATTAAATTATCGAATATTATAAAAATCACATTATTAACCTAAATAATTTATATATTAGAGTAATATTATTAGTCAAATAAATTTATAAAACTTATTAAAATTAGGTAAAATAATTTATTAAATAAAGAATATATTTCAAAATAAGGGCGCATATTAAAACGAAATATATGATGCATGATGTAATTTTTTTAATATCAAAACTTAAAATTAATATAGGTCATATATATATAATTTGAAATGATTTTCGCAATATTATGATTATAAATTATTTTATAAATACAAAAATAAGTCAAATATTTGCACAAAATATATAAACAAATATATACATATATAAGCAGCATATTGAAGCGCAGGTCGGTCAAAATTGGGTGTCAACACACCCTAGTATTGGAAAATCAGATTGTTCTCAATCAATTTCTTCTTGAAAAAGTCTTTGGTACAAACTTTTCAAGTAGAATCCTTTTCTTTTTCAAAAATTGATCAAAAGATTTTGAAGTCTCTCTCAATAAAGCCAAGGTATTTATCGTTGAAGAAGGGTCAAATCTCTCTGAATTTGGACCCTCCTCTATTTGTTTTTAAAATAGGATTATTGCACACATTATGGCTATTACTTTGCTCCCCCGTAAAGATTCTCTGAGCTCTCTCTCAAGTAAGGATGTCTTCGTAGTGTACTGTATGCTAAAAAAATATAGGATTAAATGGGTTGAATGGTTACTTCGTTGTATGGTGGAAAACAGTCAGGATGCTAGAGGATATCCAAGTTTGCTTTATGAAATGATGAATTCACGAATCCTAAAGGATATTGGGGTAGATCTATCAAGTTTTCTTGTAAAGAAATCTCCTCCACTTATGATAACTGAACTTTCGCTAGCATGGGGTATATTTTTGCAGATGAAAAATGGTCTAAGAAAGCTCTTTTAAAATATAAGCTAAAATTAGTTGTTGAAGGCAATTCACTCGTTACAAATATGTATAAGGGATGCTCTAAAGACCACCGTAGATAATTTGATGAAGAAAATCTTGAAAATCAAGGACACACTGAATGAAGTAGTTGATAGACTGTAGAAAATTCATGAATCGTTAGCTAAGGTTGGTATTGTGACATGGACAAGGGTGAGATATTGGTAAGGTGAAAATACCGATTGATCATCTTTAGCGTGAAGGGGTAAAGTCTTTTAACAAAGTTCTCAAACAAGTTGACTCTGTTATTTCTAGGATGAAGTTTTTGATAATGAACTTACTGTGGCAGTCAGAACTCCTACTCAACACTCTCCAAATATACTCAGAAATTCTATCATTCCTTTTTGAAAGAATCATCAATACTCTCAAGTAATTTCTCCATGACGGCTAGTTTCTATCTCTATTCCCTGTTCTATTTTGGTGACTCTCTAAACAATGCCCATGTTATGGGCTTCTGTCTAGCCTTTTTTGTTGATGAAGGAGGAGATAACCAGTGCTTGATATTTTTTCTGTTTTACTTGCTTATATATTTTTGCGCCTTGCTAATATTTTGCTTTGTTGCCTATGTCATATTTGTTAGTCTCTTTTATTTTTTTTCTTTTTGATTATTTGTGATATGCTTCTCTATTTCTGGTTGGCACTTATTAGTGGTTCATATCCCATTTTGAAAAGTTGAACTTGACATAGATCAACTTGAGAAATCCATAAAGTGAGGAGAAGCTTCCGCAAGTCACAAAGTTAGGGGGAGCATTCATGGGAAGAGCAAAGATCTACATACTTAGGGAAGTAAAAGAAAAAACAGATACTCTGTTTTGTTGTCATCTTCAAAGAGATGGAGATTATTAGTCTTGATAATCCGTAAAAATTTTAATAATGACATTTAACAAAAACTCTTGTCTGCGGGAATCAAAGGAGATCTTAGTCCAACAATAAAATTAACTGTCAACCGTAGATAAAGAAGAACAAATCAATCGAACATCTCAAGAAGAAAATAAAGCTCAACGATCATTCAAGTTTCACAAGAAGGAAACAATCTCATTATATTATGAAGACTGATCTATCAAACTCTTTATATAAGAAAAAATAGATACTCAAGATCTCAATCACGACTCTACACGTATGTGATTGAGAAAATCATTTGGGTTACCTTAGAGCATAAAATTAGATGTCAAAGGAATTGATCTCTTGCCTTTTTCAAGCATCCACTAAAGACTATTTAACCCAAGGGAACTAGACTAGGCACTACCCTGGTGATTCGAACTAGTATAAGAATTATGTGTCATTACTTTCTCTATTGCTTATCTTTTAACTATTATCTGTGATACTAACCTTTCAACAAGGAAATAGTCGACTTACAACTCACAATAATCAATTACTTATTTGAAATATCGAAAAGAAATCAATTCACCCCCTCCTTTTTGTTTATGACAAACTATGCAAACCAACTCTTATATAATCTTTTCAAATAAACAAACAACAATTTATAATTGAAATATCTCAATGCGCCACATTAATAAATCACCTTTTATAATTAAATGCTTGTCAAAGAGATGAGTTGATATATATGCTTATTTCTTTATATTAACATCTTGATTATGTTTGAAAAGGATTCTGCATTCACTTTAGAACATGTTTGGAAAGCCACCTGACAATTGAATTTGAGTGTAATTGGATGTAATTACATAATTTGGCATGTTTGTTTGACCAGGTATTATATGGTCAGCAGGGAATTGAGTGTAATTGGAAGTGTGTGATTACATTCTCCAATTCGTAGGGAGGAGGTAAGAATTACAGGTAATTACATGGTGTAATCATAAGATTACTTTTTGATTTATTCATTTTTTTTGTTTTAATTTATTTTCTTTATTTCGTCATTTTAATTTTTAGCTTATTTTTATTATCTTAATTTTTTTATTTTATATTATTTATCTTTTATTTTTTTTCTTCTTATTTTCCAACTTTTACTTCTTGTGATTTTATGTAATTGCTCGTATTTTTAATTTCTTTTTTTTATTTTAAAAAAATACATTATTATTCTATTTTTCGAATTAACATAGAATTTTATTATTTAATGATGTTATAGACTTGTTTTCCGTTTCTTTTCAATTATATCTATTTAATTTATATTGGAACTAATTATGTTGAAATTTGACGCAAGAGTAGTATGTTTACTTTTTTAAAAATAAAATTGAATTTATATCATATTTTCGGTTCTAATTTATTTGTTTTAGTTGTATTGACTTGTTACCTCACATTGCATGCTATTCATTTTTTAATTAGAATTGATAGATTAATTTTTTCAAATATTTGAATAATTTAGTGATATTATGTGTCACGCCCCACCTTGGAGACATGACTGGCACCTGATACCATACAAGAATCTGAGTTGACTTGGTTGGGCTCAAGCACCTTAGGTGCTTACCAACGATCCATTTCAAGAAAACAACGAGCTATATCTCGGTTGTAAACACAGCCTCAGGCCGACAAGGCCACATAGCCACATGTAAAAGGAAATAGCTAACTAACAACAGGGCAATAAGGGGATCCTAAGCGGGCCGAAAAGACCACCATGTTGTTTAGTTACAACAGAGTGAAAATAGGCAGTCATAATCATGCTATAGCCGACAAGGCTGCTACCTAATAGCTAAACTAGGGCCCAGACGACCGTCACGCGAAATAACACATACATAGGCTCCACACGGCCAACAACAACAACCATCAACTGAGAAGCTGCAATCTGCAAGCCTTTAGGAGTGGAATAATGGTCGGGACAGGGCCCCGACCTACCCAAAAGTTGTACAACAAAAGAAAAAACCTTCTCTAACTACCAATTCCATAGAAAAGGAGCTGACGGGATTGCAGACTCTGGCTGGCAACTAGGAAGGTCTTGAACTGCGTCTCTCCGCACCTGCAGACAAGTAATGTAGTGCCCCAAAGATGAGCGTCAGTACAATATGTACCGAATATATAAGGCATAATGAAAATGACTAAATAATACTGATAGTTAAATTGAAAATGATCAATAGAAAGGATAAGAGGTATAACCTAAATAGCCCCGCAACCTGCTGTATAACTATCAATAAGTAATGCAAACAAGAACCCTACCTGACCCCATAAGCCTGAAAGGTACAACCAGCACAAAATAACCCGCCCGGGCCTCCCATAAGCCCGAGTGAGCACACTCTAATATATATACACCTAGCATAGTTAATATGAGTCAACGGGTAACTATAACCAACATACCTGACCTCTTGGTCTGCAACTGAGCCCGCTGGGCTCCTGTAACTGCACCCGGGGCACACAATGCTCGACGAAGGGTTAGTGATGCCGATACGACATACAAATAGAAGCCCATGCGTGGATGGACTGTAATATAGCCCTTGGTCTTGAATATAGTCCCGTTGGACAACATATAGCTCCTTGGAGTGATCCATATAGCCCCGTAGGCGATGACACTGCTAGTAACCCTGAGGTTGATCGACGGAAGGCTATATTAGGTAGGGTCAGTCCCAACCAAAATAGAAAACGCTAATCTCAAACTAACGGTAATAGCTAATCACAACATATATGTTTCTGGCTTTCTTATAAGGATATAGGTCGTATTACTATACGACAGGAATAATTTGCCAAAGAAATTAGCCTTAACATATCTTGAATACCGATTCTCGTTTAACTGGTTAGTTTCAACCTGTAACCAGCGGTTCCACTCAAGTGCAGCCCTTATGCTGAGAGAATAGGGCTATGTTTAATACTAAATTCGGCAAACAATGATATCTTCGAAAATAATATTAACTATAATTCAGCTCTATTTAACTTGGCTGAAAACCCAGAATTTCTCGAGAGTTTAGAGCGGAGAAATGCTTACCTATTGCCTATGGCCGTTTAGGACTCAATTTGGAGTAATTCTGACAACCGTTACTCGACGGAATCCCGATATACTGAGAAAATTTTCAAGAAATAACTCCACAGAGATGCTTTTCGTAGGCCTAGAACTCGTTATCTAAGGTGAATTTGCGTTTGCACAGAGTTTGACCGCGTAATTTAACAAAAATATGATGAAATTCACATCTTCTCTCTATTCTTGGCCGATCGAGGACTTCTCCAAAATGATTTAAATTCATCAAAGAAGGCTTTATATAGTAGTAGAGTCGTGGTAGGAGGGGCACCTCGTGCAGGCCATCGCGCCAGGGGCTTGCCGCGCTGCGTTGCCCCATGCGCCGCCCATCGCAGGGGCAGGGCTGGCGGGGCGCGCAGGCCCTCGCGGCCTGACCTCACCCAACCCTGCTAATTCACTCGACGATGTCCTCATTCGTCCTGCCTCCGAGGCTCTTCCTGCACGCGTCAAGCTCTCATTGCTCACCACAAGCCCACGCACACTAGCCGCTAACATCTTACGAGTTGTAACATCATATTTATAATATTAATTATTTTTTCAAACATGCATTCTATGATGTTCTTAAAAAATATGAATTTTAATTTTTATAATTAATTAAATTAAAATATTTTAATTTAAAAATATGTATTTATCTTTTTTATCATATTAGTTAGAAATATTTATTTATTAATTAATATATTTTTAAGAGACAATATATATCTTAAATACCTAATTTAATATTACTTATAAAGACATATATTTATTAAATATTAATTATTAATAATGAATTTTTATTTTTAAAAATTAATCTAACTGCGTAATTGCACTTGAACAATCAAATAGTACGCTTGTAATTACATCATGACAAAAAAACAGGTTGTCATAATTACTTACAACTTAATTACTAAGCTGTATAATTACTATCCTAGTAATTATATTAATTTCAGTTATACGGTAGCTTTTCAAATAGAACCTTAATGAGTGAGGATTTCCATATGGTTTAGTTCGCTTTGATCGGAGAATATATCGAGTGTTGATAAAGTGAATTTGAGTTGTGACAAATTTAATTAGTACGAAAGCATGTAAAAAGTCATATAATCTCAAATAACTCAGGTAAAACATTGAAATTATTGAATTATTAAATAAAAAATTATTTTTTAAAAATAAATTAAAAAACTAAAAATAAAAATAGAGGTAATGCTTTTTTATTTTGAAGAATTAACTTGAATAGCTATGTACTTAACCACATAAATTTAAAATAACTAACAAAAGTAATATATATATATATAAGTATAATAATTAGTGTATAATTTATATAATCCATAAAGGAAAATAAAAAATGAATCGAATCGGCTATTTATGTAAAAAAATTTTTTCTTTCCTCTTTCATCAATGCTGTGGCATCCGAGATCCGACCCAAAACCCAGTTTTCTCCCGCCCAGTGTTGGTCCTTCCCACCCTAATTTCAAACCTAACAAACAAAACAAAAAACAAATAATGATGCCATGCTGGCAATCCTCGTCAACTCTTTCGCTACTGCATCTTGACCGTTTAAATTTTATAATCTGACTGTAACAATCGCTTCTTTCACAAATCACGCGGATCGAAGCCCACCGTCATCAAAAACAGTCACCAGCTATAAATAAAGAACCCCCTTTTACCCCAAATACCGTCGTCTTCATCATTGTCTCTCTAACATTCTTTGAATTTCAAAAGCTTCCAATTTCAGGTTTGCTCTCTATTCTTTCTCTCTCTCTCAGTGAACAAATGCATAGTTAAATCGTACATTTCTATTGAGATTTGATTTCATGTTAAAGTTATGCAATAAGATTAGATGCCAACATTCTGATTAGAAACTTAGGGTTCCTTTTTCATTTTGATTTTTGCTATTTTACATGAATAATCCTGATAGTTTATCTGGGTTATGTTTATATGGTCTCTTTATGTTACTAAATTGCTCTTGTTTTGTTGGATTGAATCAGAGAAACGAAAGGCTGATCGACAATGTCGGGCCGTGGAAAGGGAGGAAAAGGATTGGGAAAGGGAGGAGCAAAGAGGCACCGTAAGGTCCTCCGTGACAACATTCAGGGTATCACAAAGCCAGCCATCAGGCGTTTGGCTCGTAGAGGAGGAGTGAAGCGTATCAGTGGACTTATCTACGAGGAGACTCGTGGGGTTCTCAAGATCTTCTTGGAGAATGTTATTCGTGATGCTGTTACTTACACCGAGCACGCTAGGAGGAAGACGGTGACTGCTATGGATGTTGTCTATGCACTCAAGAGACAGGGCAGAACTTTGTATGGTTTTGGGGGTTGAGGGGATATTTGGTCCTGACTTTTGTTTTTTCTGCAAAAGTCTTGCTGTCAAGAAAGAACAATTGGCAAGGGATATGGGTTTTGTGTTGCTTTTTGTTGGGTGGTGGTGGTGGTTCTGTTCTAGTGTAATTACTACGGTTCATGTAGGGGGTATGGTTCTGTTAATGTAGTACTTTCACTTTTGTAAGTTTGGATGTTGTGGAGTCTTATTTCAAAACTTTTGAAATTTGCTCTACTTCAAATGAATACTACTGACAGATTCAGTTTCACATCTCTTTTTCTCTTTAATTTGTGTTGCTATTCCTTCTATTGTGTGTATCTTTTCTTGTGGAGAACATGAAAGATGATATTTAGCTGCTTTTGGCAATTGAGCATTTGATTTAGAACTCGTATCTTGCTTATGTACTATCAGACACATGTTCTTCCTTCATTGCTGTGCCCAGCAACTCAAGTTTTGCATTAGTATCTTGTCTTGTCTATCTAACAAGAGGTGCATACGATTGGAGAAATCTCCTACAAAGTTAGGTCTACTAGAGACCATCCAATAACATAGCAAGTAGTAATACGTTAAAGATTGAGGTTCGATGAAGAGAAAAAGGTGTCGGTTCCATTCTTATCCAAGAGAAATCTCTTGGTTTCCTTGATTCCGATGAATGCATTTGAAATCTCTGATGTAATATGGGCGCACCCCAACCACCCCGTCACTATTCTTTTTATATGAATTGGTGTTTAACTTGTACATTAACACTATTTCCTAGTATGTGTGTTGAGTGTTGCTATTATTATTTTTAAATCTAGATTTATGTTACAACGCCGACTAGTAAATTTTAATGTGGTACCTTTTTTTTTTATCAAGCTATATCAAAAATATAATGTTATCCATTGGTAAGTAAAAACAAATCAGCTTTCAAATTTTTCTATTAAGAAAAATGTTTATATTTTACACTAATAAGGATTGTTTTAAATCACAATTTTACCCTTTTTTTTTGGGGTTATATATTATGCAAGTCAAATGTTGCCACTAAATACTAATTATACTTAAATATGAAGTAATTATTATAAAGTTAACATAACACACCATAATTGAAAGGTTAGAGCCAGAGGGATTAGAATCAACGCGGGGCTTGGCGTTTTACGGAGTGCGAGGCGAGATATAAAGTTTAACCCTCGTGGATATTATGTCATGTATTTTTAATTTTATAATTTTATTATTAAAAAATAAATTAAAATATTTTTAATTATTCTGCAAATATCACCAATAATATAGAAAAAATATTATAATTATTATTTGAGAAAGATAACACAAAAAAAATAAATAATAATTGATATAATTTTTAAAAGAAAATCATCATCTACTTTGTTATTGATCTCCACATCTACTAGTCTTCTCACTCTCAACTAATGTTTATACTGATTAGTATTTATATATTTCAAAGATGGAGAAGGATAAATAATGTAACAAAATACTAAAATATAGATAAAATTATCTCAGAAAATAGTGTAATAAAATCTCTATCCTATCAATTTTAGATAATCATCTAAAAAGAATATTTATGACGACGTTATTTTTCTTTGAAAGTTACTTTGTTTGTTGATATATTTTAGGAAAAATAATTACAATATGAAAATATGATAGTATTGTAAAGATATGATACCTGGGCCTAATTCAACCTCAAAAGCTAGCTCATGAGGGGAGGATTGCCCAAGTCCATATAAACAAACCATCGGTCCATTCCCTCTCCAATGTGGGACTTTAACCCACCTTAACACCCCCCTTCACACCGAGCCCAAACGGGAATGGACCTGGCTCTGATACCATGTAAAGATATGACACCTGGGCCTAACTCAACCTCAAAAGCTAGCTCATGAGGGGATGATTGCCTAAGTCCATATAAACAAACCATCGGTCCATTCCCCAACCAATGTGGGACTTTAACCCACCTTAACAAGTATAAAGTATAAGTATCATTACACCAATAATAAAAATTATTATTTATAGCAAAAATACTTTTAAAATAATAAAAATCAAATTTAATGATTGAGGCGTATGTTTTTACGCCTGAAACTTACGTTTTTATGCCCGAGACTTATATCCCAAATTTCGAAACTTACATTTTATGAATCTATGCTTTTCATTTGTGGCCGGAAGTATTTTTATTATGTCCACCCTGAAACTCGCCTGAAAAAAGTCAATACCGTAAGAAGTACTCACAAATAGTTGATTGAGGGTTAAATATATTTAACTAGAAACCACAACTACTAAAACTAAAATTTGTCGATACTTGAGGGATTAAAAGTGTTTAAGTTCCCTTATTACTAGTAATGTAACTCTTTCTAACTATAAGAAAAAACAAAAACAGTTGATCTCTTCACTGCAAAATGCAAATTAATCCAGTGCAATAGTATATATTTCTATTGAGAGAAATATATACACGCTTTCATTCATATTTTAAAAATTTATTATCCTATTTAATATATATTTATGCATAAATAATTTTTATGTATTAATATATATATTTTCAAATAAAATATATAATATAATATAAATTTAAAATATAACTATGTGAGGTAATATTTACTTTGTTTTACAATCTTGGGAATTGCAAGTCCAGAATGATGGGCCCAAAACCTATAGCTGAGTTGCTTCTGGCCCATGTCCAACTATTCAGTTTTCATCCATAAGCGGTAATCGGCAATTAGTCCCCGCCCATATTTCTATAAATTTCAAATTTTGGAACCTCAATTACAGCCACGTCATCGATCCTCGTCTCACATATCATCTCAACCGTTGAATATCCTTCTCACTAACGGCACAGAGAGATCGAAGTTCTCCTTTAAATAGTCCAACTTTGTCCCCTTCCATTTACATTAATCATATCACAATCTTCACTATTCACCCTCTTATTAAGCTTTCAATTACTTACTTATCAGGTTCCCCACTCTCTGTTCATTTAGTTTTCTTCATTAATTAGTCTTGTTGTTCCTAATTTTCGGTCAATTAATGATTTTTTTTGAGATGGGTTTTCTCTAAATCAAGTGAAAAAAAAATGTAATAATTTTAGCTACCGGTTGTTGGGTTTCGATAATTTGAACTGTTTTTTTTGGTTTTTGTTTGCAGAGAATTGAAGATGCAGGGCGTGGAAAGGGAGGCAAAGGATTGGGGAAGGGAGGAGCAAAACGACACCGTAAGGTCCTCCGAGATAACATCCAAGGTATCACAAAGCCGGCCATCAGGCGTTTGGCTCGTAGAGGAGGAGTGAAGCGTATCAGTGGGCTTATCTATGAGGAGACTCGTGGGGTTTTGAAGATATTCTTGGAGAATGTAATTCGTGATGCTGTTACTTACACTGAGCATGCTAGGAGGAAGACGGTGACTGCTATGGATGTCGTCTATGCTCTCAAGAGGCAAGGCCGTACTCTTTATGGATTTGGTGGTTAGGAGAGTGGGAAAAATTCAATTTAGTGTTGGTGTAAGTATGTTAGTGTTTAATTAATGAAATTGCATTACCTCTTTACATATTGCATTTGTTGAATTCACTGCTTGAATACCTTTTTTAATCACTGTCATTGTGTGTGTATACAGAGAAGAAGAAGAGAGGAGCTAATGAAAAACACTGCTCTGTTGGGTTTGGGCTCCCAACTATGTGTTTTTAAATGACCCATTTTTGGAAGAAAAGTTTTCAGCCCTTTTGTCCACTTTGAGGGCTAAAAACTCAGCACCAGAGAACACACAATTATTTTTGCACAAAAAGAGAAGAAAGAGAGGACTGCCCCTGTGCAATTCTGTGAAACGCAGGTCCGATTTTTGTGACGATCGGAGGTTCAAATCTTGTTCGATCGAGCTGAAATTTTAGGAGGAGTCAGGGGACTCGTGAAACTTCAATCTGAACGGTGGAGATCGAATTCCAACGGTTAGATTTTGAGTTATAAGCTTCGGACCAGACTGCTGTTTTTGTTGATTTCTGCGATATTTGTTCCTCTATTTTGATTCTAGTGCCTTCGTAATGTTGTTAAGGGCTAGATATCATTGTGGTGTTGTTGGATTGTTGATTTGTACACTCTTTTGGTGCTAGTGGAATTGGTTAGACCAAAGGGTCTCGTGGTTTTTTACTCTTTCACGTTGAAAGGGTTTTCACGTTAAAATCGTGTGCCTCATATCGTTTGTTTTGTGTTTGGATTATCTTGTTGCTTGATTTGTTGCTTGTTTGTACTTCTCACAGATTCTTTCAAGAACACAAATACGGTTGTGTCCAAGATCAACACTTTCCCCTTTTGAAAGAATATGTGAGAAGCATAAATAAGCAACAAATCAAGCAACAAGATGATCCAAACACAAAACAAACGATATGAGGCAGACGATTTTAACGTGAAAAACCCTTTCAACGTGAAAGAGTAAAAAAACCACGAGACCCTTTGGTCTAACCAACTCCACTAGCACCAAAAGAGTGTATAAATCAACAATCCAACAACACCACAATGATATCTAGCCCTTAACAACACTACGAAGGCACTAGAATCAAAATAGAGGAACAAATATCGCAGAAATCAACATGCTCACCAACTGAAAATTCTAACTTTTTCACTTCTTTTTAAAATTGATTTGTTGAAAACTACCCCAAATTTGACGAGGAAGAATTCAAACTTGATGAAGATCTCAACAATTATTTTGACTTCTCTTCTTCAACAATTAGTTTCCAAAATACCCATCATGGTCTGCAATATCCTCCATCATGACATGCTCTGTTCTTACCAATTTTTCCTCCTTCAAATAGGGACTTGGACTCCCAATACATGAAACACCCTCAAATCCTTCTCATTTAATAAACAGGACACATATGAAACAACATCGAAAAGAATGTCCCATCCTCCCTATAATTAAACAAGCTGATTTGTATAATCATCTCTAATATCGCCCTCTAAATCGTCATAACCGATCATTTATTTGTTTTAGCTTCATTGCTTCCAAATAACCTCATTCTTGGAATAACCAAAAATTTTCAAGTAATCCTCCTCAATTACACACACACACACTGATTCTCCTTGTTTTGGCTCAAAGACTACAACTTTATCAACAACAATTAACCCTAATTCCATGTGTCACTTTCAACCATAATATATCTTGCAATCAGAAGTTTCAACTTTAATCCATGGAAAGACAAGAACAAAGAGGTCATCAATGAGAATATCATAAAAAGAACACTTAGTAATTGAGGAGGACATCAAAAGAATATTTAGTATCACAAGAAAGAGCTCATTAGAGTGAAGGAGAAGATGAGGCAAATCAACTTAGGAAACATCAAAAAATTGATGAAGAAGAAATGTGGTATTGCCATTTTTCTTTTGGTGAATGAATTTTTATAGTAGGAAAAAGTTTAATGCGATTGGAAACTAAGTGAAAGAAACAAATCTTTAACTAGTAGATCTTTTAGATTAAATGGTTACTATTTATTTTTTCAATTGTAATTTTGATATAATATTTATTTTGATGACAAAAAAATAAAAAAGAAGAATGGAGTAAATGATCACGATTTATGATACATTAAAGACTATCTCCCTCAAGTTTATATATTAAGGACCAAATAAAAACAAAAGCTTATACATTAAGTACCATTTTGATTATTTTCTCTAAGTTTCACCTTGATCTAGTTGTTAAAAGTCATAGGTGATATGGCATAAAAAGTGAATACACTTTTTTAAAAGTGCATGAGCAATAAAAATAAGTCCTAAACGAATTAGATTGCACTAAAGTCACTTTCTAATTAGTTCAAAGAGATGGAAGAGGGTGATGAGATGTTGGAGATATAATAAATAGAACTAAAGATTATGTCCTCACATGGTGTGAAATGAAGGAGCTAGCTAGGTCACTAAATATTACATTCACGTTCAACGATGATAATATTTTGATGTAAAAATTACTAATATTCATTTTCAGAGAGGAGAAGTGAAGGAAATAAGTTTTTTTTTTCTTTTTCTAAAGTAGGTATTAGAATATGATTTGGTGTTTCATGGCAGAATAAGGCGTTGGTGGGTGTTAAGTATTGAGGGAGGAAGATGAAGTGATAGAAAAGCAAAAAAGATATTCTTCGTCTCAATTTATGTGATATATTTTAACTGGCATGGAGTTTAAGAAATATTGGAAGACTTATAAAAAACTTGTGGTCTAAAATAAGTGATAGATGTTTATATGATTATAAATCATCTTACTAAAGATGAAATGAATATTTTAATATTAAATTGTTACTACATATAGAAATGTCTATTTTTTTAGCACTGATTAAAAAAAAAGTGTCATATAAATTGGAACAGATGGAGTAATAAATTAGATGACTCAAATTCACACGATATATACGTTTTTGGGGCTCAAAGCGGCATAGCCCCAAAGAAAAATTAGTGTGAGCCTAAGATCAAAGTGGATAATATGTGTCTTAACATTGGGTTGTGACAAATATGTATTAGAGCTAGTACTTTCTCAGTATGATGGTAGGGCAAGTCCCAGTGACGACTTTGAGTCCCTAGCGCGGGTAGATATGACGCTTCCTAATAGAGGATGGGCTGATGAGGGCGAATTAAGTAGGATTGACCTACTTTTAGGCTGACAAACTTATGAAGATGAGGTACACATGACACCTTAGGTAAATCCCACATTCGAATAGGAGAAGAAAGTGAAAAGGTTTATAAGGCATGACTCAAGTTTATATATTAAGCGCATTTTTGGGTCTCGAAATGGTGTAGCGCGAAAAACAAATTAGTGTAGGCCTAGGCCTAAAGCAACCAATATGTGCAGTGAACTTGGATAGTGACAAATATGGTATCAGATGCATTACTCCATCAGTGTGATGGTGTGACTCTCTTGACGGAAAGTGGGTTGATGAGCTCTAGCCAAACAGGACTGACTAGCTTCTAAGTTGGCAAGATTCTGAAGATAAGGTGCACATGATATTTTAAGCGAATCTCACATCGAAATGAGTTAGAAAAATAAAGAGCTTTATAAAATATAACTCAAATTCACATGGTATGCACACTCTTGGGGCTTGATATAACGTAGCTTAAAAGATAAACTTTTGCAGGCGTAGACTCAAAAAACGGACAATATGTGTCATGACCCTTGGATAATAATAATATGATATCAGAGCCAGTACTCCCTTAGCACGATGGTGAGACAAATATTAGTGAAGGCTCTAAGTCCCTAAGTCCCTATATATATGTGCTTAATTGGGTCGTGATATATACATTTATTGGACGTAACCTAGCATTGCTATCCGCATTTAAATCCATACGCTTAGATTAAATTTTTATGTATTAAAAATTCGAACTCTAAATTCATACTTGTATCGAGTGACCGCACCTCAGTTCCAGCAACATAGCATTTCACAACAATGTGATAATTTATTATTTTGGAACAGAACATCTTGAGGATACATTACACATCACACACCGTACTTGGAAACAACATTTCACAACCCAAAAGTCACACACACACACACCATACGTTGAAACAACATTTCACAATCCAAAGGGCATACACGCCATACTTAGAAACAACATTTCACAAAGTAAAAGAGACAAAGAAAACATGGTGTTTTGCACTCCATAGCTATTGAGCTTCCAATTCATGTTGCACCATTCGATTAGAGGTTCGTTTTGCGTTTAAGAGCTGCGAATAAAGTTATTGCTTCACCAGAAAGCAAGTCAAGATATGCATCCTCAAGTTTTTGGACGTAAAGTTGAAAGAGTTTGTCCAAGATTTTTGGTCCAAACTTTTCTTCAATCAGTCCCTCAGTTATAGCCCTTATGTGAACTGACGCATCTTTGGCTGTTAAACCATTGGTTGGTGATGTTTCCTTTGGAAGAATCTCTAGTTTTTCTATGCTGAAATTTCCATTTCTTATAATTGCTTCTTTTACTTCTGAGCGAGATGTGATGTACACTGGTATATTGAATGAATCCACCTCTTCTTCCTCAATATCACCCTGCAAATTAAAAAAATTGTAAGTGAAGAAACTAACAAACTCAACAATGAAGACCTATAAAGAAGAAACATATGGGTTGTGGCGGGATGGTTGGGATCAGTCGCCCAAAAAAATAGGCCCGGTATTGTGTGAATATCCTAATTTAATTGGGTTCCAATACGGATATCAGATATCTGGTGCAGAATTACCAAAAATAAAAATAATAAGACCATGTGTGTTGTTCAAGATTTAAACTTTCTATTTTACTTTTAATGACATGTTTTTATAGCCACACAAATATCATTATATATTTAAGATCACTAGTTTCAAAAATCTTTTTCTTTTTAATTCCATGCCTATTCAAAGAGGTTTACATAAAATGAAGCAGAGGACGGAGGTAAACGTTCAACCCTACTTATACGTTCGATCTGACTTCATTGAATTACTCATATATAATCTATAAATATTACTTCACATCGAAAACTATTATTCTAGGAGAAGTTTGAATCCCTTTCGTTCAGATATTGGTTGGTCATGGTTTACACGTTATGATTCCTGAAAGAGTTAATATCTCAATTAGCTCAATTCTTTCTTACTTTTCTTTTGAATTTTTGTACTCTGTACGTACACAATCAACGAAGATATAGTACTACTGCATCATGTGAATATATATACCTGGTTGGCCAAGTCGAGAAAACAAGAACCCAATATATGTGCTAACATATTGTAGATCACTTGAGAATGAGGGGTTCCATCCGGACGAGCTGGAACAGTAATAAACACTAACCCTCCGGGGACTACCTCTTGTGCCCTAGCATTCAAGAACGAGTTCATGTCTTGTTCGTGTTGTTTCATGTATTGTCTAATAACCTTTTCTTTAGCATGAGAATAGTAAACATTCTCTTTGTTCCAAGCAAGAGATTTTTCGTCTTCAACCTCACTCGGAACTCTGGAAAGGAAATGGAGACCGTACGAGCAGTTGACAATATGAACCGATCTGTCAGGAAAAACACGATCATAGAAAGAGCCAACTGCGGCAGCAGCATAATAGGACCTATTTAATGGGAGAGACATGAAAAGGGTATTGAAATCGTTGAAGGCGTGATCGTTGAAGAAAACTTGAATTATTTTTTTTTGTACTGTTTCATTGTCGTTATTATTTGTGTTTTTGGTCATGATTTGGAACTTTGATTCCACAGATTCGACAATGTTTTTAACAGAAATTAATGTGTTGGGTCCAATTGAACAACCCATATCAGTGATCTGAAAGATCATTCCCTTTTCCATTTGAAGTTTCTCCATCACCACTTCATGCATCAGCTGCTTCGTGGCACGAACAACACGTCTCTGCACAAATTAAACATCCTTCAAAATAATTATTCCATTCGTTTCAATTTATTTGTCTCATTCTGACTACTTCACACTAAGTTTAAGAAAATAAATAAAACTTTTGAATCGTAAAAAAACAAAAGAGATACTCTTTACTATACGTACTAAAAAGGAAAGTAAAACAAACAAATTGAAATAGAGGGAGTAATAATTACTCTATGTCTATCTCAATTTATGTGAAAAAGTTTAAAGTACCAAGGTCAAAACATTTATTTTTAACTATGAATTCGAACAATGTAGATTCTTCAAATTTTAAAATAAAATTTACATATTTGATAACTACATATATAAAAAGTACTACTATAAATCAACATATAGCTAATGACTCAAAATATTTTTTAAAAAGATTATAATAACTGTTTGACTTCCCAAATAGTAACCCTACGGAGTATCATTATTCTTAGACGTGTTATTTTTCAGCTTGTCAATTTGCATGTACTAAAGGAAAAATGTTCATAGTTAGCCCTCTGCCGCACCAAATATTTTAATTTTACGACTCCATTACGTTCGTTATTTTCCCATTATCAAATGTCAAAATTAATACTTCGTGAAAGAGGATCAACGTCCAAAGTTTACCATGATTTAAAATTATCTTTAGTTACAGTACTTCAAATTATTAGGCGAGCTCAACTATGAGATAATTTTCAAAAGAAAAATATATATGAATTGAATGACCTCAAAATATAACGGATCGGAGGATAAAAATTTTAAAGAAAAAGAACCTGATAGGCGGAATTAGTTCGGTAGCTGAAAGGGCTTGCTCCATTAGCCATGGGAAATTCATGAGAAATGAAGTTATTTCCTTCACGAGCCATGTCCCAAATGTGATAGTATAAAATACTAAGTAGTAAATCAAATACTTTGCTATGTTTGTGGTTTTTGGTGTGTGAAAAATAGCTTCCTAATGGTCACTATTTATAGCCTATTAGATGTGTAATTTTTTTAATTTTATTTTTGGCTACTAGATTGAGTGTTAAACAAAAAGGAGAAGAGATTGAGAGTTTGCTGTAATGATCAATCACTAGGGGACGAAAAGAGACAAAAATATATCATCTCTAGTGTTGGTGCCAAATAAGGACTGAATCTTTTTTCAGGGTGAGGACAAAATAGGAAAGGAAAATTTATATATAAAAAAAATGTTTACCTATCATGCTAATGCATTGGTCAAAGTTCTTTTAGATCGGATGACTGAGACGAATTGACCATGACACACTAGGGGTACGAGGGGTCCTCAAGTTGTGCTAGTTCTAGCAATGATATACTTTCTCCAATCTAATTTATGAGATATTTTTTTTAGTGGATATATATATATATAACTTTTTAAAATATATTTAATAGCAATTTAGGACTTGTTTATTCATGAAAAGTTTTGGAGTATTCAAAATTTTATTTTCACTTTCATTATATTTTTTAAAATTCACTAAAATTTTTATTTTTATAAAATTAATCATATTTCATATTTTTTTTTAGAAAAAATGCATTCAAACTACCACATATTATTGAGAGAGAAAAATTCTACATCTGGAGTGGACAAATAAGCGTGGGGAAGAGTGAAAGGAGGGGAGGGGGGCTACGAGCCCTCTCTCGATGTTGTTCTCGGGCTATCTCATATCTTCCTTCTCCTGGCTGCACATGAATGCGCAGAAAATGAGCGCCCTTACTCGGGCTCTTTGGCATCGCCTCAGTTGCTAGGAAGAATGCGGGCTTATATCCAATAGAACTAGTGTGCCTTCGTGACCCTCGATCTAGCGTACTGAGCTTCGTAAAAATTATAACCAAACACAACTTTTTTTTCAACTACAACATCAAAAATTTCAAATAAAGTTTAAAAATATTTGTATTAATATGTAGTAGCTCGTATATGAGATCTAGTCTATAACATTATGTGACTATCTATTTGAGATTTTACTCTTTTAGAGCAGATTTGATTGTATGTGTTAGATAAATCAGTCAAGTTGGGCCATTTTGCTAGATTTTAGAAATTGTAGGATATAAACCATATTTAGAAAAAATACATCCAAATTCTAAATATTTTTACAAAAAGTATGGTCAAACACAACCCCAACTTTAAAATTTTCAAATAAAGTGACCAAACACCTTCTTAATTTTAAAATATACATTTAATTGCGCTTAATGAGATAATTTTCGGCCACATGAAAATCGATGTCTTATTTTAGATCATAGATTTAACAAATATTCTTTTATTTTTTAAATTTCATATCCAATCAAACATCTTCACATAAATTGGAATGGAAAGAATAACTTATTTAATTGTTGTACTTATGCAGTAGAGATGTTTATACTTAATGAAGGTTTTAACTAGGGGTGGACATAGTTTGGGCCAATCCAAAATTCAAACCGAAATTCAGATTTTTTGGATATTTGGGTTGAATTTTGGATTGTGGACTGGATTTTGGATTTTATTTTTAAAATTTATGGAGTTTGGATTGGATATCGGATTTAGTATTATGAATTTTTGGATATCCAAAAATTCAAAATTTTTATACCTTATATTTAACCCTACTCAATTTTTAATATCATGTGTCTAATACTAATAAGTCTTTTTCAAGATCCAATAGATTAATACCTACGGCCCATCAATATTAGATTTTCTATTAATCAACTATAAAAATGTAAAATATTTCATGAGTAAGTAAAGTTTAATACATGGTATAGACAGTACAGTCACCTCAATTCTTGTTAATAGTAGAAAGTTATAAATTTCAAGGAGTAAATTATTTGGTAGATTGAGGTTGTTAATTGTTATGATCTACCTAAAAAGCTCAAAAGTCAAAATCGAAAATCCGAAAAATTCAAACCAATTAATCTGAAATCGAACTTAAAAAATTCAATTCAATCCAAATTATTTGAATTGGATTTGGATTGTATTTTTTTAATTCGAAAACCGAAATTCTCATATCCAATCCGATGGACGGAACGCCCACCCCTAGTTTTAAGTTTTAACCATAACCATTTAGATCTTTAAGTGCATTCGTTTTTAATATTCAAGTACATTTGTTTTTCGTATTTTAAAATAATTTAATGAATCTGAATAGATTTGAATGATTAAGATCTACAACAAAGTTTTAATATTATTAAGAAGTTATCATCCATTTTTGCCACTTTCTATCACTATCTACCACCCACAGTTACTATCCTCCTCCATAATCGTTACTATCGCCAATTACCACAGTCAACAATCATAATCATTCGCCATAATTTACAATCATCACCACCAACCTTTATTACCACAAAACCATCAAACGCTAGCTACCGGCGATCACTACAATCAATCATCACTATATATTGTCAATCATCGTTATCAATCAGTATGCCATCATTAACTATCTCTGTCATTCATTACAGTTATCGGTTATCACCATCACCTACTATCATCAATTATGTACCAAGATTACTCACTATTTTCAGTTACCATCACTGCTAGCTACCATCCATGACTACCACCTCCATTTAACACCCACAAGGCCACAACCACCACTAATAGCCATTACCACCGCCAACTATCATATTATTTTTAAAACATATCATGTTGATATATTATTTGGATAGTGCAAAAATCCACATGGTTGTGTATTACTATTTGGATTATTATTCTAATTACTTTCCTCCATTTTAATTTATTTATATTATTTAATTTTAACATGATATAAAATTTTAAAAAATAAATATATTTTTATATTTTATAATATTTATGTAGAATGTATTAATATATTTTTAAATTTTATAATTTTAAACATGTCATATAAAAAGTTAAAACGAATTACTAAAAAAAAGATATTTTTTTAAACAAATTAAAAAAAAAGATAAATGAATAAAAATAATAAATACTGTTTATATCTGTCAAAGACTATGGACTCATTTCCAGACATGCATAACTGCAACAACTTTGCAATTAGTTTCACCAAAAAAATAAAATAATAAGTAACTGTGTGGAACGAAATTTTATTAAAGTTGAATCCACAAGAAATTTTGAATTATTTTAAATTTTAAATATATTGATTTAAATAAATATTATAAATTAGTATAATTGAATTAATCATTTGAGTCCAATAAATGTGGATTTAATTAATGATCCAATTTTATTGGGTTAGTCCATTAAATTGGGCTACAAATGATAAGGAGTCCAAGATGTCATCTTCCTAGAGGCCCAAATTGGTGTCACGTGTCAAATGACATGTCACGCCAAGTCAAATAAAAGAGCCAATGGGACCATGCCACATGTCAAAAATGACACAGCATGCCTAGTCAAATCAAAGGTCAATGAAAATGTGTCACGTGTATAAGTGACATGTTGTGACCGATCAAATATCGACATGTTAACTTAAATCTAATTGGTTGAAAGAAGTTCGTTTTTATCACAACTTTTCCATTCTACAACTATAAATAGGGGTCTCATGCTCGTGGATCAAACGTTGCAGATTTCTCTACAAGTTATAAGCATTCAAGTACTCTGGTTTTCCTCTACAAGATTCAGAGATCAAGACGAATATTTAAGAACAAGTTTCAAGTTCTTGAATTTAAATACGAATCAAGATCGAGACCACCAGATTCAAGATCAAGCGCAAAAGCCCTTGAATTCAAATACAAGTCAAGATCAAATCCATCAAGTTCAAGATTAAGCTCAAAAGCCTTGAATTTATATTCGAAAAGAAGAATCAGAGGATTAATAGAGATTGTAACACTCATATTCATAATAAATACAATGATTATTGTGATATTTTTCTGTATTAATTATTATTATCTCAGCGCGAGATTTTATTGTCTACGGGAACAACTAGCAATTAGTTTAATTTTGGCTCTGTTGTTAGCACGTGATTAATAAACATTATATCATCTCATCTATCTAACAAAGAAAAAAATAAAAAAATCTTTCACCTATCCAAAAGCCACTTAGAGACACTACGTAGTTATTATTCATATTTTAAGAAATTTATTAGGCTTCTTTATGGATGTATTCAGTACGAAAGAAATATAATTTATAGGAAAATAAGTAGATTTTTTTTTGTGTGTGTTCTGTACTATAGTAAAAAATTATTATTTTAATTTTTTTTATATAATTTATATAAATATTATGAAAGATAGGAATATAGAAGACACTGGTGAAATTTATTTTCTCACTTTCAAGAAAGTTATTTTTCTCATTTTAAAAAAAATTATTTTTTAAAATTATTTTTAAAAATATTTTAACTAATTAAATATAAAAAAATTAAAACACAAAAAATATTTTTTCTTATACCGAAAACATACTCTATATAATATATATTATTCTCGGGTAGATATTCAGTTTCTTTTCTCAAAAGAATGGATATGGGATATTTATCCAAGACTCATATTTGTACAAAAAAGGGGGCCCTTAAGAGGCACGTTCAAAGTAATGAGTCGTTCACTTATTCTTCAACAGGCTCGTAATTAGAGTCTCGACTCCTCTCGGGATTCAGTTTGGTTACGGATTAGAATTATATAAGTATTAATAATATATTAATTAGTTATGAAAAAATTTATATATTATTTTATACAGAATTTAGTTATGCAAGTTTTAGTTATTCATGTATTAGTTATGTAAGTAGTAGTTATGCAAGTATTAGTTATGTAGGTATTATTTATGTAGGGTTAAGTTATGTAGATTTTACAATACATGAATTATTGATTATTGAATTTTTAATTTGTTGTAAATTAATATATACTATTTACAAATAAATAAGTAAATAAATTGAATAAAATTCTATTATACAGTGTTTCATTGGTTGAATATATATATTTGAATATATTTAATATATATATATATATATATATATATATATACAACATATGTATATGTAGCCACCAGCTTTTTTTAAAAAAATTCAGCCCAACTTGATGGTAGAATATATATTCTTTTGCATAATTGAATAGATATATTTTAATTTTATATATATATATATATATATATATATATATAATAATTAAATGTTATATATTTGAAATATCGTGTTTAATTGATAATTTAGAATCCAACATAATTAATACATGTAAAGGTTATAAGGGAGAAATTTATTGCTCGTTTATTCTCTCTTTAACAATGTATTGATTCCTCTCATCTTGTAGATGAATTTGATTTGACATCATTTAAACTCAATCCTAGAGAAAGAATACGCATATGTAAAAATAGCTCTAGAATAAGGGATGAAGTGAGAATATACTACGTTAAAGAAGGGCCTTGCCAACCAAATTGTGATTTTGAGTTCCCTAAGACTTTGTTCGGGAAGAAAAATGTGTCGGTTTAGTCAGAATTGGTTTTAAGGTTAATATTCTAGATGATTATAATACTTTGTGAAGAAAGATGTCGCATTTTGTTTGTTGCTGCTACTTATACAAAGGTGACTATATTCATAAAAGCACGAGTGACTTTTTCATGATAATTGGTTTTAAGGCTTGGGACAAAGATTTAGAAAGACTTACTTTACATGTTGGTAAAATGAATAGCATTCATAATCAGTGTTTTAATAAGATGCTAGATTTATCAAATCAATTCAAGTTGCTTTTAACAAGCAATTTGAGAGGGAAAAATGTGAGTCCCAAATCCATTTAAATGCTTCAATCGATGTGGTTAGGTTCCTATTGGATATGGATTGTCTTTTTAAGGTCACGATGAAAGTAAATCTTCAAAAAACAAAGACCTTTTCTAGGGTTTTTGGAATGACTTGGCAGTAGACTTCTGAAAGAGGATAACGTTATTCTAAAAAATGCTCTAACAAATTATCACGCCCCAAACCTGGGGAGGCATAACTGATGCCCAGTATCTACGTGATTGATTTAGTCACAGAAACTCAACTATAGGAGGCATTTAGGTCAACAAGGCCACCATAACAAAGTTGCCATTCACAGATAAAGGAGCCGGCGAGGTCACAACAACAAAACTGAAAATAAAGGTAAGGTTGGCGAGTCCACCACTTAGCTAATAGACACAACAACAAGCTGACAAGGTTGCAACAAAATAATATATACAGAAGGTTGGCTAGGCTGTAAACAGTAAGCCAAATAACCCACAACACTAGTACACAAAACTTCTATGATTACTAACAACTGATAGTCGGGACAAAGCCTCGACCTATCCATTAACTATACATAAAAACTCATGATATGCAAAACTAAACAGCTAAACCAACCTCTCCTGAAAGAAAGGAGCATACCTACCGACAACAGAAAGTGGTAAACTCCTACTATAGAGTCGATCAGGGCCTCTATCTATACATGCATCATTCTAAGGCAAAGAAACTTCAGTACGAATAATATGTACTGGTATGCACAGCTGAGTACAATAATCTTAAAGCATAATCATAAGTAACTAAATTAAGAGGTAAAGAGATACAAGTGAAAAGGTATAAGTTGGAACTTAGGAAACCTCGTAACTCTATATGCATGCGTGAGTACGCGAATTGTTATCATCGCAATATATAAAGGCCAACCGATACTATGATGATGATGATGCTTTAATCACTGTTAAGCATATTCAAACATTGATTAGGCAGAATAATTATACAAACATTTATGTAAGTATTCTAGGAGAACATATTCTCTCTTTGCATGAGAAAATTGATAATTTGTGTACAAAATTCAAGAAGGGGAGGATATCTGAAGGAAAAGAGGTGATACCTAAAGCTACTCCTAGTATCCAACCCCCTCCAGAGGTAAAGGACTTTAGATTTGGAAATATGGCAGACCTGGAGACCTTATTGGAAAAGAAGTTTAAGGGGTTAAATCTCCAGCCTTTGGACCTAGAAGAAGGTACTTCTACCAATAAATGGAATGATATTCCAAAGGATGAGATTAATAAAATTTCAGAGAAGCATTCTAGGAAGCCAGTACAAAGGATGTACTATTATCCTAGGCCAACTCCTCAAGATGTTCTATTGGAAGAATAGTAAACTTATATTTCTAATAGTTACAATGGAAATGAGATCTATAAATGGAATATTGATGGTTATACTGATAGGTAGATTTACACACTGATGCATAGAATATTGATGTTCAGTATTGTCTGTAAAGCAAATAGTAATACTGAAAGTAAGACTGGTAATATGATTATAGCAGGATTTACTGGACAACTTAAAGGATGGTGGGATAATTATCTCACTGAAGTCCAGAGAATGGCAATTTTGAATGCTGTCAAGAGTGAAGGAGATACAACTGAATCGAATATAGTGTATTCTTTAATCCTTACTATTATAGAACATTTTTTTGGAAGGTGGTCCGATAATAGTGAGACCATTAGGACTATGCTCCAAAACCTTAGGTGCATAACTTTAACATCCTTTAGGTGGTATAAGGATGTATTCTTGTCCAGGGTAATGGAACTCCTTGAGTGTAATAACCCTCATTGGAAGTCTAAATTTATAGACGGTCTTCCCACCTTATTTGTAGAAAGGGTTAGAAAAGCCCTAAGAGGAGATGGAGTAAGTATAAATTATGAAGCTTACACATATGAAAAATTAATAAGTTTATGTACCCAAGAAGGGTTATCCTTATGTAATGAGATAAAGTTGAATCAACAGGTGAAAAAGTACCATCTTAATGAAAACAACAATTGGGGGAATTTTGTGAACATTTCGCATTGAAATGCCCGAAACTTTCAGGAAGTCTCATAGACAAAAGGGGAAGGAGAAAATTAAAGAAAAGTATAGGAAGAAGTCTTATAAACCTGAAAGAAAGGAAAAACGCTTAGAAAAGCGTAAAAAAAAAGAAATACAAGGAATTGAATTTCTGAAAAAATAATAATCCAATGCATGTCATTATGTGGAAGAATAAGTCATTATGCAAAGGACTGCAAGGTCAAGGATAAGATTAAGAGTCTTGACTTAGAGGATAATATCAAAGATTCATTATGCAAAATTTTATTGAACTCTTCACCAGAAAATTCTGGATCAGAACATTTAGATATTGAAGAATCCTCAACAAGTGAAGATTTAAGAGTCCTTCATGATGAAAATTATGTAAGTTCGACAGAAGAGGAATGTTTGCCATGTCAAATTAGACAGCCCTGTGAAGATAGGGACAAGGATGAATTTTACCAATTATACTCATAGTTTAAAGACTTAAATATAAATGTCTTGACAAGTGACAATCTGATGGAAATTCTCAAAGCGATTGATGATCCCAATTTAAGATCTAAGATTATTGATAAGATTGAAAATACCCAAGCCTCTACAAGTAATACCAATACTTCTAAAAGAATTAACTCTCCAAATAAAGGTTATACCATGACTGAGCTAATAAGACAGCTCAAAGAAAGGTCCCAAAGGAATAATATTCCTACTACAATCTAAGATCTGGCAGAAGAGATTGAGAATCTCAAAAAGGAAATTAATACCATAATTTCTAACAGGATCGCTTCAATGAAATCGTCGGAACTTTTACAGTCTCTGAGGTCAATTTACGAATTACGTAGCTCAGGCCATGACAAAACCTAACATTATCCCATAATGTCCTAACAACGCCTTCCACACGGCTAACACGGGCTTACAGGGACTACCGTCCAAAGGACAGACTTTATTATAATCGGAGCTACAGTAACTCTAATTCAGACTCAACCTCAGAATCATCGGAATAAAATTTTCTCAATTAAGAAATCATCACCATGTTACAGAAGTCTAGTGTGTTATTAGTGCAACACGGATGTTTAGCCTTTCATTTAGGCTAATAAAATATTAAAAAGTTTTAAAATATTATCAAGAGGAAGAAAAGAAGAATACCTTGATTTGGAGACTTCTAATAATAAATTCAAAGGTAGAAAGAGAAACCACAATCTTTATTTTAGTAGGTGAAAAATATACAATAGAGGAAATACAAAGGATGGGTGGCTAAAGCATACCCTCTAACTACAAGAAGTGACCCTTTTATAGAAAGGATCAAGAGAAAAATTCTAACTTACACGACGTAAGTGCTTACATCATGTTAAATTATTGGACGGACATCGGGTCCCTTTACTTTATAAAAGTTTACAATTATATAAAAAGAAGCATTTAACTTTATAAAAGCTAAATTGTCGTTTCTTCTAGTCCTTCACGCCCTCCTTGCTTTTGGATGTGACAGAAGATTCTTCTGCTTGATTTCGAAATTGTTGAAGAAATGTTTCTATGTCCATTTCTTCTGTGTTATTAACACTCTGAGACTCCCCTGCTAGGCAGTTGTCTTCTTCTTCATTGGAAGTGATCATGGACATGTTGTCTGGAAAATCTATTCCAGACAATTTTATTATTATAATAATAATAATAATAATAATAATAATAATAGTAATAATAATAGTAATAATAATAATAATAATAATAATAATAATAATAATAATAATAATAATAATAATAATAATAATAATAATAATAATAATAATAATAATAATAATAATAATGCCAAATAGGCCCTCACCCACTGATCATAGCTCAGCTTAAAATGCATATGTCATGACATGATACTATGAGCCAACTCTAGGAAGTTGACAACTTTGACTCAACCGAAAACTCGTAAGACAACATTAGGGACAAATCTCATAACATAAACATGATCCAATAACTCTCATGATTTAATAATAATAATAATAATAATAATAATAATAATAATAATAATAATAATAATAATAATAATAATAATAATAATAATAATAACAAAAAAAAAGTTTCTATGTCCATTTCTTCTGTGCTATTAACGCTCTGAGATTCCCCTGCTAGGCAGTTGTCTTCTTCTTCATTGGAAGTGACCATGGACATGTTGTCTGGAAAATCTATTCCAGACAATTTTATAATAATAATAATAATAATAATAATAATAATAATAATAATAATAATAATAATAATAACAAAAAAAAAGTTTCTATGTCCATTTCTTCTGTGCTATTAACGCTCTGAGATTCCCCTGCTAGGCAGTTTTCTTCTTCTTCATTGGAAGTGACCATGGACATGTTGTCTGGAAAATCTATTCCAGACAATTTTATAATAATAATAATAATAATAATAATAATAATAATAATAATAATAATAATAATAATAATAATAATAATAATAATAATAATAATAATAATAGTGCCAAATAGGCCCTCACCCACCGATTATAGCTCAGCTTAAAATGCATATGCCATTACATGATACTATGAGCCAACTCTAGGAAGTTGACAACTTTGACTCAACCAAAAACTCGTAAGACAACATTAGGAACAAATCTCATAACATAAACACAATCCAATAACTCTCATGATTTAACAACAACAACAACAACAACAACAACAACAACAATAATAATAATAAGGCCAAATAGGCCCTCACCCACCGATTATAGCTCAGATTAAAATGCATATGCCATGACGTGATACTATGAGCCAACTCTAGGAAGTTGACAACTTTGACTCAACCGAAACTCGTAAGACAACATTAGGAACAAATCTCATAACATAAACATGATCCTATAACTCTCATGATTTAAGACCATATGAACACTTAGAGCTATCATTGAAATGACTTAATATAGAGGTTGATCTTTAGTGGCGACACACGAGTAATTTGATGCTTTGAGTAGTAACGGAGCTAAGATATAAGGATAATAAATTTTCATGTATAACAAGGTTACAAGAGCTTCAACGGAAGGATACTTTGGGATTAGCATCTAACAATCAATGCCCTCTTAAATGGTCTTCTAACAACAAGCAACGTAACAAACTTCGACAATTCAAGCTTAAATGATTCATCAACCTGATAATACAGGATTTCACAAGTTATAGGAGGGCAAAGAGCAATAATACCACATATATGATTATGTTGAAGCAATTAAGTATAAGTAAAGGGCGGTATAGTCATTTTACCTATAGCAAATTAAGTTAGGCCACTGTGTGTTAGTTGTTGTGTATCTTATAAATAGGATACCTAGTTCTATTATTAGTAATAAATCTCCCTTTGAGAAACTATATAAGTATAAACCTTTTATTAGACATCTTAGAGTATTAAGATGTTTAGGGTATGCAAAATTTACAAGAGCATGATAAACTCATGGCTAGGGCAAGGTTGGCTATACATATAGAGCACTCAGAGATCCAAAAAGGTTATATCTTATATGATATGTCTAACTGCTCTTTCTTTGTAAGTAGAGATGTAAGTTTCAAGGAGGATATTTTTCCTTTTTAAAAAATTTATACATCACAACCTCTCTTTATGGACACTAATCCTGAAGTAAGTCATTACAATGCTACACCAGACACAGTATCAAATAATGAGGCAGTCCAAAATGGTGAGATTCCATAAGAATCTCCTACAAATGATTCTACTCAAAGGTGGGAAATTGCTCCGGTTCTACAAGAAGTTCCTACTGATAATCCTAATCAGGGGCAGGAAATTGCTCCTTAATAGGAAATTGAACCTACTAGGTCTCATCAGAATGCATATAGGAGGTCAGTTAGAAGTGTTAATCCACCTGCGTGGATGAGAGATTTTGTTTCATTAAAATTTACAAGGAAATTCCCTACTCAATAGATAAATTTGTGAACTATATAGTACACTATCTCAGACATACCAGGCATACATAGCTGCCACATCGTCATTTATTGAAACCTATACTTATTTAGAAGCTATCAAAGACCCAAGATGAATAAAATCAATGCAACAAGAAATAAAGGCACTTGAAGAAAATCACACTTGGGATGTGGTACCTCTACCAAAGGGAAAAACTAGGATGCAAGTGGATTTACAAAATCAATTACAAAACTAATGGAGAAGTAGAAAGGTTCAAAGCAAGATTCGCAGCAAAGAGATACAACCAAATAGAAGGAATTGATTACCAAGAGACATTCTCACTTGTGGTGAAAATGATAACAGTAATGACAATTTTATCCATAGATGCCTCAAAACAGTGGAATATACATCAAATGGATATATACAATGCATTTTTACAAAGTGATCTCACTGATGAGATTTATATACAGGTCCCTCAAGGATTTAACAGTCAGGTGGGGACACAACTATGTTGTAGACTAGTTAAATCCTTGTATGGACTAAAGCATGTCCATAGGCAATGGAATGCCAAGATAACAGAGGCACTACTCAAGTTTGGATTCAAGCAAAGTCATCATGATTATTCATTATTCATCAAGAGAAGTATGAACGAAATAACTATTGTACTAGTCTATGTGGATGACATCCTCTTCACTGGAAGCACATTGAATCTTATTGAAGAAACAAACAAATCTCTAAAGAAGGTTCTCAAAATAAAAAATCCAAGAGAGCTTAAGTATTTCCTAGGCATTGAGTTTGCCGGATCAAACAAGGGCATAGTAATGCACCAGAGAAAGTACTCACTGGAGCTTATTTCAAAAGCTGGAGTAGCTGCAGCCTAACCTGTTTGTACACCTATTGAGATAAATAGGAATTTTAACACCAAACAATATATCTAACAATGACTAGACCAGAAATATCCTGTGGAGTTCAAAACCTTAGTCATTTCTTACAACATCCAAAAAAAATCTCATATTGAGGCTGCCATCAAAATCATCAAGTATATAAAGAATCAACCTGGACAAGGAATTATCCAGTGATAGCATATAAAAAATTACTGCCTGTTATGATGTTGACTGGTAGCATGTCCATTAATCAGAAAATCAATGACCGACTTTGTTAAACTTGGGAATTCATTAATATCATGGAAATTCAAGAAGCAAATAACTGTTTCCAGGAGTTCTGCTGAAGCATAATACAGAAGTCTGGCCGGTTGCTGAGCTAATCTGGCTACAAAGATACTTAAAGAAGTTGATATAAGTATTCAACTTCCTATACTTATTAATAGTGATAGTAGAGCTGCTATCCAAATAGCTTTAAATCCTATGTTTCATGAAAGAACCAAACATATAAAAATTAATTGTTATTTTATCCGGAAAAAACTATTGCAAGATCTTATTTCTATCAAGTATCTTCCAACCCAAGATCAACCTGCAGATTTATTCACCAAAGGGCTTACAAGAGTTCAGCATCAATTACTGTCCAAGTTAGGTGTTCTAAACATCTTCCTAATACCAAACTTGAGGGGGAGTATTGAAGCAATTAAATATAAGTAAAAGGCAGTATAGTCATTTTACCTATAGCAAATTAAGCTAGTGAGTTAGGTAAAAATTAGTTAAGCTCATTATTGTTTAGAGAATTAAATGTCAGATAGTATATACGCTCAAAGATTCACCTATGAGCTTCATTGAATACACAATTTTAGAAATTCTCTTTCTAGTCTTCTTCTACATCTTCTTCAAGATTACTGTAATAAGGCTCCAAGAAGCCTTGAATGTTCAAATATCAATGGATTATGAACAAAATAATCAATCTATACATCTGAGAATTTATATCATCATGAGTAGAGTCTACAATGTATCTATAACAAGTTCGAATTAAATAATATACCAAATGACGTAAGATTCATGCGACCCAAAAAAATGGTATGCCTTTACATACTTTTCAGATGACTTCCTAACTTATAAACTTTCATTCCTCCTTTTCCAACTTCAACTGCTACTCTTATTTTAGTTAACCCAACTATTACAACCTACTATCCAAACCAAACAGTCCATAATCATAACAAATTGAAGGAAGTCAAGATAAGTCTATTTTTCATAAGATGTGCATACAAGGAAGATCACCTACTCCTAGATGTTGCCTCTTCAGATATCCAGCCAACCAAACTGAAACTAAAAAAGCAAACATGATCTAGACGAGCTCCGTGATTTTCTTAACTTGATTCTAGCTTGGATTGCATTTCCATGGAGGATTTTCCTTTTATTTCCTCTACAATTTAGTCTAAAAACCCTAGGAGAAGAGAGAAAGATCAAGCTTATAGACTTAGTAAATGTTTAGAATGATTAAAATTAATTAAGGCATCAATATGTAGAGGTCTGCCTGTTTGGCTTGTCACGGCGCATTACACTATGTGGCCAGTGTTGTGACAGGCCATTTGATCTGGCCTTCACATACTTCGTTCATTTGTTTGATGTTTTCTTATACTCACGACCCCTGATCTTTTCTCAACGTACAATACAGGGTAATTCAACTCATAGTACACACGTATACAAGATAGATTAATCATTATAAAGTAGAGGGTGTAAAAAAATGATATGATGACTTCGCCAAAAATTTAAAAAGATATTGTGATTGCTTATGCATAAGAAATTGTAAAAGTCATAATTTATGATTTGGATGGAGATTATTATTGAATATTAGATGATGAGTCCAAGGACATCTCACACCATGAACAAATGACCCTAGCTTATAGTGTATTGACAAAAAAGGCTAAGTGAATGAGCCATTTATTGGTCTTGTCTGTGTTGGTGATACATCAACTAAGTCATTGAAGGAGCTAATTCATTCTTTGCTTTCGAATATCAATTTAAGTCTATCCAAAATACGTGGACAAGGATATGATGAGCTAGCAATGTGTAGGGTGAGATGAATGATCTTAAAGCTTTAATTTTGGAGGATAGTCCATCAACATATGTCATTCATTTTTTTGCCCATCAACGACAATTGACACTTGTAGTTGCTGCTAAAACATAAGGCGGTGGAAACTTTCTTTGCTATAATTGGTAACATGTTCAATGTGTTTGGAACATCTTTTAAACGTAGAGATCAACTTTGAGAAAACCAAGCAGAATTGTTGAAGCAATTACTAGAGAGTGATAAAATTTAAAGTGAAAAAGGATTAAATCAAGAGAGAGGACTTCAAAGGCCAAGTGACACTCATTCGGAACATAATTTAGAATATTGGATAGCTTTGTTATTTTATTTTCATTTATTATTGATGTGTTTGAGGTGATTCCATAAGGTTCTAGTCGTACTGATCGATTGCATGAAAAAGCTTATTTGACTGAAATTAATGGATTTGAATTTGTTGTCCTACTTCTCTTAATGTTAAAAGTGTTTATATTGTCGAATGAGTTGAGAAAAGCTTTACAAAATAAAGAGAAAGATATTGTTAATCTCATGGTATTTCTTGGCCTTTCAAAGAAAAGGTTGCAACAAACGAGAGATGATGGATGAGAATCATTCATAGATGAAGTCTCTTAATTTCTGCTAAACATTTTATTTTGATGTCCAAGATGGAAGAATTCTATGTTTCTGAAAAGTCGAAACATAGACTTTCTGATGTTACTTATTCATATCACTTACGTGTTGAGATTTTTTATAATGAAATTGATTTGAAATTTTAGAAGCTTAATAATCATTTTGATGTTGTGATTGGTAACTTGCTTCTTGATAGGATAGCTTGAATCCAACTAATTCATTTGCTAATTTTGATAAGGAAAGAAAAATGACTTTGGTCAAGTATTTATCCAGATGAGTTTGCTGAATTGAAGCTTCGAGATCTCAGTTACTAACTTGACACTTTCATAATGCACATGCAGCGTGGTGATCTTAGGTTCCTTAACTTAAAAGGAATCAGTGATTTGACAAAAACGTTGGTTGAGGCAAATCTTATGAACATTTATTCACTTATTTATTTTCTTGCGAAGTTGACTCTTATTTTACCTGTCGCACTACAACTGCAACTGTAGAAAAAGATCTCTCATCCATGAAGTACATCAAAGATGAATTACGTAGTACTATTGGTGATGCATTTTTAAATAATTGTTTAGTTTGTTACTTTGAGAATGAAGTGTTTGCAACTGTAAGCAATGATGGTACTATTGATTATTTTTTAACTATGAAAAAGCTTTGAGTTCAAGTATGGGGCCCGCATAAGTGGTGAAGCATGTGGGTTATCATGTATTTTTTATATTAGTATCAAATTAATGATATTTGATAATATTGAAGTTTGCGCTTTGCTACCTGTTATGCTCCAAATTGAGGGAGGGTGCGACTGGCATTTGGTACCTTACGGACCGAGCAACCCGACTATATAACTTCTGTAATTGTAACCTTTAGGCAAATAAGGCCACCTTTCACAATCAACTATAGCTCAATATATGGACCAATGAGGTCACAACACAATAAAATAGAAAGTATAATGCTGATAAGGCTGCAATACAACTGAATAAACTGTGGAAGGCCCTCGAGGCCATAAACTAAACTATAAATCTCAAAGTAAGCACAAAAAGCCTCTAAAAAGAGTAACATGTTGAATGATCGAGACAGGGCCCGACCTATCCATAACTATACAACAAAACTCAAGAGAAAGCAGAACTAGACACTTGCTCTATAAAGAAAGGAGCATACTAATTCTCTTAGCTGAAATCAAACCCCTATTGCGCACAACAATTGGAGGCTTTACCTGTACCTACAAGCTTCCTCAAGCAAAGGGACGTTAGTACGAATAATATGTACTGGCATGTAAGGCTGACAACAGTAAACATAAGTAGTATCCAATAAGATAATTGAAACAAAGAGAGGGATAGAAACAACCTGTCTTTTAAAATTGTAACCTGAATGTAACTCAAAACAGTATGCCAATGCAATCATGTGTATACATAATAAGATTGTAGCTTCCGAACCGGTAGGTCGCTTGAATCTGTGAATATTTGTCCAAGCAATATGTTCCATTGGTGGTAAAGTTATATAAACTATATTTATAACCATGTCTATTGTAATAGGACATATACTATATTTATATGTGTCATATTGTGCAGTAATATGCTGAGTTTGAGACTGTGACCTATTTAGGTCTCAATCGTGATTCAAGGAAACTGTAACTATGTATGTACATCTTATGAGGCTTCTGAGTAGCGTATGGAACATATTTTCATTTACATGAGTGACCTTCAGGAGATTCCTGGGACTTAGATGACATCAGAACCATATTTGATACATATCAATTATTTTGAGAACAACTCCTAATGGCTTAGAGAATAGCACCTAACAAAAGTGGATAACTTTAGTCGCTTGAATAATTGAGTGATAGAGACATAGCTTCTTTACGATAAATTCTGAATGGACATATCGATCTAATCAAGTCGTCTAGCAGCTAATAACCAATGTCCTGTTCATTAGGTCTTCCTAGCAATCATCAAACCCATTAACATAACAGCTTGCCATACACTTATCAACATTTTCAACTTTACACTTCAACATGCTTAGCTTTGATTTCACCTATAACAGTTCTATCATCACATCATATATTTAATTCTATACACGTTAACATAAACACATTTCTCAAGCGATATGATTTATCTGAGTAATATCCTCCTTCATCTAAAATTGATTCAAACTAATGTTTTCAACTAGTAGAGTTGTTCTTAGACGTTTTATTTGATTTACATGGAAACATGGAATTAGATAGTATAAACACTTTAAAAATATGAAAACTTATATAAGAATGACATCCTCATACATGCTATAAACAACTAACCAATTAATGCCTACTCTCAAATCTTCTATGTTCAAATTGTAATCACGTCAAAAATAAAGTAGGTTCTATGTCTTTCACTTCACCATTAAATATTCACATAGATTTGGATAACATACACAACTTCACATAAATTTTTTAGCTCATAGAAGGCTCTATCATCTTATTACAACTTGAACCATCAACTAGGATTCTTCTTATTGAAAGAAGAAGGGGCGTTTTACATACCTTGTATCATAGGTTTCAACTTAGCTGATAATAATTCTCAATTTAATCTTGTAGTCCTTCCAAGTTCCAGTATAGAATTCATATAATCATGGTTGTATCAACTTCACAAATCAGCCAACGACACAACACAATAAGAACACAACGACAATAATTTCTTACGAACTTGAATTGGTGTAAATTCATAGATTTCTTATCAATTGAAAGGTAGGAATACTTGCTTTAATATATAGATGACCTTGGCTACATAGGAAATGATTTTCTAGAAATCATATCACTTTGGCTCTTGCAAATTCGAGCCTATTTTGACGAAACAATTTTTCTATGATGTTTTTCATAGTCAATATAAAAGCTTTATCTAAGATGAATTTACGTTTGGAGAAGATTTGATGCATTAATCTCCTTCAATTATGTAGGAAACCTAAGGGGAAAATATCCTTTAGATGATCTGTTCTCAAGAGTTTTAAGAATTATGACTTAACCATATCGCTTAAACATATACACATTACTCTGCCCAAGGCACAGACATGCCAAGTAGTCCAGCACAACCAAAGTCGGGCATATCACGCAGCCCCTTGCAGCTGGAGATGGCTGCATCGCGTGGGGCCTGTTGGTCTGGCCTTAACTTGTTTCGTCCGTTCGTTCCATTTACATATTCAACCCCGACCCTTCTATGATGTATAATATGTATTATTAAACTCATAACATGTATACATACACATCAATTTAGACGATAGAATTACGGGGTGTAACACTATCATTATCACTAAGTTTTTAAAGAGTTATAGCCAAATTTTGTCGCTAGTAATTGATGTACTAAAGCTAGTGATTCTCCCATTGCGCTCAAACCTTAGTCCTCCTATAAGTATAGGCATCCTACAGGTCATACCACCTGGTCGATGGTGCTCATACTTCACCTTTTGGCAGTTCAAACATCGAGAAATATATTCTACAATGTCCCTTTTCATTCAACACCATTAGTAGTGCTATTTCAAATCATGATACATTTTTGTCACTCCTGGATGAATAAAATATTAGATCTATAAGCCTCTTTTATAATCCACTTGGTCAAATTACTAACTTTAGGAACACAAATACGACCTTTGATCCTCGACACACCCTCCGGATCTAGAATTATTCCCTTAGCTTCACCTCTCAACATTTCGTCTCGGATTATCTTCAACTTCTCATGTTCAAATTGTTGAACCTTAATGTGATCTAATAAAGAAGATTGTGCCTCAACACAAGTAATAACCCTATCAAATTTCTCGAGCTCTGCAGCCGCAGGTTGCACAAGGCTTTGCTAGTGTGTGTTTTCTATGGCACGCTGGAAATAGTTGGATTTACCGCCCGATAATTTCCTCAAGGATGCAACAAAGGATACTCTTATGGACTATGATGAACCAAATAGACAAGTAACTCCAATTGATGGTATTACCCAGAGCCTAACCCCGACCAAGCTAATACAATGGATAGTGGGTAGAAGTAGTGCTCCGATGGTATTTCACTGTCCTCAGAAGTCGGAAATCGGAGGGGCGACATTTGTCACCCTCATGCTAGAGGTCTCTCGTATATGTGAACCTATCCCACTACTGGATATTCTTACATACTCGTAGAGATCCAACAACCAGAAGATTCTGGAATGAGGAATACAAATCAGTGGAAAAAATACTCATACAACTGCCCAAAATTTGGACTACTCCACCGAACCACAACAGTCTTTGGCAGATGTGGTTAAAGGGAATAGATTAATACAACAAGGCTGTCAAGTGAATTTCTTCCATCCTGTGGTCAAGGATGGGTTGAAGATAGTGAATCCAAATCAGAAGGAGATCAAAGTTCAATGCTAAAAGTAGGAAATGATTTTATAGGCTATGTTATGGGTGAAAACCCGAACTTCAAAAAAATGCTTAGATTTATCTATTGGATTGCTTAGGGCGAATAAGTACCAACATTTTCCATGCATATTTGAAGTCAAGGCAAACTAAATATAGAGTTATAAGTATATATGATGAGCAAGGTGTTCTACTTACTGGGCCCAACTTGGTACAACAACAATTTACTAGTTCTTTTCATAGATTGCTTGGGGAGTATGCTCCTGAAATCCCTTGTATTAATATTGATATTGCTAGAGTTGGATAGTGCCTCTAATTGGCCCAATAATATGCTATAATGTTACAAGTCACGAAGGAGGAGACAGAGCAAGTCATGAGAGCAATTCCTATGGACAAAGCTCCTAGATTTGGATGGTTACCTTGTTGAATTTTTTGAAGAATTCTGGCGTTTGGTGGGCAAAGATGTTATGCAATTTTTATAAACTATTGAAAGCTCCCAATTGTACATCTATTGCCCCCAAAGTGAACAATCCTATCGATATGAAGGGTTTAAAACCCACAGTTGCTACAACACCGTCTACAAATTGATTTCAAAGTTCATCTCTAGCAAAATGAAACCAATGGTGGATATCTTGATGGGAAAATCAATAAATTTTTACCTCTTTGTATTAGCCATGGAATATCTAAACGGGTCCCTAAAGCAGGTGCGACTCATTCCTGACTTTAGTTATGCAACAGCCCAGGCTGCCACTTGTAGAAATTGTCCCCTTTGAAGCCTTCGCCCTTCACTATTTTAAAATCCATCTACAAGGGAAAGGTATCCAAACACTTACAAAATACTCTTCTTGCTCCTCCCCAACTGATGTGGGATTCATCTAAGGCAAGCCTTACACTCACCCTCCCTTGGGACTCAGTGTCCTTGAGGTTTGCTCCACCATCGGGTTCTTCCCGCCACCAGCCCAGCACCGGCTCTGCCGCTTGTAGAAATTGTCCGCTTTGGAGTCTTCACCCCTCATGGTTTTAAGACGCGTCTACAAGGGAAAGCTATCCAAGCACTTATAAAGCACTCTTCGTTCTCCTCCCCAACCGATGTGGGATTCGCCTAAGGCAAGCCTTACACCAAGCCTTACACCAAGCCTTAGGCGAATCCCATATTGGTTTAGGCGAATCGCACATCGGTTTGGGAGGAGAATGAAAAGTGCTTTATAAGTGCTTGGATACCTTTTTCCTTGTAGACGAGTTTTAAAACCGTGAGGGGCGAAGGCTCCAAAGAGGACAATTTCTACAACCGGCGGCCTGAGCTGTTACCGTTTGTATCAGAGCAAAGTCGTATCCCAGGGAGTCCACAAGCCGTGTCTAGTAGAATCTTGCTTATGGGTATGTTGTGCACCATACTTATAATCAGGAGGCTACAGGGAATTTAGGAGTAGATTCACTTTGTTCATTAATAGATCGTGCTATAGAGCAAAGATGTAAGAGGTGTTTGAAATCTAAATCATGCCTATATTTTAGAATTCTCTTGCAATAAGGCAGATGGCTATGAGATTTATTGGCATTGATGTTGGAATAAGGTCCCATTCGCCCTCCTACCAATATGAGAGATAGATTAGAGGCTCAAGGTAAGTTCTTTTACTCCCCATATTACAGTTCTCTAGTTCCAGTCAGAGCTGCCATTGGAAGGGATTCGACCCCTCATGCTGTCCTAGTTCTAATAGAGCTAGGAGGAGGTAGAGTTGTTTATCCTCCAACACCTTCAGCTATATCAAAGAGACGAGATTGTGAGAAAGCATTTCAGATGTTAACTTGAATAGTGACATTTCAAAAATCAGCTGTTGAAATTAATGGCAGGGTCTAGGGGAATATTTTTGAGAGCTCTGGTGCCCATGGGTTTTGAGCCTAAATCCTCTAGCCTTTACGGATCAGTACTTGCCATGGGAACTTTAACGGGTTTGAGTTAGTAAGTTTTTGTACCTAAAGCAGGGCAACATGAGTATTCACGAATATAGTCTCAGGTTTAATTCTTTGGCCTAATATGTTTCAGATAGGGTGGGGAATACGAGGGATAGAGTATATCGATTGTATTAGGTTGTGGACCCCATTTGGTCTGAGAGTGTCTGGAAATGTCTACCCAGACAGAAATAACTACTGCTCGGATGCTAGTATTTTCTCAAAAGATGGATGATCTGGTTCACCATCTCCCAAGTACTGACAAAGAAGTAGAACAGACTAAGAAGACCAGGTCAACGAGACTATTTAAGGACCCTCGTAGTGCTTGGAGACCCTGACCAGCCAAACATTCAGTTTCTCCTTGAGATTCAGTCTCTACTTTGTCCTTAGATTTGACCACAGTTTCCTTTATCCCCCGTTTCCAAGATAGGCAGTGACAGGCCTTGGTATAAGCAAAGGTAAGAGAGCAACTTTAAGTTTGATACTGATTCTATATGTTAAGTGGTTAAGTTGTGATTTTCACTTTTTTGGTGATATTTCCTAAATATATGAATGGAAAAGTGGTATTGGAGTAAATCATAACTCCCGTGGTAGTGTATTAATTTGCTAAGGGTTAGAAAAGTTACCGATTATATAGTACTAAAAGCATGTCTATCTTACGTCAGACAAATAGATGGAGTTGAGTAAGTACAGTTTGATATGAAGCAAAAATAAAAAGAGAAGGTGCTTACAAAAAATAGAATATATGTTTATGACACAAGACAAGAAAAAGTTGAATATGTTATGGCTAAAGTTACGGCTACCGAGGTATAACCCTCATTCGAGGACGAATGATTTTAAGGGGGGGGGGGAGGATGTTACACCCCAAAATTTTTTTTGATGATTATTTGATGGTTATATGTCATATTAAGGGAATTATGGGTTGTATGTTGTCCGTAGGTGAGGAGGGAAACATGTGCAAAGGGAAAAACGAAGAGTATGTGAAGTTTGTAAATAAGGGCCAACTTTAAATGAACATATATCCAAATATATAATGATTCAAAAGTCCCATAATCTATCAAATGAAAGGTATTTGAGTCTAGTTTACAGTAAAAAAACTGCTTGTCAATCGGAGTTCGGAGTAAAAAGTTATGCTCGTTTGAAGACAACACTGTCGGCTGGAACAGGCAGGCAGCAGGCGAGCGCGCGCGAGGGCATGTTGCATGGGCGCCGCACGCGGGCACCACCCAGCTCGCCTATATGAAGTAATTTTGAGATAAAAATCTCATTTCTACTCAGTTTCACCTCATTATTTTTTCAAAATTCATAGATAAAAGCCCTATCACATTGTGAAAAGATATCCCAGTCAAGAAAATTCACTCTTGTCTCTTTTGAGCTTTGGAAAGAGACCCTTGGAAGAAAGTGATGGCTTGTTCTTGTCTTATGGTTGATTATGATGTTGCTGCATTTTTAGCTGGTTCTAGGGAGAGAAAAGAGTAGGAGTCTACACCTACTTTATCTAATAACATCTCTAAGAATGGGTAAGTAATTCCCTTTTTGATTTCTTTGAGTTTATGAGGTTATAAGTTGAAAAATATTGTAGTATTGTGTTGTTGTTTCTTTCTGTGTTCTTGTGGCATGTTGTTGCCCAATTTTTTCCAAACTTTGGTGAAGTGAAGTTACTGCTTGTTGTATTTGTAAATTAGACTTGGAAGGAGCCTTAAGGAGTAAGCTTGAAAGGAAGATTTTCGCAAAATTAGAGTCGACGTGCCAAGGTATGTAAAGTCGTCCCTTTCCTTGTTTTTCAAGCACGAAATTAAGTCATTGAAAGGATCAATATTCCAATATTTTTAAAATCATATTGAGGCATGTATGATTCTGTCTAAAGGGTTGGGAGTACTTGGCGTAAAGCTTAAATCGTTAAGAATGGTTGAAGCGAACAAAAGTGAAGTGAAAGACGTAATTTTTATAAGATTGTTGTCTTAGTTGTAAATCGAGTCTGAAGTCCCCTTAACATGGACAACGTGAGTTGGTCCTTTGCAGTATATTGTATAAGTGATATTGAATATATGTTAAGATCTGGTCACTTTGCGAAATTGGTAAGAAATGTTAAGACGACGACGTGTGATCGAACATAAGCTAAGAAGATGACGCTAAGCTGATTGAGGGTAAACGAGCTTATTAAAATGACATTTTCATAATATCCCTCCTATATGTTTATGTTTTAAAGTGCTTAAGGTAAAAAGGATATTTATGTTTCTCCTCCTTAAAGCTAAGCAAGCGTTGCGTAACGAATAAGCTAAGTCGATAGTTGTTAACGAGGAAAGCGTGGCTAAGTTGTTAATCTTTTTGTGACATTATAAAAGGGAAGATAACAGTAAATGTTAGACTTTTTAAGGTAATATGTGAGTAATACGCTCTCTGCCCATAATTACTTTCTATAACCTTTGGACAATGTTAAAATATAAGCAAGACGAGGTTTAGCAGATAAAGTTGTCAATTAGGTAAAGAGGTAAGTGCGTATAAGAATCGATGGAATAGTGAACACGAGGGTAAATACTCGAGTGTAGAGTGAATAATGTTTGCAAAGAAGTTATGATGAATAAGAAAAATAGAGCTAAAAGTCGTTAAATTAGATGATACGAGTTATAATTGTGAACAAGTTAGGCAAACAACTAGGAAGATTAACCCTGTTCTAAAGACGTTTAGTAAAAGAGTTATAAATAAAATTGTTTCTGTTCAGTATGTGTTAAGTTGATGGATGGCTAGTAAAGTGTTAACTTCTTATGAAATGATTAGAATCGAATGATTTTTTTTAAGATAGTAACTCAAGTTAAAGAGAAGTTTTTCGGTATGTTTTCAACGATTATGTTAAGTTATCCATTCTATATGTTGAAATTATTTTTCAGGTTTGAAAAGGGTAATCCTAGGAGATTCTAAGCCACTTACAATTATGTAAGCTTTCTTAAGTTCCTCAGATAATTACACATTTGTGTATGTCAATCCAGCATCATCTGAATTACAGCTATAAGTCTTTATTTGCCTATAAGACAACACTTAGAGAGTTACTCAAGAGTTCCCAAGTTACAGAGCTCCAAGTCTCAGATCCTTAAGTTATGTCTTCACGTCCCTATGTTATGTTGAAATGTGCAATGCTAATCTAAGAAGTTTTCAAGAAAGCATATTTTGAGAATCTTGCTAATGTCTCATTCAAGTATTTGAAGTTGCATACAAGTCATAATAAGAATTTCCGATAAGAAGTCTTAATGTATATGATTTTCATGTTATAACATACAGTTGAATTCTTTCAGTTATATTCAAGTCATACATCCATATATTTAGTTCTTGTTGAGTTATCATTTGAATTTCCTAAATTCAGAGGAGAGATTTTCCCATGTACTAATGTTCCTAATCTCTAAGTAAGTTTAAACACATGTCATGATACTGATAAGTTAAACTCAAAACTTTGAATACCAGGAAGTCTCCTAGAGGTCACTCGGTTATCTAAATACGAGTTTATACATGATACAAAAATCTCATATGTTTTATGTTTGTAGTTCTGCTCTCAGCTCTATGTATTTTCTAAGCGTTATGACAAAGAGCTCTAAGTTCCAACTTATAATTTCCATGTTTTCCTGCAAATAAGACAAATGAATTAGGAACTATATATGCTCATTGACGTGATAAGTTTGATAATAGAATTCCAGTGTATAGTTATCGATACATGTAAAGGAACCACCCTGTGGGCAGTATATATATATATATATATATATATATATATATTTCGCAGATGTTAAATGATTGTATAGAAATGAGAATCTATGTGCTTCTACTCAAGCGATATATTGAATTGTTAAGATTATTTGTAGGGCATTGTTTATAAGCCTACTAAATTCTTACATTGTCTAAACCTCCTGGAGGTCTGTCGAGTCACGGAGTTGACATGTTTGTATATAATTTGACAACTTTACGTGATATATGCACATATTTGCTAATTTTACATGGTATATATGCTCACTTGCATTATATGTTACAAAAGAGACCTATTACAACCACAAATTTAGCCTTTGTCATTTCAATGCCATATGTGTTAAATTGACTCAATAAAAGCTCTATCAGCTCCGTTCATGATTATGATTGAGATATTTTTATTTTACCCTGGTACGGTACATCGGATGGAGATATTTTTATTTTACCCCGGTATAACACCGGCTGAAGATATTTTTATTTTATCCTGGTATGATACACCAGATGGAGATATTTTTATTTTACTTCGGTTTGGTACACCGACTGGAGATATTTTTATTTTTACTTCGGTATGGTATACCGACTAGAGATATTTTTATTTTACTCCGGCATGATACACCGGCTGGAGATATTTTTATTTTACTCCGGTGTGGCATACCGATTAGAGATATTTTTATTTTACCCTGGTGTGTACATCAGCTGGAGGCATTTTTACATGAAGTTTATGGTTGGCTGGCCGCTGACATTACAGTTATAACTTTGTTTGTGCATTACTTGGTTGCATTTGCACTTCATTATTGAGTTATTGTCAGGTTTCAGTTTCCAGGATTTTAGGTTGTTACTATTCCTTATTTCTGGCTCAGTTATCATTGCTATCTTATATGTTTACAGTTTTCAGCCTTACATACCAGTACATTTCCTTCGTACTGACGTCCCTTCGCCTGGGGACCTGCGTTCGTGCCGCAGGTGCAGGCAGAGGCTGGGATTGCCAGTTGCAGTAGCGGTTCGTGAGATCAGCGGATGTATTGGTATACTTATTTCTTTCTGGAGCTAGGGCTTAGTTATATCAGCTTGAGTTTTGAGTTATAGTTACGGGTAGGTCGGAGCTTTGTTCCAACCATCAGTTCAGTTTACTCATTAGAGGCTTTGTGGACTTAGTATGTATTGTATTATTCAGTTTGTGGCCTTGTCGGCTTTTCGTTGCTTGGTTTAGCATAGTCATGGCCTTATTGGTATTTCAGTTATTTATTTATGGTAGTTTAGACCTTATGGGTCCAGATGTTTACTCCAGTTTATTATGATAGGTGGCCTAAAAGGCCTAGATGTTACAGTTACAGATGCTATATAGTTGGTTTTCCGGTCAGTTAGGTATCAGGAGCCAGTTGCACCCTCCCCCAATTTTGGGGTTGACAAGTTACTATTGTAAATGTACAACGATGGCCTTGGTGCACATTTGCTTTGTAGATGATTTGCCTATGTACTGTAGAGCTGATTGTTTATCAATCAAACTAATGTTGGCTATTTTGAACACTTCTCTGATGTATCTGGACTCAATGAAAATATGAATAAAATCTTCTTCTTTGTTGCAAGAGTATATCAAAAATTCATAGATCAAATGGTAAGTGAAGTGCAATTCTCGTTAGGCACTATGCCTTTCAAATACTCGGGGGTGCCCTTTTAAGCTAAAAAGCTTTTCACTAGTTAGTACATGCCACGGGTTTAGAAAATTGCTGCAAGGATAAGATGTTGGACCTCCAAATTGTTATCTTACAGTGGCAGAGTCCAATTGATAAAAAGTATGTTATTTAAATTCAAACTTACTAGACTCGGGTATTCTTACTGCTAATGAAGATTATCAACTTAGTGATTAGAATCTGCATGAACTTCATATGGACAGGAAGTGGTGATTATACTAGGAGAGCTTTGTGGCTTGGGATACATTGTGTCAACCCAAGTCCACAAGGGGCTTAATATACTGGACTACTCATAATTGAACAAGGTCGCCTTACTCAAGTTGCTTTGGGCTGTAACAAAGAAGAAAGATAAGTGATAGGTTCATACCTTCTACATCAAAGAAAACTCAATAGATACTATTCATACACCTAAACAATTTAGTTGGGTGGTGAGAAATTTTTTTTGATGTAAGATCTTGGTTAGTTGCTGGAACTTCGTGTGGCACTGAACTGGACAAATTCACAGTTTGTGGTGGGTTTAGTATAAAGAGTACCTTTATTTGTTTTCTCCACAATTTCCAAAATCCACATGGAAGAAAATCACCATGGCAAAGGAACTCATCCTTAAACATCAATTCATCCTCTGGCTAGCTCTACAAAGAAGGTTAACAATAATAGATAGATTAACAAAATGGGTATTCAAGTTGATACTGAATGTGTCATGTGCAATGTAGAATGAATAAATCTTATCACACATGATGTTTGACTGCTCTTCTACGACTTAGAATATGGTCCAAACTACTAAATTGGTTGGGGATACAGAGAATGGTACACTCATAAGAGGAATAGTTCACTTGGTTGCCTGTTGTTGTCAATAACAGAGCACCTAAAAAACCATCCTAGGATCCTTATATGCCACCACTGTCTACCATACATTGGATAGAGAGGATTAACTGCAGATTCCAACAAAAATGAAGAGAACTAACTATGGCATTAAAGGGGATGCTATAGAGTTATACATAGTTGGGAAGAAACAATACTGACGGAAAAAAATTCTTAATACTACACAAGGATACCCTTAAAATGTAGTTAGTATTAGCTATAGGTATTATTTATAGCTGAAAGCAATATTAGCGGTCTTACTACTAGAGCTAACCCTTGAGTCCAAAAGGACTAGCTGTACATATTTGCTAGTTAGTTGAGTAACTTTTTTACTTTTTGACCAAAAAAAAAATCTATTAGGCTCTAAAATGTCAAGTATCACAAAGCTAATAGCCAAAGACTGAACATTCATGGCCAAAATACGCACCTCCACTCGCAACACAACCAAACTGCCCATACTAACTAACTTCCGATTCAAAGCATCTAATATGACATTCTCCTTTCCCCAGTGATACAAGATATGTCATAGTCCTTGAGCAACTCTAACCATTCTCTTTGTCTCAGATTTAGATCTTTCTGACAGAAAATGTACTGAAGACTGTGATGATCCATGAACATCTTATAATATACTCCATATAAGTAATGCATCCAAACTTTCAAAGCAAAATCTACAATTGCCAACTCCATGCCATGAGTAGGGTAATTCTTCTCTTGAACCATGAACTGCCTTGAAGTATACGCTATCACCTTACTTTTTTGTGTCAAAACACATCCAAGACCAACCCGCGAAGCATCACAATACACCATGAAGCCTTCACCTTCCACCGACAAGGTCAATATTAGGGCTGAAGTCAACAAAGTCTTGAGTATTTGAAAGTTCGCCTTACACTACTTAGACCACTAAAAAGTCACATTTTTCCATGTTGGTTTTGTCAATGGAACTGCAATAGATGAGAAGTCTTCAGCAAACCGCCTGTAGAAACTAGCCAAGCCCTTAAAACTCTGAATCTATGTAAATGATGTATGCCTGATCTAATCTCTAACAACCTAAATCTTCTTCAGATCTACCATAATACCCTACTTGGTCACCACATGCTCCAAAAATGTCACAAAATTAAGCGAAAACTCACACTTAGAAAATTTTACATAAAGTCGCTCATTCTTCAAAGTCTAAAACATGATTTTAAAATTTTGCTCATACTCCTTTCTACTACAAGAGTAGATCAAAATATCATCAATGAAAACCATAATGAAGGAATTCAAATAGGGCCCGAACAAACCATCATTAACTTCATGAATGTTGCCGCGGCGTTGGTTAGCCCAAAAGATATAACCAAGAACTCATAGTGGCCATAATGGGACCTGAATACTGTCCTAAAGATATTTGCTATAAAATTCAAAGTATAGTTATATTTGATAATTTTATAAAATTATCCCTATGAATCATACGTACAATGTATATATTTGCGAAGCTAGATAATTTTCTCATTGACATAAGTTTCACCTAAGAAGACGAATCCAAAAATATGGAGTTCAATATAAAAACGGATAAATTTCTCTGACAAAATTTCAAAACGGACAACGGATGTTGTAGGTTACCAAAACGGACACCTTGTTGCCTGGGCAATGAGGTTCTATTAATATATTAAAATTTTTTTTTGATGAACCTCGTTGGTTGTCCAACGAGGTTTGATTATAATGTTTTTTAAAATTTTTTACAGCCTAAAGAAAAATTTAAAAAAATTTCTTAAAGAACATTATTGGACAACCAACGAGGTTCAATTAATTTTTTTTCTCTTTACATGTTAATAACAAGTATTGAATACTTTTAAAGTTATTGAACTTTCTCTTTACATGTTAAAAGATATTGAATTTTTTTTTAATTGAACCTCATTGGCTGTCCGATGAGGTTCTTTAAGGATTTTTATTTTTATTTTTTTAGCCTGTAAAAGTTAATCCAACGAGGTTCACTAATTTTTTTAAAAAAATATTAATAAAACGCAACGAGGTGTCCATTTTCGTAACTTACAAATCCATTGTTCGTTTTAAAATTTTATTTGAAGAATTTGTACGTTTTGATGCCGGACTCCGAAAATATGTGCCCAAACTCTAACCTCCCAAATGGTTTTGACCTATATCCTACTTTTTCTTTTAGAAAGTTTTAAAATAACTATTTAATAAATATTTTTTTTATTTCTCTTATACTTTATGAATCTTTTAAACTTGGAGTTTAATATTATTCGAAATGATAAATTACAAAAACTATATTTGCATAATTTTTAAAAATAAAAATAAATTTAAATGATAGCCTAGAAAAGAGTAATGTTTTATAAACCAGCCTTTTCCTTGTTGACGGTATTTGTCCCGCCCATAATTTCTAATATTTCCCTCCGATATGAGAAAAACATTCAAATTTTGGAATAAAATATAGAATGCCAGGTCATCAATCTTTGCCACTTTCATTAGATTTCATCTCAACCGTTAAATATACATCGCACGGCAAATATTGTTCCTGGTGAACTCGACATGGATCGAAGCTCTCGACAGCATCACCACCCCTTAAATAGACCAAGAGTTGAGCTCGCATCTCCATCCTCATCTCACTCTTCACTAGTATTATTCAACTTCTTAAGCCCTTCCAAATTCCAATTACAATCAGGTATATCATTCTATCCTTTTCACTCTGTTCATTTGTATACATCAATTTTCTACCTTTCTTAATTAGTAATTGATCTGGTTGTGCAAGATTTGTATCAATTTCCAGTTACATAATGAATTTTATGAAATGGGTCTGAGTTTTTCTGAGATGGGTTTTCTCTAAATCACGTAAAATTGTAAAAAAGTTTAGCTACAGTTTGTTGACTTTTGGTAACTTCAATGGTTTTTGCAGGGATTTAGAGATGTCAGGACGTGGAAAGGGAGGCAAAGGATTGGGGAAGGGAGGAGCAAAACGACACCGTAAGGTCCTCCGAGATAACATCCAAGGTATCACAAAGCCAGCCATCAGGCGTTTGGCTCGTAGAGGAGGAGTGAAGCGGATCAGTGGGCTCATATACGAGGAGACTCGAGGGGTTCTGAAGATCTTCTTGGAGAATGTGATTCGTGATGCTGTTACTTACACAGAGCATGCTAGGAGGAAGACGGTGACTGCCATGGATGTTGTCTATGCCCTTAAGAGGCAAGGCCGTACTCTCTATGGTTTTGGTGGTTAGAAGATTGGGAAAATTAAATAACGTGGGTTTCAATGTAGTGTTTGGCTTTTTTGTTTTGTGTAAGTATGATAGTGTTTAAAGATTAGAGTTGTTTGATTAATGAAATTGCACTATCTTCTTATAATCCATTTGGCAATTTGTTGAATTCTCTGCTTGAATCCTTTTTTTTTCTTCTGGAAATTTAATCACTGAGATTGTATAAAAGATGAGAAGGACTGGGATGCATCCCAGTAAAAGAAACTTTTAAAACTGAAATTGAATAAAAGATGGACTGTCAATTTATCCAATACTTCGCACAAAGTTGAACTCATCCAAGAAACATGGTTAAGCCACTGGGACCTCAAAGCCTCATTGCTCCAAGAATCAAGAATTTCAATGCTCTCTTGGGCGTGTTTGTTGTCATTATCCGTTCAATGGTTCCAACCAGACATTGGTAAGTGGTAGTGAAGTAAAGGAGCCATTTTGTTGCTAAAACAATTGCTAAGTCCGTGTTTTGTCCAACCATCGAAGAAGTGACTACACTGTTCATTCTTCCAAAGGACTTCTCAATGCCTAGCCAGTACTGCTCCTACTTAGGTATTTATTGATTAAAGTTCGTTGGATATACTGTTCTGATTAGTCATGTGATCATTGTTGATTTACATTCCAGAAGATGATGGCATGAGTTACTGCAAATTTTGAATCAGCACTGATGGAATTGTTGGTATTGGAAACTGTGTGAATTTCCACATGCCGTTTTGAATGGGGTCTGCTTCTGTGGCATCTGATCCGGAGCTACATCCCTTGAGCACCTCCATTGCTTCCAGTCTGTTCTCCTACACCTCCATGGCTCTGGATCTAACCCACTTGACAACTTCAAACCCAAGCCTGATTGATGTGTTAGATTGTGGAAGGTGAGCTGGAGATGGATTATAATAAGACAAAGGGAGGAACAGGAATGGAGGTGTGTCTTTGAAACTCCTGCAGCTGTTCCCGAGAGAGCGTGAATACCTTTTAGATAAATGCTCTTAGTTGTCTTGTTAATTTGCTCGTTGCTGAAAAGTCTGAAATGCAGTGAGCAAAGATGAACAAAAGAATAGCTTGCTTTTCTGAATAATGCACAGAATATTCACAAACCATAGTAGTATATAATATTGATTCAAATCCTCAGAATTTTATACAAACAAGGAGATACATATGTATGACTACTACAATATTGTAGTAGCTATGAACAAAGTTGAAAGCACTAGTGGGGTATGGCCAGTAAGGCTTGTGATTGCTTTTCATATTTGAAACCATTTGATTTTGAATCATCAGCGCTCCACACAAATATTCCAGCCAACTCTCCTTTACTCTTAAGCTTACTACAGGCTGTGAAGAATCCATTCTCCGGAGATAATCCCCCGCTCCCCTCCGTGCTGAAGCTAGCCAAGATTCTCCCCCCTTCATAATTTGAGGTCTGAGTAGAAAAATAGTCCATGAATTGAGACACGGTGGTTCCATCATCATACGCATAAAATTGAAAGTTAACATAGTCTATAAGGTGACCGTAGCTTTTCCATAGCGCCTGGTAATGACTCTGAACTTCATCATCATCAAATGGAGCTATGGAAGCAAATGAAATAACTCCATCATTCTTGAGAGTTGTAATTAGCTTGCCTATGCACTCAGCAAAGGTATCAGGTTCAGCTTGGAAATGTTCATAGTCGATATCGATTCCATCCAAATTGTATTGCTTAATAATATCCTTAAGAGAAGAGACAGCATTTGAAACCCAAGAATCGACTGAAGAAGGGTTGAAATAGGCGCTGGCTCCGCCAACACTGTCCCCTCCTAAGCTCAACGCTACCTTAACATTCGAATGTTGGTCTTTAATCGCGGAAACAGCAGAAGGGGTGAGGTTATCCGTGTCCCAGAAGATGTTAAATTGACCATTCGTGGGAGACGCAGAAGAAGATGAAGTGGTGTAGTCAATGGCAAAAGAGAGGATGAAGTGAAATTCGACACCAGAATGAATGGGGACATCACTAAACTTGACATTCTTGAACTCTGCTCCAATGTATTCCCTGAAAATATTGGAATTTCCAGGTGCTGCATAGGTTGGTGATAGAAAAACTAAGAATTGAAGAGCAAAATAGGAAACTAAAATCTTGGAGAGCTCCATGGAAGTTGAGATATAGTGATAAGTGTTATCTGTATCTGCTAAAATGGCTTGAAGATATGCAGTTTAAATAGTAAATATATCTGGATGACATGTTAAACTATTAGTCAAAAGAGAAGTTAAAAGTCAATTAGTGTTGGCTCTACTTTAACGTTTCAGCTAGTTAGTGATTCATGAATGTGACAAAACAACTACTAGTAAAGAGATATTTTTTTCAATAAGCAGAAGAGGCACGCCGATGGCTCGTAAAATGTCTTGTAGCCCTTTCATGTCAACATGGAATTAGAACTAGATAAATAAATTAAAAAGAAACGAGTATTAAATTATTTATTATACTCTTTATGATATGTTTAACCCTCAATAAAAGTATAAGCAGTCATTTGGTTGAAAACAAATTATTTCAGAACTAGTTATTTTGAGATTGTTATCTCACTCTCAATACGGGATAGAAATTATTCCGAAATAAGTTATTCAAAGATTTTATTCCAATCAAACGTGATATAAACACGTTTAAAAATTAATTACAAAATTATTTATTTCTTATTCCTCCAATATAATGAGCCCTTAAGTATTTTGAGCAGCAGTCATTTTCAATTAGTCTTTAAGGTCTTTGGTCCCCCGTGTTTTTGTTAAAAGGTGATTTTTTTTTTAAATTCATAGTTTTAAATTTGACATAATATTTGTATAATTATAATAAATTTGACATAATATTTGTATAATTATAATAAGACTTTTGAAATTTATAATATTAAATATTTTATAATATTTATGTGATTATAATTTTCTTATTAATGATAAAACAAAAAATTTAAACTAAATAATTTTAAAATTTTAGAAAGGAATCATTTTTTTAACCGATTAAAAATGAAATAGATGTATCTTTTTGATAGTTAAATTTTGAGTAAAGAATCAAAAACACACTAAAAGTATTCAGATTTTTTAAGTTTCATACCTGAACTATCATGTGTGTGAGTTTCCTACCTGAACTATAACCGAATGTTTGTCGAAATACACCTAAACTATCAATTGCTCACTTTTCCTACCTGATATTTTAGGTGGGAAAAACGAGTAATTAATAGTTGAGGTGTGTTTTGATAAAGATTTGGTGATAATTCAGGTAGAAAAAATAAACACCTAATAGTTCAAATAAAAAATTCAAAAAATCATAATACTTTAAGTGTGTTTTTCACTCTTCGGTCTTAAATTCTCTATTAATCATCAAAGTGGAATATGTCGCTAAAACATAAGTTGTTATAGTACTTTTGTCAAAGATAGTTCTTTTTTTAGCACCTTGGACCGATGCTTTTAAGAAATGACACTTTAATCTAGGTTGTGTTCTATGAAGGAAAAGATTTTCTCAAAAATAATTTTAAAATTTTCATGTTTGATTGGTCAAATTTTTGATTTTTTTTCTTCAGAAAAATAAGTTTTTCTTTTTAATAAAAAAAATAATTTTTATAGTAAAAGTAGGAAAAACAAGTTTCACTAATGACATTCCATATTTATTGTGTCATTCCACCCTTCAACACACCTCATGTTCATTCCTATATCCGTAGTCCCAACCAATCATGGTTGGAGGCACTCTAGGCAAAGAGTAGTCTAGTGCATTGTTAAGTTATATGGGTCGACCACCGTAATTCGAACCTGGTCCCTCTATCAGGTTACACAGAAACAGAGACACACACACACGTAAATAAGGCAATAAGAAGATGACACACGATATTTACGTGGAAAACCTCCTTGCTCACAGGAAGTAAAAAACCACAACCTACATCGTAGGATTTCTCACACTCCTCTACTAGATCTGAGCAACAATGGTACAAACTCTAGTATACTACTAAGAGATTAACCTCCTAATCTCCCACTTGTAACACCTCTATTACAAGACTTCAAACTATGACTTCAAAGTCATTTACACCAGCTACACTCAACTGGAAATACAAGGCTAACTCTAGCCGAAATGTCAACTAACTCTAGCCGACAGAAACAAGAAACAAACCCTTGAAAAAACAAGAAAAAAAACTTGTACAAAAGACAAAGTTTCTATCCGTTACAATGCACTTCTTCTTCTTTGATGGCAGCCTCAAAACTTGAGCTCATTAACTTCGATCCTTGCTGTCGAACGAGGAAACAATGGCTGCTCTTTTTGAGAGAAGAATAAGCTTTAGGTCAAGGTCTATTTTTCTGAATGAGAGAGTTGTTGGGTTTGTCCATCTATTTGTTTGTCCAACTCTCTTTTTGTCCAAAGGGTAAAAGGAGAGAGTGCCATGATAGATTAACAAATGTATACACAATAAAATAGTGATTCTTGAATGGTGAATTGAGTGAATTGTTATTCTCTTTATTTTAATTAAGTTTTAGCAGTTGCTAATGTTGAAACAAGCTCGTATCTTTAGCTTGCCCAACCAAGGAGGTTGATGTTAGGAAACGAGAGTAACAATGGCAATTTAAGATTAACAATTCTAATCTAGTTAACTTGAGCTCCAACCGAGGATAGTTAAATGTTACACTCTGTAAGTTTCTAGTGTTTAGTCGGCCTATTCGCATGTTGGTTGAGAGTTTTAGAATTCCATACGTATGAGGAAAGGGCCCGGGGAAAGGCCGAATGAGTGCCATCTCATTGGTCAAGTACATATGACCTACTTGGCCTAGGCTACTGCTATGCTTCCCTGCTGCACTGCTGCGCCCCGCTGCTCTTACCAACTCACTGCCAAAAAGCAACCTTTCCAGCTGTAAAGGTTTTTCCCGCCCAGTTCAAATTTGAGTCACACTGGCACGAGGGATCAGGTCCCTATATGGGGTTGACATCATCAAAACCAGCAATCTAACAATTTTCCCCTTTTTGATGATGATAACCTTCCTTGCATATTTTACAGAACACACTTCACAGTATTCCCCCTATCACCAGAATTCCCCCCGACTAACATTACACACAACTTCTACACAACTTCTAAGAAATTCATCATTTGTTCCCCCTGTCGAGTATCTTCCCCCTTTGGCATTATAAAAAAGAAAAACAGTAAACCAAGACAAGAATGTAGAGATAAGTTAACTCATGGCCACTGGGGCAACACAAACACGAATGAAAATAAGGAAAGCAGGAAAATAAACAATAGGAACAATGCAACAACCAAATTCATTCAGTCACGGTGAGTATTACATTATCACTTAGCACAACAAAAGAAAATTTTACAAGAACTGTCTGCCAATCATGGGAGAAATAAGAGTAAGATAGGTTAGGACACTATTAGGGATTAGAGAGGGAGAGAAAACAGAGTAGGGACATCATTTAAGGGCCAGACAGTTTGGGTAAGAGGGCTGAGATACGATTATTGAAGGTTTCATGGGCAGTAAGCAGTTTCTTGGTCAAGTCCTTGACCTCAGTCTTCAGTGCTTCATTTTCCTCTTTGAGGGCTGAGATGGTACCAGGTTCCTCCACCGGGTGCGCCTTCAAGCAAACTATTTCAGCCTCCTTCTGCGCAAGCAGAGCAGTAAGCCATTCTATCTCCACATTGGACTTCTCTTGCGAGGCAATCAAGTCCGACACTAGTGATTGACTCTTTACACCTCCTCGTCGCATCACACATTCGCATTCTTCCAACGTCGAGAGAGTAAACATTTGCTTCTTTGTCCCAATTATCCCCAACCCGCATTCAACACCAAAAAATTCAAAGACCTTGTTCAGCAAGAATCCATAGGCCAGGCCATGTTTTCCATCCTTGACATGCATTATCTTGTGTATCTGATCTATCATTACACCGGCCAGGCTTATGGGCTGAAACGTACTGAGGGCCTCCATCAAGAATAGATCTGCAATCCCTGCAACAGTCCTCCTTTCCGCCCTTGGTAGAAGTACCTTGTTAACAAATTCAAACAACAACTGATACTCACCCTTCATTTGTTTCTTAAAGACCCTCTCCCCTGTGACTTTCTCCAGTTTGACAATCAAGGAAATGAATCGTCTTTGTGCACATTCACCATCGACAGACCGGATCCCTCTATTAGGTACCTTAAGGATGGAACTGAGCACCTACTCATTTATCATGAAGGTGACTCCACTAACCTTACTGAAAATCTTGGTACCATTGTCAGCAAATTCCAACTCGTGATAAAACTCCCTGACCTCACCCTCATGTAAAGCAGGTACTGGAGGAACAAATAGGTGTCGCCAACCTTGGAAGTTGACCATTTCCACAAGCTCAGCAATTCCCTCCATATCACAAATATCCGGGTCAAACACTCTCCCCCTTAACACCTTTTGATTTCGCAAGATGAGCTACCTGTCCTCCCTGGACAGCTCTGTGGAATTGTTTGTCCTTACTCTGAAAGAGACACCTGCCTTCTTGGTACGAAAAACCCTCTCTGGGGATGAAGAAGAAGAGGCGTCAGCAGGGACCCTCATTTCATCCTCAGAAACCACTGGAGTAGGCTTCCTTTTCTTGGTTTTCTCTTTGTGAGAAGGAACAACCTTTCCTTTTTTCTTCGGCTTGGTGCTAGACAGTGGTGCCTCGCCTTTGACACTGGCACCCATTTGGGTCTCATCACTGCCCTCCTGATCAACTATAACATCGGGCTGCACATCATCTTCATCAACTACCATTCTCCTTTTGAGTTTTCTTCTTTTAGGTATCCTAACCTGGCTATTCTTTAGGGCATCAGCCATGGGCGTTTGTGCAGAAGCCCTGGTGTGAAGGGGACGAACCTGGTCCCTGGACTGGTTCAGAGGTGCACAAGAACTCACCTTTCTCACCTTCCAGGTAAGTGGCTCATCAACTAGATTTTCTTCACTCTCCTGATCATCACAAAGATTGGAGAGTATGTGAAGCTCTTGAGGAGTTCCATCCCACTTTGGGGATGAAGCAACACATGGAGGAGAGGCAGGAGGGGAAGATGTTGAGGGAACAGTGTCTGTAGCATTTTTAGAAGGGGGGTTTTGCCCATGGGACAGAGACACAGGTGAGGGAGAAGCAGGGGAGGCTGGTTCTTGAAGATCTTCAGTTCATGTAGAGCTTTCCACGACGGGTCCGGAGGGAGGAGTCTCGGTTTGAAAGATGGAAGGGGACACTACATTTAATGGGGGAAGGGTTGCAAGAGGAGTGGGCGAGAGAGGGTTTTCAAGGTGTGCCTCTGTTGAGGCCTCAGAGGGCCCTGACGACTCAGAGTTTACTGAGAGAGCAATGTTTAGGTCGGCTATTGGGGAGGAAGGAAGAGTAGAGGGAGTGGAGAAGGGGTTCACGAAGGGAAGTGATGTCGGTGTAGTCTCCACTATCTCTGGTTCCTTGGGTGAGGACCCGACTTGTTTCTTAGATGGTGTCGAGGATGAGAGGGAATGAGACATTTTTGAGAGGGGGAGGAAGGTTTTTGTCGAATGGAACTGGTGAGTATGAGATGAAGAGAAGGATTTAAAAAATGTCTTTGCAGAGAGAAGTTTGAGAGGGTGAGAGAAAGGTAGTAGACGAGAGGCTTTTATGAGAGAGGTATGTCACGTCTAATCAAGGAGACGTTTGGACTGGGGGTAATAGGAAGGGTTACTTTATGACCGGGTACCAGAAGAAAAATAGCGGGAAAGGCAGTTCTTAGAATATTCTCACAGTTATGTTTATAAGTGAAAAAGTAATACTGACCTAGTAGGACCTGGTCCCCTTATGAGGTTGAATAGGCAGTCCAAAGTCCCTGTCTTGTCAAATTCCAGCCTTCCTCACCTCCACCATGCGTGTATACATGGGGAGGTATGAAACTGAGTTAGACACATCAACAACAAACTAGCAAGGATACCTGCATTCTGATCATAGCCAAGACGAGAGTCAAAACTTTGAAAGAGAAGAAGGATAAATTAATTCATTTTGATTAAGCCCAGCCTTAATTTGTTTTTCTCAAACTGATCCCTGTTCAGGGCTTTGGTAAAGATGTCTGCAATCTGATCTTCTGTTCTGCAAAATTCCACACGAATATTTCCCTTCTCAACATTGTCTCTTAGAAAGTGATGTCTGATGTCAATGTGCTTGGTCCGCTTGTGTTGCACTGGATTCTTAGCCATATTTAGAGCACTGTATTGTCACACATTAAAGTCACACATTCAGTTAGGACTCCAAAGTCTTCCAGTTGCTGCCTAATCCACAGTAATTGAGCACAACATGAAGCAGCAGCCACATATTCCGCTTCAGCTGTCGAGAGTGCCACTGAATTTTGTTTTCTTGATCCCCAAGAGACCAGTGAAGGACCCAGGAAATGAGTCATGCCGGAGGTACTTTTCCTATCAACCAGGTACCCAGCATAGTCAGCATCAGAGTACCCAGCATAGTCAGCATCAGAATAGCCGACAAGTTCAAATGAACCTCCATATGGATAGAAAAGGACCAAATCAGAGGTCCCCTTAAGATATCTGAGAATTCTCTTAGCAGCCTTCAAATGAGATTCCTTGGGACAAGCTTGAAAGCGAGCACACATTCCCACACTAAATACAATATCTGGTCTGCTAGCTGTCAAGTAAAGAAGTGAACCAATGATCCCTCTGTACATGGTTTCATTCACTGGTGGACCAGGTTCATCATTGTCCAACTTTGAGGCAGTTCCTATGGGAGTGTTAATCGGTTTGGCACTTTCCATATGGAATCTTGTAAGCAGATCCCTGATGTATTTCTGCTGGCAAATTGCAGTTCCAGCTCTGTCCTTCTTGACTTGTAGACCTAGGAAAAACATGATCTCTCCTATCATGCTCATCTTGAACTCACTTCCCATAAGCTTTGCAAAGTCTTCACACAGTGAATCGAGTGTAGCTCCAAAGATAATATCATCAACATATACTTGAACAATGAGTAGATTTCTTCCTCTTGTCTTGAGAAAAAGAGTGTTATCGATTCTTCCTCTCTTGAATCCATTATCCGGAAGAAATTTGGATAGTCTTTCATACCAGGCTCTGGGCGCCTGCTTTAGTCCATACAATGCCTTGTCCAACTTGTATACATGGTGAGGTTGATCGATGTCTTCAAATCCTGGGGGTTGTTTCACATATACTTCTTCCTTTAAGTACCCATTTAAAAAGGCACTTTTGACATTCATTTGGAACAACTTGAATTCCGTGAAGGAGGCAAAGGCGATTAGCATGCAGATGGATTCCATTCTTGCTACAGGAGCGAAGGTTTCATCATAATCAATTCCTTCCTCCTGGTTATATCATTGAACAACCAGTCGAGCCTTGTTTCTAACAGTAATCCCTTGCTCATTTAGCTTGTTCCTGAAGACCCACCTGGTCCCAATAACAGTTCTATCAGATAGTTTTGGAACCATTGTTTCTTTCAAATTGATGCAGCTCCTCCTGCATTGCATTTACCCATTCTACATCCTTTAGAGCCTCCTTGATGTTTTTAGGCTCAATCTGTGATATGAAGGCTGATGAAGCAAATGTGTTTCGAGTCTTGGATTTGGTTTGCATTCCTAAGTCCAGTGGAGACATTAAGTTGTCAAGAGGATGAGAGGATTTGTGTTTCCAGTTAGATCCCCTTACAGAAGACTCTCCTGCATCTAAACCTGGTTCCTCTTCTGGGTTTCCTTCAGCACCATCTTCCTTCTGAGAATCTTCTTCGCTGGTGTGTTCTGCTGCTTCATCATGAATGACCTGATCTCCATCCTGCAAGGAGTTATTTGTTGCCTCGTGTTCTTCAGATGAATCCTGATTAACTGCTTCTCTTTGGGTCTGCCAGAGTTCTTCAAGTTCATCCTCATTCATTGCTTCTGTGTTCTTCAGCTTCCCATTTTCATCAAAAATGACATGGATACTTTCCTCAACACACTGAGTCCATTTATTGTAGACTCAGTATGCTTTGCTATTTAATGAGTAACCCAGAAAAATTCCTTCATCACTTTTCGAATCAAATTTTCCTAAATTGTCTTTGCCATTGTTCAGCACAAAGCACTTGCATCCAAAAACTCTGAGGTAGTTCAACATCGGCTTCCTTTTGTTCAGCAGCTCATAGGGAGTTTTTCCAAGTAAGGGCCGGATTAGACACCTGTTGACCACATAACAAGCTGTGTTGACAGCTTCTGCCCAAAACGACATTGCCACACCTCCATCTACAAGCAATGTTCTAGCAATATCAGCAAGTGTTAGATTTTTCCTTTCAACCACTCCATTTTGTTGTGGAGTCCTGGGAGCAGAGAAATTATGACTGATTCCCTTGGCAGCACAAAAAGTTTCAAATTTTGCATTTTCAAATTCAGTTCCATGATCAAACCTGATCCCTGCAATGTTGCAGTTCAGCTTCACCTGAATTTGATTTGCAAATGATTCAAAGGTAGGGAATGTTTCATCCTTAGAGCGAAGAAACATTGCCCAGGTATACCTTGAATAATCATCAACAATCACGAAAATGAGTTTCTTTCCTCCACGACTTGTAATTTTTATGGGTCCGCACAAGTCCATGTGCAGTAGTTCCAGGGGTCTAGAGGTGCTTACTTTCTTTTTACTCTTAAATGAAGACCTGGTATGCTTCCCTTGAACACAAGCATCACAAATCTGACTTTGAGCAAATTTCACTTTTGGAAGTCCCCGAACCAGGTCCCTGGACACTAACTTGTTAAGAAGAACTGAGATCACATGCCCCAGCCTTCTGTGCCACAGGGTAGCTTCATTATCTACCACACTCAAACAGTTGAGGCCATCTTCAGTAGTTGAGTCAAGATCAGCCACATACATACTCTTGCATCTGTCGCAGTCAAAATCACCTTCCCTGATTGAAGGTCTGTCAGTGTGCACCGGTCCAAAAGAAATTTGACCTCATTTCCTTTGTCGCGGATCTGTGAAACACTCAACAGACTGTACTTCAGCCCATTTACATAGAAGACATTTTCTATGGCATGAGCAAGTGTCTTCCCAATCTTTCCAACACCAAGAATGTGTCCCTTTTTGCCATCTACAAAAGATACTGAGCCTCCTTGATATGCTTTGAGTGAGAGAAAATTATCAATATCTCCGGTCATGTGCTTTGAGCAGCCACTATCCATGTACCATTTTCGACTGCCTTCTCTCACTTCTTCCTGCACAGATAAATTACAGATTAGACTTGGGAACCCATTTGAGCTTGAGTTCCCAATACCGAGACAGAGGAAAAATCAGATTTTGCTTATACCATTCAGGTAGCCTGAGTTGAGACATCTTTGGACCAGGTGCCCTGATGTTCCCAGATTTTTCTTTTCTATTCACAGTCTTCTTTAAGGCAGCTTGCCTAGAAACACAGTCAGGTCTAAGGTGGTCATTCCTTCCACAGTGTGTGCACAACAGATTATCAGGATTAGATCCATACTTACTGTGAGGATTATAAGGAGGATAGATTTTCTTATATCCAATCCCTTCACCAGAGTTAGATTTTTGCCCAGTTAATTTTCTAAGATATGTGAGGAAGCATTGCACTTAAGAGACTTCTCAAGCTCAACATTAAGTTGGGTCACTATTCGGTTCGCGTTATATGGGTATATAACTACACGCAAGTGCACGTGGTCGAACAAGTAGTAAAGTGGCTTAAGTAAGCCAAGTATCGATCCCACAGGGACTGGGATGAAGTGCAATCTGCTCAAGTGTACTATATTTCAATTCTAACAATGCAGACAACAGTGTAACCAAGAGTTTGATATTTTTGATTTCTAATAATTATGCTAAGTCTAAACAATTATCTAATGTGAGTCTGAACTATGAATGTGAGCATGCTGAGGTTAAACGAACATGTAATGAAATTAATTGTCGATATAATTTGGTTAGCCTTTTCCTCCGGTTGCTAGTCAAGAATTATTGCCAAGAGATTAAAACTCTCGTATTTAACCCCACTTAAGAATCATGAACCATCCACCTACATTTCTGTGATTAAATGCAATTCATGTTCTAGCCATACAAAACCGATTCCTAAATTGACTAATACGACTTTCAAGTATATTTCTATCCTGAAGGTAAATCAATTCTCAATTTTCCCAAACTAAGAAAAGATCATATCCTATTAATTCACAACTTTCCAATTTCTTGCTCTCTCGAGTGAAATCGGACTTTTTAGATGTACATTAACGTAGGCCACACATTAATGCAGTAAGAACAAGAATTAATAGAACAACCATGGAAGAAAAGATGAAAAACCAAAGAATCAATGATCACATTTCATTACAAGTGTTCATAACCTCAGCAAGAAGAGGAATTAGCCACTCATTTGTGGATTAAACATCGTTAAATGAGTGTTAAACATACAAGCAATTGAATACAAGGAGAAGGAAAGAGAGAAAAACCCTGATAATTTCGTCCCCTCAACTGCCTGTAACCCACGTTCTTGCTCCACCAAGTCAGAATATTGAAAAATGAACCTAAGTGTTATATTTATACTGGTGGAAATTTTTCCCGGAATAACAAGCAACGTGTCACGGAGTGCATCGCGGAGCACTGCCTCCGTGACACGTTACCGATGCGGACCTTCACTGGAAACTGGGGGTCCAGGGAATAAGGCCCAACGTGGCACGGCGTGCAACACGGAGCCATGCAACCGTGCCACGGACCTATCGCGTACCCTCTCTGGAAATTGGGCGAAAATTCCCTATTCAGGCAGAAGGCCTCCGCGATGGCAGCGTGACACGGCTCCATTGCAAAGCCCCTTTATTTTATGCTTTCCAATGCCTTGTCCCTTGCTCGCATCCGAGTACAACCCCGATATCCTCCAACATGCATTTTAGCTTCCCGAAATTACATTTTACCTGCAAAACAATGCTAATCATGTTGGTTAGTATAAATTCACATTTTATTACCAATTACATGAGAATGTATAAACATTGATAGATAAACAAGGCTGAAATGACACATTTGAGTATCACTTGGGCATATAAATTTGCCCAAGATCACTTACCCCACACTTAAATCCTTGTTCGTCCTCGAACAACAATCTTACACCTCATGCAATTTACATCCCACCTCGCTACTTTGGTTCGACAATTTAGGTTACGGTCATACCGATTATTCAATACAGCAAATCATCAAGAAAACATGCATGGTCCTATCAATGCAATGACCTTCAATACATCAAGACCTCCTAGACTTAAGAGTCGACTCTCGATATTGGCAAACTCATGCAAATCAGCTGATCAAGACATCCGACACGAAACTTAATCTCTCATCAAGCATGTGCCCTCACAACACGAGAGAATTTTCCCCTTTTTGATTATGAACTCACAAAATTTCAAGCAGGGGCATATAAACACAATTTCGCTTTCTCTCCCAAAAGAATTCACATGCATCATGTCATGACCCATAAGCTTTCCTTTAGTGTACTACTCCACTAATATAAAGAAGTGTGATGTAAGATCACGTAGGACTTTAACGGGTTGTAATGGAAGCTACAGAACTAGTAAGTATTGGGCTAACCAATAATAGCCACTAGCATCCTTAAGCGCTTTTTCAACACATCCCATCAAACTCATGAACATTGTTTCTTTCTTCATCCTCCCATTCTTGAAGTATTTCTTTAGTTTGGCCCATCTTATTAAGCACACTTGACACAACAACAAAGATTATTCCTGCACCTTCATTATAGTTTATTTATAACAAGTGCACCTTCAACCTTTTCTTTTCCTCCATCACTCGACTTTTCTTTTCTTTTCACCATTCTCACTCTTTGACACTTTGAAAAAATAATTTTCTCTTCTTAAGCGCTTAAGAGTTTTGGATCAAACTTACGGCTAATGAAAAGAAGGGATTAAGCTCAGTTTACCCTTTTTGACGAAAAAAAAATTAATAGGCTAAAGGCTCAACGGGCTGACTAGGGTACACAATCCAGGCGGGTATGATAATGAAAAATAGAAACTTTCGGTTAAAAACAAAGAAATGCCTACATCCTTTCCTACAATACACCTCCTTCATTTCATTTTGTACACACGCCAGGCAAGTTCTAGACACTTCACAATAGCATGGAATAACAAAACCTCACTTCACACTTATTGCACATGCTCAATTCAAGATGTATTCACAGACTCTTCAATCAGCTAATTACAGGAATTCAAACATTAAGCCTCAATCACACTGAATCGAACTCTGTGGCCTAGGTATCTCAACATATTTACAAAGTTGCATGCTTTCATATGAATCACCTTTGCATTTCAAATATCATGTACGACACGCAACCATAATTCCGCAACCATAAAGTAACTACAGGTTTTGGGATGCAACCTACAAAAGAAAAACAACTGAAAAATAATTGAAAAATCTACTTCTAACGACTACATTTCCCTTAAGACGATCGTCATCCATCCATCATAGGGAACGGTCACTAACTATGACTTCGGTTCAATGGGACCATCCTCGGTAAAAGAACCAAAAACAAATGCCGAGAAACCCAAGAATTGAAAAATTTTTAAAAAATTGATAATTTTGATTAACAAAAATATCGATCAATTCGATAACAAAAATATCGATCAATTCGATTAGTAACATTCAGCAACACACAACAGGTTCACATATATTTGCAATACAGAACAACAACTTACAATCACAAATCACAGGGTTAGAAGAATTTGTTCACAGGCACAACAACAGATTGGGACATACATACATAACAGCACACCCAACACCTAACTACTCTCACCCCACACTTAGCTCGAACACTGTCCTCAGTGTTCACAAAAATTAAAATAGCACAAAAATCGGGTGGTGGAACTCCCTGATCAATCAAAGTACTCCACTTCTTCATCAGGTGCTGTTGCTTCATCTCCCATGTCTGAATCACCCCCGTCGTCATCATCGGACTCCACATCGGAGTCCTCCCGACGTGTCTCCTCGTCTGTGGGGACATCATCATTCATGGGCTCTACAAATGCTGGCCCCACTCGGCATAGAGCCTTGGCATTTTCGCCAAAAGGGTAGTCTAGCTCGAGCTGCCATAGCTCCTCCTCTGTTGCCGGCCTCCCGCCTATCCTCAACTGGAGCATCTGCATTCCATACATGCGAGCCATATACTGATCATCACGAACATGTCGCTCGCCAAGTGTAAGCGTTGGCCCGTGGGTGGTGTCGGGTGCCTTAGTTTTAGTGACATCTAAGGCCCGCCGCTCCATCTGTGGGATATAGTCAAGGGCCTCTTCCTCAACATCTAGGCCCCTCAGGAAGGTGGTGAGTAGCCCACCAAATCTGTATCTGTGCTCCTGATGCAACCGGGCTCTCTTCATGGCGGAGATAATCACCGCCCCCACGTTGATCTCCATCCCTTTCATCAGGGCGTACACCAGGCATACACGATCCTGGGTTATATCTGTTGGAACTTGACCTCTTGGGAAAGCTGCCACTGCACCTAATCATTTTTTGAAATCTTCTCGTCAAGTAAGCCATATCTTCATCCTTTTCACTGGAGCTTGCTTGAGCTCCTTTGAGAGCTAGACCCTTATCCTTCTTCTGCTCACCTCTGCTTTCGTCCTGCTACCTTTTGAGCTCATAGGTTTTCAGATTTCCTATGAGTTCATCCATTGTGAGAACGTCCAGATTCCTGGCTTGGGTGATGGCATCAACTTTGCTTTCCCAAGACTTGGGAAGAACACTGAGAATTTTCCTGACCAGCCTGCTTGGTTTTATCACTTCCTCCAGATAGTAAAGCTCGTTTGTAATGGAAGTGAGTCTGGTATGCATCTCTTGAATGGATTCTCCTTCATTTATAGAGAACATTTCATACTGGGTGGTAAGCATATCCACCTTGGACTGTTTAACTTGGCTGGTCCCTTCATGTGCCGTTCTAAGACAGTCCCATATCTCCTTGGCAGTCTCACAGCCAGAGATTTGATTATACTCACCTGGACCTATCCCACAAACAAGGAGCTTCTTTGCTTTGTAGTTCTTTTTAGTGAGTTTTCTGTCATTGTCATTGAACTCCTTTCTTGTTTTGGGAATCAAGATGGTTGTCTCTCCTTCCTTTACTGTTTTCATGGGGACATAAGGTCCATCTAACACCACATCCAAGCCCGATCTTTTCAAAAAAGTGCGTACAGTACTTTTGTATTTCTGAGCTAAAGTTCTAGCACAAGAAAGTCTAAGTATATACTTTATTCGATATAAAGTCTTTTTTTTGGAAGATCCACTATAATAATGAAAAATATTTCCTCTGGTTATGGAAGAAGGAACCGAGAAGAAGGTAACAGCTCACTATCCTCAACCATGATAAAGTCGTGCATTCTTGTCTTCCACCAATCGTAATATTGTCCATTAAACCTGGGGGTTCTAGTGGCAGACTGTCCCTCTTCTAGATTCGGTGGTGCTGCCATATTTCACAGGAGTCTTTCAAGATGTTAGCCTTTTAGAAAGCACCTGCTCTGATACCAAATGTTAAGTTATATGGATTGACCACCGTATTTCGAACCTAGTCCCTCTATCAGGTTACACAAAAACAGAGAGACACACACACGTAAATAAGGCAATAAGAAGATGACACACGATATTTACGTGGAAAACCTCCTTGCTCACAGGAAGTAAAAAACCACGACCTACCTCGTAGGATTTCTCAAACTCCTCTACTAGATCTGAGCAACAATGGTTACAGACTCTAATATACTACTAAGAGATTAACCTCCTAATCTCCCACTTGTAACACCTCTATTACAAGACTTCAAACTATGACTTTAAAGTCATTTACACCAGCTACACTCAACTGGAAATACAAGGCTAACTCTAGCCGAAATGTCAACTAACTCTAGCCGACATAAACAAGAAACAAACCCTTGAAAAAACAAGAAAACAAACTTGTACAAAAGACAAAGTTTCTATCTGTTACAATGCACTTCTTCTTCTTTGATGGCAGCCTCAAAACTTGAGCTCATTAACTTCGATCCTTGTTGTCGAACGAGGAAACAATGGCTGCTCTTTTTGAGAGAAGAATAAGTTTTAGGTCTAGGTCTATTTTTCTGAATGAGAGAGTTGTTGGGTTTGTCCATCTATTTGTTTGTCCAACTCTCTTTTTGTCCAAAGGGTAAAAGGAGAGAGTGTTGTTCATCCTAACAAGAAAACTCTCTCATTGGTCAAGTACATATGACCTACTTGGCCTAGACTACTGTATGCTTCCTTGCTGCTCTTACCAACTCACTGCCAAAAAGCAACCTTTCCAGCTGTAAAGGTTTTTCCCGCTCAGTTCAAATTTGAGTCACACTGGCACGAGGGATCAGGTCCCTGTATGGGGTTGACATCATCAAAACCAACAATCTAACATGCATACTCTTCTTCGGAAAACTAAGTGGTGTACAGAGGTTAAATATTAGCTATTATGAATATATATTTAATTTTGCACCATGCTAAATTTGTGGCTCCGCCACTGCAACCAATCCCACCATCTCACACCTATCCGTCTCTATCGTTCATATTATTTGTCTAGATTATATACTAGTTTTTAGAATAATATTTACGCTTATGTACCAAACAAAAGAAAATAAATGAATTCATATACAAATACTTTTAGAATAAAATATTTTCTTTACACATTGAACACATAAAAATAAATAAGAAAGCCACTTATCTTTTTTGAAAAATATTTTTAAAGAAAACATTTTTCATAAAAGAATATTTTCCTTCATACTAAACACACCCCTATAATTTGGTTACTAATTTAGGATGAAATAATGATAGTTTAATTTTTGTCGAAAAGACTAAAAAGCCAACGATATTGTATGATTCTCCCGCACATTTATATATATACTAGTCAGGATAACTCAGGCTTCGTCCGGACCGAATATGAATAATATTATATTGTGTATTATATATTATGTAGTGGATAAGCAAAAAATAGTTATCTGGAATTATTTTGTTATTTTTGAAGTTCAAAATAAAAGGTCGTAATAGTTATTATTCTTGAACACTACAAATACTTTAATTATGAATACAATATCCTGTATGATCAGTGCACAGGAAAAAATAAGTAATGCCCACAAATTCAGAAAATTATTATGTTTTAAAATGTGTGAAATTACTAAATAATGCCATGTTTTTTTTAACCTTTGGAGAACACCAAAAAATACATGAAATGACCAAATAACTCTTACGGTGATAAGCATGCACGTTAACGAAGACGTGCCTGCTTTCACCTTTATTAGATAGTAAAAAAATAAGTAATGTCCACAAATTTTAAAAATTACTATATTTTAAAATGTGTGAAATTACTAAGTAATGTCTCACATTTTTTAATATTTTTTTTTACTTTTAAAGAATAAATTAAAAAATATATGAAATGACTAAAATACTATACTGTAATAAATAAATATATTAATGGAGATGTGCGTGTTATTCACGCTTATTAGTATGTGCTGCAAGAATAAAGAATTTTGAGAAGATAAGTGTACTATTTATATTTCGAAGAGGTTGATTTAAGTCTTAAAATATAATTTTTTTAACCTTTAGGTCTTATCATCGAAGTCATTGGGTTTTTAAAATAATAAATTCAAAATTAATTTTTTGAAATAGTAAAATTTTACATTAATATGTGTATTTTATCTCGAAAACATTGAGATCTGTTGAATACATTGATTAAATACTATATTCTCCGCTGCTATTAGTTTTAATATGCACGTTTAATTTAATTATATAAAATTTTATAATAACAAAGGAGTATAGAAATTTCAATGTGTAATAATGAAAATTTTTTGATTTTTTTTCTGAAAAAAATTAATTAAAATGCAAGAAGAAACGCCAGAATGACCATCCAGGTGGGCTCAATTCTAGAAGAAAAGAGAGGAAAAAACAACAGGATAGACATAGGATTGCACCCCCTAATTGAGAGGTGCAAAATAACCATTTTATTGAATGAAAATTTAAGTCTGGGTGCGCACACATATATTTTAATAATTCTCAATAATATATCATCACTATACATGATTTAGGGATGAAAGCATGAAAAGCATCGGCGGAATGCAATTTGTAAATCGTATTGGAGGAATATGATTTATATAATAATTTTTCACACGGTATAAATCGTGTCAAATATAATCTGTAGTTTTATTCTGTCAATGTGTATATAAATCATATTCGTCAATATGATTAATAAATTTGAAGTGCTACTTTCAAAATTTCAAAGAGGTTCACCATTCTTTGGGATGTTCAAGAAAACTTGTTGAGGTTTTTCATGTGTTAATGGGGAATCTCTTGAATATCTGGTTCTAGAGAGTTGCTCTAGTTTAGAGAAATGTTTAGATATCCTCAAAAGAATGAAGTCAGAGTTAAATACTAAAATAGAAGGCCCTAGGATAAGGGAACTACCATCTTCTATTATTCATCACCAAGCTCGTCTTATAGAGCTAGATTTGAGTGTTATGAAAAACCTTGTAGCTCTTTCAAGCAGCATTTATAAGTTGAAATATTTGATGAATCTAGAGGTATTGTACTGCTCAAAACTTAAAAGAGTATCTAAAGAGATAGATGATTTAAAAACTTGGAGAAGCTTCTTAAATAGAATTCTTAAGACATCATAATTGTATATGTGTTAATATATAATGTCAAGTAATATATCAATTATTAGATTATATGTCTGAATATATCAAAAAATTGTAGGTAAAAGACGTGATCTTAGAAATAGAGTACTCTCTTGATTAATGTGTCTAGATTTGCGTATATATACTAAATATAATCTATCATTTTGAGTATGAAGTGAAATACATCTCCATCACTTACAATAGATATGGATATTAACCGAACGAATTTTAGTTTCTGAAAATAGTTATATATAATCATTAATTCATTCAAAAATAATATACTCATAAGCAATAAGTGTACACACATTAATCATACTTTAAATTCGAATCGAAGACACTCACTGTCTTTAAATCTTATAACTATGCAATCACAGGAATATTTTGAACAATACCATTACCACCTGGTTGATCTACCCAGATCCAAACTCTATTACAACAATCATCTGTAATATTTGTTACTTGTTTGTAAATAACCACTGGTGTAACAACTGAGTTACTATTAAGGATCTGGTTCACAGCATATTTTTCACGTGTTCCAACCAACTCAGGCCACACATATCTCGAGCCTTTTGGAAATAAACCCGATCCAGCACAATCATTGCCAGTACACTTGCAAGGCATACAAGGAGGGTACGCGGTGCGACCCTCTATCGATGAATTATTAATTAGCCAACATAAAATAATAACTAGTACTATAGCATATGATTTTTTTGGGAACATTTTGTCTAATAATTTGTGAATTGTGTGTTATATGTGTGGTGAGGGGAGTGACCTTTTTATAGTGCAGTTTATGGGTACTGAAATTGATAACTCTAGTGTTGGTAGATAATTGTAATTAATATATATTTGCCTAGAGGTTGACCTTTTAATTTGACTAATTTGAGGATTTAAGGTGATGGAATATTTAATTTAAACAATCAAGCAGTTTTTGGTCGTAATTGTCTTGTTGGATGAAGTAGAATTTAATGGGAGTAAAAAGAATAATTTCAAATAATCTTTGATGTATATTTTTCTCAAAAATTATTATAACTTTTTCTGTTCCAATTTATGTGATATAGTTTGACTTGACATGAAGTTTAATAAAGAAAAAAAGAAAGAAAGATTTTTGAAACTTGTGATCTAAAATAAATTATACATGTTTGTGTATGTAAGTATAAATTATTTTATTAAAGGTGAAATATGTATTTTAAAATTAAATTATTAATAAATATAAATCATATGTCATTGTTTTTTAAACTGATTTAAAAAGAAAGAATCTCAATTGGGACTGACCGAGTACTTATTAGAGTAAGTAGAAATTTTCAACAAATTTTCTTCATTTTGAAAAAAGGAAAAAAATCCTCTTATGTTGACTAATGACTAATATAGAAAAAAATAAAAAAATAAAATAAAAATTAAAAAAGGAAAAGAAAAATAGAAAATAATTAGATTGGTGAATCTAAATTTTTGATTACTCACATTTCCACTTATTAATTTTGAGAGTACTGCTTAAACTTTAGTTTATTAGTCAATATTATATTTAATTCGATTTTATCATGGTCAATTTAAGTTTTTCAATTTTGATTTTTTAAAGTAGAAAAATTGAAATCAAGCGTGATATTTTCAGTTAGGTTTTGTTATTTTTTTTTGGGACTAAATTTGCTTGACGTTTTCCAAATATAACCTCCAAATAATATAACTATTTGATTATTACATATGCAAATTTAAATATTTATACTCATAAGTTTGGTTTGATTGATTTTCATTATTGGATTTTTACAAAATTATTGCTAACTAATTTTGGTTGGGGAATTAGTTAAAGAAAGTTGCAAATTAAATTATTTTCTCAGTTTATTAAACTTTACTTGTTTTGATAAATTTTATTTTTAAAAAATTAGTATCTTTTTTCCCAGATTTTGCAAATAAATTTATCGAGTTCAAACTTTACTGACAAGTGTTTGAACATCTTCTTCTAGTATTTAATTATGATTAATTAATATTCATTTTCACTATATTAAATTTCATTATTACCAAATAGTAACTTATTCTTTTTTTTGTTCTCTTATTCTCAAGGTTTGAAGATGAGTTCTTCAATTTTTTATCGGTTAGATATTGATTTTCTCTCCTCTCTAAATTTTAAAATAATTGGAAGAGGAATAAACCATAAAACAAAAGGAAGAGCATTAATATTATGTTTTCAAAAGAATTGAACTCTAAGAGAGATTCATTATGCATTCCAATATGGATCGTGTTGGAAATTTTATCACGGAATGATTGGGATTTCTTCATCTGTAATAAGAAGGTCCGGGTTTTAATTTCTGAGAGTGAAAAAAAAATTTTTATTAAAAGAGTCACGCTTAAAAATGAACCCTACAATACGTGAATTAAAATTTAATAAAACTCCAACACAAATATAGAATACCTGATGTGAAACTTTAAAAAAAAAAAAAGGGGAGGGGGGGGGGGGGGGGGCAAAATTCTTTAATGAAATGAATACAATTAAATATGTGTAATTTATCCGATCTGTGAAAATTTGGGTGTGTTGAGTTGGAAATAAAATATACTCCTTCCTTCACATATTACTTATCCACATTACAATAAATTTTTATTTTAAAATTACTTATCAATTTACAAAATCCATGACAAGCATTTGAACATCTTTTTCTATTATATAATTAATTAACACACAATTTACCTTATTAAAATCACTTAATTTCAATATATTAACATGATTTAATATAAATATCATGAGTGTGAATAAGTATTTGCCAATAATTTTATTATTTTATTTTGAGCCCGTAGAATTCACATATATACAATTGAGGACTTGAGATAGACACATAAATTTCATTATTATAGAATATTAATTCTTTTTTCCCTCAAGTTCTCAAGGTTTGAAGACAAGTTCATCAATTTTTTAACAGTTAGATATTAGTTTTCTCTCCTCACTGAATTTTGAAAGAATTGGAAGAGGAATAAACAAAACACAAAGAAGAGCATTAATATTAGATTTTTCCAAAAAGAAGTCTTAAATTCGTTTTTTTTTGAAAATGAAATAAAAGATTCTACTAACAGCACAACTCTTAGAGATAAGTCCTGTAATGCATGAATTAAAATTTAATCGAATTGTAATGCGTGTACTAATCAGGAACACCCAATATAAGATTAAAAAATATATAAAAGTGTCAAAATTCTTTAATGGAATGAATATAATTCCCTATCCAACCACAGGACTATTTGTAACAATTCCATTACCACCTGGTTTATCTACAAGAATCCAAACTCTATTGCAACAATTATCTGTGACAGGAACTTGTTGGTAAATGACTACAGGAGTAACAAAAGGATTGCTCTTTTTAACTTGTGCCACAGCATCTTTCTCATGTGTCCCTGTTTCAAATTCCAAAAATAAGTAGAAAATTAGGCGAAAAACTCAAGAATCAACGTTTAAAATCGATTTATACGGAAGAAAAAGAGAGACAAAATTAAGTGTCGATATATACATGTCAATTCGGACCATTCCAATTTAGCCCAAAGGGGAAACATCCCCCTTCCAGCACATTGATTGCCAACACAATTACAAGAATAACATGGAGGATAAGCAGGGAGACTCTGCACTACATAAATTGCACAAAGAAAAGTTATAACATATGATAATTTCTTAAACATTTTCTCTACTTTGATGAATTTTTAATTAAGGTGATTTTTACATCTTTTATAGTGTGGAATTGGAGGGGAAAAATGGAAATGAACAACTCAGCAATTTATTATATTCATATAATTTCTATAAAAGCTAAAATTTTAATATCTTAGACCATTTTTATTCGGATTCTTAGACAAACTTTTATATTCAAGATTTTTATTTCTAATTTCTTTCCTTTTGAGAGTAATCATTATACATACTTCAAATCACATAATGGTTTAAATCCAGATGTGATAATTTTAATATAAGTCCAATTTTAAAGGGATGCAAAATATAATAGGAAAAACTATATAAATTACCCATTTAAATCATGTTTTCAAAAGCATTTTTGGGACGAGTTCGGAGGTGGAACGTATCAAAAACGTAATGGAACACAAATAAAAAACGAAAATTCATAATCAGAATTTGAGGCGTAAGTTTCAAGCATAAAAGAGTAATTCTCCGGATGTAAAAATATACGCCCAGAATATAAATTTGATTTTTTATTGTTTTAAAAGTATTTTTGCTATAAATAATATTTTTATGGCGAAGAGGGCAAATATACCCCTCAACTTTGCAATTTAGAGCAAATATATCCTTCGTTAAAAAAGTAGGGCACATATACCCTTACATGTTTAACAAATGGTGCATGTACGTCGTTTAATAAATGATGCATATTTATCCTTTTCATAATTGACCTATATTTACTGAATTAAAACAAAATTTAAAACTAATTTTTTAACTCCAAAAATGTCACATGACTTAAAAAATTACCTCGCTTATTTTTTTTCCCTATAGACCTGACCCAAATGAAAAGAACACCTTAATCCCTCTTCTATTCAGTTATAAAATGAGTTTAGAATGAATCTGAATAAAAGAGAAATTAAATTATTTTTAATTGGATCCGGTCTAGAGGGGTAAAATAATGAGTGAGGTAACTTTTTAAAATTATGTGACATTTTTAAAATTAAAAAATTAATTTAAAAATTTTTAAATTCATTCTGTTAACAAAAAATGTTAAATATGCATCAATTGTTAGACAACGAGGGTATATATGCACAATTTGTTAAAGAATAAGGGTATATATCCATCACTTTTTTAATGAGGGGTATTTCCTCTGATCTCTAAATTACAAAGTTGAGGGATATATTTGTCCATTTATTTGTATTATTTATGTAATGATATTTATACTTTATACTATCATGTTTTCACATTGTAGTAATTTTTCCAAAACGTTATGATAAATAGTTTTTAGATTATTATACCTAAAATTGATAGGATAGAGATTCATAGTCTAATGTTCCTGAGACAACTTTATCTATATTTTGGTATTACTCTTACACTGTTTATCATTCTCCTTGTATATCTATCTATCTATATTATATTAAAAGTGTGAAGGCCCTTAGAAATGTTGATTGAACTTTTTGCCCTTCATTAAAAGACATCGGAATAGATAAAATTGTCATTTACTATTTTCGCATAATTATTATTTAATATTATTATTTTTAATTATACTATTATATTTTTTATTTATGATATAACTCTATTTATGATGTAATTTTTTTCTTAAAAAGTTCCTTCTTCTTTGACAGTAATAAACGTTTTTTTCTTTCCTTCTTTAAAGTTTTTTTCCTTTTTAAAGGTAATTACTTCTTCTTTTTTTCCTTATTGATGATTTTCTTTTCTTTTCTTACGGTTACGAAAAAAAAATTTCCCTTTTTTGAAGTTAATTACTTCTTTCTTTTTTTTTTCCTTGTTGGTAGTTTATTTTTCTTTTCTTATAGTTATGAATTCTTTTTTCCTTTTTTGATAGTTAATTTTTTTTTCCTTTTTTGATAGTTACAAACTTTTATAAGTAGTGTCTTTATATTTTTATATTTTTAATTTTTTTTTATTTATAAATCTTTTTACTTATATAAAGAATTTATAATTGCACAATTTAATTTATCAACTCTTGCATATCAACACTTTTGATTCAATCTTCAACTTTATATATTTTCGTGTTAATCTAGTTTTCTTTGCATGTTGTATTTTTTTTTTATAATTTGGGAATTTGAAAAAAATAATAGTAATTGTTATGCCAGTTTGTTGTTTATATTCAAAATAATTTAACTTAGATTTTTTTCTTTAATTGAGTCTAATATTAATACTATGTTATCTTCTTTAATTGAGTATTATATTGATATTATATGATTTAAAATTTATGTTATTTATAACTAACATTCTTCATATCCGAAAGGATTTCGTGAATGACATTGTGCCAACTAACAACTTAAGGCGACATTGGATAATAAAAGTCTTTTTGGATTGGTAAAAAAGTATAAAAGGGAAACAAAGGAAAGCACTCAAATGACTACAATATTAGTTGATGAATAGGTAATAATTCTTTTATATATTATATTCTATATTTATATTTTATATTTTTACATATATGCTTGAGTTCTTATATAAATCTTACTATATTTTATATTTATATATATATGTTTTTTCAACCATTGAAGTTTAACTTTTTAAAGATACAAAAGTTCAATCTATACTTTTCAAATATTATATTGAACATATCCTTGGTAATTTCTTTATTCTCCCTTATATTATATACAATACTAAAGTAAAGTAATCATCATATCTATCTATCTATATTATATTAAAATATATATAATAGTAAAAAAGAAAAATAAATCATCATATCTATCTATCTATACAGGTCCTTAAAAATGTTGATGAATTTTTTGTTCTTGATTAAAAGAGTTTGCAATAAATAAAATTGTCATTATTTTTTAAAAATAATTATCATTTAATTATTATCTCAATATTTAGAACTTTGAAATTAATTAAATTTATAGCTATTAAATATTTACTTATTTGTGAAAGGTAAAAACTCTTAATATTTAGTATTTTAAGATTGACTAAAATTTTGCTTCTTAAATCTTTCCTTATTTGAACTATATTAAAAGTCCTAACATTTAAAACTTTAAAATCAATTACAATACGTACACTAAAACTACTACTTTTAAAAGAATAATTATTGTTTAATTATTTCTACGACGCTTTTGTTAAGATCAATTATAATTTTGTTAACTTATATTAATCTTTTATTTATTAAATTAACTAATTATCTATTACAATTTTTCAACTCATGGTGCTAGAAAATAAATTAAAGAGTGTAAGTTTATTATGCATTAATATGTTAAATCTTTTCTTCCTCTTCTTCTTCTCTTTAAAAAAACTATATAATCGAAAAAAGAAGAAGGAAATTATTTTTTTTACCTTTCAATCAAACGTTGTTTCTATAACATTTTTGTTCATTGGAAAAACAAATCCACTATCCTTTCACGTCAAGCAATACGTGGAGTAACTCTCGATATAACAGTAAAAAAAAGACGTGTAAGTGGACCGATTCAACAAGTACCCATTGAAATAGGATCCACACAAGGAAAAACACTTGGCATTTGTTGGTTAGTATTAGAACAAACAGAAGAATGAACTAGTAGATTGAATCAAACTTTTAAACATAATCAGTTATCAATTTAAAATTCATAATTTTCTTTCTAAATTCTTATGTTGTTACACAAACACATCTTTTAAATATTATTCATGTTATATTTAAAAATTTATTCTTATTAATATAAGGGACACTCGCGAGGCGCGTACACTAAAACTAGTAATATATTAAAAGTGTGAAGACTCTTATAAATATTGATTGAATTTTTTGCTCTTATTAAAAGACATCGCAATAGACAAAATTGTCATTTACTATTTTTATAAGATTATTATTTGAAAATTATTATTTTTAGTTATTACCATTACTATATTTCATCATATTATTTTATCTGTTTATGGCATAACTCTATTTGTGGTGTAAATCTCAAAAAAAATAAAAAAATTTCACCGAGTTTTTTTTTCTTTTTTGATAGTCACAAATTTGTTTTACCTTAATTTATTATATAAATTTTCTACTTGTATCATAACTCCATTTATAGTGTAAATCTTAAAAAAAAAGCCTTCCGCAAAAGTTGTTTTCTCTTTTTCTATTTGAAATTTTTTTCTTTTTCTTTTCCTTTTGATGATAGGGAAATTTTATAAAAGTTCTTTTGCTTTTTTTTTCTTTTTTATAGAAATGAAATATTTTTTTTCTTTTTAATGATAATGTTCTAATATTTTTATACTTTTAATTTTTTTTATTTATAAATCTTTTATTTTTATAAAAAAAATTATAATTGCATAATTTAATTAATCAACTCTACTATAACAACACCTTTAATTCAATCTCGAATCTTGTATGTTTTCGTGTTGATTTATCTTCTTTTTTTTTTCATGTTATGAATTTTTTTTTATATTGTGGATTTGAAAACACAATAGTAATTGCTATGTCAACTCAAGTTATTTGTATTCAAAATAATTTAACTCGGATCGTCTCCTTTAGTTGAGTCTAATATTGATACTATGTTATCTCCTTTAATTGAGTCTTATATTGATATTATGTGATTTAGATTTTATATTATTTATAACTGATATTTTCATGTACTCATACATTCACCAGTTATCTATTTAGGTAAATTAATCTCTTCATCTCATAAAATAAATTTTTAAATAAAATTATAAATTATTATAATTATAACTCTTGTGCACAATTTATTTTAGATAATATTGCAATGAAATCTAAAAAGGATTTCATGAACAAAATTATATCAATTAATATCTTAAGGGGATATGGTTCTCATTGGATAATAAAAGTCTTAGTAATTGGAGATGGATTAGTAAAAGAGTACAAAAGGAACAAAGAAAGACACACAAATGACTATAACATTAGTTGACGAAGAAGTAATAATTTTTATATTTTATATTCTTACATATATGTTTGAGTTCTTATCTATTTTTATTATATGTTATATATTTTATATTTTTATGTGTATATTTTTTGACCATTAAAGTTTATTTTTTGGCGGAGCACAAAAGTTCATGCTACACCTTTCAATAATTATATATTGAAAAGTGAAAAAAATATAAGACAAGATCTGTTACATCATAAGCGAACGCATTAATAGTGTTAATCCTAATTTTGTATCAGTAAGCAAGGAGATTGATGTTGAGTCCAATGACAATACTATAGTTCAAGAATGCAACAGTCATTTTTCTACTGTTACTTTTTCAAACAATTTTGTTTCGTTTGAAGATGCAACACAATCTTTTGACGGAATAATTTTTGATAATTTCTTTATATTTAATCAACTAATCTAACATGTAATATATGCATAATATTTTTCTCCTATTTACTTAATAAAATATTCTTTATTGATATAAGCACGAAGATTCTTATAAATGTTGATTGAACTTTTTGCCATTCATTAAAAGATTCTACAATAGATAAATTTGTCATTTACTATTTTTCTCAATTAGTAGTTATTTCATTATTATTATAGATCTTTACTAATTTGTAAAAGATAAAACTCATAATATTTAGGATTTAAAAATTGACTAAAATTTTGCTTCTTAAATCTTTCCTTATTTGAACTATATTAAAAGTCATAACATTTAAGACTTTCAATTACAATTCTGTTAACATATATATCAACCCATTATTTATGAAACTAACTAATTATCCATCACAATATTTCAATATGAAAAAAATAAATTAAAGAGTGTAATTTTATTATGTATAAATACATGAATTCCTTTCTCTTTTTCTTCTTTTAAAAAAATTGAATAATTCCAAAAATATTTATAGAAACATAAAATACTTTAAATTGTTTCAATTAATCAAATACTCTTTTTATTCACTCTCTTTAGTTAAATCAATACTATTTTTTATGTTTCAATTTATGTGAAGTTTACTATATGTAAAGTGTTTGATTAAATATGTAGATTAAGAAACAGAGGAATAAAATTGAGCCAAAATCATCTTATAAAAGGTAAAATAAAAAGTTTAAAATTAAGTAGTTATTAAATATTTAAAGTACAAAATCTCGTAGTAAATACAGTTCACCTTTTCACCCTTTTAAAAATAGAGTCCACACTTGACAAAATAGTTATTTAATTATTTTTTTAATATTTAGAATTTTAAAATTAACTAAATTTTATGTATTAAGTTCTTCCTTATTTGAAATATATAAAAAATATTAATATTTATATATCCATATAATGCAAGCATTTAAGTGCTCATGTAAAAGCAAATAATTTTTTTAATCTTTCAGTCATACGTTATTTCTATGAAATTTTATTCATTGAAACTAGTATTAGAACAAAGTGAAAAAAGAACTAATGGATTAGATCAAACTCTTAAACATAATCATTTATCAATTTGAAATTTATAATTTTTCTTCTAAATTATTATTATTATTACACAAGTACATATTTTAAATATTACTTATACTATTTTTATAAATTTATTTTTATTAATATAAGGGATACGAATGATGCGCATACACGTAGACTAATATATATATATATATATATATATATATATATATATATATATATATATAAGGGGAGAGCAGTTTACTTAACAAGCCACGTGCCAGTTTAAAACAATATTTAATATATTTTGTAATAAGCTTTTTAAATTGTTAATTTTAAATTGAAAAATATGAAGTTACATATTAGAGGTAGTAGTTACTACCTTAAAGAGTTCTAATTGAACTCTTAATGTTGTCTAACTTATAGTCTTATCCTATGAGACCACATTTAATTTAAATTATAATGAAAAAATAAAATATTGTGGACTGAATTATTTGCCATGTTCAGGGCACTGGTATTATCACACAGAAGAGGTACACAATCCACATGAATACCATAATGTTCGATCTGTTGCCTGGTCCATAACAACTGCGCACAATAAGAGGCAGCTGAGACATACTCAGCCTCAGCAATGGATAATGCAACTGAATTTTGCTTCCGAGTTCCCCATGAGATTAGGGAGGAGCCAAGGAAGTGGGCCATTCCTGAAGTGCTTTTTCTATCTACCAAAAAGCCTCCATAGTCAGCATCAGCATACCGGACCAAATTGAAGTTATCACCAGAAGGATAGAAGAGCATCAGATCAGAAGTACCCTTAAGATATCTCAAAATTCGTTTAGCAGCCTTCAGATGAGATTTCTTTGGATTGGACTGAAAACGAGCACACATTCCTATACTGAATACAATATCAGGTCTGCTTGCAGTTAAGCACAACAAAGACCCAATGATACCCCTGTACATGATTGGATTTATTGGAGAACCTGGTTCATCATTGTCCAGTCGAGTAGCCGTTGCAAGTGGAGTGTCAATAGGCTTAGCAGACTCCATATCAAACTTCTTGAGTATTTCTGAGATGTATTTCTGTTGACTTATGGTGATCCCATTATGCTTTTGCTTGATTTGTAGCCCCAAAAAGAAATTCAATTCATCCATCATACTCATCTCAAACTCGATTCCCATAAGCTTTTCGAAATCTTCACACAATGAAGTTGAAGTTGATCCAAAGATAATATCATCGACGTAGACCTGCACAATCAGCAGGTTTCTCCCCTTCTCTTTTAGAAACAGTGTGTTGTCAATCTTCCCTCTTTTGAAGCCATTGCTAAGGAGAAATTTTGACAACCTTTTGTACCAAGCACAGGGTGCCTGCTTCCACCGGTAGAGAGCCTTGTCCAACTTGTATACATGGTCAGGATGCTCATGATCTTTAAAAAATTCCTAGCAGGGGCAGAACTTGGGGCGAGAGGGTTTCATCCGAGTTCCTTTTTTCAGAAAATTTCACTATATAAACAAGGTGAAATTCGATTATTAAGTATATATATATATTATGTATTGCACCTCCTTGATACAACCTAGAAGCTTGTCCTAGTGATCAAGAGGGTTCAAAACTTCCCCTAGGTTGTTGGTTCGAATGTGGCTGCGGGTAGACCTTTTACTTATTAGTTGATTTTGAAGTCACGCTTAAACCCATGACTCGGGGGGATAGAACCCGCTTCTCAAGATTTAGTTCATTTCTTATTTATTGTATATTGACTTCTTTTTTGGTCTTATTTATTTAAATATTTTACACTAACATTTTAATTTTTTCTTCTGATAAAAGAAAGTTATTTCAAAATGAACGTAACATTGACTACTATATTAGTTTCATTTAATATATTGTTAGTTTAATTTTTAACCATACTTTAATTTATCTTTATGAACCTATTTGTCGAATTTTTTTACCATTCACTTCTTTAAAAATGTTGAATCCCCTTGCTAATTTCTGGACCCGTCACTGCTTTTAGGTGTAACTAGGCAAAATGGGTAATATATGTGGTTATCCATCCAACTCAATTTATTTTAAATGGGTTGGATATGTGATGTTTTAAAAATCGGTTAAATATGAATCAATTCATATTATCCATTTAAAATATGAGTAATTTAATGGCTAAAATGAATAAAACCTACAGGTTACACAACATATACTATTATTTGTAATGAATAAAAAAATAAAAATTGAGCAATTTGTTTCTTAGAAGCACTACTAAGTAGTTCAGGAAGACAACAACTTTGAAGTAGTTGGTTAACTCATTTTCTATCTGTATTAAATATGGGTGAACCGACTATTTTATCTATTTTTATTCAATTTGTTTTCAACCACTACAGAAATATCGTAATGAAACAAACATAGGAGTTTGTTGCTAGATATTTAACCAAATAGGATCATCAAATTCCTATGGAACCTATCAGTACAATACCCCTAGAGAGTGGATAAGGCTAAGCGAAGTGAAAAGGTTTTTCCATGAAAATGATTTTTCCCGCACGAAATTTATATAAATGATTGTCTAATAATGAGCAAGAAATATTCATCTTTCTGCTAAATAAAATGAATTGAACTCAAAATTCATTAGCTCATATCCGACTCGATTCACTCGTTTGGCACTTCCAAGTATAACCAATATTTGCATGTCATTTATAGTTAAGAGACACCACACCCCATATCAGTGAAGATTATTCATATATCAAAAAGTAAATTATTAAAAATATGACTTTGACAAAATTAATGATATGAGCAGTACCATTTGTAGCCATTGGACTGGAACACATTTGATTCATACTTGTTTATTCCATTGGCTGAGAGCATAGAAAAAGATTCAAACTTCAACAAGTAACGACCTGGTGATGCATCTCTATTTCCAACGCTATCTACAACAAGTAAGACACAAAATTACAATCCAACATAAATAGAAGAACAAGAAGAGGAAGAAAAATAAATATTTCATACCTTCACTTTCTGAAGGAATAGGAGCCATTGTTGAATAGGAAAAGAAACTTCCCCACGGAAGAGATTGTGTGCGACTTTAGTCTCCTTGTAATATTTAACCTATATTTTAAAGGGAGATGGGTATAAAATATCCTTGAAATATGAGATTTGGTATAATATTACCCTTGGCATATCTATCAGGTTCCTTCACATTGATCTTTTGGCTCAAATCTCTCTTTATTTCTAATCAATCCCTTAATCTGATTGACCTAAATTTAAACCTTATATAAATAAATAATAAAAATTATCCATGACCATATTTTGACCTGACCCGTCTGAAGGTAATATTCAAAAACTTATTAATTACGTGGCATATTTCCTATTAACCTATTGTAAATCTACTCCTAATTTATTAGTAAAACTCAACCCACAACCCGAGACCCCACTGAATTCTATACCTGACCCCTCTGATTTCCCCGCCTAAAAAAACTACTTATTATTTTCTATTGTAACTTTGCTATCAATCACCCAAATATCTTGTTCATTATTCTTATTGTTGTTTTTTAATTTCTTCCTAATAGTTTGCTTGAGTCCACCAGATAAATACAGAGTACCAGGTTCCCAACCTGGTTCTACAGTTAAAAACATAAAGTAAAGAACACAAGATGTTTACGCGAAACCTTTTTGCTTAAGAGAGTAAAATCATGACCTATCCTAGTAGGATTTTCAAACTCCACTAACAAACTGCACAATGTTTTAGGTTACAACATATTAATTTCTTCCCCTTACAACCACTCTATTGTATGCTCTTTTCGATAACTCTATAACAAGAGACACACGACTAGCTCTAGCCCAACTATAAGAAGTTCAAAACTAAACAGAAAGCACCTACTAAAACTTCTCAAAGAAGGAGTAGGTTTATAATGCTTAGTGCAAAAGACAAAAGCTCAACAACCTAGAACATAAGACATAACTAGTTGTTAAGAAGCAAGTTCTTCAGTAGTTATTGTAGCTTTGTCTTATTTGAAAGGTCCAGCGACTTTGCAGATGTGAATGAGGACCTAAAATGTCTGATTCTGCAAAAAAATAGGTGTTTGCCTCTTGTCACGTTCAACATATATGGGAACATGAAGAGAGATAAGCTTCTGGACTGTTGGATAAAAGGTTGGGACCGCAGTAGTTCTGCTGTCATGTTACAGCTCTACTGCAGTGGCAGTGGCAGTGGCAACTGTGAAAGTTGACCTCAAGGACAAAGAACCTAGTCTCTTAGGCAGCGTATCTGGTTTCTTAACAGGTTTGTTAAATCATCAAAACAAAATATAGTACTTAAATATCTACGCTTCATCAATTTTTCCCTTTTTGATGATGACAAACTCATGAACTAAGTTGTCCCTGTGAACCAGATTTCCATATAGTTCCCATTGAATAGATGTTCCCCTATGAGTGATGTCATTCCCCCTTATGTAAAACTTTCCCCTTTAGGCATCATTAAAAAGATTAAACAGTAACATGAGGAAAAATAAGACATAAGGGAGAGTTAACTCATGACGATCGGGGCAACAGTAACATGAGCAAAATCACACACAAGTAAGAATAAAAACAAAAGTTTACATATAATCAAGGCCAAATTAGACACCTTACTAGTTGCAGGGAGGGGGGCGGGCGGGTGGGTAAATTCCACCTTATCCCAGTGCTGTAGTTCTGCCCTCCTCAACCTCCCCAAGATCGGCCTATTCATCATCAGGTATTTGATCAATACATAGGTCTAATTAATGGCTCAACAGTGAAAGAGATGAGGATGATCATGTGGAAAACACACATCCTCATTATTGAATTTTATTGTCGTATTGGATAAACTAAATTTTATTCTATTTGATCGTGGTTTATAAGGATTATTACGTGTTCTGTAAATTTCTGTGAAGTTTGTTTAACTTATGACTTATATATCTTTTTCATTCAATTTTGATCTACTTTAAAGTTAATTTTTTTTTGGTAATTAATTTTTTTATTAATCACCAAGTATCAGAAATACAAATGCATAGCTAGTAAACTCACACTAGCTATCTCATAAAACAGAAAAGATAAAAAAAAACAAACCTATCTGGACAAAGATTACTATAGTCAATCACAAATAGCTAAAAAACTTACTTATGCACTAGAGTTTGAGCTCCAGCCTTTACTCTAACATTGCAGATATATACTATCTCCCTAGCCAATACCTCCCAATTTCTGCTCTTGTGTTCAAATTCTCTCTGATTCCTTTCTACCCAAATAGCATACACAAGCTCCGCATATACTATCTTAAATAGTTGTGCCTGCTGTGATCTTCCCTTTGCTTTGTGAATCTCCCAATCCAAATGTTGATCCCAATTTAATACAGTATAGGCAGATGCTTGCAGCCATATCAATAATCTGCTCCATAGATTTCTAGCAAAGTTGCAACACACAAACATATGATCTCTACTTTTCAACTGTTGCTGGAATAGAACACAGGTTTGATCCACTCCAATACCCCCCCCCCCCCTTTAGCTAATCTGTCAGTAGTAAGAAGCTTCCCCTGTAATTGCAGCCACATAGTAAATTTGGCTCTTGGTCTAGCAGCATTCTCATACATAAAACATTTCCATATCACCCTAGGATAATCCGGGAGAAGTTGTTTATAAATCTGCCTAGTCAAACTGCTCTTCAATGTTCTCACCTGCACCTGTTCAAATACTTTTCTAGCTTCTAGTATCTTCCTGATAATCTAGCAAGCTTGAGGGGGGATTGTGATATTTGCAACAGGTTGGCCTTTAAAGTTAATTTCAATGTAGAGTGATTGGAGAATATTTTGTATATGTGTTTGTTATAGTTTGATTGGTTGTTGGGAGCTCTTTGAGCTTGACTAAGTTGATTATATTGTATATACTATTGAATTGAAATGGCAGGTGGACAGCTGCCCAAATAAAAGATTTGTTGCCAGTTTTTTTTAGTAGAAAAGAGATCTCATGTGGTCTCGTTTTCCAGAAAATACAACAAAGAAACCTCATGTGGTCTTTTTTCTTCAAATTCATTTTCAAAAAATGCATAAAAAAAGACCTCGTGATGTCTCTTTTCAGAAAATGAAATAAATAATAAAATCTTATGAAAATAAAATAGAGACTCATGAGGCTGCATTTTGTAAAAAAAAAAATAGGGAGCAGATGATGTCTCTTTTTATAAAAATTCGAAAAATAACTCGGCGACCTCGTGAAATCACTTTTTGGCGACCACATGAGATCTCATTCTATCTGGTCGTTAAGAAGTATTGCTGGACGCCACTCTTGATTAGTATATTGATATGATCAATTAACTACCAATTAATTATTAATAAACCTATGCAGTCGCACGCTAACGAGTGTTTCAAACTTTGTTAATAAATTAATTATTTTTATTATTTAATAATTAAATACAAAATTTTATGACATATATAATTTCTTTTTATGAAAAAAATTTACTTTACTCAAAGCCTGTAAATAGAGTCGTCATACTATTACAATCGCACGATAGATCCCATCAACATGTAAAAATGCTCATAAAATACGGTGTTCGCTGCATTAAATCTACAGATTACAAATCATTGAGTTTCGCAGAAACAAGTTCATGAAAGCCTCTAACTAAAATCTATGAATTACCAAGATCTAATATGATTATATGAACAGTATATATTGCCAACAACAAAACCAAATGTTAGAAGAGCTTCAGGCTTTGATATGTGAGTTAAACTCGAGAATCAACATGAAATTCGATTACCATATGATACGAATACTGAAACAATGCTATTAGTGAAATTATAGCAAAAGATAAGACTGTTTACATTGCATTTCTTAGGTGCGGCATTTTCCTGAACCCTATTAACGTGGAATATTTTGTACACTGAAGTATCTCTTTTTTTTTTCCTTTGATAGAAGAAGATTATCCAATACCAGTTGTCAATAATGCTTAATCAAAGAACTTAGAGAGGAAAATTTGACATTATCTTAAGGCTTTGGATTGAATGCTCAGGTATTTTGACACGTCTTCTTATAGTAGTGCAAAATTTTAACATTTATGCAGGTTTAACATCAACTTGCTATGTAGATTTAAAGTAATAATGGCACCATGAGGTAAAACGGCAGTTCGGTCCACTAAAGGTTCCTTTAGGTGCAGGATTTAGGAAAAGATCAAACTACAAGAGTCTATTATAGACAGCTTTATCACGCATTAATTTCTGCAAGAGACAGTTTTTACGGCATGAAATCCATGACCTCCTGGTCACATAACAACAATTTCACCAGTTACGTCAAAGCTCCCTTTAAATGGCACCAGTGATGTTAAATAATAAGATGCAAGTAAGACATGAAGTGCATGCATCCACCAAAAAGATGTTTCACAAGGAAGATACATTTCAAGAGAATTCTAAACTACTAGTTCTTGTTGTATCATAAATAAAGGATTAGCTTAAACCATTGACATCACCAACTAGAGTAACATCTACTTCCACAATGCGGCAGTCCTCAACAAGGTAGCCATGTTTAAGATTCTTGAATTCATGTAGCGTCATGAATGATGACAAACCCCAATCGACTTCAGCAGCTGAAAACCAATGTGAAGAATCTACAAAATAACGTAATTAAAAAAAGATTCTATTCATTCATTATATTCACTTAACTTAATTACCTAATAAACGACGAAACTTATTTAAGGAATCAAAAGAGCGTACCACGACTCTTACGGTGTGCATGTCTAATCTGGTCTTTAACAGAAATGCTGAATATTGCCTTGACCTTTTTTTGGAGATCAAAACGTCCAGCATCAACTGATACAAGGTAAATGGATATGCAATGGTTCCTTCCACGAGCATGACCTGTAGGATAAAGCAAAAGCTTCCTACATCCAACATAATTAAGAAATTTACGTAATTAATTTGCATTACGTACGAAGAGAAACAGCAAATGGAAAATGTGGAAACTAGCAAAATACAAAATGGAATATATACACACACATTAACATATGTTTAAGAAGACAACAACAACATACCACTTGTAATCTCCTAGAAGAAATTCTTCAGAATACAGCTTATCCTTCAGTTTTGAGAATTCAGAGATGTTCCATTTGTGCTTATAAGACTTGGTCTCATTCAACAAAGGCAGACATTCACCGATTCCTTGCTTCTTGACGACAGACACGTCTATGCCAAACACACATTTGTCACTAACAAGGTAACCGTTAGACGGATCTCTGAATGTTTCATGAGATATACAACTCGAGAAACCCCATTCAGTTTTGATATTATGAAAACGTTGAGCCAGTCCTGCAACATTAATGTATTTGTACTTTCATGTTTTGAAAACATCAAAGAAGAAAATTTCCAGAGCAAGGAACACTGTACCTCTCAATACAAGATACTTGTCATGAATTTGATCAAATATCAAGAAGCTAAATGTGGCATTCACCTCCCAACCAGCCTGTAAAGAGCTTGTCTCAGCAATGGCCAAGTATATAGAAATATGATCATGTCCAGCCGCACTTCCATCTCCATCAGGATTGATGATCATTTTCCTGTCTAAAATGTAATGAACAGTTAAATTAATATAACTACTTGGAAACGTGTTGTAATCTTGGGAAAATAATCAGTCTTTTTAAACTTATTCCTACTTTCTAGTTCATTTTCGATTACATCCGGTCAAAAATTTATTAAAAAGACCGACCTTAATACCGACTTCATGAGGTCGGCTTTTTAAATAAATATTTGGCTATCACGCTAAACAGATCCCCTTTCTGTTAAGCTTCATCTCAATCAAAAGGGGTTTAAAAAAGATTATACAATATGGACTAGTCACGGAGAAACTAATAATAGTTTTGATAGATTTCAAAACTTCGTTGTTGGTGAAAGTGGTAGGGTAGTGGAACCTAATGTCCAAAATTATAGAATGCACGATATGGTTCAAGATGCTTATGGAATGCACTCCGATTTTGAATTCGGTGACCATGTTGAAGAAGCTCCCAATGATGAATCTAGAATTTTCTTTAAACAGTTGAAGTTTCTAGTTGGCCTTTATATGACAAGAGTCCGCACACTCCGTTGTTTATTGCTATTAGTTATTAAGTATCAAATCATATTGGAATACTGCTCAAGGAGGAACGGGCTTTATGAATGACCTTATGCATTAGTTGACCCAAATCTAGAGATACCTGATAATTTCTATTAGGCAAAGTGGTCAGTGTCAAAGTTAGGACTGTCGTTGATAAGAACTGATTATTGTGGAAATGTGGAAATGGTTGCATGTTACACTATAAAGATGATATCAATGTAGAATCGTGTACTTTGTAGAAGAGCTCGTTTTGAGAGGGGTCCTAGAGGGAAGAGAATTGTTGCTAAGATGATGCATTACATCCTATCCCAAGGTTAAAGAGGTTGTACGCATCAAATAGCTAGGCTCCTCATATGAGATAGCACCATGAAAATAGAAGACCACCTGAAGTTATGTGTCATCCATCAGATAGAGAGGTTTAATTTGAAAATATTTTGATAAAACATATCCATATTTCGCAGTTGAACCACGAAACATTAGGTTGGATTTATGTTCAGATGGTTTGACTCCACATTCTGTTTCTGTTGCACCATATTCTTGATGACCAATTTTTTAACACCGCATAATCTTCTCAATGAGATGTGCATGACTAGTCCATATATATTTCTCAATTGCATTAATCCTGACCTACGTTATCCAAAAAATTTGATTGATGTTATACTTGCAACCTTTGATTGATGAGTTGAAATAATTGTGGGTTGAAGAGGTTGAAACATTTGATGTGTCGCTTAAGTAGAATTTTAATTTGTGGGTTGTCATAATGTGGAATATTAATGATATTCATGCGTATGGAATGTTGTCCAAATAGATCACAACTGAAAAATTAGCTTGTCCTTAATGTACAGAAAATACTACATCGTTCACTTTACAACATGACTGAAATTCATGGTTTGATTGTCACAGTCCGTTCTTGTCAATGGATCATGGGTTTAGGAGTATGAAAAATGTATTTCGAAAGAACAAATTGAATGTGGATGTCCACCTCCAATTTTGTCGGGAGAGGATAGTTAGGAGAGGCCAGTTTGATCTACTAAAGGAGATATTAGAAATGGAGTATTTTGGTTGGCCAGAAAAAAGAATTATACTTTTTTATGCAAATGGTTTAATTCAACCCTAAAAAGAGGTACGAGGGAAGTCAAACAATATGACATGGTTGAAGTGAAGCATGCATGGGAGCATGAGGCTTATGATCCTTTCATCATTGCACAAAACATTAAACAAGTGTATTGTGCTCTTTATTTCTTGCATCTAGATAAGTCTATTCAGTAGGTGGTAACTAAAACCAAGACTATGGGTAGGGTGGGAGTTGAGAATGTGTTGGACATTGCGTACAGGCCGATGACATGTCAAGTGTTCACCAAACATTGAATGAGTTAGAAAATGATTTAGAGCATCCTAAACACATCTTAGAAGAGATTGATATAGAATAAATAAACATGGTAGCAAATGAAGAGGTGGATAAATCAAATTATGAAAATAAAATAATTGATGAAGAAGACTAGCAAAAAAACGAGAATGGTTACACGAAGAGGATGAGGACGAGATGATCTATTCTAGGTTGACCGAGTGTTATAGTCTCCTCCACCTTTTCTATATGGGTCCACCACAAGAATATACCCAATCGCTTCCACAAACACCTATGATGATGCCCACACCGGGTTATGCTATCCCATACGGATACACACAATTGTCGCCCGAGGCTCAGGAACAGACGTCTAGTGCCACTCAGATAGTTATTCACAACCTTCTTCATCAGCTAATCCATAGTTTGGACTATCGAGTCTTCGCCCCCGAGACAACAACTCTAAGCCTGACGTTCCTACCACGAATCACTCAGCTACACGTGACCAGGTCCCTCCACAACCTGGTGTGAGGAACATGTACGACAGATTCATCATCGAGCCTAATGGCTTCAAGTATGATTTATCTTTTTGCAAAATATCTTTAGTCTATGATTATTTCAGATTATCTTAAATTTAACCTATAAAAGTTTAATTTTTTGTATTGCAGTTTCAATCCGAATGATGATATGAGGATCATTTCTCAGACTATCAAAGATCTTTACAGGGGCGCGTTTCCGACTTGGGGCAAGATGCCAGCTGATCTCTGTAGAAAGATTTTCTTAGAGTTTAAAGTATATTAAAATTAATTACTTTAACTCAAATTTATATTTGTCTTGAATGATTCCTTATTAATAATTTTTTTATCCTTTCATTGCAGAAAAAGTGTGATTGACTTTCGAAACATGGGGATCAAATTTGCATAAACTTTGAGAAGAAAGTCAGGCACGTACTCTCTGACTTGTTCTCCGGAGCTCGCAAAAAAAAAAAAGGAAGCCTAGTTGGGTTCTACCTTATAACTGGGAGGAGCGATTACTAACATTTTAAAGAATTATGTATATAATGGAAAGTAAATTGGATTTTTTTTCTGTTTTTGGAACAGTAACATATATGGAACCTAAATTCATCTAGCTTTGAGTTAGACAAACAACTTTATTATACTTTGGAGGAACTTAAGAAATATGGCATTGACAAAATGAATGATATGAGCATTAGCATTTGTAGCCACTGGACTGGAACACACTTGATTCATACTTGTTTATTCCATTGGCTGAAAGCACAGAAAAAGATTCAAACTTCAACAAGTAACGGGCTGGTGATGCAGTAACCTCTGTTCATTTCGAACAAAAAGGACAAAGTTAATAATCCAATATATAGAAGAACAAGAGGAAGTGATTCAAGTAATAAAACCAAGATTCACCTTCGGAGGGAATCGTCCCCATGTCGAAGTAAAGAAAAGAGTAGTGAAGAAATTCCCACCACTAATAGATAGATTTGAGTGACTTGTAACCTCCTTGTTTTTTCCTATAGAATTGCGTATGAGTTGAGATAATCTGTGAAATGGCTAAAGGTCTCTTCATTTTCCCGAGTAAACCTTTTGATTTTGTTTTAAAATAAGTGGTGTTTCATGTAATCATGAAAACATTAATGATGTTCTTTCAATTTTACCTTTTTTAATTGGAAAGAGTTTTACATAATCAAGAAAATATTAAAAAGTTATATCTTTTTAAAGATATTTATTAGGAATAAGTGGTTAAAATTATATTTTTCTGTCTAAGAATGAATAATTTTTTTAAGGGATATAATTAAGTTAAAAGCACCACTTATTTTGAAACGGAATGAATAGATCTTTTCACTAGCTACTCCCTCCATTCTCATTTAGATTTTGCACAATCTTGAAGAAAAACTTACTTAGGGCTGTAATTCAATTACTATAAAAGAAGTAACGACCTAGTAATGCATCTCCATTTCCAACAAGTTAAAAGAGACAAAATTACAATCTAACATAAATTGAAGAAACAAGAGGAAGGGAAAAAAAATAAATTCATACCTCCACTTTTGAAGGAATAGGCGCCATTGTCGAAGAGGAAAAGAAACTGAGATTGTGGGGGACTTTAGTTTCCTCGTTTCTTGTGCTAATGTGGAAGGGTTTGATTTCGATGTAACTTTCAAAATAAGCTGTAATTCTAGTTTGGACACACGGTTAACAAAATTATTCATTTTTAGATAGAAATATATAGTTTTACTCATTTACTTTTAATAAATATTTAAAAAATAATATAATTTTTTAATATTTTTAAAATTTATATAAAATTTTCTTCATTTAAATAAGGGTAAAATTAGAAGAACATCATTAATATTTTTTTAATTATGTAAAATATCATTTATTTTTAAATAAATAGAGTAATATTTAACTCATATATTAAAAGGAGACGGGTCTAATATATGCTTAAACCGTGAGATTTGATATAATATTATTTTCGCTTATTTATAGAGCTAAAAATTATTCTCCACATTGACCTTTTGACTCAAATCTACTTTTATTTCTAATCAATCCCTTAATCTGATCGGCTTAAATTTAAACCTTTTATAAATAAATAATAAAAATCATTCATGACCATATTTTGACCCGATCCATCTGAAAATAATATTCAGAAATTTATTAATTACTTGGCATTTTCTATTAATATATCTCTTATTAATTTTTTAATCTTTTGTCTATTTGTGTGTCTTTTAATTCTAGAATAATTAATGTTAAGGGTAAAATTGAAAAAAATAATTAATTCTTTCTTAACTTTTGAAATTAATAATTTTTAAGAATAATTATTTTTAATATACATGATAACTAAAAGGGAACGGAGGGAGTAACAAACAAATAAAATGAAAAAATATTTTGGGTTAGATGAACTAAATTATGATTTATTGTGTAGTCAAAATTGATCATCCTCTTTTCGAGAAATTTTATTTTGTGAACCACATAATCAATATTAATTATGTGAGACAGTTTATAACTTGACATGTAAATGTTTCGGTCTCATAAATTTAATTTAAAATAAATTATATGCCACAATAAAAGTCTATACTATTCCTACTTAGGATGCCTATATTAAAAAGAAACTTAAAAGCAAAAAGAATAATTTAATTTAAAAAATCAATATTATAAAAGGGAAGCCATAGCAGCGGCACTTTTATGGTTGCTTGGGCAAAAGTTTTATTTCATATTTTATAATTGGTGTTTTCTTTTTTGTATTTAAGTTTAATTTAAAAGCACAAGCAATTTTTATATTTGTATATTTTAGGACTCCACTGGAAAAAACAAAAGCATGTACTCAAAGAATATGGAGGATTTACAATTTGCTGACAATGTGAATTTTGACGATGAAGGTAAGCTTTAACTTGGAGAATATGCAATTTACTAATTAGTTTGCACTTTGTTCTTTAAGATTACAAAGCTTAATCTAATTTCTTTATTAATTATGTGTAAATATTTTACTTTTAATTTGGATTGTATTATTGTAGATGATAATGGTAATGATCCAGATTCTTCCACATTGATGCATAATGTGTCTAATATCGATATGGATTTTGCGTCTAAGTTTGAAACAAAATTTGATTATGAAGATGAATCATATGAAGCATACAATTCCTATGTTGTAGCAAAAAGGTCTAGTATTCGAAAGGAAGCAAAAAGTTATAATAGACGCAAAGAATTAACAAGATGTTTATTTCTTTGTTCTTGTGAAGGGTAATCCCCTTTATATTCTGATTATCAAGAAAGAAAACGTCAAAGGTTAGAATTTAGATATGGTTGCATGGCTCGCATAAGTTAAATATTTCAGATAGGATATGAGAAGTATTTGAATTTTCTAATGAGCATAATCATCCAATGATAGAAAAAAATTTAAAAGCATTTCATATTGTCTGATCGAAGGCTTACAGGTGCTACTAAAGACATTCTCAGTTCTATGGTTGATGCTGGCATTCACACTAAAAAGGTTGTTTGATACCTTCAAAATGAAGCAGGTGGTATTGAAAATTCTGGATTCATTGGACAAGATGCTCATAATTTCATACAAGCGCGTAAAAGAAGTATGATCAATAGTGGAGATGCTCAAACTCTTCTAAATCATTTTATGCATATGCAATCAAAGGATTCAACTTTTTTTTATATACTTTTTTCAAGTAGATGAAGATGGAAGAATGTGCAATTTTTCCTGGAGAGATAATATATCTAAATTGCACTATAAGCGTTTTAGGATGTGCTAATTTTTGACACTACATATCTTACAAAGAGGTATGACATGATTTGTGCTCCATTTGTAGGTGTGAATAATCTTTTTGGAAAATGTAATTTTTTATGTGCATTCTTATGTGATGAAACAACTGGTTCTTTTGTTTGGCTATTTAATACATTTTTTGAAGGCAATGAGCGGAAAAGTACCAAAAATCATTTTTACTGATCAAGCTCCTGCAATTGTAACGACCATGAAAGAAGATTTTCCTAATACTTGTTATCACTTATGTGAATGGCATATTGAAATAAATGCTCAAAAGAATATACCTCATCTTTATTGGAAACCAAGATTTCGAGAAATATTTTGATAAGTTCTTATGCAGGTGCAAGTCAGAGAGAGTTTGAATCTGTAAGGTAGGAGATGATCGGAGAATGGGATTGTGGAAGAAATAATTAACTTCAGAAGTTTTATGATTTGAGAGAAAAGTGGTGTCCTGCATTTAGTCGATCAATTTTCTCTGCGGATATTAAATCTACTTTAGAGGAGTGAGAGCATTAATAGGGTCTTTACAGAAATGGTTTGCAAGACCATGATTTTATCTAAATTTGTGTGTCATTATGAGAAACGGGCAGTTGAAATGCGTGATACTGAAGCGGCAGAGGATTTTAAATGTCGAGGAACACCTAAACTTGTGATATACGATTGTGGCATTTTAAAACATGCTGCCACCATATATACAAGAACCATATTTACAAGATTTCAACATGGACTTTGCAGAGACTATCAAAAAAGGTGACCAATATTGAAATTAATAGTACTTGTCATACATATACAGTCATCAAAGGAGAAAGTGGACAAGCTGAAACTATTGAATTCAATTCTGTGGATAATTTCATTTGTTGCAGTTGTCTTATGTTTGAATCTTTAGGTTGATTACGTAGTCATGCACTGAAAGTATGGTTTCTCGACTTGAATTTTTCTTATATTCCTACACAATTTATTATGAAAAGATGGACAAAGAATGCTAAACAGGGAAATGGATTTGAGGAGTACAATATTAAGAAGAGAACACCAATTTCACCTATGACTATTTGCTTAAATGGGTGGATGAAAATAGCATTTGTTGTCATGACTTTAGCTGCAAATGATGTTGAATCTGAAGAACTTGTTAGAAAATATTTGTATCAAGCGAAAGTTGAGGTTACTAAACTACAAAGTGAGTTATATGTGAAAGATACTCATAAGAGTTGTCTTGAATCAAGTACATCTACTGGTCCTTCTTTGGGAATTAATGATCAAGTTTTAGATCCAATTAAAAAAATAAAAAGATAAATAGAATGGATATGGACGACTGAAATCAAGAATAGAGCAAAGGAAGAAAAGGGCATCACAAAAGACATTAAAAGGTAGAGCAGAAGAACTACATGAGCAACAATTCTTGGGAATAAATTTTGAGGTATCTTTGAACTATCAATTTATAATTTTTATTTTATTTTTAGTGTTTATATTTTAATTTAGTTACTAGTTTTAATTTTTCTTTTAATTCAATGATGCAGTCACATAGAGATCAAAACACCAGCTTCACACAATTATTGACTCAAGCTTCAACTAACCAATCTGAAAATTGCACTGAGAATCAAAGTTCAAGCATTATTGAAAGAAAAGTTGATATCGGTGATTTAGAGAATTGAGTTTGAAAATATAATTAGTACTTTGAGTTGGAATGATATATTTATATTCAGAATGTTGCTTACTACGATTGTTTTGATAATGAAATAATTTGTTCTACAGATGAGCTTATAAAGTCTCGTAAATTTCTAGGTTACCATTTCAATAATTGCGAGCTTAATAATTAATTAATGTGTCCAAAGAATATAAAGTCTTTCACGATCTAAATCAAGTGTTTCAAAAATATGTCAATATTATATGATATAATTGAGGAGAGGTTTAAATAATATATATATATATATATATATTATATTATTGTCACACCCCACCTTGGGGGGTATGACTGGCAACTGGTGCCCTGCTAGGACCTGAACTGCTGGACTGCTAAGCCTGGGCACATCTGGTGTCTGGCTGGCTCTAACTCATATTTCTGGAAACAAAGGGCTATATAACGGCTGTAAACACAGCCCCCGGCCCATTGGCCTATAGCCTCCTGTACCTGTACTAACAGCTGACCAGAAACACATCAATTCAGGGAGACCTATGCGGGCCGACAAGGCCACCATGCTGTCTAGTTATCTGCAACTCAATCATGAAGCACTAAAAAGCTACGTGACCGGAAAGGTCACCACTACTGGTAAACTATGGCCCCACACGGCCATCATAAAAGAAACAAAGAGTACTAACAGCTATACAACTGCACGGCCTCACCCGACTGGCTCATCTGACCACAGGGAGATATATACAGACTGCAAGCCTCTAGGAATAACAATAGAATGATCGGGACAGGGCCCCGACCTACCTGTACTATATAACACAAAAAAAAAGGAACTAAAGTACCCCTCTGATATTCAGTCTCCGGATGACAGGAGCTGAATACTATATCGCTGACAGAAATCACGTAGTATCGCCTGCTCGTCTATGAGTACCTGCAGGCAAGTAATGCAGTGCCCCATCGGGCGTCAGTACCGCTGGTACTGAGTATGTAAAGCAATAACTGAAGCAAAGTATGAAAACAACAATGTAACTGATAAACTGAAGAAGGAAAAATTAGATTAACTGCCTGATACTGTAAGTCATACCTTTTCTCATTTACATTGGAAAGAAATAGAAGTCATACCTGGAGACATATCTCTCTACTGCTGATCTACTCGTGTCTAACATAACATGGCATAACATGAACCTTACCCGACCCCCATAAGCCGGGAGGTACAACCAGCACAGAATCTACACCCCTACCCCGGTCATCCTATCTCCTATAATGGCTGTAAGCATCTCGCCGGTCCCCTGGGTATGCACTTGGGCTCGCTGAGCCCCTGACTATAACTGTACCTGAGTTCGGAGGACTCCTGAATCAACACCCGGGCGTATCCGTTCGACGGGGGTGTATAAAAGCCGACCAAGGCAAAATATGGGGAAACTGGCATCCCATCTTCGTCCGCTGGGGGACGGCATGCCACTCCGTAGAGCGACGTATCCTTGTCCTCTGGTGGACGAGTCGATACAGCTATTAACCCTGGGGCGGTCATGGATGCTAGGTAGTCCAACCCCAAACAATACAACGGTCTCAACTAGTAATACAATACTGTCTGCATATCTCACATGCTGAGGCTAATAGGGGTAAGGTATCGTATATACTACATACTGAGCTAATGATAGCAATCTGTACGTATATAATATGTGCTGAGACTGGTAAGTATATATATGTGAATATAGTCTCCTGCCAGGCTGTACTGGGGCAAATGCTATACAAGATAGTGTTTCTGCTGAAAACTATGATGTTTACTGAGTTTCTGTATTAACACGATTTACTATTCCTAACATGCGTTCTAAACTTTATTTTAGCCTGCCAATCTATTTCTGAAGTGCTTTACGGATATTGCATCATTTTATGGGGTTTCAACTAAATACAATAATATCTTAACATGTCATATTACATCACATACTGAGCATGCTGAGCGGTTTCTAACACTTGTGTTAGAATTTATGTCATACTAGTAAGTTTCACGCACGTTACAACTTGAGGCTTCTAACATCGTATCAACATTTACAATAAACGCAATACTTAACTTCTGAACATTCTACTGGCCTGTAAATTACTATGTTGCATCAATATTACTTAGCTTGCCGAGGGAACTAGCTTTACATACCTTATCCTTGAACTATTCGTCCGTCGGATGAGGCTCGGCCGGTACTTCAACTATTTTCTCCCAACTGCATTCATAAATACGTCAATTAATACTAAATACAGCTTTATTATAAAGAGCAATGTTACTTTCAATATAGTTTATAGCCTAAACTTAGGCTTATCGAAAGACGGTCGAAAACTCGCTATTTTTCAGCGGTCCAGAAGGGAGAAATATTCACTTCTCAGCTAGGAACACATAGACATTAATTTAGAGCAATTCTACTTACCTTAGTTCGGTGGCTCGCCGATTCGTCGGTCGTATTTCACGAAACTAAATCCGTAGGAATGCTCTCTGCTGCTAAATACCTCAGTATCTGGGGTTAATTTGAATTTGGGCAGCGTTTAGCAGCGTAATCGGACGAAAATTATTTAATTTCCTTCGTTCTTACTCCTCTCTGTCGTTCACCCTCTGTTTCTGGAAATTTTTAAAGGTTTAAATGAAATTAAACCGAAGTGGGGCTTATATACTTGAGCCTGAACCTGGGCAACGTGTCACGGAGCCATCGCGGAGGCCTCACCTCCGTGACACGCTGCCATCGCGGAGGGGCTCTGCCTCGGCTCCTCCCGCGATGGTTCGACGGGTTTCTCGTCCGATCTTTTTCCCGGCCTTTCTCTAGCACGTATGGCCTTCTAATATGCTTAACCAACGTGCAAATAGGTCGTCTAGGTGCCGGGAATTCTATGGGGTATAACATTCTCCCCCCCTTAAGAACATTCGTCCTCGAATGTACACTGTTATCTAGAGGACTACTTACTTTACTTTCTAGAAAAATTTCGGCAGAGTTTCCCCTGTAATATGGACTATAGCAAAAACCTGAAATGCAGAAAAGTCCAACACAGGCACTGCACATAATATTCTAGGATCCACTGGATAACTAAATATCACTCTTTCTCATTCACAGACATACAACCATAAGGTACTGCATAAGTAGTAATACGGACATACCTGTCGCCTGACTAGGCCTGAAATAGGTGAGGGTATCTGACTTTCATATCTTCTTCTGCTTCCCATGTCATTTCCTCACGATTCCTGTTACGCCACAATACTTTGACAGATGCAACATCTTTAGTTCTTAACCTACGAATCTGTCTGTCTAAGATAGCTACTGGAACCTCTTCATATGCTAACTCTTCTGTGACCTAGACATCTTGAACCGGAACCACTGTAGAAGGGTCCCCTACGAACTTCCTTAACATAGAAACATGGAATACTGGGTGAACAGATGCTAACTCTGGAGGCAAGTTCAACTCGTATGCAACTCGGCCTATTCTTCGCCAAATCTGATATGGCCCAATGAATCTTGGGCTAAGCTTGCCTTTCTTGCCAAACCTCATTACCCCTTTCATCGGGGACACTTTCAGATATACCCAGTCATTTACCAAAAATTCTAGATTTCTGCGCCGCATATCTGCATAAGACTTCTGGCGGCTTTGAGCAGTCAGTAAACGTTCTCGGATAAGCTTTATCTTTTCCTCGGACTGCCGAACAATGTCTGGGCCAACTAATGCTGATTCTCCTATTTCAAACCAGCCCACCGGCGATCTACATTTTCGCCCGTATAATGCCTCGAAAGGCGCCATCTGAATAGCTGAATGGTAGCTGTTATTATAAGCAAATTCAATTAACGAAAGATGTTCATCCCAGTTACCCCCAAAATCTAACACACACGCTCGTAGCATATCTTCGAGCGTCTGAATTGTACGTTCAGCCTGCCCATCTGTTTGAGGATGGAATGATGTGCTCAAGTTAATCTGCGTTCCCAAACCTTTCTGAAACGGCTGCCAGAATCTAGCTGTAAACTGTGCTCCTCTATCTGAAATGATAGATACCGGCACTCCATGCAATCTAACTATTTCTCTGATATATAATTCGGCATAATCCTCAGCTGAGAAGGTAGCCCTCACTGGCAGGAAATGAGCTGATTTTGTCAGCCTGTCAACTATTACCCAAATGGAATCATTTCTGTGTCTAGTATGGGGTAACCCTGTTACAAAATCCATGTTTATCGTTTCCCATTTCCACATAGGCACCGTTATCTCTTGCGTCAAACCACCCGGTTTCTGGTGCTCGGCTTTCACCTGCTGACAATTAGAACATCTAGATACAAATTCAGCTATCTCAGCTTTCATACCTGGCCACCAGTAGATGTCTCTGATGTCGTGGTACATTTTCGTCGCCCCTGGATGAAGGGAATAGCGAGCGTAGTGTACCTCGTGCATGATCTGCCCACGAAGTCCTGAGACATTCGGGACACAGAGGCGGCCATTACAGCGTAGCACATCATCCTCGGTTATTTGAAAATCTGGCCCCTTACCTTTCTGAATTCTATCTCTGAGCTGGACTAAATTGGGATCCTCGTACTATCGTTCTTTTACCTCTGTAACTAATGATGACACCGCAGAATTCTGAATTACTGCTCCATTATTTTCTGTTTCCATTACTCAAACGGCTAGACCAGCTAACTGATGAATTTCTTTGGCTAACTTCTGCTTCTCAGGTCGCAAATACACTAAACTCCCCATTGACTTACGGCTCAGGGCATTTGCTACAACATTAGCTTTTCCGGGGTGGTAGAGAATATTCACATCATAATCTTTTAACAGCTCCAACCAGCGGCGTTGCCGCAGATTCAACTCCCTCTGAGTGAAAATGTACTATAAGCTCTTATGATCTGTGTAAATATCAACATGGACGCCGTACAGGTAATGCCTCCACATCTTTAAGGCGTGGATTACTGCGGCCAATTTCAGGTCGTGGGTAGGGTAATTCTTTTCGTGTTTCCTCAGCTGTCTGGAAGCATATGCAATTACTCTACCATGCTGCATCAACACACAACCTAACCCAACACCTGACGCGTCACAATAAACTGAATAACCTTCTGTGCCTTCCGGTAATGTCAACACTGGAGCGGAGGTTAATCTGTCTTTTAATTCCTGGAAGCTCTGCTCGCATGTCTCTGTCCATTGAAACTTTGCTGCTTTCTGTGTCAATTTAGTTAGAGGTGCTGCAATGGTCGAGAACCCGTCAACGAACCTCCTATAATATCCTGCCAACCCCAGAAAGCTATGAACTTCAGTCGGGGTGGTAGGCCTAGGCCATGACTTAACTGCTTCTATCTTCTGCTTGTCTACTTGTATACCAGCGTCTGAGACAATATGCCCTAAAAAGGCCACTGAGTTCAGCCAGAATTCACACTTAGAAAATTTAGCATACAACTGGCGGTCCCTGAGGATCTGGAGCACTGTCCGCAAATGAGTCCGGTGATCTGCTTCAGAGCGTGAATACACCAGAATATCATCAATGAATACTATCACAAACAAGTCCAGGAAAGGTCTGAAAATACTGTTCATCAGGTCCATAAAGACCGCTGGGGCATTCGTTAACCCAAAGGACATAACTAGAAATTCAAAATGTCCATATCGGGTCCTGAACGCTGTCTTAGGAATATCTCTCTCACGTACTCGGACCTGGTGATATCCGGACCGCAAGTCAATCTTAGAAAAGTGTCTGGCTCCCTGTAACTGATCAAATAAATCATCAATTCTGGGGAGCGGGTACTTGTTCTTTACTGTAACTTTATTTAGCTACCGATAATCTATGCACATTCGGAGCGAGCCATCTTTCTTTCTCACGAATAAAACTGGCGCACCCCACGGTGAAGTACTCGGCCTGATAAAACCTTTATCTAACAAATCTTTCAACTGCTCCTTTAATTCTCTGAGTTCTGTAGGAGCCATAATATAGGGAGGTATTGATATTGGCTGAGTGCCTGGTAACAAGTCGATAGCAAAGTCTATTTCCCTTTTTGGGGAATACCAGGTAACTCATCAGGAAATACATCTGGGAATTCATTCACCACTGGGACAGACTGGAGTGTCGGAGATTCTGCTTGGACATCCTGAACTCTGACCAGATGGTAAATACACCCCTTAGATATCAACTTTCTCGCCTGAAGGTAGGAAATAAACCTACTTTTTGGCGTAGCGGTGCTGCCCTTCCACTCCCATACTGCTTCTCCTGGGAAGTGGAATCGGACCGTTTTGGTCCAACATTCAACGTTGGCAACGCATGGTACTAACCAGTCCATACCCATTATGGCATCGAAGTCTATCATTTCTAACTCGACCAGATCTACTGTGGTCTGACGGTCAGCAATCTCTACTGTACACCCGGGGTAGATTCGGCTAGCTATGATAGAGTCACCGACGGGCGTAGATACTAAGAAGGGCTGCCGTAATGATTCTGGTACAATACTAAACTTTCGTGCCACAAATGGAGTAATATAGGACAAAGTAGACCCTGGATCAATTAACACATAAGCAGGGTGTGAGCAGATAGTTAGCATACCTGTCACAACATTAGGCGACGCTTCTGAATCTTGCCTCCCTGGTAAGGCATATGTGCGGCTTGGGCCCGCACCTGTACTGGAGGCCCCTGATCTGCCCCGACCCCTGCCTGCTGAAACTGAGGGCCTGCGCCCAATCGAGGATGCTGTGGCTCGTGACCCTGCTGATGCCCTATCCTGTCTATCGCGGTCCTCTCGACCTCTGGCTGGGCAGTCTTTCATCAAATGGCCTTCTTGGCCACAAATATAACATGCGGTGGAGCCATATCTGCATGCTCCAGGATGGCGTCGATTGCATATAGGGCAAAGTGGTAGGGTATACCTACTCTGCTCCGCCCTCCTCTGTAATGGTGAATCTGCCATCTGCAAGCCTCTACCAGTCTCTGACTGCCCCCTACGGCTGAATCTACCCCCCTGCGACTGTGGCGGAGGCGGGGGCCTGGGCGGCCTGTCTAACAATCGTGGCCTGGGTCCTCCCCGGGCCCCCCTCTGTAACTCAACTGGCCTGTCCCGGCGACGCTGTTCCTGACTGACCCTTCTGATCTCCCGTTGTCGCTGTCTGATGCCCTCAATATTTTGGGCAAATGCCTGAACCCAAGCAATGTCCATGTCCTCTCGCAGTGTGGCTGTAATACAAGTCTCAACATATTCTGGATTCAACCCCATGATGAAATGGTGCACTCTGGATGTCATGGTATCAACAAAGGCCGGTGCATATCGAGCTAAAGAATCAAACCGCAAGGAATATTCCCGGACACTCATGGCCCCCTACTCTAGATGTAGGAACTGGTCTACCCGGGCCTGTCGAATCTCCCGCGGCAAATAGTGATCCAAAAAGGCTCCTGAAAAGCTGGACCGGGTGGGAGGGGAAACATCTCTCCCTCGGGACCTCTCCCAGCTTTCATACCGTAACACCGCAATATCCCGTAACCGGAATGCTGCCAATTCAACTGATTCGGTAGGCGTGGCATGCATAACCCTGAAGATTCTCTGCAATTGATCCAGAAAATCCTGAGGGTCCTCTGTTCGGTCCGTGCCTGTAAACTGTGGGGGATTCAGGGCTAAGAACTCTCGGACCCTCGAACTGCCGGGCCCTCCTGATAATTCTGCAACTGTAGACGACATTGGCTGACATTGAGCAGCCATCATCTGTGCTAACATAACTACAACACTCCTAACCTCCTGGTCGGAAGGTGTCGGTATAGGGACTGCTGAAGGCAGTGTCGCCCCAAGCGGCTCCTGATGTGGTGGAGACTGCTGAGAAGGCTGGGACGATGCCTCTGTAGTGCCCTTTGACCGGGCTGTTTCTAGACGAGGGGGAGGCATCCTGCTGGTGCCCTCCCCTGCTGCAACATCTAAGCTCCGACCCGTGATAGGATGTCGCTGGTCTGACATTATCTGTAACCAAAGAATATAGTAAGCTTTTGGGGACTCAACCCTATACTGTACCGCTCTACAGCACGACTGAATAAGAATAAAAGACAACCATCCTATCATGCCTTGCAGCCTCCTGCCCATAGTATGTGGTGCACAACACATCCATGGACAGGACTCTACTTAGCACGGCTTGTAGACTCCCTGGGATACGACCTGCTCTGATACCAAGTTTGTCACACCCCACCTTGGGGGGTATGACTGGCACCTGGTGCCCTGCTAGGAACTGAACTGCTGGTTGGCTCTAACTCATATTTCTGGAAACAAAGGGCTATATAACGGCTGTAAACACATCCCCCAGCCCATTGGTCTATAGCCTCCTGTACCTGTACTAACAGCTGACCAGAAACACATCAATTCAGGGAGACCTATGCGGGCCGACAAGGCCACCATGCTGTCTAGTTATCTGCAACTCAATCATGAAGCACTAAAAAGCTACGTGACCGGCAAGGTCACCACTACTGGTAAACTATGGCCCCACACGACCATCATAAAAGAAACAAAGAGTACTAACAGCTATACAACTGCACGGCCTCACTCGACTGGCTCATCTGACCACACGGAGATATATACAGACTGCAAGCCTCTAGGAATAACAATAGAATGATCGGGACAGGGCCCCGACCTACCCGTACTATATAACACAAAAAAAAGGAACTAAAGTACCCCTCTGATATTCAGTCTCCGGATGACAGGAGATGAATACTCGATCGCTGATAGGAATCACGTAGTATCGCCTGCTCGTCTATGAGTACCTTCAGGCAAGTAATGCAGCGCCCCACCGGGCGTCAGTACCGCTGGTACTGAGTATGTAAAGCAATAACTGAAGCAAAGTCTGAAAACAACAATGTAACTGATAAACTGAAGTAGGAAAAATTAGATTAACTGCCTGATACTGTAAGTCATACCTTTTCTCATTTACATTGGAAAGAAATAGAAGTCATACCTGGAGACATATCTCTCTACTACTGATCTACTCGTGTCTAACATAACATGGCATAACATGGCATAACATGAACCTTACCCGGCCCCCATAAGCCGGGAGGTACAACCAGCACAGAATCTACACCCCTACCCCGGTCATCCCATCTCCTATAATGGCTGTAAGCATCCCGTCGGTCCCCTGGGTATGCACTTGGGCTCGCTGAGCCCCTGACTATAACTGTACCTGAGTTCGGAGGACTCCTGAATCAACACCCGGGCGTATCCGCTCGACGGGGGTGTATAAAAGTCGACCAAGGCAAAATATGGGGAAACTGGCATCCCATCTTCGTCCGCTGGGGGACGGCATGCCACTCCGTAGAGCGACGTATCCTCGTCCTCTGGTGGACGAGTCGATACAGCTATTAACCCTGGGGCGGTCATGGATGCTAGGTAGTCCAACCCCAAACAATACAACGGTCTCAACTAGTAATACAATACTGTCTGCATATCTCACATGCTGAGGCTAATAGGGGTAAGGTATCGTATATACTACATACTGAGCTAATGATAGCAATCTGTACGTATATAATACGTGCTGAGACTGGTAAGTATATATATGTGAATATAGTCTCCTGCCAGGCTGTACTGGGGCAAATGCTATACAAGATAGTGTTTCTGCTGAAAACTATGCTGTTTACTGAGTTTCTGTATTAACACGATTTACTATTCCTAACATGCGTTCTAAACTTTATTTTAGCCTGCCAATCTATTTCTGAAGTGCTTTACGGATATTGCATCACTTTACGGGGTTTCAACTAAATACAATAATATCTTAACATGTCATATTACATCACATACTGAGCATGCTGAGCGGTTTCTAACACTTGTGTTAGAATTTATGTCATACTAGTAAGTTTCACGCACGTTACAACTTGAGGCTTCTAACATCGTATCAACATTTACAATAAACGCAATACTTAACTTCTGAACATTCTACTGGCCTGTAAATTACTATGCTGCATCAATATTACTTAGCTTGCCGAGGGAACTAGCTTTACATACCTTATCCTTGAACTATTCGTCCGTCGGACGAGGCTCGGCCGGTACTTCAACTATTTTCTCCCAACTGCATTCATAAATACGTCAATTAATACTAAATACAGCTTTATTATAAAGAGCAACGTTACTTTCGATATAGTTTATAGCCTAAACTTAGGCTTATCGAAAGACGGTCGAAAACTCGCTATTTTTCAGCGGTCCAGAAGGGAGAAATATTCACTTCTCAGCTAGGAACACATAGACATTAATTTAGAGCAATTCTACTTACCTTAGTTCGGTGGCTCGCCGATTCGTCGGCCGTTTTTCACGAAACTAAATCCGTAGGAATGCTCTCTGCTGCTAAATACCTCAGTATCTGGGGTTAATTTGAATTTGGGCAGCGTTTAGCAGCGTAATCGGACGAAAATTATTTAATTTCCTTCGTTCTTACTCCTCTCTGCCGTTCACCCTCTGTTTCTGGAAATTTTTAAAGGTTTAAATGAAATTAAACCGAAGTGGGGCTTATATACTTGAGCCTGAACCTGGGCAACGTGTCACGGAGCCATCACGGAGGCCTCACCTCCGTGACACGCTGCCATCGCGGAGGGGCTCTGCCTCGGCTCCTCCCGCGATGGTTCGACGGGTTTCTCGTCCGATCTTTTTCCCGGCCTTTCTCTAGCATGTATGGCCTTCTAATATGCTTAACCAATGTGCGAATAGGTCGTCTAGGTGCCGAGAATTCTACGGGGTATAACAATTATATTATATTATATTATATTATATTATATTATATTTGTATGTGTGTTAATAAGAAAAAAAATAAAATAATAATAATAATAATAATAATAATAATAATAATAATAAAAGTGAAGGAAAAAATGATGAAAAGGGATGGCAGGCATAATAATCGAAGGCGGGAAAAAATGAAAATGAATGGCCGGCCCAAATTGGTATTGCAGCAACGTGGAAAAAAAATGAGAAAAGCAAAGAAAAAAAAAGAAAAGAACGGCGACAGTAACCTAAAACAATTAAACAAGCACAACTAATTGTTTTCCTCTGTTTCTTCAACCTTCAGTCATCTCGTCCATTAACGTAACAGGTAATGAAATATATTCCTCTTTAATTTTTGCTTTCTCCTTATTAAAACATATATTCTATTATAGGAATTATTAATTCTACATATAAATAAAGTTAGGGCTTGAATGGTGAATTAAGTTTTGAATTGGTAAAGGAACTGATTTGAGAAGAGTGATGAGTTAAGTTGTATATATGATATGTGTGTGTGTGTGTGTGTGTGTGTGTGTGTGTGTGTGTGTGTGTGTGTATGTTGAAGGGGAGATTTGATGAGTTAATCAAGACTAGCTAATATTTTAAATTGAACCCAAGTGGAATTTCTTTAGACCAAAATTTTTTTGAATACAGTTACATTATTTGAACTTGTATATATATAAATTGAACCCCAATTATTATGTAGATTGAATTGTTGATTGTTGTTGTCAAGCGTAGAAGTTAATCCTGCTAGAAAGGAAGAAGTTTGAGGTGAGTTAAGACTTATTCTTACTAAAGTTCTTCCTTACAAAGTCATGCCCATAAAGTGTTTGATTAAATGTCTCTTAAGGTTAGTGTGAGTTTAATTGGAACGAGTGAGTCTATCTCGTGTTATATGTTTTCTCCTTGTGCTTATCTTTGGGACCAAACCATGATGTACCTCCTTCTCTAGATTAAGGCAATACTTGATTTTGAATACCAAATGTCAACTAGCTTAAGGCTAAATAGTGTTTTTGTGATTCTAAATGCATAAGCATTGTAATGTAATTGTAAGAAGTGTGATATTTTTTCTATGAATTTGATAAATTAAAAATGTTAAAATTTGTACAACTTTAATAAATGGTAACCGTATAAAGGGTTACAAGTAACCGTATAAAGGGTTACTAACTTTTTCAAATATGACACAACTTGAATGGTGACCGTACAATGGGTCATGAGCATCCGTATAAAGGGTTGCTAATTATGTCATAAAGAGACATAAAGGATTTGGTAGTTGTATAAAGGGCCACGAATGACTGTATAAAGGGTTACTAATTTTCATAGCTAGGCATACGAAAAGTGTAGTCGACTTAAACAACTTAAAGAAAGTGAAGCATAAATTAATGGACTAAGCTACAAATTTTTATTGATTGTTTTCTCTGCTTCACTATTGTATGATACTTTAGGGTGCATTATGAATTGTCTTCTCTCTTATTCCTTCATTAATCATATGCATTTACTCAAGGTCTCGTTCTAACTTTACTGAGGAGAATGTTGAGGCTCATTGAGTACCGCTAGTGGTGTATTGACGTTCTCTTTGTGGAACCTACATTAACCTATTTTAATGTATACGCAGGTTTCATGGACGGGTAGAATACAAGCTAGGTCCCTTTATTCCAGAGTATTATTTTGTGAGCTCCGCTCTTGCCCATGGAGTTTCTTCTCTTTCAGTTAGACTATTTTATTTGTTTATTCAATTATCCTGATTTTGGGGATTAGTTAAGAAATCTATATCCTGTGCATTCCACTCAGTACTCCAATAGAGGCTTCATAGACGTGTTATTAGTTGGGTTATGGTTGTTCACTTTATTTTTCATCAATCTTGGTACTTTCCAGTTGCTTATAGATTTTCGACATATTCGGATTATCTAATAATTATTGAAGTAAAGTTTAATCCAAAAGTCTATTTATTCATTTTTGTGAATGGTGGGGTATGTGATATTAAAGTACAGGTTGGAACAGTCAAGCTGGTTCGCTCGGTCCAGTTAAGGCACTAAGTGCCAGTCACGGCTTTTTTGACAAATGGGCCGTGAAAAACTTGATATCAGAGCCACAAGCTTAGGAGGTCCTAGGAGTCTATGAAGCGGTGTCAGTAGAGTCTTGGCTATAAGTATGTAGCACGCCATACTTATATATAGGAGGCTAAAAACATATAACAAAAGTTTTCCCTTCTTTTCATTCTAGATCGTGCGATAAAGCCTATCTTTAAGAATGTTTCTGACATGTTTGTGTTTGTTCTTTTTGGATATGGCAGAAATGGCTCGCACTCGTAACTCTGACAATAATGCTCCTGCCACAGCTGTTGTGGGTTCTTCTGTAGCACAGGGAAGAGCTAAGAAGGTCCCAGCTAAGAAGAAGGGTAGACCAGCTAAGACGACTATGTTACCTCAGGCCAGACAAATTAAGCAAGTGGTTCAGGAACAAGTACCTCAGTCGAGGCCAGCAACTGTTCCTGCTCAGGTTGTGATGCCTCCAGAGATGGAGGAAGCTTTCAATGCTGTTAAGGGAGCTATGGAGATGTTCACCACATTCATGGAAAATCAGGGGCAAAGGGGAGATCAGACTCCACCACCCCCAGGAGATGAGATGGTTCTAAGTCTTCCAGGGTTAAGGAGTTCATTAACCTAGATCCTCCAGAGTTTTGTGGGACCAAGTCTGAGCAAGATCCAATATTGTGGTTAGAGAAAATTCAGAAAACTCTCTGTGTTATGATAATGACATGTAATGATGCAGTTGAGTTGGCCTCATATCGACTCAAAGATGTAGCATATGCTTGGTTCGAGATTTGGGAACAACAAAGGAGTGAAGAAGCTGAACCTCCGACTTGAAATGAGTTTACTAAGGCATTTATAGACAATTTCATATCGGAAGAAGATAGGGAAGCTAATGCTGCTAAGTTTGAGCAACTGAGGTAGGGAAGCATAAGGATGAGAGAGTATTATATGCAGTTCATCAAGTTAGCCAGATATGCTCCCCATATGGTCCCTAACGAAAAAGCCAAGATCCGCAGATTTGTATTCGATTTAGGTGATCACATTTAGGATACGAATGCAGCTGCAACAGTGAGCGTGGAAGCCTTTGAATCTGCAGTAGGTTTTGCAAAAAGCTTTAGAAGGAAAAAATAGAAGAGAAGAGTTGAAAGAGATCAAAACAAGAAGGCTCGGACAACCGGTGGCTTTAGCAGTTCAATTGGTGGTAGAAGTCAAGGGATGCCTAATAAGGGGTCTTCAGTACCTGCTCAATCTACGCCACAAACAAGCGGTAGTTTTCCAGCCAGACATAGCCAAGATAACGGGAGTCAGTCTCACCAGAATCAGAACTTCAGAACTCTAGTCTCCCAGAGTCAGAGTAGTGTTGGACAACCATCCAACCAAAGAGTCACTTGCAGTACTTGCGGGAAGGGCCATTCAGGTCAGTGCAAGAGCGGGATACGAGGTTGTTACCACTGTGGAGACATTGGATACTTAAAATACAATTGTTCAAAATTTTCACACAATGCAAGTAAGGGATCACCTTATCTATCGGGTCTTTCAGATGCCACTACTGTAACATCTACCCCAGCTCGCAATCATCAGACTCAGCGTAGGTGTGGGCCGGGCAGAGGTTCAGGTTCTACGATTCAGGGAGGGGGACAACCCCATCTTTATACGACATTAGATCGACGGAGTGCTGAAACATCCTCAGTCGTAGTCACAAGTACTTTATCAGTTTGTGAGCGTGATTCTTATGTATTAATTGACCCATGATCTACATTCTCATATATTACCCCTTATTTTTCTAAGAATATTGGATTAAAATCTGAGCAGTTGGAAACATCATACTTAGTTTCTAAACTAGTTGGTGAGTCGATAGAAGTAACGAGAATATATAAAGGGTGCATGGTTTCAGTACTGGGTCGCAGCACCACTACTGATTTCATAGAACTAGAAATGGTAGATTTCGATGTAATGATGGGTATGAATTGGTTGTCATTCTGCTACGCCACCGTGGATTGCCGTGCTAAGGTGGTAAAATTTCAGTTTCATAATGAAGAAGTCTTGGAGTGAAAAGGTTGTACAACCGCGCCTGCGGGTAAGTTTATTTCTTACCTTAAGGTGAGAAGCATGGTGAGGAAAGGGTGATTAGCTTATTTGGCACATGTCATTAACTATGATTCCGAAACACAGACCTTTCAATCTATTCCAGTTGTTAGAGAATTTTCGGATGTTTTTCCAGATGATCTATCAGGCCTTCCTCCAGAAAGGGTGATAGATTTTGGTATAGAGGTACAACCAGGCACTCGACCCATATCAAACCTCCCTATAGAATGACCCTTAAAGAGTTAAAAGAATTGAAGGAACAATTGAAAGACCTTCTAAAAAAGGGTTTTATCAAACCGAGTGTGTCACCGTGGGGTGCTACGGTATTATTCGTCAAGAAGAAAGACGGATCTCTCAGAATGTGCATCGATTATAGGCAGCTTAACAAGATCACAATTAAGAACAAGTACCCATTGCCGAGAATTGATGACTTGTTTGACCAGCTTCAAGGTACAAAGTAATTCTCCAAGATAGACCTGAGGCCAGGATATCACCGGCTCAGAATAAATGAGGAAGACATTCCTAAGATAGCCTTCAGGACCCGCTACGGACATTATGAATTCTTAGTGATGTCCTTCGGATTGACCAATGCTCCAGCTGCATTTATAGATCTTATGAATCGCGTATTCAAGACATTTTTGGACACCTTTATTATCGTGTTCATAGATGACATTTTGGTGTACTCCCGAAGCAAGGAAGAACATACCGAGCACCTCAGAACAACATTGCAAGTATTGAAAGATAATAAGCTCTATGCCAAATTTTCTAAGTGTGAATTTTGACTACAGTCGGTGGCATTCCTAAGGCATGTGGTGTCTACTGAGGGTATTAAAATAGACCTTTAAAAGATAGAGGCGGTGAATAATTGGCCAAGGTCGATGGCGGCAACCGAGATACGGAGTTTCTTGGGTCTAGCTGGCTACTATAGAAGATTCGTGGAAGGATTTTCCATGCAAGCAACACCATTGACTAAACTAACACAGAAGTTAGTAAAATTCCAGTGGTCCGATGCTTGTGAGCAGAGTTTCAAAGAACTGAAGAAGAGATTGACTACAGCACCGGTGCAAATATTACCAACAGGTTCAGGTGGTTTTACGATGTATTGTGATACTTCAAGAGTTGGGTTTGGTTATGTCTTGATGCAAAATGGGAAATTCATTGTTTATGCATCGAGTTAATTAAAGACCCATGAAAAGACCTACCCCACACATGATTTAGAGCTTGCAGCAGTTGTTTTTGCTTTAAAAATATGGAGGCATTACCTCTATGGAGAACACTGTGAGATATTCACAGATCATAAAAGCCTCCAGTATATTTTCAAGAAGAAAGAGCTAAATTTGAGGCAAAGGAGGTGGCTCGAGTTATTGAAGGATTACGATGTTAACATCTTATACCATCCTGGGAAGGCTAATGTAGTAGCTGATTCCCTTAGTCGAAAATCTATGGGTGTTTTGGCTCATTTAAAAGCTCAAGAGAGAGCTAGCAAGAGAAGTATAAAAGTTATCCAGTGATGGTGTCAGGCTTGATGAGACAGAACAAGGTAACTTGATGGTGATACCTAAGGCTCAGTCATCCATTGTGGTTGAAGTGAAAGAGCGACAATAAGAAGATCCAATTATGTAGGCAATCAAAGATAGGGTATCAAAGAATGAGATCACAACTTTTACAATAGGGGATAATGATGGTGTGTTGAGAATAAATGGCAGATTATGTGTTCTGAATGCTGGTGGACTTCAGGAACAAATCATGACAGAGGCTTACAGTTTGGGTTATTCAGTCCATCCAGGTTCGACCAAAATGTATAAAGATTTGCGTGAAATTTACTGGTGGAAGAGAATGAAGGAAGATGTGGCCAAACATGTGGCTAAGTGCATGAATTTTTAGAAGGACAAAGATGAGCATCAAAGGAGTGGTGGCTTAGCTCAAAATATTGAGATACTGGAATGGAAGTGGGAGATGATAAATATGAATTTTGTGGTAGGATTACCTCGCACTTATCGTAAGCATGACTCTGTCTGGGTGATTGTGGATCGGCTTACAAAGTCAACTCACTTTCTCCCAGTGAGGAGTACATGCAACGCTGAGCAGTGCGCTCAACTTTATATTAAAGAAATTGTAAGATTGCATGGTGCCTTGGTTTCAGTTATCTCTAAGCGAGGAGATCAGTTCACAATGAGATTTTGGGAGACCTTTCAGAATAGATTGGGTACAAAGGTTAAATTGAGTACCGTGTTCCATCCTCAGACAGATGGGGGCAGGCAGAGAGGACCATTCAAACTCTGGAAGATATGTTAAAGGCGTGTGCTATAGATTTTGGTAGAAATTGGGATGAACATTTGCCACTCATAGAGTTTTCGTACAATAACAGCTATTAGGAAAGCATTGGCATGGCCCTTTATGAAGCATTATACGGGCATCGTTTTAGATCTCCAATAGATTGGTTTGAACCAACAGAGGTACTGTTGATTGGACCCGAGCTGGTACAGGATACCTTAAAAAAAGTGAAGATTATCCAGGAAAGACTTAAAGCAGCTCAGAGCCGTCAAAAGTCTTATGTAGACAAGAGACGTAGGGATTTAGAGGTTAAGGAAGGTGACTATGTGTTTTTGAAGGTATCCCCAATGAAATGAGTCATGAGATTTGGAAAGAAAGGGAAGTTGAGTCCTAGGTTTGTTGGACCTTATAAAATTTTGAGCAAGAAGGGCAAAGTCGCTTACGAGCTGGACTTGCATTAGAATTATCTTCAGTTCACCTAGTATTTCATGTGTCTATGCTGAGGAAGTGTCTCTATGAGCAGGTTGAAACTATTTTTGTGGACGAGGTGGAGATTAATGAGAGCTAAACGTGTGAAGAAATACCCATAGATATCCTTGACTGGCAAGTCCGTAGGTTGAGGACCAAAGATATAGCATCGGTAAAAGTTTTGTGGCGTAATCATAAATTAGAGGAGGCTACATGGGAAGTCCAAGAAGATATGAGGAAAAAAATATCCTCACCTGTTTGAGGAAGGAGGTATGTAAATATTTAAGTTTTGATAAGATTTATTTTATTTTTATACGCTCAAATGTGCAAAGTTTTAATAGTTTATGGAAAATAATTGTGATTGTGAGTGGCCTTAATTATATATGATGGTTGGATAGCAGTATGAGATTGGGATTATTGGGATTGGACAGGTTGAAATTTGTGGACAACTTCATTTACAAAGGAAACTCTGGCGAAATTTTTTAAAATTTTTTGGAGTTAGCCAAATTTGGTGTCTTAAGGGGAAGGTAAATATGGAACAAGGTCTAAGATTATCTTTAAGATATGTATGATGTAGATTCGACATTCGAGGACGAATGTCATATAAGGGAGGGAGAATATAAAGTCCCATAAATTTCTAGGTTACCATTTCAATAATTACGAGCTTAATAATAAATTGTATCCAAAGAGTATAAAGTCTTTCACGATCTAAATCAAGTGTTTCAAAAATATGTCAATATTATATGATATAATTGAGGAGAGGTTTAAATAATATATATATTATATTTGTATGTGTGTTAATAAGAAAATAATAATAATAATAATAATAATAATAATAATAAAAGTGAAGGAAAAAAATGATGAAAAGGGATGGCAGGCATAATAATAGAAGTGGGAAAAAATGAAAATGAATGGCCGGCCCAAATTGGTATTGCAGCAACATGGAAAAAAAAAGAGAAAAGCAAAGAAAAAATAAAGAAAAGAATGGCGGCAGTAACCTAAAACAATTAAACAAGCATAACTAATTGTTTTCCTCTGTTTCTTCAACCTTCAGTCATCTCTGCCATTAACATAACAGGTGATGAAATATATTCCTCTTTAATTTTTTCTTTCTCCTTATTAAAACATATATTCTATTATAAGAATTATTAATTCTACTTATAAATAAAGTTAGGGCTTGAATGGTGAATTAAGTTTTGAATTGGTAAAGGAGATAATTTGGGGGAGTGATGAGTTAAGTTGTATATATATATATATATATATATATATATATATATATATGTATGTATTGAAGGAGGGATTTGATGAGTTAATCAAGACTATTAAATTGAATTCAAGTGGAATTTCTTTAGACCAAAATTATTTTGAATAAAGTTACATTCTTTGAACTTGTATTTATATAAATTGAACCCCAATTATTATGTAGATTGAATTGTTGATTGTTGTTGTCAAGCGTAGAAGTTAATCCTACTAGAAAGGAAGAAGCTTGAGGTGAGTTAAGACTTATTCTTACTAAAGTTCTTTCCTTACAAAGTCATGCCCATAAAGTGTTTGATTAAATGTCTCTTAAGGTTAGTGTGAGTTTAATTGGAACGAGTGAGCTCACATTTTCTTTCTTATCATGAGTCTATCCCGTGTTATATGTTTTCTCCTTGTGCTTATCTTTGGGACCAAACCATGATGTACCTCCTTCTCTAGATTAAGGCAATACTTGATTTTGAATACCAAATGTCAACTAGCTAAAGGCTAAATAGTGTTTTTCTGATTCTAAATGCGTAAGCATTGTAATGTAATTGTAAGAAGTGTGATATTTTTTTTTATGAATTTGATAAATTAAAAATGTTGAAATTTTTACAACTTTAATAAATGGTAACCGTATAAAGGGTTACTAACTTTGCCAAATATGACACAACTTGAGTGGTGACTGTACAAAGGGTCATGGTTGTTAATTATGTCATAAAGAGACATAAAGGATTTGGTGGTTGTATAAAGGGCCACGAGTAACCGTATAAAGGGTTACTAATTTCCGTAGTAGGCATATGAAAAGTGTAGTCGACTTAAACAACTTAAAGAAAGCAAAGCATAAATTAATGGACTAAGCTACAAGTTTTTATTGATTGTTTTCTCTGCTTCACTATTGTATGATACTTTAGGGTGAATTATGACTTACCTTCTCTCTTATTCCTTCATTAATCACATGCATTTACTCAAGGTCTCGTTCTAACTTTAGTGAGGAGAATGTTGAGGCTCACTGAGTACTGCTAGTGGTGTACTGACGTTGTCTTTGTGGAATCTACATTGATCTATTTTAATGTAGACGCAGGTTTCATAGATGGACAGAATACAAGCTAGGTCCCTTTATTCCAGAAGATTATTTGGTGAGCTCCGCTCTTGTCCATGGAGTTTTCCCTCTTTCAGTTAGACTATTTTATTTATTTATTCAATTATCCACATTTGATTTTGGGGATTAGCCAGGAAATCTATGTCCTGTGCATTCCACTCAGTACTCCAATCGAGGCTTCATAGACGTGTTATTAGTTGGGTTATGATTGTTCACTTTATTTGTCATCAGTCTTGGTACTTTTCAGTTGCTTATAAATTTTCGACATGTTCGGATTATCTAATAATTATTGGAATAAAGTTTAATCCGAAAGTTTATGTATTCATTTTAGTGAATGGTGGGGTATGTGATATTAAAGTACAGGTTAGAACAGTCAAGTTGGTTTGCTCGGTCAAGTTAAGGCACCGGGTGCCAGTCACGACTTGTTTGACAAATGGGTCGTGAATAGAGCTAAATTTGTAGTGTTCAACATATGAATAGTATAATGATGTGAAATATATTAATCATTTTATAATATTTTTTCTTAATAATATGTAGTTATCAATTTTTGTTATATCAATGGAGCAGTGGATAACTCCTTATAAAGGAGAAATTTTGAATTTATGGCTTGATTTGTTTGAAATTTGTACAGTGCACCATCTTTCGTATACATTTTAGATGGTATACATTTTTTATACATGATCTTTTTTTTAGTTTTGATATCGTAAATCATGTAAAAGTGTATGATCAATTTTAAGTTTCTTATTATCACATATTAGAACTATATTAGTTTCATGTGATCACGAGAATTGTATATTTTTTGCATTATATTAAATCTTGTTATTAATTTATATAGCAAATTAGACATTTTAAAATAATGTAATTTTAAGATGACATTAAAAATTTACCGAATCGTACAGATATTGAAGAGAAACCAAGATTATTGGGATGATTTTGAAAATTCTAAATTTAATTTATATATAATAACGTAATAAAAAAATTAATATAATATAACTTTTTTAAAAAATAAGTACCGGTCGAACCATATCATTATGAATTAAGAAATAGTTCTATTATGAATTAAGAAATAAAGTTCTCTTTTACTCTTAATTGATTGCACGAAAAGAAATTAAAATATACAAATATAAAAATTACTTGTGCTTTTAAATTAGACTTAAATACCAAAATAAAAAAAATCACTAATTATAAAATATGAAATAAATTCATAAATGCCGCTGTTATAGCTTCTTTTTTTTTTTAATATTGAATTTTTTAAATTCTTTTTACGTTTAAATTTCTTTTTAATACATGCATCCTAATTAAGAATAAATATACACTTTTATTTGTTGATTTTTTCTATAATTTATTTTAATTAAATTTATAAAATTCAAAAATTCACATATTAAATTTTAAACTGTCTATATAAATAATATTAGTTATATAACTCATAAAATAAAATTTCTAATCATTTTCTGCTCAGCCAGTTTTATTAGTCTTAGCTCTCATTTCTAAGAGATGGTCAATATATACGTGTGTCTATGCAAATCAATAAATGATAGTAGTATTATATTTAACCGCATATTCATTCTTAGACCATTTGTTTTATCTTTATCATATTATATTATAAGTGTCGCGTTTCTTTTCAGACTATTAAGAATTTTAAGGATCTTTCATACTGTGCCCAATTTCGAAATTGATTCTATAAATATGACCAGTAATGAGAAAAATAAATGTTATAGCTAAATGCCGATGGACAATATCAGTCAGCCACGGAACAAGAGAAGCGACTACCTTACTTAAGCAATTCTTCTTATTCTTCTTCTTTCTTAGTTGAAATTCCCCTTCTTCGGCAGCTAGTTCAATGGTTTCTAAGCTGGACGACTGATATTCTCTGGATGGATTTAGGAAGACCTTAAGTTGGAAGTAAGATTATGAAAATATCTTTCGCTCATAATTTTTTTTATTATTAAAAAAGTAATTTTACTATACTAAATCATATACACATGATTAAGAGGCTCTAAGCTTTAATTGTTGCACAATTTCAACTTCCACACCAAATATTCATATTTTCATATTGATTTTTTTTATGCATTAAATATGTGAATAAAGGACAATATAATTTATACTTAAAAAAATAAATTTATTCCATATTTTCATATTAATTCTACCTATTCAAATTTCTCATATTACTAATGAAAAGAAGACTTAATATCACTGTTATTTTTTCTTGCCAAAGCTAAAGAACTTTTGATATTTTTCAGCTACCTTATTTATTTGATAATGAACTATCTTATCTATTCTATTAAATTTTGTTCAATAGGTAATATAGATATGATTTATAAATCTGGAATATGTTTATCATTCACAGTTAAAAGAAGCACTAAAGGGAAATTGCAAAATTATCATGTAAGTTTACTTTTTTTTTAACTACTTTTTATATATGAATATTCATAAAAATGTAATTTTTTATAAAGTTAGATTTTATTGAAAAGTTTGATGTTGTGAAAATATTCATAAAAATATATATTTTTAATATTATTTTTATGAGTTTAAATTTTATACATTATTTTTTTTATTACCGAGTGATCAAGAATATCTACAAATAAATCTTTTAAAATGTGAGATTTGAAATCTTAAAATTAGACATATTCCAACAAGTAAAGATAATCTGAAGATGTAAAAATTATTCACACTAACGAGTCACCGGATATATCAAGCACCACAGTAATAACTTTGCCAAAATTAAATGCACATAAAATTTAAAAACTCTTACTGTCCATCTATAATAGAGACAATGAGATTTGACCACACTTAAATTATTTTTGTAGTAATTACTAACACAAGCATACAGTTCAAAGTTCAAATCAAACTGATGTATATATAAAGAAGTATGAGATATTAACTTTTAATCCTCTTATATGTCATGCCTCATCATTTTGCTTGATTCTTTGTTTGAAATTGTTCAAAATGTTAATGTTTGATGTCTTAAATTTACTGAAGTTAGTAAGAGCAATTAATAAATAAAAAATAATATAAGTATTCATATATTATATTTTAGTGATTTGTGTTAATGTTTTCCTGATTATAGAATTATAAGTAATGGATATATAAAACAAACAGTTGAAGACATAACCAAACATCAAAGTGAACATACTACAAGGACGTTTATAAAAATATATCAGGTAACATATCAATATATTACATGTTTGCACCTAATAACATTAAAATGTAACTAATTATACATTTTATCAATCTAACTAAATTTATATGTTCAATTTTACAAGTTCAGATAACATTTAATCATTTGTGGTTCAATAAAAAAGTTATTCGAACATGCTGATTATTCATCTATTACAACGTGTACTTTTTCACTTTAAATTTTATTCCATTATACTATAGGATTGATATGATACATACTATATGCACAATTTACATGGGACACGTATTCAACGCACATGTCCGAAACTAGTAAAATAAAAAAGGATAATTTCAATATATATATATATATATATATATATATATATATAAGTTTTTAATTTACATTGTCAAAATATATAGTTCATAACTTACATTGTAAATTTTGACTGAAAACCAATAGGCCTATCTTTGATAAGAAAACAATTTTGCTTCGACGACGAATAATGAGTTTACTGTCGGCTTGTTTTGACTCCATTTTGGGCGTTTGGTTAATTTTTTGGGGTAAAGAGGCAAATATATCTCCTTAATTTTACTATTTAGAGCAGATATATCATTTGTAAAAAAGTGATGCATATATATCCTCGACGTTTAACAAATGGTGCATATATAAATTTCTTAAAGACACGTGACATTTTTTAAATTTAAAAACAAGTTTTAGAATTTTTTTTTAATTCAGTAAATATAGGTCAGTTAATGAAAAAGATAAATATGCACCATTTGTTAGACGATGAGAGTATATACACCATTTATTAAACAACGAGAGTATATATGTATCACTCTTTTAACGAGGGATATATATATATATATATATATATATATATATATATATATATATATATATATATATGCTCTAAATCGCAAAGTTGAAAAGTATATTTGTCCTTTTTTTCTATTTTAAATCCAAAAATTTTAAAAATCTTAATTTCTCTCATTTTTAAACTTTATTTCTAGTTAAATACCTTTAAATAAAGATAGTAAAGTAAATAATTTGGAATGAATATGTAGATTAAGGTAATGACATCACACATATAATATATGTGTCGTGAGTGAGATGGTGATCGTAGATCAGCCCTCAGCTTGTCTTCAAAATTTTCAAATATGGTACTTTCATAGCTAAAAAAACTTTTATCAAAAGCTTTAAAAGAGCGAGAGAAAGATATATAATAGAAAAAAGGTAGAATTAATTGCATTAATGATGATATTTCCATCTCTTATCAACATTATGATCTTCTTCTTTTCGTATCAAAAAATAGATTCCCATTCTTGTCCTCTATACATACTTGTAAACATTATTTTATTCTTTTCTTGTAACATTATTACTTCTTTGTCTTGTACCAGGCTTTTCAGAGTGTTAGATAATATTACATATACTCATGTAACTAGAGAAGTTATTAGAATCCCCCTCTTCTCGAATGATCATCTACAAAGCTATTCGTTTTATCTGATGGAGAGTTGACCGAAATGTGCACTAAATACTTTTTGAGAGATATCCTCCAAATCACTGGTATGGCTATCGAAATCGTGAGCATCAGCATGTAGGTTTCAGATCCAAGTGGTAGTATCAAGCCCTTTAGCTATTGTTCTTGAGAAATGACCCCGTTGAATGAAAAGTTTTTGATTCATCTGTCATTATAGGCAGACAACACTAACAAAGATAAAGTGTCAGACATATAAAAGAAATTGATTCATCATCTGTAACATCTATCCATCCCGCAATTCCAATCAACAGGCTTCGAAGCCCCTCTCACCTCTTTATAACTAGAGAGTAGGCAAACCTAAGTTTAGAGCCACCTCGATTTGGGATGTCGGAACATCAACTGGATCGATTTTAAAACAATAAAATTAAAGGACATTTTGATATGTTCTTCATATCTTTAACTTAGTACCACAAAATTTTAAAATCTTTTTTTATTTCTTTAAATTTCATTTTAACTCAAAATTTCACATAAATAAATTGAAACAAAGAGAGTATCATACTGGCTGAAGCTTAAAGCAACACATGACACTCCCGATCAAAAAATTACACTATATATATAGAGATTTTGAATTTTCTAAACACGAGAGTAGAGATTAACTTGGTGATTTAACAAGTTCAAAATTCACCCGCCGCCACCGAGCACGTGCAACATTTTTTCTGGCTAAAGGGTTAGAAGGTTGAGGCCAGCCGAAAGTACATTGGAAAGAGTTGTAAGTATACTAATATATATTGTTACTTTGTTAGTATAATTTTTTTTACACTAAACCTATTCTAGTAGGTAATATACTTTAAATTTTCTAACATTTCAAATCTCACATTTTAAGAAAGCTTATCTATATATATACTCTTTAAATAGAGATCTGATAGTGTAAAAAATTATTTGCAATAACGAGTTAAACACTATTGGAAATGGGAGATACTATATTAGCAGAGAAGTATCAGAATCTTTACCAAATTTAAGAGTAGTGACCAAGTGTTTGGAACCTTTCTATATATGGAAAATAAAGAGGAGAAGTAAAGCATACGCTGCATGGAGATAATTGAGTATCCCTCAAGTAACAGTATTAGCAATTGAATACAAATATATATGTTGTGTATATTATAGGAACACTGTTTTGTGCTGTGCAACTGTCATATTCCTTTTGACTGGAAAGTCTGGAAATGGCCTTTTTCAGAAGCAAGCTGCTACAACTTATGTTCCTTACGTATAATGTACTTATACTCAAGTCCTATAATCTTGTTGAGTTCAGAAATGGAATCAGAATTCGAACGATAATATGGGCACCACAAAGATAAATATATATTAGTGGAAGTGATGTCACGCAACATTGCCTATCCTGAAAATTTTATCAAGCAACCTATAAAATTGATATTCTAACGTATAAATGTAAATTAAATAAGGCAATTTGATGAATCTTGCTGCGTGGATGGGTGGTTTAGGCACCATCTTGCATAGATTAGGTTGCACGTTTGAGGTCCACCACCTACAAGTTTTATGCATTTTTTAAATAATTAGCTAAAAACGAAAAAAGAAAATGCAATATCCCAAATTCAAACCCGAATCTCATGCCTGCATTGAAGGGCATCAGACCCAAATGAACTAGCCACGCAAATATATTTGAGGGGTCCTTTTAAAATATCATAGTTCTTTAAAGATATATATATATAGAAAGAATTAAGAAATATTAACTAGGAAGAATTTTTAACTGTTTTATTCATTGATATTTGAACGATCATAATATCACCTCATGATTGAGGTGTTTGTGGTCTTCAACTTTTACCAAATGGTATCTTGATACATGTTGCAAAAATCACACGTAGGAGAACAAATTGGTCTTGTTTAATTTGAATTGAATGAAGTTTTTGCATGGTATTGTGAAATTTGAAGAAATACTCCCAACGTCTCTATTATGGGAAAAGGAAAGGAACAAAACTCAATCAAGAACAACTTCATTCATAGTATTAAAGATGTGGTCCTATAGCCTTTAAAGATGATGTTAAAGATGTGAAGTGACATGACAAAGCTTTTAAAAAAATGGAGAAATTGACAAGTTCAAAGTTCGATTAATAGTTAAAAGGATATAAACAAGAGACTGGTGTTAAACTACAAAGAAGATTTTACTCCGGTTGCAAGACTAAATATCATTAGAACGGAGCAGGTTACTATGAGATAAAAGATCTTTCTAAACAGATTTGAATCGGAATTCTTATATGTCCAAGGTTTAATATTAAAATAATCTTAGAGGTTTTCTCTGACTTTGTCTGTGTCAACAAATAATTTGAAATACCTCGACTTTTCTAGAACAGATCCGAATCAAATAGCAATGATTCGGCATAATTTTTCTTTTTACGCACTATTTCGAAAACGCAAGGACTCAATCGTATGAATACGTAAAATACATGATTTTCAATTCTAGTGGGAAAGAGAGGGAAATGAATACTCAATTTAAAGTGAGTAAACAGAATTACATATTCGATCTCTTAAATATATATAGAATTCTGAAGAAAGTCGTATCAGATGAAAGTTGTATGTACGACTTGGAGGGAGATCTTTCATATCTTTCGAAATTCATCCTACAATATGGGATAAAGTCAACATTCTTATACAGGAAGTTGAAAAAAAAAAGCATTTATCGATAAACCTTCTGATTATAATAAAATTGATAGTGAGAATAAGGTTTATAAATTGAAAAATGCTCTATATGGATTAAACCAAGCTCCAATGCGACTTGGTATAGTCATATAAATACTTATTTTTCAAAGGAGAAACTTTGTAAATGTTCATACGAACATATTATTTATATTTAGAAAGAATAATGGAGAAGGGAAAATTCAAATGGTATGTTTATATGTTGATGACTTGATTTATGTTGCAAATAATGAGGCTATGGTTGAACATTTTAAAAGGTCCATGATAGTTGACCTTTTCAAACTCCCTAAGTCAGTAAAAATTATGAAATTATGAGAATTGCTAGGTGTCTGTAAATTAAACTGAAAGTTTTCAATTTAAGGATACAAAGTTTTCATTATTTGGTTTGAGTTTAAAAATAATTAATTCTCGCGTAGAGTTTCATACAAAATAATACAGAGTAAGGATACACATATTCCAGGTTAAATTGATTTTTAAAATATCAAATTAAATTAATTATATCGGGCTTTTAAATCTTTAAACCAAACCAATCAATAGCTTGTTTGGCCTAACTTCTGGGAGACAAGAAGTGCTTATTTTTTCGGAAAAATGCTTATTTTAAAAAAATGAGGTGTTTGGCCAAGCTTCTGGGAGAAAATAAGTACTTTTAGAGAGTAGCAAAAGCTGTTTTTCAGAAGCTAAAAAAAGTAGTTTATCCCCAAAAGTAGTTATTTGAGAAGCACTTTTCTGAAAAATACACTTAGAAGCAGTTTTCAAAAGCTTGGTCAAACACTAATTGCTTTCAAAAGTGCTTTTTAAATTTATTGGTCAAACATAAACTGTTTCTCACCAAAAGTACTTTTTTGATAAACACTTTTAATAAAAACACTTTCTCACAATAAGCTGATTTGATAAGCTTGGTCAAACGGGCTACAAAGTTTCACTTTTGTATTGCTGAAAACATAGCTCCTAACCAGACTCTTCCCCCAAAGAATCAAACGAAACCCATCTATCAAGTTTCACTTTAGTATAAATGGTAGATATTAAATTTATTTAATCTATTTTGAATTGAATTAATCAAGCTAAAGTTAAAATCCTAATGTTAAAAAAATTATTTTCATTATTCTCTCTAATATGTTCTCTTTTTTAAATATCAATATCGTTACTAAAAAATTTTACATACACCATTGTCCCTAATTATAGAGCAATGTTATCCTTTATTTTTAGCTATCACAAATAGCTCATATGCAAATATGATTAGAAACTATTCTTAGTCAAGGTGTATGATCTAATTATTTGATTATTAGTTCACCCACTCTGATTTTTGTGTTACAAGTTTTTTTTTTATTTCACCACCTGCAATAGTTCACAGTAGGGCACTTCAATATATTTAAAATTTTTGTTATGCGCAAAATTTGTAAAGGAATCGAATTATAAGGATTCATTGTACGCGATTTTATTTGCATTTCTGTAAACTTTAAAATGAAACGTTTTCTAAAATATTAATAGGTAATTTCTTCCTTATGAATATTGTTTTACATATGCAAAAAGTGTAAGAAAAGATAAAAAGTAGATGTGTTCTTATAATTTTAATCTTTGAATATTTTGTACCATGTGTGAATTTTTACCAATATTGTAATAAAGTCTAGAGTTTGTTTTCTTTCACCCACTTCTTTCGAGATATAGAAATTTTTTATTATTATTCGTCTGGTGATCTATATTTATATTAGAGCTTGATTAATTCAGAATCATGTCAGATAGGGCCTATATTTAAAGATAGTGCTTCCTACCAAAAAAATTTTATATCTAAAAATTAAAATTAAAATTTTTAATTAAGAAATGAGCAATCATCTATTGCACCACATTTTTTAATGATGAAAATATTTGTAACTTGAGCAAACATAAGCATAAAAAGGTGAACTTTTTTTTCTTTTAAGAAAAAAAAATGGGATAGGAAAGATGGAGAAAATGGTGGTGATTTTTAATCGAAGATACTAAATACAAAATTATTTTTATTAAAAAATATTTTATTTTTTAATATAAATTTAAATTTAATTGAATTTCAAAGCGATTATTATACCTAATGAAAAAGCAAAAAAAAGAGTAAGACTGCTATTACTATTTGAAGTTAAAGAAGAGAGCAGGGAATGCATGTGCGAGACTCGCATCACTCTTTATCACGTGGGGCAACTTTGACACCACACACTAACCCCACTTTTGTCTACTTTTTTCCTTCTCTTCTTTTCTTATTTTCACCTAATCATCCTTTTTTTATTTTTAAAATTGAAAACTTTCAAGTAATTAATGATGCAATCGCGATTCAAAATTTAATGAATAATAAATATGTTTTTCTATTCTCCTTCAGGAAGTATTAGACTTTTATATACAAACATGATTTAAACTCGTAATTACTCTTGTTTATGTGAATGTTACAAATTAATATAGAGGACATCCATTCATTTCTCTTTTTATATTAGCTACCTTACAAAAAAAAGTATTTTCAAAAATGAAGTCTAAGGTGTGTTTGGTTAGAAAGTGATTTTTTTACTTATTCTTTCAAGTTTAGCAAGTAAGCAGAGAAAATATTTTATATATAAAATTTAGATGTGGGGGTGACAGAGATGAGAGCTATAAGGGCGAGGGTGAGGAGGGGACAATCGATATGAAATAATACTTAGCGAGACTTGATTTTTCTAGTTCTATCATCAGGGAAATCATTTTTCTCGTAAGGATCTTATTTTTCTAGAAAAAACATTTACTAAACTTTTAGATCAATCAAACATGCATGAGAATTGTTGTGCGTTTTCATCCATACCAAACACACCCTAAGGGGTCGTTTGGAAGCTAATAAAGAAGCAACTTATTCATGTATTAATTTCTACATAAGTTATATAATGTTTGATAACTAGTTAGGGATCGTTTCGTAGTTGGTTTGAAGATGAGTTATGCAGGTATAAAATTCTGCATAAATAATACTATGTTTGGTAGCTAGTTAGACGATAAGTTATTTATGTATAAAATTAATACGGTTTTGGTTTGTAATTTTGAAAACCACATAACTAATACATGTGTAAGTTACGAAGGAATATATGTATTATCTTATGCAAGATAGAAGGTAAAATAACTTATACATGAATAACTAAACCCTACATAACTAATTCCTATATAAAATAATCTATAAATTTTCTCATAACTAATTCATATATTATTAACATCTGCATAACTCTAACCACTGCCAAACGACTAATGAAGCGTATTATAATAAAAAGTCATCCAAAACTAATATACATAAATAATTAAACTCTACGTGACTAAAAGTTAATTATTGAATAATGAAGTTATTATAAGAATATGTTTAGACACAGATTTTTTTCCCCTAATTATAACTGCCAGCATAATTCTCAAATATGGTAAAATCTAATCGATCTATAGTCAAATTATTTTATTATAGCATTATTTATCTAAATATTTTGACTGATATAGTGAAATGCTATCATAAAAGTATATAAATAACTTAATATAAATATCAATTTTTTTAAAAGATAATTAAATTTTATGGCAAAATATTATTATAAATAAAAAAAGACTGATACAGAAAGTTCTTACTGCATAAAACAAGTGATGCTTTATAACCAAAAACACATCATGTGACATCAAAGCAGTATAAATGGCTTAAAGAAAAAAGTTAAATGCCCATAAAAAAACATGAGAAAATAAAATAGAAGTAAACTAGCTTTACTTATAATAAAAAGAAGGGTTAAAATTAAATAAACTTCAACATAAATTTACCAATACAATGATTAACTTGTGAGATAATTGATCAAATTTACCTAGTTGTCCCCATCAATTTAAACTTAAAATTTTCCATTCAAATAATAAAACAAAACTTGAAGACATAGTAAGCAATTTCTTGAATTCAAAATCATCTCATCAACATTAATAATATTGGATTACACTTTAATCCTTCTTAATTAAAATAATCATGAAATCTAATAGTAAGACAATTGGCATGCCGTGGACCCCAGTGCTCCTCATCAAAGGCTCCACTTGACTCCCTTTTAATATAGAAAATTCCATTACTTGAGATGTTGAAATCATTGTTTTTTAAACTATTTTATATTTTTCATAAAGTGTTTTTATTTATTTATTTTCATATTTAGTTGATTGAAATTTTTTAAAAACGTTTCCTCTAGAAAAATAAGTTTCTTTAAATAAAAAAAATGATTTACTTAGTGAAAGTAGAAAAAATAAGTTTCACAAGTGACATTTTATATTGATCGTATCATCTCCATCCTCCAACACACCTCATGTTCCCTCACCCTTCAGCCCTCATTCCCACCATCCCACACATGCATCAGATCTCTAATAATAGTGATTTAGATTTTACACAAATACTTTTAGGATAAGATTTTTCGTTTGCTCATTGAACACAAGAAAATAAGTAGAACCACCCATCGTAAGTGCGTCAACACTATATATAATTGAAATTTAAAGGATGCAGCAAGGGGAATTACAACCTAATTGGTTGAATATCTAAACTTTCATGTCATGAGAGTTAAATTTCCCACCTTGTAATCTTCTTTTTCTTTTTTTCAATTAGTTTTTTAAAAAAAAAATAAATAAGTGAAAAACTCACTTATTTTCATAGGAAATATTTTTTTCCATACCAATCACACCCTAAATTTCTTTTAGATTTTAAAATTCTCTCTCTTTTTTTATTTATGAGTTTTTCAAATTTCAGACTTTAATTTACTATCATTGGATTTTCTTTAACAGATCTTTTATACGGATATTATTAAACACTTAATTTTTATTATTCATCATTTTTATGTAAAAAGTACTTTTAAATATTGTATATTTTATATATAACTTTAAAGATATTTCAATCAGCGAACATAAAAAATAATTATCAACACTTATACGTATACTATTAATAGCTCTATTTTCATTATTCATAATTTTTATGTAAGACATACTTTTAAATTTTTTTTATAAATAACTTTAAAGATATTTCAATTATTTGAGCATAAAAAGTAATTATCTAACACTTTTTTTAATCAAATACACTAATTACTTATTATTAGCCTCAATACTTTCATTCCAATACATAATTTGTTTATTAATTTAATTTGAATACCTAAAAATACTTTTAATCTGATAATCCAAAGTCCAAACGGTAATTGAATTTTGTAACGGTAAAAGAAATGGATTCCAAAAGGAACTCTAACACCGTCATCTCTAACCTTCAAATTCCCTTCCAAAATTCAAACGCCACAGTAACGGCCACAATTCTCCTCTACTTTCTCTCTCTCACGCGCATACACACACACAGAGCTCCCTCTCAATATATTTTTTAATTTTACCCTAAAAAATAAAAAATCACCAGTTAATCAAATTCCCAGTCTTCCATCTTCTTCGTTCACCACACACACACACACACACACACACACACACACACACACACACACACTCTCAGTGTACATTTCATCCTGAGTTTCTCTCTCTAGAACATTCGCCATTGCTGAAATTGTTGAAGCTCTCAACGGCCGGCAAGTACTTCACTTTCTGTAAGTGTATATATATACTGCACACACACTTCCTGCATTATGCTTTTGTACGTATCTGTGAATGCCTAGATTCTACTTATCCTTTTCTTTTAGTATTTTAATTTATTTGTGCGTGAATTTTTCGCATCGGTAAGTCGTTTTCGAGTAAACATTGAATTCTCTTTGCCATTTTACTCTCTAAAATCTGGAGAAAATCCACATTTTACTTCTCTTTCATCATCTTTCAGTGATTTCCACTGACATATAGGTTTGTAAGATGTATTTGTTGCGTGTTCTAGTATATATTTGAGTTTTAGATATATTTATTTGTTTGTGTTATGTAATTTTTCTGCTCAGATTTGAATTTGAACTGAGTTGACTAGAGAATAAGGTTGTGAGATTTGAAGGACAGTTAAGGAATGGAGTCATCACAATCGCAGCAACTGAGAAGAGGAGGCAGCTTAGTTTCGATGTCACCGTCGCATACGCCGCGGTCAGGCGATAAGGTGGTGAGAGATCTGCGATCGGGGGAAGGGAATATGAATGGCAAGCATGACAAAGATAAAGGCGTCAATGTGCAAGTTATTTTGCGTTGCAGGTGAGTAAAATGAACGTACTTTAGACTTGGTTATATTTACTGATTTCAATTGATAGTAGTTGATGGAATTGCTACGGTGAAATATGCAGGCCGTTGAGTGAGGACGAGATAAGATTGCATACACCAGTTGTGATTTCCTGTAACGAGGGCAGAAGAGAAGTTTCTGCTATTCAGAACATAGCTAATAAGCAGATTGACAGAACATTTGCCTTTGATAAGGTTTGTTAATTTATAGCTGATTTATCATTCATCTGTTCGGTTTGGAGAACAGATTTACGGAAAGGGATTGAAGAAATTAAGTGGTTTTGCATAAAAAAAAATTGGACATATTCCTAAATTCCTATAGCTTTCCATTGATTTTTCCATAAATAGAAGGCATTTTTCGTAATTCTCACTAGACTGTAGTTTACACTCCAAATGAATTTGTTCATTACACTTCTGTTTAATGTTCTTTTTGTTGAAAGTCAAAATCTCCTTTCTGTTATTTGTCAATCATGCCTTTGGTGACCTTTATAGTTTTCTAGAAATAAAATCTCTAGTTTCTTATTAATTAATCGTGCTTTTCATATTTCTCAAGAAAACCTTAACTTTATGTTGGATAATTCTGTCTCAGGTGTTTGGTCCAACATGCCAACAGAAGGACTTGTATGATTCTGCAATATGGCCTATTGTTTTTGAAGTTCTAGAGGGATATAACTGCACCATTTTTGCTTATGGGCAGACAGGAACAGGAAAAACTTATACAATGGAGGGAGGGGGAAGAAAGAAGGTTGGTGGTTGATAGAAATGTGTTTGTTTCTACTAGTTGTTTCTTCCTACTAATTGTTGAATTTGCCCCATTTAGAATGGGGAATTTCCAAGTGATGCAGGTGTTATCCCCCGAGCTGTTAAACAAATTTTTGAGATATTGGAAGCTCAAAATGCTGAATATAGCATGAAAGTAACACATTTGGAGCTTTATAATGAGGAAATCACAGATCTTTTAGCTCCCGAGGAATGCACTAAGTATGTAGATGATAAATCCAAAAAACCAATAGCACTGATGGAAGACGGTAAGGGTGGAGTTTTGGTTAGAGGCTTGGAAGAGGAGATTGTTTCCACTGCAAATGAAATCTATAAGATCTTGGAGAAAGGTTCAGCTAAGAGGCGTACAGCAGAGACTCTTCTTAACAAACAGAGCAGCCGTTCTCACTCTATTTTCTCTATCACAATTCACATCAAGGAATGCACTCCAGAAGGAGAAGAGATGATCAAATGTGGCAAATTGAACCTGGTAGACCTTGCTGGTTCTGAGAACATATCACGTTCTGGTGCAAGGGAGGTGAGATGTAAAAATATCCAACTGGCAAGCCATTGCATTTGGCAGTATTCTTAATGCATGTAAAAGTAGTTTAAAGAAACAATGTAATGCCCAGATGCTGTTTTAGCAATGTCTCAAATTTATCTTTTGTCATGACAGCTAATCTCTAGATATTCTGCTTCTTATGATCTCTGTATTTTCCATCCTTCCTCGTTCAGTTGCTTTCTTCTCAATTACAGTATAATAAACTAAATTTTCTTTTGATGCAGGGAAGAGCGAGGGAAGCTGGAGAAATCAACAAGAGTTTACTTACACTTGGTCGTGTTATAAATGCTTTAGTTGAGCACTCTGGTCATATTCCATACAGGTCTTCGTCAATCCAGTCCTATGTTATTATAGAGTGCTTTTAGTTCTTACATATCCTGAGGAAATATTGCTTTGTATGTCAGGGATAGCAAATTGACACGGTTGTTGAGGGATTCTCTTGGAGGGAAAACAAAGACATGCATTATTGCAACAATATCACCATCAATTCACTGTCTGGAAGAGACACTGAGCACTTTAGATTATGCTCATCGTGCCAAAAATATAAAGAACAAACCGGAGGTCAGTTTTCAGGACATTTGTTACCTAAAGAATCTCTCGTTACCTATCCTCTCTGATTTAACTAGCCTTCAGCTTTTCTTCTGTTGTTATTTCAGATTAACCAGAAGATGATGAAATCTGCATTAATCAAAGATTTGTACTCAGAGATTGACCGACTGAAGCAAGGTCTAGATTACTCTCTTTATCTCTTTCTATATCTGAATATCCTTCAGCAACAAATTATCTAATAAATTTTTTTTCTATTTTATTGCTGATAGAGGTGTATGCTGCAAGAGAGAAGAATGGCATTTATATACCAAGAGACCGATATCTTCAAGATGAAGCAGAGAAGAAGGTTCCGTACTGTTTTCAGTATCCCAAGATTGGTTGTAGTCACTTGACATATGTGTTTAATACTCTACGCTAACGTGTTTTTCTCCTCTCTCTCAGGCAATGTCTGAAAAGATAGAACGGATGGAACTTGACTTCGAATCCAGGGACAAGGTGCACAAGAGATGAAAAAATCTGGAGCATCTTTATTTTCTGTTAAAACTGATAAACGTTGTCAAAATTGATACTTAACTCATTACCATGCTGCTTTCTGCAAACAGCAATTTATGGAACTTAAGGAACTATACAATTCTCAGCAGTTGTTGACAGCAGAATTAGGTGAAAAACTTGAGAAGACAGAGGTTAGTGGAATTCTTAACTCATCTTATTATAGATCTTTATCATCTGACTCTTTCTCATGGAATTTGCTACACTTTTGTGTCTTTTCAGAAAAAGCTTCAGGAAACTCAGCATACGTTGGCTGATCTCGAAGAGAAACACAGGCAGGCAATTACCACTATAAAAGAAAAGGAATTTCTGATATCTAACCTTCTAAAATCTGGTAAGCTTCATCCTCTATGCTGGGCGAAAGGAGAACTTTTTTGGCTAGTCAACGTATTTATGCCAAATACCTATTATTTTAGCATTTTCATTAAAGTAAAATTGGGATACGGGTCTATTAGATTTTGCTTGAACATTAGCAAATCTGGATGCAGCCCCAATCATTACTCATTAGCCAGTGAATGTGGGGACTTATGTAAAATAATTTCACTATTGGAGTAGTGCATGATATCTGTTATTGTATGTAATCTACCAGAAAAAGCACTGGTTGAGCAAGCATTTGAACTTCGAGCTGAACTGGAAAATGCTGCATCAGATGTGTCCAACTTGTTCGCCAAGATTGGTGTGTATACAGTTGTTCTAAAACTCAAATACATGATGAAATTTCTTGCTAAGAAAACAATGTTGCATCAAATTCCTGCATACTGATAGTGGGTGATTTCAGAGCGCAAAGACAAAATAGAAGACGGGAACAGAGTTCTCATCCAAAATTTCCAATCCCAGTTGACTAAACAGCTTGAAGTCCTGCATAAGACTGTTGCTTCTTCAACCACACAACAAGAGCAACAGCTCAAAGGCATGGAAGAAGACATGCAGTCCTTTGTTTCAACAAAGACTGAGGTATTCTTGATGCAAATTTAGAATTAGCCTTGTTACTAGAAAAATTGCATGACCTGATTCCTAAGCAAAAAGGAAACGGGAATATGTTGTTTTCAGATATTATTTGTTGCAGTATTTACTAAAATATATTTAATTAGGGAGCATATATAATTATTTGAACCTGCTCTTTCGGCAGAAATAAATTACATGCTTAACAAGTGTAGTGCATCAATTGTCTAATAGGTTAACATATTTCTGCTGGAAATTTTGTACTCCTATTAACCAATATCACTTTCTTGTCTGCTTTTCAGGCAGTTGAGGAGCTTCGAGGCCATCTAGAGAACTTGAAAACCATGTTTGGTTCTGGTATCAAAGCTTTAGATGGTTTGGCTGGGGAACTTGACGGCAATGCTCAGTCAACCTTTGACCGTTTAAATTGTGAAGTTTCTAAACATTCTTCTGCTTTGGGAGAGGTGTGTATCTTATCTATTGTTTTAAGAAATTCTGAAATGAATTTTTTTTCTTATCTCCTTTTTCGTGATGTAGCTTTTTAAGGAGATTGCTTCTGAGGCTGATACCTTGGTTAATGATCTTCAAAAAAGTTTGCATGAACAGGAGGAGAAATTACTCGCATTTGCACAACAACAACGCGAGGTATCAATAGTTAAAACTATTTGTGAAGCACATAATATTCTTCAATGCTCCTTATCTGGATCTTTTCTTTTTCATTCTCGAGTATAGCTTATTATTTTTGGATGCCTTTATAGGCACATTGCGGTAGTATCACAATGTCAAGGTCCATTTCTCAGATTACTGGGAACTTCTTTAAGACTCTAGACGTGCATGTGTCCAAGTTAGGTGAAATAGTGGAAGAAGCACAGACGGTCAGTGACCAGAAATTCTCTGAACTAGAAAAGAAGTTTGAGGTCAGTGCCTTCATCCACCAGCATATGACCATTCATTAAACAATGTCAATATGCATTGGTAACCTAATTTTATATGGATCCTCAATTTTAGGAATGTGCTGCCAATGAGGAAAGACAAATCTTGGAGAAAGTGGCAGAATTGCTTGCTGGATCAAATGCTAGGAAGAAAAAGCTGGTAGGTCATCTAGTAATGATAAAGACGTGCATCACAGTTTTCGGGGTGTCTAAGATTGCACAATTTGAAACTTGAGAAAAATGATGATAAGAACATCAACATGAAGTCTAGGTGTTGGATTGGGACTTCCTTTTAGAGTTTAGTTTTATGTTTTGAATGTTTGCTAATTGCTTGTAGTCAATGCTCATTAGTCAATAATTAACTTATTACATGATCAAGCAGAAAATCCTGGATTCTGAATCAGTCATTGACTGACTTTGATCTACTTTAGGTTGCAAAAGCTAATTGACTTCTTTATGGCTGTCTTCTCTAGGTTCAAACTGCTATAGATGACCTTAGAGAAAGTGCCTCCAACAAAACCTACAGACTGAAACAAGAGATGTCAACCATGCAAGATTCAACTTCTTCAGTTAAAGTCAAATGGACCGATTACATGGAAAAGGCTGAGTCACACTATCTTCAAGATACTGCTGCTGTAGAAAATGGAAAGAAAGAGATGGAGGAGGTGCTACAGAATTGGTATGCGACCCGGCATACATTCCATAATATCTTAGAACTGATATTGCTCTTTGATGTTGATAAGTATATTTATCATCCTTTCTGTGCTAACCTGGAAATATGCAATGTGCAGTGTGCAAAAGGCTAAATTGGGAGCAACGCAGTGGACAAATGCTCAACGGTCTTTATTAAACCTGGAGGAGAGAAATGTTGCTTTTGTAGATGAAATTGTTAGGTCAGTTGGTTCACTGATTGTTCAAGTGTTCAGTTTCATAGTGGTGTGATAGTTTACTTAGACTGTCAACGTTTTTTGCAGGGGAGGAATGGATGCCAATCAAGCATTGCGTGTGAGATTTTCATCTGGAGTGTCATGCACTCTTGAAGACACTGATGCTGCTAGCAAACACCTACTCTCATCTATTGACCGTAAGCTATCAAGAGTTTACACGTTAAGAGATTTAACTTTTTTGTCTTTCAATTAATTTGATTAACACATGCAGATTCTTTACAACTCGACCATGATGCTTGTGCAAACCTTGATTCTACGATTGTTCCTTGTTGTGAAGAGTTGCGAGAACTAAACAGCGGACACTACCACAAGGTTGTTGAAATTACAGAGTACACTGGAAAAAGTCTATCACAAGAATACATGGTAAGGGCATTGTTTACATTTAGTTTGTTAAAAAGGACTATGCTCAAAGTCTACTTCAAATTGCTTTTAATTATACTAGGTTGATGAACCGTCATGCTCGACCCCGAGAAAGAGACCATTTAATCTCCCAAGCGTTGAGTCTATTGAAGAACTAAAAACTCCCGCTTTCGAGGAGTTGTTGCATTCATTTTGGGATGGAAAATCCTCAAAGCTAGCAAATGGAGATGTAAAGAATAGTATAGAGGTAGCTCCTTCTTTACGAGATTCAAGAGTTCCCCTCACTGCTGTAAATTAGAAGAGTCCAGACTTATAAACATAATATATATAGCAATTAAGGAGGAGAGTTGTACATAATATATGTCTTGAATATCCATCTTCTCACCTATACGTAGCGGATAATTTACCCCTATTCCTTTTTATTTGATTTTGGTAGCTGTTGGGAAGAGTTTCATTTGTCTGAAATTCTTGTAGGAAACAGAGTTTGGTGTTTCCGAAACAATGATGGAAATATGTAATATTTGTGCTGAACATGTTAGTTTGAAGTGTATGTGAATGTGACGTTGATAGAGTTTGTAAGTTTCGTTTGCTACTTAAAGTACACGACGATACATGTATACTGAAATTCCTTGACTCTTTAACACAGGTTTAGGGATCAACACAGTAATATAAAGTTCTGTCCATCTTTAGTGGAGTAGAGGGACGAGGGGCGAAAGATGTTAAAACAAGACAAAATATCTAAATATATTAACGCTCTAATCTCATGGAAGTGACCTGTCTTAAAACAATGCAAATCAGATTAAGCTTCAAGATAAATCTCAGGGAGACACTTAATGAAAAAATACATCTTCAGTTACTAACACGTTTTACTTACTGTTGCAGAAGTTTGTTTTTGTGTTAAATACACCCACTTCCTTTTTGGATTAATAGCTCCCTAAACTCTCCTGTTGCAGCATACTGGCCCAAGGCCCAAGGCTTTGGTTCAATGGTAAAGGTAGTACATTGCCAAATAGGTGGTAGACTTGTTACGAGTTTGAATCCCGTTATCCCGCTATGAACCATTTGGCCATTTAGGCGGAAGAAGGATAGAGCGACTGACCCATTATACAAACTGAAAACACAGAATTTCTCAATCAGGTTGCAGCATAATTTCTCTACCCCCAGTCCACCTAGAGCAGTCCATTTGTTCCATCAAGAAAATTTGGTCGGACCACTATAAAGTTAGAAAGGAAACCCCCCCCCCCCCCCTCAAACTTTCGGGGTCAAAACTCAAGACACCCCCAAAAAAACAAAGAACAAATAAAAATCTGAGTGAATTCAAAGAATGACATTTCCAATATTTGGATCATTTCAGGCCTCGAAAATAGTTGTATGAACATCATGCCATAAATTTAACCAGAGTAAATAAATGTTAGGTGAGAACAGGCATAGATTCAAGTATTTAATGCAGTTAAAGGGACACGGGGAGGATTAGGCATGGCTTGATCAAAGGGCAAAGATCACAAGACCAACTTATTTCCATTTTATCTCATCTAACTAGATATATGTACATAAGAAGATGGACTCTGCTGCTTCTCAATACAGAACAGTGATTGCTTCTGCACTCTGGTATTGTATGAATATGCCCACGTAAATATACACTGGAAAAGAAAAAAGAACAAGTGAAAAAGGGACAGAAGAAGGCGAAAGGCGTTTGTGGGATAAAAAAAGTCGTGCAACAGCAAGCAATTATCATCACCTGCAGTCTACATATTAGAGGCTCCCCATTTTTCCTGTTTTAACTAGAATGAATCTACATTTGAACTGCCATTGCCGAATTACACCCTTAGCGACTAGCATGGCCAAAAAAACTGAACCATTGAAGTGGATGAATTTCAATGAGCGCAATCCGACAGTATTTTTTGTCCGAGCTATCAGATGATCGAAAATTCCTGGCTCTTCAGGTAGGAAATATATAAGCTTTTCTGCATCAAAGACAATGAACAGTAGGTAAACGAGGAAAAAAGCAGAGTATAATTCCAACACTCTTCCCCCTCCCCCAGGGGGTGGAATCAACCAAAACATTGAATTGAATCCTGAAACACCATCATAAAATGGAATCCAAATTTGTAACTTCCTGGCCTAAATTCACCATCTATAAATAAAGAGTGCCCTGTCAGTTTTACTACTTCTCAAGACAAAGAGAAAGAGACAAAACATGACGAGAGACCAGGTCAAGTTGCAGTATACGCTAGAGCCTTGAGTCCCCAGAAATGAGCTTTTTTATATTGCACGTAAAACTGGCAACTTGTGCTTCACCTAAAAAGATAAAACTGAAATTACTATTGAAGTTCTCAGGGCCACTATTTTACCTATATTTCAGCAATATCGTGCTTCATTAAAAAAATTCCCAAATTAAAATGTAAACTGACAGACTTTTATATCAGACAATTGCAAGACAAGTACAGTCAAGTAAACCAATCAACCAAACTAAAAGTTCACATCAGTTGCCTAACATAATGAGCTATTAATACTAGCTTACAGTTTCAGAGCGAAATGGAGGAAGAAAAGGAAGACAAATGCATTGGAAAAGGTAACAGGTACCAAATGTGAAATGGATCAAAGTACCTGGAAGCTTCTGACAGAGCTCTTTCCACAATCAAGCTGGTGGTTCTCCACCACATGTTTCATCATCAAAATTATCAGTAGAGTTTTGTTGACATAACAACTTATTTCCATATCCAGGAGTTGAGCAAAGAGTATCCCAATTCATCAGAGAAGAACTACAATGCATAGCACCTTGTTCTGAAATATGGCTGCTCTTAATATTGTCCTCTACATGATCCTTACCATCCTCAAAAGTAAGGTCTGTTCGATCCTCATCCACATTTGAGGGCTCAACATTGAGATCTGAGCTCAAATCAAAACCATTTTGTTCCCCTGTCCCATGATAAGCGATTGTTACTGGTCCTTGATCAGATGGTTCAGCAGCTTCTTTCTTTTGCCTCTTCCATTTCTTTGTAGATGAAGTGCCATCATCCTCAAAATCTTCTTCTTCTCTATCTCTATGTAAGTAAACCCAGAGCTTCTTCTCATTATCAAACTGTACACAAGGATCACGTTCATAATGCAAACGATCCAGTGCACCACTAACTACTTGATTGACTTGAGCATCCGAAACCTCTTCCACAATATACTGCGAGTCTCTGATTAAAGTGCAAACATCTGCCCTAGTCCCTGTACTGCCAGGCAACCTAGCAGCTGCATCTCGCACAAGACAGAGAATTGTTACATGGGCAGGGCGATCTTTTTTAAGCATGAAGTGATCACGGGCCTTTGACGTTGGCTTGCCACCACACCTCCTCAGAGGAGCAACTATTGATTTTTTCCCATCAATAGCAGTGTAGGAGAAGGCCCTGTCAGGAATTGAATACCTAAGGAATTCCTCTTTACGGAAATACTCTCTGACTTCTTCGGAGCTTGGGCCAATGGTACTCAAACTCTTCTGAGCTCGCAAGTCTCTGAACCTTTCCTTCTCATCTAGATTATATTGCATCAACGACAACGGAGGGTCAGGGAGACTTCCTATCTGCCGTAGCGTCTCCTGACCATTTTTCAGCCAATTGGCAAAAGAATCAACTAACTTGACAAGCATTTTGTGAGGAAGACCCCACACTTCTGGAGATGTGACTTCCTCCATAGGCTCATGATCAGATGAATTAGGGCTCACTGGACCAATCCAGGACCAACTTTTGGAGGATTTCTCATAGACCACAAGTGACTTCCACCCTTTTGCACCAAGCGGTGCTGTTTTGGAAGAAAATATTTTGAGTACTCCTCTGACCAAATCATGGAGAGGTTCTTGAGTCTCAAGAATACAGGGATCTCCCGGATTTGATCTCACACGGTTAACAATTTCCTGCACACTGAGGGATGGCACCTTTGCTTGAGTGGAAGGAAGTGAATTATCACCATCCAGCTCTGAAGGGGGTGCAACTCCACCGTGCTCCTCCAGAGCTTCCTGTCTTCCAGCATTTGTATCTACAGCCTCTTCTGGAAGCAGAGTAATCATTGCCATACGAACTGCTGAAAGAAGATGAATGACTGAGAATGAGAAGCCAGTATGAACTGTAGGAGTAATCAAAGTGAATGGCTTTTTTTGAGGTCGGCTTTCCACATCTACATCTTCTTCTATCATTTCTGAAGTTGGAGATCGGGGAATTCCCATTATAGAAGGCCATGATTCATCCTCCAGCTTCTTTTTACCCCGCTTCACTGATAAATCATCTTGTCGCTGCTGGGTATCAGAATATAGATGGTCAGCACCATCTAGCTCATCCATGCACGGGACATCAACTTTGACTTTCCGCTTCTTCATGACCGAGTTGCAACCTGTTAAATGCATATCAGATTTTTCCTGATGATCAAAAGCACGTGTGTCAAACATCTGACCTTTCTTTGAAAACTTGGTAGAAACTCCATTTCTTTTAGCCGGCAACCGTGCCCGCAGTAAATCATCCTCCTGAAACTTGTGATCTTGCACATAACTTGCAGGCAGGATCTCACGGCTAACTTTTCCTTTTTGTTTTTTCTCTCTGGTGGATGCCATGTGGTACTTTTCAGTATGGTCCCCTGGCAAAGGACCATTCCTGGCTAGTTTGTAGATTGGTTGCTCATCATCATCATCATTCTCATTGTCGAACTGGCCTAGACCAGAGAAATGATTTCTAGCCAAATTTCTAGTGGAGAAACTATTCAGATGACCAAGATCATGCATCCCCATTGGTTCTGCTCCCAAGCCATGACTTCCATTTCTCTTTGGGTGGAAATGTTCATTGGAGTCACTCATCATCCTAGAAGAATGAAATGAACCATCACGAGCCGGCATACTGTACTTATCCTTTTGACCAAATTTAGCCTTTTTAGTATCTAATGCAGACATCAAATTCGTGGAACCACTGGGATATGCCCACTTGCTCCTCATCAATGGATTATAATCCTCGTCACTTCTTTCTGATGATTCAGATTCAGTTTCTTCAGTCTTTGCAAATACCCTTCTACCTCTGGTTCCTGACCCATCTTGCCCTCCATTCTGCATTTTCCCCTTGACTTTCTCAGAGAAGGCTTTTGCCTTATAGTCTGACTGAAACAACTTATCATTGAACTTGCGATCAGGATATTCTTGGTCCACCTTCCACTTTTTGTTCTTTACATTCAAGTTACCAAACTTATGCGATGGATTGGTCAAATACTTATCCTCTTGTGCTTTACTTGGCCAAAACGGTTCACTTCTGCTCGCTAGTTCCATTCCACTTCCCTTCAGCGACATTTTAGGAATCCGGATTTTTCCATAATTCATCTGATCTTCAGAGCAAAACTGTGGCAGACCGTCAGCATACCTGTCCTTTTTCCCAAAATCATATGCAGTTCTGGAATTGCTGGGCTTTGCAGTCAAGACCTTAATATCTGACAGCTGATTGACAGTACTGTTCCTGCCATAGGCATAAAGATCATTCTTCGACGGGACAGGCACACCCATGAAAACATCAGCACATTCTTCCACTCTAAACCTTTCATGCTTCTTCCCCAATTTGACAGTCCCACTTTTATCAACTGCCCCTGCCCGTGGTAAGTTTTTCTCTCTCTGCACATCCACTTCGTACATACCATCCTCCTCATCATTGCCATTCAACATATCCCTCATTGGGACAGCCATCCCAGAATCATAGCCCATTCCTTTACCACGACGAAAAGGAGGCAATGCAGAATCATAGGGCCCTGATTTAAGATCCATTCCTTTAGTGGCAGAACCCTTTGTTCCACCTACCTTGAAAGATCCTTTTAGGTTCTGCTTTTTGTATCTGGTGGCTTCCGAAGCCATTTGTCTAAGAGATGATGAATCCAAGGCTGACCCTATCCCGTAGCCAGAATAACAGCCCATATTCTGCCCAAGATTACGATCTTTTATTCTTTTTCCCCACAAAGTATCACTGAACTCCTCTCTCTCAGATCCATCACTTTCCAGTTCTTCCATTTTCTCATACATTAAAATCTTCTCATTCTTCTTAATGTTCAGCACCTGAAGCTTCTCTTCAATACTATACCCTGGGCAACTGAGCCAAGCATCTCTTATCTGACAAAGATTACTGACAATTGCATTCTGATGGTTCCTGAGGCGGTGATAATGCTGACGCTTCTGAAAGAAAATCAATCCTTGTCGGTAAAGTGCCACTCTTGGCTCGCATAACCCACCCTTCAACATGTTAAACAGCTTATCAAGGGGACTTCCAAAATGCATATTATTACCCGTGAGGAGGTCTTTCAACGTTCGCATAAATGTTTCCTGGTCCATGTCAGGAAGGTACTGAGCAAGATTAAACCTTTCTTCCTCAGACAACACCTCATTCCAAACATCCAATGACAACACATCACCCAACCCCGAAAGATCATACAATTCAAAGGGAATGCTACATGTTTGATCCCCAATTTGACAAAACTCCTCCCTAGACTCACCTAATTCCAACAAATCAAAGTCGTCCGATCCCGCCCCTGAGTCACAATCATCGAAATCATCATCATCATCCTCGTCATTAGATTCAACTTCACCTCCGTTTCGTCTCTGAAACTCCTCGTCCTCACTCGACATAGTGTCCCTACTACGAGGAGAAAACTCGGAATCAAATCGCGATGCCTTAAAGCTGCTCTTTTCGATCACCATTCAACATAAAAACAACCCCCCGAACAAAAACAGACCACACCAGCACTACCCTTCAATCCGAACTCAAAACCCTAGAAAAAATCAACCAAGCACGCAAAATTCAGAAATTCCCCATACCCATACAAGAAAACTTCAAAAATAAAAACCCATGTCGTGAACACAAAGATACACACCCCCATATACATATATGATTTGATAGTTGTAAAGAAAAAAAAAGTTTACAGATTGAATTAAAGAATTACCTTGAGACGGATGAAACCAGAAGCATGAAACAGAAAGCGAATAGAAAGGAAATAGGAAGGCGACCAAAAATTCCTTGAAGGTAATGCGGGAGAAAGAGAAACCCTAAGAGAAGAGGCGGTTATATTGTGCTATGCGGGTGTTTGGGAGAGCACAGTGGATTACTATACAAGAAAAAGAGAAAAGGAAGAAGAAGAAGAGGAGGAGGACGTGGAAGGTGGCATCGCCGTTGGATTGAGAGTTGAAAAGACGAAAAAGGGCATGTGAGAGAGATAGAGAGAAAACGAAGCTTGAAGGAGATAGTAGTAGAGTGTAGAGAGAGAGAGAGTGTGTGTGTGTGTGTGTGTGTGTGTAGTGTTGGGTCGAGGAAGAAGGGGGTGAGTCAGTCACTGAGTCAGGAACAGGGGTTACTCGGTGGGCCATAACTAATTCTGATTTTTATTTTATTTTTTGTATACAAACGTGTAGTGAATTTTACTTGCCATCGTTCGGTTTGAATTGATTTTTGATCAAAATTAAAATTAAATCAACTAAAATAAAATAAAAATCATTAATTTGACTTGTCGATTTGGTTTGATTTTTCGATTTATAACTAACTAATAATAAATTAATAATAGTAAAACAATAGAGATGTGAGATAACTATTTCAAGTGAACATTAGGAATTAATAAATTTCTCTATACTATCACAAGATGAATATATCTGAATCTTCTATTAGTTTTCAGTACTATTCCAAAGTTTTAGCATGTGTAAGTTGTATAACTGTAGAGGTTCTTCCACTTCACATGTCTAATATCTACACAAAAACAATATACAACTTTAAATAGAATGGTCAACCCTTCAAAAATCAAAAGTGCAACCGATTGAAGAGTAGATGGATGTCTTAGAAAAGAAACTTAAAAATCGATAATACGTCACACCACATATAGACAATTAGACTTAGAGTGTTGGGTTTGAACATACTTTTTAAGAAATAGAATTTAAAAGTGTTGTCGTGCATGTGAAATAAAGTATACTAAAATCAAAGTAATGATTAAAATATATAAAAAATTTATAATTGTTTATGAAAAACTAATATCATATATTCAAATAATTATAAAATTTATCGATTCGATTTTGTTATTTATTCAATTTTTTTTAGTAAAACCAAAATTAAATCAAATATTATCAATTTTTAAAATTTAAAATCAAACAAAATTAATCAAAATCAAGTATTAATTTTTTTAATCGATTTGGTTTGATTTGCGATTTAATTTGATCTTTCACCGAACTATGAATACCCTAGGCACCATACACACTATTGATTGATTGGTCGAAGTAACAATAAACACAACCATTATATGTAATAAAATACAACCATTATATGTAATATTTAAGAAGAGAACACATTATAATGACTAGGGTATTCATGCTTAATTGAAAAATAGGCCGGTGAAAATTCGAATCAAATCAATTAAATAAATTAATATATTTTATTAATTTTAGATTTTTCCAAATTGATAAGGTTTGATTTAATTTGTTTTCTATTGTAGAAATAAAGAAGAGTTTTTCAGATTGAGCAGACTTACATTAGTCGAGATCTATATAAATGATACTATGTGCATGCATGAGAAATTCTTTGTGAGTGAAAAATGATGTTCTTTGATGTTATGTCCTTACATTACTTTGGAATTCTTCTATTTGAATGCGTGGACTATCTTTTCTTTGTGAGGTGAGAGCACATATTTTATGATGGATCAATAAAGTTATTAGATTTCTCTAACAACGTTGAGAAGCAGATGAATTTGGAATCGATTGTTGAGGTTAGGATATTATAAGCCTGTTGTTTGAATATTTGAAATGTATGAGTGTACTCTGCATGATGAACAAGAAGAGTAGTATCAATGAGAATATATGTTGAGTCTAATTATTGGTAACAATCATAGTCATAAGTATTATGATGTTTTTATGCTGAGTGTTAAAATGTAGTGATTTGCGTGAAGACAAGAAAAAGATTCAAGTATGAGGTGATAATATTTGGCTAGAAACGTATATTTTAAGCTACATTTCACCTCCTATTTTGAGTACTTTAATTGTGTTTTAGTTTGAATCTGAGCACTTTATGTTTAGCATGTATGTTTTATTGTGTAGGGCATGACTTTGTGCAACAAAGGTAATTTTTGAAGTTAAAGTGGATGAAATAGGGCTTCGAAGTATTCATGGACATGGATTTTATAGGCCAATTTATGGTGCATGTGAACTCATAGCCTCTCCGCTAAACTAGGTATTTTATGTGCATATTTTTTGGAATTAATCTAATATTATCTGTCGGTACTCATACTCTATAAAGGCTAATTGGTGCACTTGCTTGAATGTTGAGTTATTTACCTAAAAACATAAGGATCAATTCCCACTTAGTACTTCTTTTTTCTCTTTTTAGTGGTGTACCCATGTTATAGAAATTCTAGATTCGATTTTATTCTTAAAAGCTATAATCAAGGTCACGCATTCATGGATCGAGAACCAAGGGTGCATGAGAAGAGTTGAAGAAACAATGAGAAAACCAAAAAATTACACTAACACGACATGCCTAGCATTGCATGGCATGGCGTGCTAGGGCATTTTCGAGGCTATCTGCCTGAACTGGAGGAAAAAACTTATAACGATCCGTCCCGTCATTTTAAGTATTAGAACCTATTTTTTAAAATTGGTTGTCATCTATACATTTAAAGAACCAGGTTTTTTGAGCAATTATACAAGAAGGTAAATTGTGAAATATAAATTAATATAAGAACTTAATGTGGAAAATTTCTTGCTCAAAGGAGGCAAAAATCAGAAGCTATCTCTATAGGACTTTTCTCCAAACTCTTCCATTAAAACTGGAGCTTTTAATTTAAGGTTTACAACCACCCTTGTACCACCTAAGGAATTTTTCTTAACAATTCCAATCTCTATCCTCTTACAATCAAAACAACAGCTACCAACTATGAATGTAATCAAGATATTGCTTTTAAACTAACACAACAAACTAACTATTACAACTCAAGAACTATATGAATAAATCTTGAAAGGAATAGGTTCTTTTGTTATAGCAATAATTTCTTCTTCAAAGCTTTTTATGTAGAACTCTTCTCACTCTGATGCTTTTATCTTTGAGTGTGGTCTGACCTCCAAATTGTATTTCATATTATTTATATAGGAATAATTAATCGCCTTTCAGTTCTCTAATTCAACTTGAAATTAGTTTTAGTCTCTTCATAAATTCAATGCTAATTTAACTTTGTTTCTTCTTTCACACATCTGGCTTCTCCTATTTTCAAGCTAATTTCATGTGCATAATACATGATAACTTTACTTGAATAGAATTTTAGTTCTTTATCGAATTGAATTCTCCCATATTAAAATTCTTTAAGGATTCTTGGTGTACATGTGAAACAACATATTGACAGTCATTTGTTCTGCTTAGAGGATTAGGTATTCTAATGAGTTTCTTTGATAGTGTTGCTAAGTTTTTCCTTCTTCTTGGAGATCCATGAGGACCTACTTCTTATATGTTCAATCTTCATCTTCCTTATTTATGTAGATTATCTCTTATACATAGTTTATCATTCATCAAAATATCATATAATCTTGAATGTAGATTCATAGATCACAGTGCTTCAACAAATTCCTTCTTGTTAATTATGACAACTCATAGCACCTTTATATGTCTTCATGTGCACTCATGTAGCTTCTCAACCTTCATAAGCTTGTGACATGTATCTTACTTTAAGCTTTGTTCATATGTCGACAATCTTTCCCTAGAACCAACTCCGTTGTTATTTAAAATTTACACTTTATGTCGATACAAACAGGCTCCCTACATAAGGTTTGTAAGTTTGCAAGAGTTCACCCCTCGATCTCAACAAGATTTGTAAGTCTACTTAATTAGCTTTAAGGACTTATATTTTACGCATTGCAACTCATTAGATAACCAGGTTTAGGAACTTGATTATAACCATATGCTTTCTTAGAAGAACATTCTATGTGTATGTCTTTTTTGAAAACATCTCTTCAATTTTCTGCATAAGATCAGGCTCGTCAAATACAATTTTTATCTTCATATGATATGTGTAAGTTGTATATGGTGCGGTAGAAGCTTTCTTCTTCTTTCTTTAGTGTAATCAACTCAGTATATTATATCTTCTTCAACATATCAATTACTTCTGTATAGATTGCGGGATTTTTTTTAATATAAAAAAGAACATGTTTTTTCACAATTCAGTCTATAGCATATGAATACATTTGGTTGATCTATGAAAGAATATTTCTCGGAAGAACAACTCTAAAACTTTCGCCTTTTGGCAACAATCAAAAAGTAACAATACCAATTAGAATTCTTTGAGAACATAATAATGTCAATTTCCAGCCCAAGAACTCATCAAGTCCAAATCAAAGATATTGTGATGCATCCTTTTAATCAATAAGGACCAAACCAGATATACATCACATTAGCTTATAACATTGCTATGGTGAGATATGGTGTGATTTTGATATTAAAAAGTGGCTCAGAACAAATTCTTTTTGATAAGAAGGAAGATTTTTTAAGCTAGTTTCCGAGTGCTTTTAGGGAAACAATAACATTTTTTTAATTTCCACTTTCCTTCTTAATGCTTTATTTTCTTCTACTTGAACCCAACTTTGTCCTACCAAAATAAACATCAATAATAAGATTTCCGTTACACACTTTTGATTCATACATTCACATCTATTGTTAATACTGATATCATCAGATCGGGTTAAGTATCAATCCTTATATTCTTTTTTGTCTCTTCATTGACATTTAATGCTAAAATTTTCAAGTTCCCTACCATTTCATTTTAAACTTTTCACTTACATATCACATTGAACAAGGGTAATATTTAAAATTGCACTAACTACAGGAGTATCAAGCTACTAAACCACACTATGAAAGTTTAGAAAAGGGAGGTCGAGATGAGAATGAGGCTAAGGTGTGTCTATCTATAAGCATATTGAGTTCTTTTAAGCATGTATAATTTTCTTTTTTTCAATAGGAATTTAATTTCCCCAAGAAAATATTTCTTAAAATTTTTGACCAACCGAGCACACCCTTAATGTCAAACTATAAGAGAAAAAAGAAATGACAATTCAAAGGAAAGAAAACTAGAGAAAGAAATTCTTAGAAATGATAATCAAATAAAAACATGTTTAAAATAAGAGCTCTAATGTGTCAAATACAAAAATTATTTTTAAGAAAAGATAAATCCGCATAAACTTGCAATCCACCCCGCCCCGCATCAATTTAATTATTTTTTTATTTTAACCGGTCCCGCACTTAGGGTGCACCCACAAAACCTAAAATCCGTACCACCCCGCATAGTATGAAACCTGCTCTACCCTGCATCTGCTCTGTCCCATTGCCATCCCTAAATTTGTGTAACTTCCCCGATGCAAATAAAAAATTGGCCCTATTGCTTATTAGACACGTCTCATATCGATCAACTCCCAAAACCCGAATATTTCCCGTCATTTTTTTGTTTTTTCTTTTTTCTTTCTTCGTTTTTTTTGTTTTCTATTTTTATTTTCAGTGTATACATTGTATTCATGATTTTGATTTAAATAATTTTTCATAAGTCTTGTCTTTAAATCCATTAAATTGTGTCACGTCATTGATGATGCTCCTCTAACAAGTGATGAAAAATCAGTGCAATTTATTATTCATATTTAGGATTTTGTTTAACGTTGAGAGATTATCCTACTGCTTCAAACTTTAGATGTGTGCAAATTTTGGGTCAACCGATAAATAAATAAAATTACTATTAATTTATCGAAATTAGATTATTGATTTAACGATTTAAAAGTAATTTTATATTTTTTGATACTAATCTAGTGATTCAGATATCAATTTTTTGAATTTTCTTAATAATTGAATCGATAATTTTCAATAAATTTTATTTTTTTACTCATGATTATATATAAATAATTATTTAAATAGAAAAGGAAAATAAAAGGGAAAAGAAGTACATCTTTATTATCCAAATTAAGATATCAAATTGCATTCACGTGATTTCGCACATTATCAACATCATAATCAAGTAGGAATAATAATGGAGTCGGAAAAAAGAAAAGCGGTGTGGTGTGGTATGGCACGGATTTTCTTTTAACCCGCAAAATTTAAATCCGTCTCACCTCACTTCGCATAACAATTTCACCCACATCCATCTACCCCGTCCCATCCTACTTGAATGTTTTTTTAATTACATAATTTAAAACGAGTACGGATTTTAACTTTTAAAATGTGAATATGATGCTCTAATACTTTGCATATTTCTACTTGTTTTACTTGATAACTTAAACAACTCTCACGACAAGATATTAAACTTATGTAAGAATTTATTTAAACTTAGACAAAAATTGGTTGAAGGTAATATTTATTGCATCATAATTTATCTTCAATAGTTAAAACTATGCAAGTCATATTTACTGTCTTGACATACAACTTTTGATTTTTCACTATCTATTTGTTATTGTTAATATGCACTACTACATGATTATATTTATAGTTAAAATATCCTTAAGTTCAAAAAAAAATATTATTCCTCTACTTTAAAAACTAGAAATCTGAAAATGAAGAGGAAGGAAGAATACTAATAGAAAAGAAGTTTGAAGGAAAGTTGTTCTTTTTCACTGCTTGATATGGTATAAAACAAGAAAATGAATGATTTTCTTTTATTGAAAATATAAAAGAAAGACTACAATAAAAATCTTCAATAAAATAAATGGGTTTAGAGTTCTTTATAACATTGGATAACAATAAATTAAACATAAATACGTTTAGGGAGTTTGTACAATATTAGACAGCAATATATACTCAATTTATGACTTTTTTCAATCCATAGCTGCTCTGTCTCATTTGAATTTTAAAAAAAAAAAGTATTTTAACCCGCATGATCCCACACTGTCCCCACATATGCTCGAACCTGAACCGCCCCGCATACTCTCAAATCTGCACCGCTCCACACGCACACCGTCCCATTTGTTGGGCTTGTGGAGACCTGATTAATTAGGCCCGTTAGAAACCCTAATAACCCTAATCTATTTCTATAAATAGATAGCTTGTACTTGTAATCTATACATCACAAGAGAGAGAGTAATAAAATTCCTCCTAGTTGCAGTTGTTGACTAGGTCGTGAGACCGAACCACGTAAATTCTTGTGTGTCGTTTGTGTTCCGTTTTTCTCTATTTTCTCGCAGTTAATTTGTGTGTGTGTGTGTTTATTGTTGTTATTCCGTTGTCCCAACAATTGGTATCAGAGCGAGGTTATACACACGAAAAAAATTAGCGAGAAGACTCAAAAAAAAAAAAATTTTTTTGGAGAAAGGGAGAGAGCAGCAGCAGCGCAACCCAGATCAAGCAGCCGTCGCTGCTGCCAGTTGCGAACCAGTCCGACCGAAAAAAAAAACCAGTTTTTTTTTCAGATCGAGCAAGAAAAAAAAAACAGAAACCAGTCGTGCAGGTCTCCGTTCAGCCGTTCAGTCGCACCGTCGCCGTCACGAGCAGCAGATCTGAACAGCCTCGAGCGCGCAGCACCGGAGAAAGAGAAACTCGCAGTCGCCGGCATGTACTGTTCACCGGCAGAAAGTTTTTCAATTGGTTTTTTTTTTTGTTGTTGGTCCGAGTTGCTTTGTTGGTGCGTATTGGTTTTGTCATTGAATTTCTGACGAAGTTACCAAGATCTGAGATCAGTTGTACCGGGTACCTCATCTAGTCGTTTGAGATGGCAGAAGATGGGAAGTATCGAGTTGAAAAGTTTGATGGTGCAGATTTCAGTTGGTGGAAAATGCAAATTGAGGATTTGCTGGTTCAGAAGGAGTTAGACATGGTATTGGGTGACAAGCCAGAAAAGATGTCTGATGCAGAGTGGGCAGGTTTGGATCGGAAAGCCATGGCGGTTATCCGACTCTCGTTGACCAAGAATGTTGCGTTTAACATTCTGAAGGAGAAGACAGCGAAAGGTGTCATGGAAGCGCTGTCTAACATGTACGAGAAGCCATCTGCAGCAAACAAGGTCTTTCTGATTAGAGAATTGGTGAACACAAAAATGAAGGAAGGCAGTTTAGTTACCGAGCACATAAATACAATGAATTCAATCTTAGCCAGACTTACGTCAGTGGGCATTAAGTTCGATGATGAAGTTCAAGCCTTACTACTGCTATCGTCATTACCTGACAGTTGGTCCGGAACGGTTACAGCAGTTACCAGTTCAGCGGGACCCGATGGATTCACTTTTGAGAAGATTTGTGATCTCATTCTAGGCGAGGATGTCAGAAGAAGGAGTTCTGGGGAATCGTCGAGTGAATTGCTAAATGTCAGCAGAGGAAGGAGAAATAGCAGAGGTAGTGGGAGCAGGAACAGAAGAAGGAGTCAGTCGAAGACTCAGGATCGCTCAGATGTAACGTGTTGGACGTGCAAGGAGGTGGGGCATTTCAGGAATCAATGCCCGAATAATAAACAAGTTAACATTGCAGGAGACTATGCTCATAATGATCTCTTGATATGTAGCGTGGAGAGCAGTGTGGATTCCTGGGTCATGGATTCTGGTGCTTCATTTCATGCTACCCACAGCAGTGAAGCATTGCAGAATCTGAAAGAAGGGGATTTTGGAAAGGTAAGACTAGTAAACAATAAAGTTCTTGATGTAACGGGCATGGGTGACATGATTCTGAAAACTTCAGTCGGTTCGTGGACTTTAAAGGATGTCCGAGTGATTCCAAGCTTGAAGAAACGGTTGATTTCTGTTGGGCAGTTGGATGATGAGGGACACGATGTTAAGTTCGGAAACGGGCAGTGGAAGGTGATGAAGGGGAACTTGGTCATAGCTCGAGGAAAGAAACGGAGTTCGCTGTATATGGTCTATTTACCATCTGAGGGAGTGACTGTCCCAGATCAGAAGAGAAACAAAATCCGGTTCACAGAGTCTCGTGGGCATAAGAAGGTTCGTTTTGCAGGAGATAAACCCAGAGCCACAGGTCAGATTCAGGTTGAACGTGCTTGGAAAGGTTCAGGTAAACCAGTCAGGGGTTCTCGTGGCAGTGGGAGCATCGGCAGTCAGCCAGTTAAAACTTCAGCCAGAGTCACCAGACAGTGGGTTAAGAGAACCAGTGTTCCAGCTGTCAAAGTCTCTCCGGATGATTACCTGCTAACTATGGAGAGTGTTGTTTGTTCTCAGAGTATCCCAGGATTCGGCAGTTCGTGCAAGTGGGAGTCGGTAGGGACAGAGGACGAGTCAGGGGCAGTTTTAGCCGTGACTGATGTTGGAGCTTGGGGAAGCTTCAACGGGCCTTCAGGTTAACTGATGAAAAGGCCGCTGCAACCAGGAAGATGAGGAGGAGATTACTAGACGTACAAGTGCTCACAGTGGATGGCAGTTGAAGATTATCATGCCTCCAAGTGGGAGATTGTTGGGCTTGTGGAGGCCTGATTAATTAGGCCCGTTAGAAACCCTAATAACCCTAATCTATTTCTATAAATAGATAGCTTGTACTTGTAATCTATACATCACAAGAGAGAGAGTAATAAAATTCCTCCTAGTTGCAGTTGTGGACTAGGTCGTGAGACCGAACCACGTAAATTCTTGTGTGTCATTTGTGTTCCGTTTTTCTCTATTTTCTCGCAGTTAATTTGTGTGTGTGTGTGTTTATTGTTGTTATTCCGTTGTCCCAACACCATTATTATCCCTATATTTAAGTAGAGTTACCACTACAAAGAAGTAACCCTAATGGTCGATAAATAATTATAACAACAAGCGTTACAATCTAATAAGAACATATGTTGCTATCATACAACTAATAAGAACATTTGTTGCTATCATACAACTAAGTTGTCATATTATTATTTTGTTTAATAATATTTTTATCTTGGGTTCAGTTAGGGATAGACTCAACCTAACTTTGATAAATGTAATCTGATTTGAATCTCATTTGTGCTAATGCAATCTGTGCAGTCACATAAATGCCACATAACAACAAATATATGCATCAATAACATGCAACACCAAGGGGAGCAAAACCGCAGATCCAAAGACTTCGGGACAAGGATGAGGAGGAGTAAATCCCACAATCTATTTTACCCAATTGAGATCATTAGGGTTCACATCCCATTGAAATTTTTTGTTTAATGGATTTTACTAAATATAGGTTGAATTCCAATTGGCAACAAACAATTGGTTAGAATTGAGTTCTCTTTAATTTGACAAAATTGAAGTAAATTGGCACCTCTGCTATTGAAAGATATCCCATAGTTGTACTTCGTTGTTCATCCAAGGATTTTTACGAGAAAAGAGAGCACCTACTTTATAATTTTGTTCTATAACACTACGAACCAATCAAATGACTCCAAACAGATCCTACAATACACAATGATAATCATGGTATTCATACTAGGCTATTAATGAATTTACTTTAAATTAAAGAAAGTATATTATTTTACTTTTATTTGTTGAAGTTTAAGAATACCAAAAAAAAGAAGGAGTGAAAAAAATTGTAAAGCCAAAAAAGACAAAAAGAAACGTTTTTGACTTAGAGCATGTGATGAATAATATATATTATTATTATCATTATAGACGTCCATTTATATACATAGTTATATAGCTAAATTTGTAAGTAGCTTATACAATAACTTATGTTTTTCTATTAGATAAGCTTGCAAGCAGCTTACACAACAGTTTCTGTTCTTTTATTAGATAAGTTTGCAAGCAGTTTACACAACAATTTTTGTTTTTCTATAAATAGGAAGCTAATTCAGTTCATTTGTACATAAGTTTGAAGAGAAATGAATCTCTCTTTCTCTCTCCCAATTTTTTTGGCTTTGTTGTTTTGGCATTTTATTATCATTTCATAACACGTTATCAGGACGAGACTCTGCCATCTTGAGCAAATACTTTGAAAATATTGAAGATATGAATTTACACTTGTTGTATTGCATAAATCTCGAAATGACTAAATTAATTTACACCTATAACCACCAAAAAGTGGTTAAATTTTATAGTGCTGCATAACTCTTAAAGTAACAATTGTTTTGAAGCCTGGTAATACTCTGAAAGATACGTTACAGAAAAATTCTCTACATTTTATGTATGCCTCGATTTACCTCCGTAGTGGTAAATCTGAAAATTATCCTCAAAGTGATAAATTTGAAATTTAACCCCGTGTAGTAATAAATCAGAAATTTACCTCTAAAGTGGTAAATCTAAAATTTATCCCCGAAGTGGTAAATATGAAAACCTACCTCATAATGATAAATCTGAAATTTACTTCTAAAATAGTAAATTTGAATTTATAGCCCTCGATATATCGGGCAAAAGTTATTTGTCTTGATGCTTGATAATGAAATTCATCTTGATATGATGGGTCTGACAGACACCATCAAAGATAAAAATCAGGCATCGATTCAAGACTATGATAAGACAATGATATCCTCCACCCCTTGAGGAGGGCTTGGAATTGGAATATCTCGTTGTTAAAGATCCTCTTATGTTGTGGAATAATTTGAAAGATAAATATAACCACCCGAAGATGATCATTCTTCCACACACTTATGGTTGAATCGATTTTTGGGCCACAAGATTTTAAATCTACATGTGAGTATAATTATATGATTAGAATTATTTCTCCATTGAAATAATGTGATGAAAATATCACTGATCTAGTGATACGCTAGAGAAAATTTTTACCATCTTTCATGCCTTGAATATGCTCCTAAAGCAGCAATATCGAGAGATGGAGCTTAAAAAAATATTCTAAACTAATTTCATATCTTCATGTGTCCAAACAAAATAATAGATTATTAATGAAAAAAATCATGAAAGCTGACCTACCGATTCTAATCCATAAGTGAATGAGACAAACTTCCACCAAGCTAAGTGTGAGAAAGGTCGTGGCCCTGATCGTAGTCATGACCCTAGACGAGGTCACAGATGTGATCGAGGGAAGAACTCTAATTATGATAATCGCCTTGCACCTAATAATATTTTTCACTATCTGAAGTGGAAAAGGAAGGATGAAAGGCATGATACGGTGCAAAAGAAAAATCCAAAAGATAAATTCTACCGACGTGGAGAAAAAGATCGTGGCCCTAGTATGGTCGTGGCTATGGTTTAAAAAAAATCTCTATGATATTATACATGTCTCGATTTGCTCGTAAAATATCTTAAAATAGGTACTAAACTATCATGATTTGATATGCTTAAGACATGTCTAGATGATTGCATTCCTCCTGAAGAATGAGAACTTTTGATAAATGTTACACATGCAGATTCATTCCCTGAAGTGAATGTGACAGTATTTAGTGAAGCTTATCAGTACAGACATACACTTGACTATGAGGATATCATGACTCACCTCCAGAAGAGGTAGAATAATGATTGTGATAACATCACAATTCACCTCTAGAAGAGTTAGAATAATTGAGAAGAAATATTCCCCAATATTTTTTGTTTTACCCTTGAAGTAGTAAAACTCTGAATTTTACTTTTGGAGTAGTAAAATTCTTAAATCTACTCTTGAAGTAGTAGAACTTTCAGATCTTCGCCTGAAGCAGATGAAGTTGAAAGATATTTGAAGTAATGTCTTCTTGTGCTTGAATAAAATAATAACATATTGAAAAATGTCATATTTCAAGCATATTTAAATGATTATGTTTCATTTTCTGAAGTAAATGAAAAAGATACTACTCCTAAAAAGATGAAATAACAATGGATATACATGTTATTTTTGTACTATAAAAGTCATCCTATCGTACGTAGAAACATCTTGAATAATTTTTATTAAGTATCATTTTAAGACAAAAGAAATTAGATTAGAATTTTTTATACTATAACAATATTGATACATTATGATTAGTTGTTATTGATTTTCTCGAAAGAAATAATGTACTATCTCTTTTGAAAAATGTAATTATTATGTGTTTGTCTCTTTGATACAAAATAGTCAGATATTAATAGCAAATCTCTTCGAAGGAGATATTTGAAATATTGAAGTCTCTCGAAGAGCATATATATGATTGAACCATTTACCCTAGATTGTAATTGTTACGATTAGGACACAAGTAGTAAACCTGAATTTTACTACAATAAAAATAGTTATCATATTGAGACGACAAATGATTGAAAGATTAAATATCTCCAACTTACTATTGGTAAGAAATGTGTATGTGAACAGTTACCGAAGCATGATAAGATCACATGTTATAATAAATCAGAAGTTTATTGATGTGAAATTCATGTCATAGTAAACCTGAAGTTTACTAAAAAAAAGCACATATCATGATAAACTTGACATTTACTAGTACAAATAATTTTCTCAATTGACATGATTGTTTTGATCGTCCTGATTTAAATATGATGTGCTAATTGAATATGAGAATATATTGAAGAACCGGAAGATTCTTCAAGAATTCTATTATGTTGCTTGTTCTCTTGATAAGTTGATGTACCAACTAATGTAACTAATGTTGGGAATGAATCTCCCAAAATTCTGAAAAGTATAAAAGGTGAATATGGATCTGTTCACTTGTCATGTGATATCTTAAATAGATGCATCTATAAGATGGTCACATGTGCCTTTATTGTCGACCTGTAGTTTGATATTTACAAAGTTGCTTGCTCAATATAAATTGAGTTTAGAGCATAATTTTAGATTTTGTAATTATGACAATTCGTCTTGATAATGTTGGTTTATATTCAAGCTGGTTTAATGTTGAATGCCTTTGATAAATAGTTGAACCATTGCTTATGAGGACAAAGCTTCATATGTTGTTCTGAGATACGATATATTGCATACATCGACACTTGTATGCATCAAACCACTAAGTTATGATTAATTCACCCCCTCTCAATTATTTCAAGGTCAAAAACTAAATATTTTTCATCTAGTAGATTTTTATGCACGATAGATGATTAATGAACCTACCACGATGCACACATATTGATTTCTCAAAGAGGATGAGAGATATATGTTAGGTCTTATAATATAAGGGGAGAAAATAAGCAGCAAAGAAATATATTGTGAATTATCATTAGTATGATCCTTGTTCAAAAGATAATTCAGGTCAAGTGCTAGAAGTATTTGCAACCCAAAATTAATCTCATATTTCAGTTGTAAATGCTCCTTTCGAATGTCCTCGAAGGACAAATGTCTACAACATGCATGCAGTATGGTAGACCAATCAGTTTCCAACATAATAATTCTTGAAAAGAAAAAGAGAGAGGAGCAAATAATCATAATAAAGAGGCAACATGTTCTTGAAGAGCTTACGACATAACACTTCATGAAACCTCATGAGAAGTTCAGGTACCTGAAAATAATGAAGTAATGAGATCTCAATAAGTTATGTCGCATACAAAATTTATATAAAATGATATCTTGTCGACAATATCTTTAATACATATAGTGTGCAATATTATAAATGAATGTGAAGATCTAAATTTTATGTATGTTAAATATGTTGACGTAGAAATAATTACCAATTGAAATGATGCATCTTGATAAGTGTAAAACTTACTTGACTTACAATTCAAACACTAGAAAATGTCATGCTTTAAATACTAATGGATGTGGTCACTTGGCAAAATTTATAAGGATTCAATATGCCTGAAGCATATACAAGTTATTGGGAAACTTATTTATAATCCTTATATTATATAAATTTGTTTATCCTACCAATTGTTATTAAGTTTCTTGGATATACAGGGCATTCATCTTATCATCATAAGGGTTCGATCGAGATATATTATCTATTTTTATAAATGGTCACTGTCATACTATGAGATTCCACATGACAATATAAAAGATAACAAAGGTTTGCAGAGCAAGCCAGAAATGTACTTGGCCTAATTTCAATAATATTTATATATTCATTAATGGATGTCCATTCATATACATAGTCAATTAGATAAGCTTGCAAATAACTTATACAACAAGTTCTGTTCTTCTATTAGATAAGCTTGTAAGCAGCTTATCTAGCAGCCTCTGTTCTTTATTAGATAAGCTTGCAAGCAACTTACAAAACAACTTCTGTTATTCTATAAATAGAAAGCTAATTCAGTTCATTTGTATATAAATTTAAAGAGAAATAAAATATATCTCTCACCAAATTTCCTTGTCTATATGTTTTGTTATTTTAATATTTTATTATCATTTCATAATAATATATTACACTTTCAATATATAGTATGAACACCTAATAAAATAAAATAGAGGAAATTACAAAGAAAAAAGAGGTGAGCATAACGTGCTCACAACTATATAGAGCTACCTGCTCAGTAGAGAATCCGGGAACCACGTTATGCAGAATAAAATGTCTACCTCCTACAATTAAAATAATATTAAGCTGTTTGGCTTCAAGAATTTTTGTCCAATATGCATTAACACCTACTTCTCTGTCCCTTCTTTGTTTATTAGGGTAAAAAATCGATTGAGGCGGAGTCAGAATTTGATCCGTATGAGTTCTAAATTATAAGATTGCAAAAATATGTATTAGTAAATGGTAATTGGGTGCTGATATATTTAATAGATTTTTTAATATAAAAATCAAATTTATGTCATTGTGTATAACCTTCTAGCTTCATCCTAAAAATCGAGTTTTCTTATAGTGATTAGACAAAGAAAAAGGAGAAAAAAAGAAAAGAAAAGAAAAGAAAAGGAGAGATCAAACTTTTTTTAAAAAATGTTCCTAAAATCAAGCTACTACAGTTGTATTTGGATCATTTGGGGGAATAATTTAGCTGTAATATCCTCCAAGATTCAGCTAATGAATTGAAATAATCTTTTAAAAAATAAACAAATAAAATATAGCATGTGTGAAAAAGAATGTACCATTATAATTTGGTATTTAAAAACATTTCCAAGTGCCTTGATATTTAAAGAACTGTGAATTCAAAATTGAGGTAAAGTTATTTTCGTGTGATCTATAAGTCATGAGTTCAGATTAAGGAAGCCGTTATTAATCACAGATCCGATTGACTACATTACTCCCCTCGAAATATGACCCTTCCTCGAACCTTTCTAATACGGGATATTTCGTGCATTTAACTCTTTTTTTTTTCTTTTCTAGTAGTATTTTATGTATATTAGTCTTTCATTTTGTAAAATATGCTTTAAGAAAATAAGAACAATGTCTACATTTATACCGAAAATTAGATAGGTTAACTCTTGTACTTCTAGATTCGATATTATTTTCACAACTACTGAAATAAAAGAAGAATTCGTATAAATCAACCCAAATTTAAACGGGCGGGACGATTTACTATTTATGTTGCCACCTCTAAAACAATCAACCCCCCCCCCCCCCCCCCTCTCCGAGTTGTAATTTAACGAACTTTGCATCTTTAGCCCTCTATGCCACCCGTATAAAATTCCTCTCTTCTTCTTCCAAACCTCCCATTCAATCTTATTAACATCTGCAACAGATTATGTGCAGATCATCCTTAATAATTATCAAAACTTTGTAAAATATTGTGGAATTGCAATATAGTAAAAATGGGGGAAGACCTTATAGGAAATGCAGCATCAGGTAAAAAAAGAATGGTGAGAATAGAATCAGGGGCAGCTAGAGGGTTCAAGAGCCTGCATTTTCTTGATACTACTACAGGGAAGGAAGCAGATGCTTGGAAAAATGTTGAAAAAAGATTCCATCTAAATGCTGTTAATGGCATTCTTTTTAGAGACAAATTTGGACCTTCTATTGGTATTTTTTTGTTCTTTATTAAATTAAATGTTTTAGTGTTGCAGGGGAGATAGTATTTGACATTGTTTCTTCTTTGTTTTGAAATGAAAGGAATGGAAAGCAAGGAATTTGCTGAGGAGTTGTTTGATACAATGGCAAGGAGAAAGAAGATCAATGCAGAAAATGGGATAACCATTGAGGAGCTTAGAGAATTTTGGGAAGATATATCAACTCAATGCCCTGATACAAGGCTTCATATTTTCTTTGACATGTAAGAAATTGTCTATTCCTTATCTAAGAACATATTCCGAAGGACTAAACGTGTCCCTTTTGAAGCAAAAACAGATTCAGGATTTAAACTTGATGGATTCAGCGTATAATGTTCTTAGGATTGAACTCGTTCATAGTTATGTATATATGTTCCTTGTCTGGAACACTAAGTTCGGTTGAACTCGCTGTTTAAAAGCTCCATTCTTCTTTGTTTTGAAGGTGTGACAAGAATGGTGATGGGAAACTATCAGAAGAAGAGGTCAAGGAGGTGAGAAAAACATACTTACAAGTGAATAAGTTCTTTGTTATTTTGGGGAGTCAATCTACTTAATACTTTTTTGTGAAAGGTTCTAGTGATGAGTGCTGCAGCCAACAAATTGACAAACTTCAAGAAACATGCAGCAACATATGCAGCTTTGATCATGGAAGAGTTTGACCCTGACCATTTAGGATATATTGAGGTAAAATTCCATTCAAAGTTGCCATTTTTCTATATGAATCTTCTCTTTGTTTTTAATATCTTCAACTTTGGAAATCAGATATGGCAACTTGAATCTCTACTAAGAGGAATGGTTGGATCAGAAGATGGGAAAAAGAACTTGAAGAGATCACAAACACTAGCAAAAACCATGATCCCTAGACTATATAGAAACCCAGTGAGCAAATTCCTTAACAAAACCTTAGAGAAGATACACGATAACTGGAAAAGAATTTGGGTCGTAATGTTGTGGTTGTCCATTAATCTGATACTATTCATATGGAAGATTCAACAATTTAAGGGGAGAGCAGCCTTCAAGATCATGGGTTATTGTGTCTGTTTAGCTAAAGCTGCAGGGGAGACTCTCAAGTTCAATATGGCTCTTATTCTCCTTCCAGTATGCAGAAGAACTCTTACTCAGCTTAGAGAAACTTTCCTTGGTTCTATTATACCTTTTGATGATAACATCAATTTCCACAAAATGGTTGCCTTAGGAATTACTGTAGGGGCCTTTATTCATGTCTTGTTTCACACAAGTTGCAACTTTGTGAAGTTAGTATCCTGCCCACAGAGTAAATTTATGACAGTTCTTGGAAGCAATTTTGACTACCATCAACCAACTTACATGGATCTGGTAGCATCTATTCCAGGCGTAACGGGGATACTAATGACCCTTTTCATGCTTTTCTCCTTCACACTGGCAACACATTCGTTCCGAAGGAATGTCATCAAACTGCCATGGCCATTTCATCATTTGGCAGGATTTAATGCATTTTGGTATGCGCATCATCTGCTAGTACTCGTTTACGTGCTCTTGATCCTCCACGGCTACTTCATATTCCTTACCAAAGAATGGTACAAAAAGACGGTATGTCCACTTGCATTATCACAATTGTTAACCTGGTATTGAAAGAAGAACTAGTAGTAGGTTTATTTTGATAAACTGCAAAATTGTGCACATAAATCATATCATTGTCCAAATGCTTCATGAATGCTAAGGAAAAGCAAAAGCTCCAACAATGTTGCATGAATATAACCTCTGTACTCTTGACAGCTAGTTCAATGTTTCTTCAAATTAGTTAGGGAAATTTCTTATCAAAAAGTCATATTGAACAAGCAAGAATACCTCTGATATGCAGACATGGATGTATCTTGCAGTCCCAGTACTTCTATATGCTACAGAAAGAGTTCTTATTGTCAATGAGAACCGCTACCATGTGAACATACAAAAGGTTTTAGTTTCAAGAAACTTATATCAATTTATGAAAAACTCTTGGTAAATGCAAAAATTCTAAAATTCAGCTTCATTTCTGTGTTGCAAAACAAAAAATGCAGGCTGTTACATATACAGGGAATGTACTAGCACTATATATGAGTAAACCTCCAGGATTCAGGTACAAGAGCGGAATGTACCTGTTTGTTAAATGTCCAGATATATCAAACTTTGAATGGTAATTGAAGCACAAATTCTCATCAAACATATTCAATACTGTCAATATCCTTGTGTTGAGAAATTTCTATTTGTCTCTTACAGGCATCCATTCTCAATCACTTCTGCACCAGACGACGACTATTTAAGTGTCCATATACGTACATTAGGAGACTGGACCACAGAGCTTAGAACCAAATTTCAAAAGGTATTATACTATGCTACATCTCATTTCCTAAAACAACTTTTACTCTTCATTTCTGAGGAGTACAAGACTTGACCAAGTAAAGAAAGATATGAACTAATACCACAACAAATTTGGAAAACAATATAGTTCCAGCCATATCATTGATGGTTTGACACACAATTATTACATCGTAGGAAGATATGTCATGTACTTCTTGCAATGTCATTCTGCAGGATAATAGGAGAAAATTTATTAAGTCATGACTAGTATAATCAAGATACATAATTAGCAGAAATGAACAAGGAACTTTAAGGTTTTTTATTCCTATTGTTCTTTGCTCCTGGAATCCTAAAGCTCGCATTTGCAGGCTTGTCAAGCTACACAATCAAGGACGAAAAATCTTATTAGAATGGAAACTAAAGCGTTTAACCCAAATGATGCAGAACAATCTCAATCCGAGTATGCTACAATGTTCTTATTGCTAACAGTTTCCATCTTCATGCTGCTTTGAAACTTATAAATTACATTTTGAATTAGATTTCCAAAGATCATTATCAAAGGGCCGTATGGTGCACCAGCTCAGAACTACAAGAAATATGATATCCTTCTACTGGTTGGCTTAGGAATTGGAGCAACTCCATTTATCAGCATTATAAAGGACATACTAAACCAGGAATCTGGATCTGTAAGAGCTTGTGCATATAGCAGTATTTTGTTAATAATAACATAAAAGAAAATATAACTTTCTCCAACAACTGCAGAATCAACAAGATGACGAATCATCCACCAAGAAAGGTCCTCAAAGAGCATATTTCTATTGGGTGACGCGAGAACAAGGATCATTCGACTGGTTCAAGGGTGTAATGGATGACATTGCTGAACACGACGAAAATGTTGGTTCTTGAACACTAAGATTCTCAATAAGTAGTTTCCTCAATTAGCGTAAACTCCGAATGATACACTTTTCATGTTCATGGTTAACTTTGATATTCTCCTGCAGGAAGTGATAGAAATGCACAACTACTTAACTAGTGTTTATGAAGAAGGAGATGCACGATCAGCACTAATCGCAATGGTCCAGTCACTGCAACATGCTAAAAATGGAGTTGATGTTGTCTCAGAAAGCAGGGTATTTTCTTTAGCTCCAATAATCCACTACACTATGCTAGCTTCAACTTTGTATTAAAATTGTACTAACATTTGGTTCTTCGACAGATAAGAACACATTTCGCGAGACCAAATTGGAAAAGGGTGTTTGCTCAATTGGCAGCTTCCCATCCGTCATCTCGCATTGGTAAGCCTCCTTTAGTTTTGAATACCAAATTCCAGTGATCTATAGAGTAACATCAAGGTTAATTTCTCGGATGGACACTGAACTATTTACTGTTGAATATACTTTGTGTACTTTATAGCATGTTTGAAACATTATGGTATATTTTGCAGGTGTTTTCTACTGTGGAAGTCCCACACTTACCAAAACACTCAAAAAGTTGTGTCAAGAGTTTAGCTTAAATTCATCCACCCGCTTCAACTTCCACAAAGAGAACTTTTAGGGGCCGTTTGGTTACTGTATAAGGCGTAAATTAATACATGAATAACTTGGTTATTTATTTATTAATTTAATATTATATTTGGTTTCTAAATAGAATAAAAGTTATCATGTATTAATTTTATACCATGTTTGATTGGTAGATTTCAAATGTTATATAAAAGTTATTCACGTATTATTTTATGCGGTGTTTGGTTGTGTTTTAGTAATTCTACATAACTAATACTTACATAACTTATGAAGAAATCTATATATAATTTTATGCGGGGTAGAAGGTGGAATAAGTTATGTGGGTATTAGTTATACATGGATTAAAATAATAAAATTACACATCTACCCATATCCATTTACTTTTAAAATCTTTTTTTATTTGATATGTGAGTACACAATTTTTAAACTAAAAAACTTATCGACTAAAATTATTTTTAATGGGCTGTAAGCCTCTTTTATTAAAATAAAAAAAATTATATTATTTTTGTGAAAAAAGGAAGAATTTTATACTATTTATTTATTTATTTATTTATAAATAATATATATTAATTTATAATATTAAATATTAAATAATTAATATTTCATGTATTGTAATTTCAATAACTATAAATCCTACATAAATAATACTTGGATAACTAATACATGAATAACTAATCCCTACATAACTAATCCCTACATAAAATAATATATAAATTTCCTCATAACTAATTCATGTATTACTAATACCTGCATAACTCTAGCTCATAACCAAACGACCCCTTAGAGTAGTGGTTTCATATCTTGATTGTTCAGTATGAACAGTATCACCATCTTTGCAGTTAAATTGTACTAATATTTACTTAGCTAGCCGTAAAAGTGTAGGGAAAATTAAATGTGGACTTTGATTTGCTGCAAATTTTCTTTGTTCAATTCAAGTCTTTATGTATCTCTCCATTCAGATTAGTGAGCATCTGGATTAATTTTTCCGGTACCTTACTCCGCGTCTAAGTTTGCGTGACCACCTAAAGTTTAAGCTGCTAGAGAAAGCCTGTTATTTTCCGTACTTTGAACAGTTTTTAATAAAGAAACAAAATAGTGTAAAACAGAAATGTAGAAGAAAGTACAAAAGATATTCCGAGCCCACAAGTTACTTGTGTATCCTTAAGAAATTATAACCCCTCACGTTGCAAAGAAATTGGATTACTTCCTCCCCAAGGTAGAACAAAAAATGTTTCTGTAGCGGCAATGCAAATTAAGAATCTTGAGGAACTCAAATGGCGGAACAAAGTCACACTTGACGTACACTTATGTTTTCGCTCTTGAAAACAATGCAAATATTGCAGTAGAGAGGACAAGGATTTGCTGGATTCACTGGTAAAAAAATTGAGGCGAAGCCTCAGAATTTATAGCTGATTGGGTATCAACAAGTACAAACATGGCTGTTCATTGAAGGTAGTTTATATTGGGAAATAAAATATTGTTTAGGAAAAATAAAATTCCTTGAATTTCAAATTAAATATTGCGCGAAAATATCAGATTTGGAACATAAATAATGGAAATATTAAATAAATTTGGTCTAAAAAAAGATCAATCAAAGTCAATCGAGCAATAATAACAATCAAGAGGAGACTCTCTCCTTAACTCTTTATGAGTTAGACGATATGTTTCTCTATATAAGCACTAGAGTTTTCTTCTTCCTATCCAATGAGGGAGAAATGCACAAATACACTTTGTTTAGATTTCATTTCCCTCTATTTTTTTACCTCATTTTCCAATTCATATCTTAAAACCCAATAGAGCGTTGCTACACGCTGAAAGGCTCTCCCATACAACTTGATTCTTTCTTATGGGTCAAACAAGTAAAAAAAAAATTTTTTTACTTTAATATTTAGTAAGTTTTTCAATTTCAATATTCTACAATTTAAGACTACAAGATTTAAAGAAGTACATACATCTTTATTTTAATATCACAAGATTTAAAAAAATTTCTTTATTTCTTAAACTCTGTATTCAATTGAACTAAGACACTTAAATTGGAACAGAGGGAGTACTAGTTGTTGTCCTTTCATATGCTTCCTCTTCTTTAGTTGAATCTTTCGATCTTAGTCAACGATCTTGGGTTAGCAAAAGGTTTTTCCAATTCTACTTTCTTATGCTATTCTCTACATGATATTAGAGTCATAGCCATAGATTGACTTCTAAATTTTATTTCAAGATCGGTTTAGTGGTAGATTCAACCGGTTTATCTGGATGGATTTAGTAATTATGTTAATGGATTTGGCATGGAGTTGTTGAACCAGTCCAATCACAAGGTATGTAAGACAGGTATTGAACCATACCTAGTTGGCGAAGATTTGTGGGAGGTTAATAAGTACTCCTGCCGACGGACCAGAAAATAGTAGCAAATATAAGAGATTAATGTGAAGGAGGAGTTTATCCTAAAAAGGTTCTTCTCCTCATTATAAGGTGTAAATTAGCTCATGAAATACAAAGGACCCTCGATTAATTGTTCAGCAAGAAGAATGAAGTTCGATTACATATATTGGAGAATGAATTGGCTAACACCACAAGGTGGTTTTTATATTTTTGAGAATATTAAGAATTTATCTTCTAAGATCTTGTTATTAAATCTGGACGAGACTATCTCTAAAGCATGAATGAGAAAAATTATCATTTGTGGATTGAAGTCAGTATATATTCTATTTGTTACATCTAGTCAAGGATGAGCTTAACAACCATCCTTGGAGGAGTTTGAAAATCTATTGACATTACAAGAGCTAACAAATGATTGGGGCATCGATAAAAGAAGGGAAAAAATGCTCTTATAACCGACAAGAAAAACTTTAAAGGAAACACAAGAGATAGGTCGTACTCTGGATCCTCGGGTGGTTCAAGTTCACTAGAAAAGAAGGAAGAATCTTCTAAAAATCATGATAAGAAGCCTACCAAATGTTATCAATGCGGCAAAATAGGACACACAAAAAATATCATCGAGCCAGAGAGAGCAATATGGCTCAAACTGAGGAAGTTGCGGAAGAAGAAGACTAGAGAAGGAGCTTCGTAGCTGTGACTCAAGCAGTCGATGCCATGACTTCCATCAATTTTGAAAGAGACTGGATCATGGATTCAGGATATGAGCACCAACTCACTAGAAATGAATCTAAATTTTCGAACTTGCTGAGAATACAATGACTGTGATCTATTGTAAAAACAGCTAATACAGTCTATCATGTAAATAAAAAAAGACATTGTTGTCATCAACATGAAGAAATTTTTTTCAAAGATGTTCAAACTAATGACGTGATAGTCGCTATCGAGGAAATCAAAGAACAAAATCCTGAATCTGGTAAAAATGTCTGGAGGTGAAGGATGTTGAAGTAGAACCTGAGCAATCAGTGTCTAAAACTATATATGCTAATGGTGACGGCCATTCGGGAGAAAACATTGAGGGATACATAATGGAAGTTGTAGTCTTTGGCCAATCATCTGTCTTATCAAGGTCAATTACCTGCTTAGAGCAAATATTGAAAGCAAGTGAAGAATCAAAAGATCAAATAAATGAAGAAGCAGATTGTGAAGGCTCAATTGCAGATGGAGAAACAAGTGGTATGATTTTTGAAAGATCTGAATCTGACAAATATTCATTGAGGACCTAGGAAGGATATCTGATAGTGGATCCTATTATGAGGTTGATAAAATTTTCTTGTGTTATGGAGTTGTGTTCCGAAGGAGTAGGTTCTAGAATCTTAAACCCTGGAGTTCCAAAATTTCCTACCACTAATGTTTCTCCGAATATATAGTATAGTTATCAAGGAGGTAAGAGAAAGGGGGAGCTCTTTGAAACTCAACACATAGATGACTTATGTGGTTCGCAAAGGCCAAAGAGGACTATTGTTAAGCCCTCTCGCTACAGAAATGAAAATTTTATCAACGCATATTCTTGTTTCCTTGCAAGATCATTCGATGATGGAAAATCTTCATCATATGAAGAAGGAAGAAGAGTCGGGAAAATATTACTGAGATCTTTACCAAGACATATTCAAAAGCTTCATTTGAGTTCTTCTGCTATAAGTTTGGGATAGCTTCCAAAATTACTTTAAGGAGGAGGGTGTATATATTTCATGTGTGTGTGTGTGTATCCCCTTGGATATTTGTGTATATATTTCATGTATATACATATGTATCTCATGTATATTTATTAAATTTGTGTGTTACATGTAATGATATACATGTTGTACAATGTGATATATATTATTGAAATGTGTCAAAAATGAAACTTTTCTGCAAACTTACCATTTTTCATGGACATGTATATTCATGAAAATTTATATGTGATATACAATAATATACACTGCATACAATATGATATACATATCTGAAAATGTTCCAGAAATGAAATTTTGCGACGACCTACCATTTATTTTGTTGACTATAGACGAGGATTTTGAAAATCTTATGGGTTATTTAGGGGTTGTTGGAGAAAAGATATAAGGTGAGTTGAGAAAAATATAAAGGGAAGAGGAAAAATTATAGGAGTTACTTGTTGCCAATTCTTTTAGGCTGCAAGTGTCAATAACTATTATTGGCTAAATAACTGTAAATTGCTCTTGAAAGTTGTATATAAGTGCCAGATTTCTGATTGAAAGAAATTTATATAAATGATATGTTTTTGATTGTCCTTATAGCTCTATTTTCATTAACCATATAGTTTATGACCAATATGGGATGTATTCATTTAAAAAAGTAAAAATATTTTATATTTAGATACAAATACACTAATTAATGGGTTGAGTAAAATATGAGATACTATCTTTTTAAAATGATAAATTACCAAAAATCATGCTAAAATTAGTACAATATCTTCCATCTCTCTCTCTGTCTGCTCCTCTCTTTTTTCTTTCTCTCCTCTCACTCTGCTCTCTCTCGCCTCTCTCTCTCTCTCTGTTTCTTTTTTTTTTTTTTCTCTCTTTCCCTCTCTCTCTCTTTGTAAACAATATTTTTACCTCTCTTTGTATTTGTATTTTCATCCTTTTCTATATGTATTTCTATATTTTTTGAGGTATTTGGCAACTGTATTTATTATATTCATATATGCATTTAGGTCGTACCTTCTATCTCTTTGTATGTTGTATTTCCGCATCTCTCTTTCTATTTTTATATTTTTTGAGATGTCAGGTGACAGTATTTATTGTATTAATATATGCATCTCTGTTGTATCCATTCACTTTAGTTTAACTTGTATTCACTTGCTCTTGTATCACGTGTATTTATTCGCTCTTTTATCGATTATATCATTCGTGACATAAAAAAATAACAGAGAAAAGAGAGACGGAGAGGGAGAAGGGGGGGGGGGGGATAGAGGAGAAAGATAGAAATAACACAGAACGAAAGAAGGATAGAGAGATAGTGAGATAGAGATGGAGGAGACAGGGAGGAGAGAGGCAAGCGAGATTGGAGAGAGATTAAGAGATTTCTTCCTTGTTTACTATTAAATATAAAAAATAGCTAAAAATTAAAAGTATAACTAATAATTATTTAAAATTATAACTATGTTTAGTAAATACTATCATATGATTCCTATATTATGTAATTTTCCCTTTTTGAATTGCCCCAAAATCTTTTGGCTAATGACAATATGGGTCCATTTTTGGGCTTGGCTTCAATCGCTTATTGGGCTGAGAAAAAAATAGACTGCAATGATTCATTATGGGTCATTCGCACAAATGTCGCATAGGGTAGTCTTTAGTTTTTGTTTTTTAAAGTTGCCGGTCTTTAAGTTTTACTCTTCAAAGCTTTAAGTTATAAAAAAATAGTCAAAATATCCTTAATAGTAAAATAAATAAAATTGCAAGGCAAAAAAGAATTCGCAACGCATAAGTTCATTGACACAAGTTATGCCCTAAGACATAAGAAATTATGCCCAAGGCACAAGAGTAGTCACACAAGTTATGCCTGAAGGCAAAAGAAATTGAGCTTAAGGAAAATTATGCCTTAAGTGGCACAAGTTATGCTTAAGACACTAATTATGCCTTTAGTGGTACAAGTTATGCTCCAAGGCAAAAGAAATTATGCCCAAGGTATAAGTGCAATGACACAGTTATACCTGAAGGCAAAAGAAATTAAGTTCAAGGTATAAGTCTAGTGGTACAAGTGACACCTAAGGCATCAGTTTAGTGATACAAACTAGGCCACAAAGCATACATTTAGTGGCTGAAGTTATGCCTTAAAGCATAAGTTTCTCTAAAAAGTCTTGTTTTGCGAATCAAATACTGTAAAACTTATGCATCAAAGCAAACCTTTTCTAAAAAGTTCTGCATTGTGAAATTAACTTTGCTCCGCGAAATTAGATTATAATTAAGGGTATTTTAACCCATAAATTTACATTAAATGAGCAATAAAGATAAAAATTAAAAACCACAAATTTTTATGTTACAAAAAATGAAAATTAAAAGAACTTTCATCTGAAAGATAAAATTATTTTAATTTAATCAATCGATATTTCAAATTTATTAAAATTAATTTAAATTCGTATTTAACAGACTCACTAATAAAATAAAGCCATCCCAACTTAATAATTAATATGTCTCTTTACACATGGTGATCTAAATCACTTGATAATCCTTATTATTAAATAAGTGACAAAAATAAATACATTTGATAAGGCTAAAGACATGAATTGACCAAATGGATATTGGAGAACAGGTTGAGCCAAATTTGGATATTTTCCTATATAAAGATGTATTGTTTGTATGATATAATAAATGATTGAGAAATTGACATAAATAATTATCTAACAAAATAATATTTATTAAATACTTTTTATATATTAATATATAAAAGTTATATTTTAATATAAAATAGTATATATTTTTATATATATTTATTTAATGAAAAACGACTGGTTAAATATATATATATATAAATATGTCATGTTTGCTTTTTATTTATTTTTTTTTGACAAAAGAGTAACAAAGTATATATGACTTTTTTTTTTTCTGCATTAATAACTCAACTTAAAGTTGTGCATGTGCATCCGCCCCCATAATTTTTTCTTCTCACACTGTCTCCCTTCAACAATAATTACTCTCGTGACTTGTCAATTAAGAACATCAACTCCCCATAAAAGCACCACGAAATTATTTTAATTTCTTAAACGTTACTCCATTCATTTTCTTTTAATTATTAGATATATTTAATAATAATTATTTTAAAATATTTGTTAGTTTTAAAATTCAAGAGACAATTGATCATGTTTTTTTAATCCTACCCTTAATACGTAAAGTCATTTTAAAATGTAAAAATAATAATTATTATAAATTTTCAAAAAGTTAATAGGGTTATATGAGTCAAATTATCATTCCTATTAAAATTTTCTTAATGAATATGCAAATCTTATCCTAACAATTAAAAATGAAACAGAAAAAATATTTATTTATTTATTTGTTTTTAAATTTTAAAATAGCGAAAAAAATTACAAAATAAAAAAGTAAACTCTCATTAATAAAGTAAAATTAATCAATTAAACTGTTAAAATTTCAAAATAATTTTCTTGAGCTTTGCATAAATATAGAAATAAAAATTGGTGCATTAACTTTTAACAACGGGTGATAGAGAAATTCAAAGATATGGTGAAAAACTTTAGAATTTGACAAATATTTTACTATTATATTAATTAATAATATATAAATAGTGATGCCATGTTGCTTGGGTCTCCAATGGTCCAGACCAGCTACTGGACTGGTCAAAATCAACACCGATGGTAGTGCTCTTGGCAATCCGGGAAAGATTGGGGCAGGAGGTATCATCAGGGATCGTCATGGGGATCTGATTCATGCTTATGCTACTCCCCTTGGGGAAGGGACAAATAACCAGGCGGAGTTGGAATCATCTTATATAGGTCTCACTTGGTGCCTTCACAACGGCCACTCAGGCGTCATCCTCGAGGTTGATTCGGAGCTTCTAGTTGGTTGGATTAGGGGCACTTTTGCCCCCCCTTGGCATCTACACCACACTTTTCTCAGACTGCAGGACACTATCAGACAGCTTCATACCTTCTCGTGTCGTCACATACTCAGAGAGGGCAATACCGTTGCTGATGCACTGTCTAAACATAGCCACACCACTACTATCGCAGTTCACTTCTCTTGCCTACAGGACTTACCGGTACACATCAGGGGTTACCTCACGACGGACAAAATGGGCTTGCCTAACTTCAGAAGAAGGAAGACTAGGAGGATCAAAGAACCACCATGAGATACTGTGAATTGCTTGGTATGTATCCAAGCTTGGTATGGATGTCTCTATACCATTTTTTTGTTTGGTAACTCTTCCTTTTCAGGTAGGCTTTTCTTTCTTTTTCTAGAATAGGTCTTTCTTTGTAAAGGGAGAGTCTCCCTCATTTACTGCTTTCCTAGAATTTATGTATTGGAGAGGAGTCCTCTCCTGTAGGTGCATAGTTTCTAGGTTTTCATATTCGTATCGGGGATGGGTTGGCCAACCTTAGCAGGATGTCCGACCTATGAACCACCATTAAATCGGAGGTAAGGTTTTATGTCCCCCTCCATGTACTTATTTTTGCTGTTTTATTTATGATAAGGCCTGGGGGTGCTGCTCAGCCCCTGCCCGGGACAAGGGCGTTTACTAAAAAAAAAAAAAAAAAAAACAAAAAAAAAAAAAAAAAAATGTTGCTTGGGTCGAGTGGCTTATATGGCATAGAAATCCTCAAATGGAGGAATTTCATCAATTCAAAAAATATGTTGATAAACATTGACATTTCACAAATATTTTATAATTATTTATAATAATAATAATAATATTAAGAGTGAGGTCATCTTGCATGGATCAAGTGGATTATATGGCATAGGATCCTCAAATTCATTATTCATGTGATATGCCGGATAAGTAGAGATAAATTTTGGGATAAAAATTTAATATTATTTTATTTTTTATTTAATTATTAAATTTAAAATAAATTATATCAGTATTAATAATTAATATCAGAATAAATTATTTTTATTAAATGGTGAAATAATAGTGTTAAAATTAATTATTTCTGAATAAAATAATAAAAATAAAAATAAAAATCCTAAAGTCCCTAAAATCATTTTTCTACTTAATAAGGTAGAGAGTACTTTCGTAAATAAATAACTTTTTAAAAATAATGCAAGTTATTTTTAAAAAATCAAATAGTTAATAAAAAATAGTTTTTCATCTATTTTTATTTATCTACTATATTATATGTTCAATTTAAAAAATTAAGAAATAATTCAGCATTTAGTTTCTATAATTTATCCTTATTAATAGTCATCTCTCAAAATATTGAATTTATTATATTCAAAGAATGAAATAGTAAATTTATTATTTTATTTATTATTTCTAAATAAATGTGTCAAATCAATATTGAATAAATAAAAATAGAACGAGAAAGTAATACTCCCTCTATTTATTTTTACTTGTTAACTAACAAAAAATAGATGTCCACTTTATTTGTCCATTTTAAAAAATTAAGAAAAAATTTATTACTTAATTTCTAATTTATTCATATTCATAACAATAATCATTTCTCACAATACTAAACTTATTATGTTCAAAAAAATTAATATAATAAATTATTATTTTATTTATTACTTCTTAATTTATATACCTAAATTAATATTAAATATATTTTAAATAAAATACTAAAATAACTAATCTTTCAATATAACTAATTTCATCGTAACTAATTCAAACGTAAATCGTCTTCCCGACCAAATGTCCCAAGTGATAGAGGAAATTCATTAATTAAAAGATATGTCGATAAACATTAGAATTTGACAAATATTTTATAATACAAATATTGATATTTTATAATTATAATGATATAAAAGTGATGTCATCTTGCTTGGATCAAGTGGCTAATATGGCATATACACCTCAACTTCTCTGGACACATACATATATCCCTCCTCACATATAATATCACCAAAAGTTGCGTGTTTGATTTTTTTGAAGGCACTGTTACATTTATTTTTTTTATTTTAAAATAAATAATATTTATATAATCAAAATGCTATTAAAAAATTATTTTTTATCAAGATACTTATTAAGAATAACTTAGTAAAATGTATCGAAACAAAAAAAGAAAGAAGAATAATAAAATGAAGAAAGTAATTAAAAACAAAAAGAAGGAAACTAAAGGTGCTCAATTAAAAGAGATGGAACGGGTATTTTTGTTAGATATTTGAATTGATTGGAAATATTAATAGGAGTATACTATATAAATTTGAAGTGTTTTGGAATAGATTTAAATTAATTTTTAAATGTGCATTTTTTGAGTGTGTTAATTATTTGAATCGAGTGTTATTTTAATTAAATAGAAATATTAAGAGGAGTTTAAAACTTAAATCTGAAGTGATTTGAAGTACATCTGAATTAAATTTTAAAAGAGGCTTAAAAAAGAAAACGAAGTTAATTTTATCTATCTAACTGTAAAATCACCCACTTCTCCACAATTGTATCTGTCTAGATTTCACCAAATTATACACAACTCATGTAATTATTCTCTGCAGAACACTATCATTCACCATTGTTCTTCAACAACTCTCCTCATGATCCGATCTACGAGAATCCATAAAAATCTTTCTCTTTTTTAATTTACTTTATTAACTATTTTACGTTTTTATCTGCATCGTTGTTACTACTATTTTATTATTGATTCTCTGCCAATGTGAAATGATTAATATAACTTGGATTAATTACATTTCTTGTGATCTCATTATAAATAAATTTAACTAGTTGACCTAATCATGATATAATTTGGAATGCAGACAAAGTCATAAGCGTATATGGAGCATTGAATGAATAGATACTAAATGGGGACGGGGAAACAAAGCCAGTCATAACTCATGGTCGGACCTATATGTCTCAATCAACATGACAGTTCGGAAAAGACAACCCAATTTGAAAAACTACATAGCTTAACAAGAATCTTGGTTCCAGAAATGCGAGCATGAAATCCCTCGTGCAATTGAGAACAAAGCTAAAGAACACATACAAGGCATTGCCAACTATAGTAATGTGGAAATTATGGAAGATAAGAAATACAAGAAAACGTAAAAATGATATTTCCTATAACAGAATGGTGTATCAAATACAATCAGGAATAAACCAATTTATCAGAACAAACTATTCATGGATAATTGTGTTACAATTTGAGCTAGGACCTCAAATTGAGACACGAGACCTAGAACTACGAATGGCTTCAAGCCAACCCATGGCATAGCATAATGCTAACATAACAACAACTAATAGAACATAACTGAGCAGAAGCTTAACTAAAACATAACTAATAAAAAGGAAAGGATAAAAATCTGATAACAACACTGAGTCATAGCTAAACTAGCACTACACTGTCTGAAAACCTCTACTAATCTGATGAACTGCTGGGACAAGCCCCCAGTTAACTCCAACATGTGAAACTAGAATTTTGCTGAAATAAAGAAAACAAACAAAACTCCCGTCCTCGGAAGATGAGAAGTCACCACTATCAACTGATAGAGTCTGGGGCGTGTCTAACCGCAGGGCTGAGTCTGAATACCTAGATTTATATCATAAAATGATATAGCACAAAAAATATGCAGTCAGTACTTGAAATACACTGAGTATATGAGAAACGTAACTGAAACTAAAAAAACATGCTAGTATGCTGAAAAGACTAATCTGATTACATAACTGAACGCATAATTGAGGTGTAGTACAATGACCCTATTTGAGATACATAGATACTGATGTAATATGCTCGTTTGAAATCATTTAATGAAATATAAGTAAATCTAGCTTTTGGGTCATGTACATGTACTGAAGACTGAATCTGAAATCATAAACTGAAAATTTCAACTGAAATAGCTGTATTAAAATTGAAGAAATTGAATTGTACCGTGGGAGAGACTATTAACTGACAAACTCCAATATGAGCCTTATGGAGCTGAGGTCTGAACTACGGCGCAGAATACGTGTCAAAGGTGTTTGATTTCATGCTCCTTTAGATAGGAATCAAACGTGAGCTAATAGAATGGAAATATATAATTTTTTTTGAGTTTTTTAATTGAATTCTGAAAATAGGTCGATGGGGAAAATAAAACCAACCTCTTTCTTTCACAGGAGAGGGGACAATACGCTTTAAGGAGCTTGGGCACTCATGAACTCAGGGAGACAATCTCAACTAACGATGACCCCTGCATGCACCCATTGAGGCGAGGGAGACACTCTTACTAGTGAGGATCCCATATTCCTTGGGCTAAGGGAAACATTCTCTACTATAGAGATTCCCTTATCCTACTGTGACATATAGTTCTGATACCTAGGTATGCTGGAACCTTGAACTACTCGGTGCTAAGTACTACTCCCAACTGAACATAAGGATACATGTAACTGATAAATCTGAAGTTGATGTCCTAATACTATTCGAACCACTTTATCGAGCAAGAGTCTCGAGAGCCTAATGGACCATGACATACTGATACTGAGGGCTCATAACTGATGTCTAATACTAATCAGGGCTACTTTCTACTAGCAAGAGGCCTGAGAATCTAAAGAATCATAACATGCTAATCATACTGAATTCATGAGAGTCTAGTCAAGACTACTTTCAACTAGCAAGAGGCCTGAGAGTCTAGAAAATCATAACCTGCTAATCATATTAAATCCATGAAAAATATAAATTCAAATCACAGTGTAAATCATATGTACAGAATTCATGGTAAAATCATGTATCTCAAATAGACCATAACAACTAATTCATTGGCTAAACTTTGAAAAAATCATGCTAACATCTAACCATGGGAGTTCATCATGCAATTGGGAGTGAATTCATGAACATCACATGCTATTTATCACGAGGACCTTGAAGATCATGGAAGACATGAGAGAAAACATTCATAGAATGGAAACCCCAGAATATGTTTTTCTAGGGAATCAAAGTAGCTAGGATTTTGAACATAAATTGGGACACAAGGATGAAAGAAGATCCTTGTTGAAGTCCCACATACCTCTTGAAGAAATCCCCCACTAGATCGTGGATCTTGAAGCTCTTGGAGAAGAACCGAGGTATTCTTGATCCTTGAGAGGAAGAGAGAAGAAGAGATTATGAATGATTTGAGAAAGAATGAGGGATTAGACTATGAAAACCCCTTTAATTCGACCTTTAGAAGTCCCAAAATGACATCACTTAAGAGTTAGAAGCATAAAATTTTACAAAAATACCCCTGGAGATTCTCTTTAAAAATTTGCGCATTAGTGGTAACAACCCTCCTAACGAGTCATTGTCTGGCTTAACAACTCGTTGGATCCATCCGTTACTTCTGCCCTTGAAATTCCACCTTTGATCTTCAACCAACGGATCATCAAAACAACCTGTCATCGAAACTAACGAGTCATCACTGGATAGAAAATGCCAATCCAAAAATCACCCTACTTGATGGGTCACTTAACGGGTCATCGGGCACACGACAATTTGTTCCTTAATTCACCGAGTACACTGGAAATCCATATTTTTTCCTATTTCTGCTCACTTAACGGCTGACTGAATAAATGTGGGGGCAGTTAACAACTCGTTACCCCATCCGTTGGGTCTCTTGAAACAAACCTCTTGGCCCACTCTTTCTCACCTAATGAGTTAGGCAACAACCTGTCAGGTTACTTGACGAGTCACTGAATGACTCGTTCTGTGACCTGGTGTGGATTTTTCTATTTTCTTTAATTCAACCCTCGGGTCTAATCTTAGCGACTTTTGGGGTGTTATATTATCTCCCCCTTGGGAATATTTATCCTCGAATGTAGATTAAACATACCGAGAGGCTGGGAAAAGAACTGAAATCCCAAAACTGAACAACCACGACTAAAAACTAACGGAGTGTCTGACTCCGGAGTGATATACATGACTAAACTGAAATCATGATTCATGCTAATACATTAGAGGGACTGAAAGACATGAGACTGAAATGGAACTAGGTAGAGTACTGAGAAGGAACTATTTCCTCAAACTGAAACTGAGCCGGTAAGGACGAAGTTATAAATCCCGAAACTACTTTCTGATTTCTGAATAGATGACATAATAATTGATCTGACTGAGAGTAAGAATTATCTGAAATCAAATTCCCATGTAGTCTCTTCTATTGGTTGATTGCTCTATAAGACCTTAGAAACCACCTCCTTGTTTCCCCTAATTTACGAACCTGCTACGCTAAGGTTTCAACTGGAACCTCCTTCTATTAGAGTCTTCCATTCCCATCAACACTTAATCACCCTAACATCTCATCTTCTTGTATAAGAACACCATGCTAACTGCACCTACTCCCTAAATTCCAACACACAATGCAAGTCATCTTTACGGCTCTGCTGTAGCTCAAACTATTCCAAAAGCTCCTCGGACTCCTGACATGGCTAACAACTGCACTTCATGAACTTCTACCTACCGAACATCTAAGGTATGAATAGGGAGTCAATTCAGGACATATCCATTACAACCCTCATTTCTGTTATGGGAGAACATACATAGTGCTGATAATATGGAAATCATAAGCACGAATCATTTATAAGAATCTAAACTGAGAACATACAGGAAGTAGCATGATCTGTTGAGCCTTCAAGGAAAATTCTAAGGGCTGAGTTCATAGAGTTGAGTATAATGGGAGACATGAGTTTTCATACCTAACGGGTTTTATGACATGAAGTTGAGATTTACGAAATCATGGAGGAAGACTGGGATCGTTGTCTGAAGTGGTTACCTATCATTCTGAAAATCTAAACATAGGAATGAGTAGAGCGTAATGTTAACTGAAACATAGGTGAAATATTCAACATCCCATAGATACTGTATCTGAAACTTCCCTACTAGAACACTCAAGACTTGACTTGGCCCTTGAACTTATCATCTCCCCTTTAGCTTAAAGTCATCATTCTAAGACTTTTGGATCCTCTCTTAAGGTTGGGCTACATCACTAACTCTTCACTTTCCATTCTCCTCTAAAGTTATTACTGTATGCTTCATACTTATAATCATTCATACCATCCAATGAAAAATCTCATACTAGGATTCAAAAAGAGTCTTATGCCTTATACTGTGACTTCTAGGTTTAACAATATGGAAGGATCAATATGAAAACCTCATAACATACCTATGACTATTTCTGGTGAGTTTTCCCAATCCTGATGTGATGACAAAGTATAGAAGCTATCCTGACATTGTCCACTACCCCACCAGTTGATGCGCTTTATTGAGGTGGGTGGGTTGTCGAAACTATTGAAGTGGTGGTTGGGGCTCTACCTTTGCCCCGTTTAGCTGCTGGCCAATCCCTGAGTCCGGGGCCCGACTTTCCGTACTAGAAGCAAGTGCCTGAACCAGCCATGCATTCTCCCGAATAGTTCCTCCCACAGTTCTTGCAAGTTGAGTATGTAATTTCCCTTATTCTAGGTCTATATGGAACACTAGTTTTTAATGGTACTAGGACCAATGACCTCTGATGGTACTGGGAATGAGGTCCACCACTCGTCCTCTGCTGGGAATACTCCGAGTCCCTTGTCTTTGCTCTCTTGCTCTCCCTTTCCAACTCTTTTAACTTTTCCTCCTCGATCTGCTGAGCATGGATCATGAGTCTAGACATTTCTATGTCACTGATAAGCATCGCAGTCCTACACTCCTTGACTATTAAATTTGAGACTCTATTTACTAACCTGCTCATACGGGCCCTTAGATCGGCCGCTATCTCTAGTGCATACTTAGACAATCGGGTAAACTTTAAAGCGTACTCCTGGACAGTTATGTTGTTCTGCTTTAGATTGATGAACTCGGTTGCCTTCACCTCCCCTAACTCTCGAGTAAAGAACCTATCCGAGAAGGCTATTACGAATTCGTTCTAATTCACCGGAGCTACATCTGCCCTAAGACCTTTCTTCCATTATTTGAACTATATATGCGCAACCCCCTTTAGCTGATAGGAGGCTAGGTCTACGCTCTTCTCCCCGAACATCCCCATAATCTAGGTAATCTTTTGAATCTCCTCTATGAACTCATGCGGATCCTCATCCACCTCTAATCCAATGAATTCCGACAAGTTCATTCTAATAAAATCTCGTACCCTGGCCGCCCTAGCATTCCCATTAGGGTCCACGGGTGTCACTACCTGATGGTTGGCCTGTGCCATGATGGCCTACCATAACACCTGAAATGCAGCCTAAAACTCTGCATGGGTAACCTACTCATTCATCGAGTTGGCTGGGGCTGGTAGGGTTGGCTAGTGACCATTTTTGTTTCTCCTTCCGTTTGTTCGCTTGGGAGGCATAGCCGGCGAACGCGTAAAGCAAGATTTAGAAGAAGAACTTTTAGAGTTTCACACTCTACGCACGATAAGAATCATGAAGAAAGGAAATTTTCCTAAAAACGCCTTATAGCCTCTTCCTCATAAGTGTGGTGCACTTCAAATCCATGAAAAAGACTCTACTTGACGCGGCTTTCAGACACCCTAGAACACCTAAACGTTTTCTCTATGACCAAGTTTGTCACGACCCAAACTGGGACCTCGGATCGAGACACGGGACCTAGAACTGTGAATGACTTCAAGATAACCCATGGCATAGCATAATGCTAACATAACAACAATTAATAGAACATAACCAAAAGCTTAACTAAAACATGACTAATAAAAAAGAAAGGATAAAAATCTGATATCAACACTAAGTTATAGCTGAACTAGAACTATACTGTATGAAAGGCTCTACTAATCTGATGAGCTATTGGGACAAGCCCCCAGCTAACTCAAACATGTGAAACTAGAATTTTACTGAAATAAAGAAAACAAACAAAACTCTCGTCCTCAAAAGATGTGGACTCACCGCAGTTAGTTGATGGAGTCTGGGCGGGTCTAATCGTGGGGCTGAGTCTGAATATCTATATTTATATCATAAAATGATATAACACATAAAGTATGAGGTCAATACTTGAAATATACTGAGTATATGGGAAATGTAATTGAAACTAGAAAACATGTTTGTATGCCGAAAAGACTAATCTGGTTACATAACTGAATGCATAACTGAGGCGTAGTACAATGACCCTATTTGTGATGCATAGATACTGATTTAACATGCTCGTTTGAAATCATTTAATGAAATATAAGTAAATCTAGCTTTTAGGTCATGTACACGTACTGAAGACTGAATCTGAAATCATAAACTGAAAATTTCAACTGAAATAGCTATACTGAAACTAAAATTGAACTGTACTGTGAGAGAGACTATCAACCAACAAACTCCAATATGAGCCTTATAGAGCCCGACTTTGAACCCCGATTGGAAGGGTGTTCATACCTTGCCAAGGGTAAGAACTCTAACTGGCATGATATCACTCGTGAACTCAGGGAGACAATCTCAACTAACGACGATCCTTGCATGCGCCCATTGAGGTGAGGGAGATACTCTTACTAGCGAGGATCCCATATTCCTTGGGCTAAGAGAAACATTCTCTATTATCGAGAATCTCTTATCCTATGGTGGCACGTAGTTGTGAGACTTAGGTACGCTGGAATCCTAGCATACTCGTTGCTAAGTACTACTCCCAAATGAACATAAAGATATATGTAACTGATAAATTTGAAGTTGATATCCTAAGACTAGTCGGAGCCACTTTGTCTAGCAAGAGTCCCGAGAGCCTAACGAACCATGACATACTGATACTGAGGGCACATAACTGATGTTCTAAGACTAGTCAGGGCTACTTTCTACTAATGACATACTGATACTGAGGGCACATAACTGATGTTCTAAGACTAGTCAGGGCTATTTTCTACTAGCAAGAGTCCTGAGAGTCTAAAGAACCATAACATACTGATCATACTGAATTCATGAGAGTCTAGTCAGGCTACTTTCAACTAGCAAAAGGCCTGAGAGTCTTGGAAATTATAAACATGCTAATCATATTAAATCCATGAAAAACATAAATGCAAATCATAGTATAAATCATATGTACTGAATTTATGGTAAAATCATATATCTCAAATGGACCATATTTTCGAAAACAACTAATTCATGGGTTGAACTTTGGGAAAATCATGCTAACATCTAACGAGTTCATCATGTAATTGGGAGCGAATTCCTAAACATCATGTGCTATTTATCTTAAGGACCTTGAAGATCATAGAAGACATGAGAGAAAATATTCATATAATGGAAACCCTAGAACATGCTTTTCTAGGAAATCAAAGTAGCTAGGGTTTTGAACATAAATTGGGACACAAGGATGAAAGAAGATCCTTGTTGAAATCCCACATACCTGGCTTGAAGAAATCCTCCACTAGGTCGTGGATCTTGAAGCTCTTGGAGAAGAACCTAGGTATTTTTTAGCCTTGAGAGGAATAGAGAAAAAGAGCTTACGGATGATTTGAGAAGGAATGAGGGATTAGGCTATGACAACCCCTTTAATTCGACCCTTAGAAGTCCCAAAACGACATCACTTAATAGTTAGAAGCATAAAATTTTACAAAAATATCCCTGGAGATTCGTTTTAAAATTTTGCACGCTAGTGACAATGACCCTCCTAATGAGTCGTTGTCTGACTTAATGTCTCATTAGATCCATCTGTTATTTCTGCCCCTGAAATTCCGCCTTTTGATCTGCAACCAACGGATAATTAGAATGACCCGCTACCGAAACTAACGAATCATCACTTGAGTCGTCATCAATGGATAGAAAATGCCAACCCCAAAATCACCCCACTTGATGAGTCACTTAACGGGTCATCGGGGCACACGACGACTCGTTCCTCAATTTATTGAGTACACTGGAAATCCACATTTTTTCCTATTTATGTTCACTTAACGGTTGACTGAACGAATCATAGGGGCACTTAACGACTCGTTACCCCATCCGTCAAGTCTCTTGAGACAAACCTCTTGGCCTACTCTTGCTCACCTAACGAATTAGACAACGACCCATCAGGTCACTTGACGAGTCACTGAACGAATCGTTCTATGACTTGGTGTAGATTTTCCTGTTATCTCTGATTCAATCCTCGGGTATGATCTTAGGGACTTTTGGACTATTAAAATCAAGTATCCCAACAGACTAGCCTTCAGTGATAACATATCTTACCAATTATAATCCCAAGCTATATTATTATGTTGTAAAGTGGAAAAAGTTAGATATTGTAAAGATAAAATGCAATATAAATGGAACCTATAAAGGAAATTCAGGAAAGGATCATATGGATATTGTCTAATGGATGATAGAGGAGACTTAATATATATGTGCAAGCAAAGGAGATAGGGATTACTACAAACATGGAGGCAAAAGTAATAGCAATCAAAGAAGCACTTAAATAATGTATAACCAGACGACTAAAGGGCATCAATGTAGAGACAGATTCACTAGTAATCATTGCAAAGAGAGTGGAAAATTCCTTGAAAAATAGCACAAAGAATAGAGAACATAAAGGCATTGATGAAAAAGATAAGTGCATAAATCACACATATTTTTAGAGAAGAAAATTCTATAGCAGACTATCTGAAAAATTTAGCTATAGACAGTGAAGGACTACAACAATAAAATAATTTTCAAGATCTTCCAACTATGTGAAGAAAAATAGTGAATGTTGACAAAGTCCAGATTCCAGCTATAAGAATCAAGACAAAGAGAAACAACAAAATTAAGATATACAAGCACAAATAAAGAGAGAAGTAAAGTAGTAAAAATAATAACAAAAATCGACACAAAGAAATAATTTAGAGAATACAAAAGAGAAAAGAAAAAAGAGGTCAACAGCTACAAAGATTTCACAACACGTTAAAAAGCAAGAAAAAATTACACTTAAAGAGAGTCCAATGAGAATTTCTAGAGCAAATCAAATCCATGCATGAACCAAATCAACTTCAGATCCAGATGTGAGCCTGTCAAATAAAAGGATGATTACAAAGAAGATAAAGACACAAGAAGAGACATATAGAAAGATTATAAGAAGAAAATCATAAAGAGAACCCACCTGCCAAACCATTGACAAAAATCATCTCGTAGAATATTTGAAGGCAGAAGAGATGGCGAAAAATATAAATCTCTCCACTCTATCAAGGGAGTGCGGAGAATTCCAGCATAACTCAAATTCCTGAGCTTATTGACAAACAACAACTGCTGATAAAAGAAGGAGAAGAAGAAGACGATGAAGATGAAGCAGCAGGTGAAAGAATATGAACAACTAAAAGGGCAAGAAAGTAGTAAGAGAGTAAATAACGTAGGTATTATCACCAAGTAGTATTAGGTGGGGTCAATTATTAGACCAAGCCCAATTTATCTATTAAAACAATTTCAATTAAAATAAAAATCTGGCCCAAAAGGCCATATTTTTTTTAAAAAAGAAGTTGGATAGGTCATGACCTAGCCCATTTTTATCCCAACCTATTTCAATTCAAGTATTTATTGGGTAAATTTTAGCTCAATTTATTTATGAAAAACTTACATAATTGCTCCATCAGAATAAAATATTTACACCACTGCACCCTTTTACTTTCATAGCCACTTAAGTATTTACAGAAAGTACCTCATTTTGCAATCCTTCATGATACCATCATAGTATATTTATATACTCTCATGGTATCGCTGAGGATGAGCAGTCCTTTAGGAATAACGTGCATGGCTCCTCAATTCTTCATGATATCGTCATAGTGTGTTCATATACTGTCATGGTATCACTAACGAATGAGAAGTCCTTTAGGGATACACTCATTAATCATGCATGATATCATCGCAATATATCCATATTCTGTCATGGTATACTTCATGATACCATCGCAGTTGTATTCATATACTTCCATGGTATACATCATGATACCATTACAATATATTCATATACTGCCATAGTATCTTATACACGAAAAATCTTCAAACTTATAGCAGGGCACGAATTGTAATTATCTTTTGCCGACTAGGTATTACGGGTAATTAGTATAAAACGGTCTATTTTTATGTAATTAGTTTAGTTTTTGATCTATTTTATGTACTTTTTCCTTCATTTATTAACTCATTTCATTTTATCTCGCCCAAATCCAATTTAACCGGCCCATTTGATATGCATAGATGAAAATAACGAATTTCTCTTGATTGACTAAAATGAGCAAATAAAAAAATATATTTTTAATATAAAAACAGAATAAAATGAAATGGAGAAAGTATATACATCACAATATATATATATATATATGTATGGATTCATGACTTGAAGAATCAAATGTTCGAGCTGATAGATACTAATTTCTGTCACGCGCGCGCACAACCATAGCGCCCATTAATACTCTAATTTAGTTATTCTCCGTATTTTAAAATAAATGGTATTTTATTATTTTTTTAATTTTGTTACAAAATAAATGATTTTACATACTCAATAAGATATTAATGATGTTCTTCCAGTTTTACCCTTATTTAAATGTAGATAGTTTTACATAATCAAGAAAATACTAAAGAGTTACATCTTTTTCAAGATATTTATTAAGGGTAAGTGGATAAAAATATATTTTACTTTCTAGAAATAAGTAATTTTTTTAAATGGTATGTCCAAATTAAAAACATCACTTAATTTGAAACAGATAAGTATATAATAGTAATCTTCATGTATGTGGATTGATTATAAATGCGTTACAGCAGCATTAGCCTTTGGTATACAAAAAGAGACAAAAGAATCCACAAAATCAGTATGCGTACAGGTTTCACCAATGGTGACAATCGAAAAAAAAGAAATTACTGCAAGAAGAGCAGCAGGACTTGAATAGACAATTCAGATACTATTATTTCACCAGTCCTCAGACTGTTAAACAGAAGGGCCACCAGTAAACTAACGGTCCATCCCAACTCTTCTCACACTACACAACTCAAATTTAAACACTACTCTTAAACTGCATGCAGGCATTATTTTTATGCCACTATTTATTTACTCTATTTTTTTTTTAACAGTGAGTAATTATTTGATCAAAAAGATATATTTTTAAATATTTAATTATATTACATCTCTTTCTCTTCCCTATACGTTTAGGATCGAAAAGATGCAGACGCAAACTCTTTTCGTGAATCCTGTATTTCGACACAAACATAGATATACATGTAATAAGAATCACTATAATTTCAACAATATATTCACTGGGGTCTCACAGGTGAGGTTCGAGGAGAATGGAGTATACACTGATCTTACCTCTATTTTTATAAGGTAGAGGTGAATCTATGATGTCTATAATATGGGTGCACCATTAAAAAATAAAAAGGCAAAAATGTTATTAAGTAAGAATTGATCATTTGTCCTCTAGGTAAACAACTCAACAATCAACCAAGTACACAATCTACCTTCTTCTATCATGGGTGCCAGCAGCTAAATTTGTACTAATTTTCAAAAATATATACATAAAATACCTAGTTTTATGGAAAGACCACGGGTTCACATGTCCCAATTTTTTGCTATCAATTCGCCCCTATTTATGGGGTAGAGAGAATGTTTCTGATAGACAATTCACTCAAAAAAAGAATCAGTATGATTTCATTAAATACTCAGATTTGAACCAATAATCAAGATTAAATCATCAATATTAAATCGTGGATTTGCCTATGTGATAATTAGCTCTTTTTAATGGACAAAACAGATGAAAATGTTTTATTTCCTTTTTTAGGGATGGGTAAGATAGTATAAAAACTTAAAATAACTATCATAACGAGTATAGTTATTATTTAATTATATTATATCCCGGACACTGATTAAAAAAACCTATTCTCTAATGATACAGATAAAATGAAAAGACAGTACTACATACTGCTCTTGGTCTATTCCATAGATCTTCTTTGGCAAGTACAACTATTATGCATGGAGTTCATGCAAAATGACTTTTTCAGAATATTCACAGACACTGTTAACAGAAACCATCAATTAAATATCACTCCAATAATATTCAACTCTTTACAAGGTACACACTGAAACAGTTAAACTAGGCACTATTCTATGCCCCCTTCTTTTTTTTTTCTTTTTTTTTTTTGGGGGGTAAAGCAAAGAATTCTATTGGTACAAAGAAATAAAAGAGAGAGTACTACTATGCACGGGACTCATGCAAAGTGACTATTATTATAATACTATACACCGTCTGTGTAAGTAATATTTACACCATCAGATCATCTTCATCTGTTGTGGCAGGTAGCATATCTTCCTTTCAAGATTTCAAATCTCACATTAGAAGGAAGTTTATCTCTGTATATTGCTTGGATGATCTGATGATGTAAAAAAATTTAATTACACTGACGATGTACAAAACTTGAACTCATAAACTTAAAGTGGGAGATGTAGTTTGATCCTTGAGGCCATCTGTTGTAGTTATGGGAAAAAGTGGTAGGGTTTTGAGGGGTCTATTGACACAACATGGTAAATTATCAGGAGTAATGTTCATCATCAAGATCCAATCTTTTCCATAGGGTCTTATCATGCAATTTTCCACATTTTGATCAGCTGGTCTTGAGAGATCCATTGGATATAGGTAAGTCATTACTTGAGATGACGCTTCTTTGATTCCACCCTATAATAATACCAAAAAAAAAGAAAAGAAAAAGAAAGTGAGAAAACAAGATTTTAAACCAAGAACTTGAAAGTACATATACATTAAAGTAGCTAAGTGACTATGTATGTTATCACATATTGAATGTTTCTTATCTATAATACAAGATTTGATAAAGAGATCTCATGTTAATTTGTTTCAAAGGATTGAAAAGTTGAAAGAATCAAATCATCTAGCCCAAAATCTTATAAGCTATAAGTAAAGTCAACCAATTAAGACATCATAAACCCTATTTAAAGTTCTTACACAATCAAAGAGGGACAAGAGTATTCTCTTATGGAATCAAACAATCCGAGACTTCTTTTGTCTTACAACAGCAACATATCCTATGTAATTCTACAAGTATGTTTGTTGTAAGAAAGTTTGCCTCTCGGTCCCAGATGTAAAAGGGTGGGGGAGACAAGCTTTCTTACAACAACAATGTACATATCCAGTGTAATTCCACAAATATGTTATTGTAAGAAAGCTTGCGCACCTCTCAGTGCCAGATGTAAAGGGACGGGGGAGGCAAGCTTTCTTGTTTTTTGTTCCTCCATTTCTGATCACTTCCTAAAGATGAAAAAGTACTACTACACTTACCAAACTATAGAGATAAGTTCACTAGCTTATGAAAAAGTTTCCTCATGCAAAATAAAACCAAAAACAAAATAAAAGAAGTGAGGGGAGGGCATATTAACACTATAAAATTGTGTATTTCTCTATTACCTCTTGAAGAAGCCCTGTAGATGTAAAAGGGCATATTTGGTTAACAACAGCACATGATGAAGAATCATTAGGGAATTGAAAGAGGGTGTTTGTGTTTGTGTTATTATTGGAGTTGCTAGTGGTAGTGGTGCTATGAGCATCAATAGGATATTGATGATGATGATGAGGAGCTAATATTTGTTGTTGGTTCATTTGGGCAAGGAGTTTTTTCTTAAGCTTTTGCCTATCCCTAGCTTTATGGTTTTGAAACCAATAAAACACATTTTTCCCTTCAATTTTCCCAAAAGAAGACAAATGGGAAGTGATGGTTTTTATTTGTGTAGCATTTGGATTCCTTAAACCTTTCCTATACATTTCTTCTAAGAACATAAGTTGTTCTGGGGTTGGACTCCACCTTGTTGGTCTTGTCATTTTTTCTCTTTTCAAATGTGACATAATGAGTTTTTTTTTTTTCCTTTAGGTATATGGAGTATAGTCATGAGGTTTTAATAGGTATATATAGAAAGAAAAAAATAATGTGATACCTAATGGAGACAGTGTCCAATATTGGGGGTAGTTTGGAATTAATCATAATATCATTAATTACACACACACACACAAAAAAAAAGTTAGGGTCATTTATTTCACCATTGGTCCTCTCTATAGATACGTACTACCTAAAGGTGGGGGAAAAACAAAAAAGTTATTGTTTGACACATTGGACAGTGTGGTTTGTGATTGTTTTATAAGGAGGAAGGATGAAGAATATGGATTTCATTTAATGTTCATATTCTACTTGTTAACAAAGGGACCTAATAAGTTTGTACCAAAACTAAAAAGGGACCTAAAAGGTTAAGTGACTTTGGTGTAGGAGTAAATTTTAGTTCAGATATACAGTAATACTGTTAAAACTTTTATCTGATAGGAAAGAGAAAATTAAATATTTTCTCTGCCACAAGAAACTTTCAGCAATAACACAAAACTTTAAGCGTATTTTATTCTATTCATCTTACAAAAGAATCTAAGTTAAAAATATTTTGGACCTATTCTAAAATATTAGGTGTGCGAGTTTTCTATTTGAACCATCATAAAATGTTTATCGAAACGCACCTAAACTATCATACGATAGTGATACTCCAGGTAGAAAAAGTGAGCAACGGATAGTTGAGATATGTTTTGATAATATTTGGTAATAGTTTAGATAGGAAAAATAAACACATAATAAATCAGATAGAAAACTCAAAAAACCTATAAATATATACTTTAAGTGTGTATATTCACGTATAAATATATTTTGGTGAAAAAGATAGGGACTCATTAATATTTATATTGTACTTCTTTAAAGAAATACCTACAATTGTACTACTAGTTCACAAATCACAACAAATATTGTAAAATTTTCAACTTAGAGGAAAGTGAAAAGTCATTCTAAAAATTTAAACGAAATGAGAGTTACGTTTGTACATTTTAGGAAAGTACACTAATCACAGAAAAATTAATTCACTCTGAAAACCCCATTAACTTGTGAGTTTGTGTGTGTCTATAGGCTCATTCATAAATTTTAACATTGGTTTAAGTTCTTCCTCTTACCTTATTTTAATGTTGATAGGTATAATTAAAAGAGTTCTTTTTTAAGTTAGGTGTAAACAATATTATAGTGTAAGAAATTTTAATATCATAATATTATATTTATACTTGGTAGAAGATAGAGGCGCGAACAGAAATTTAATTTATGAATTTTGATTATAATCTTTTCTTTTTATTTATTAGATTCTGTATAAATTATTAATGTGTGTGATATGAAAATTTTGATATAAATATAAAGTTTTAATCAAAATTATTGATTCTGTTGAACTCGTATTTCAAAGAATAGCTCCGCTCTTAATAACAGTAAATTATCTAATTTGCAATATTGAGAATCTTATTCCTTGAGTGACTCAATTGTACGAAAGATTTTTATTTAAATTATGATTAAAAGGGTGAAATTTATAAACATTCCTTAATTTTATTTTAAACTTTGAAAAGTAGATATTTTTCTCTTATTCTAATTAACTTTTCAAAAATCCTATTTTAATTTTTTAAAATCATGATATTTTTTAATTTTAAAATCTATGTAAATTTTTTATAGAAAAATAAATATTATTTTTGAGATGATTAAAAAAAGTGAGAAATACAAATTGAGTATATAAATTAATGACTTTCTATGATGATAAGTGGAATATAAGAAATATAATTTTATTTAATAATAGCTAAAACTCTAATATCTATTTACACAGGTTAAAATAATAGATTCTAAATATATTTTCATGTAGGTAATACATATATAATTAATAAAAATAGTGGTATATTTTATTTTAAAAAATTATCTATTCATATTGTAAGTAAATTTTAAGTTATAATTTAAAAATATTCATTTATGACAATCAGAAAATCCGTTTATCTATTTAAATAATAGAAAATAAGAGACACATGCATGCAGAGGCGAATCTAGAATTTTGAGATTTCGGATGCCATAGTAAGATAAAAGGGTTGGTTTATTCAATTTTGAACTTCGATTTGGATGTAACTTTTCAATTTATATCCACAACATATATATATATATATATATATATATATATATATATATATATATATGTATGTCTTTACATTTTGAAATTAAAAATTTTGAAGCAATCAAATTTTTTTTGAGACTTTATTTTCTAAAACTTTGAAAAAGGAAAAAAAATTCTACATTAGAAATCTGAACCCGTGTAAACTATCTATTATCTTTACCTCAGTATATTCATATATACTTCATTACCTATTGTGTGTTGTCGTGGATCTATACTTGAAAACAAAGAATTATTGCTTCAATTCTGACATCTTCACTTAGCTCGGACTTTGATTAAAAAAATTATGGTAATATTAAAAATTTTAAAATTATAATATAATATTCATTAATATGATATATGTAACACATATATCCAAAAACTAGTACTCAAATAAAGAGGAAGCAACTAAAAAAAAGTCACAAAATAATTAAGCAAAAAAAAACAAAAAAAGTCAAGTAGACTTAATAAAGAATAGCAAATCAAGAGAAATTAAAGAAAAAGACGGGGGGAAAATCATTGAAGTGAATTCGTTAGCAAAACGCAAAATAATCATAACGTGTTGACCATTTTGACCTTTGTCATTGGCACCAAACAGTTTAATAGTAATCTAGGTACACCTAATACTCTCATCGATCTTTTTTAGTTGCTAAATATACTAAAAATAGTTACTCAAAATAGTTACTAGTTTTAAAATTTAAAAAATAATTGATTACTTTTTTTCAATTTTACCCTTAATACTTAAGTCACTTTAAAATATGAAAGAATAATTATTGTATGTTTTCAAAAGGTACCTATTAATTAACAAGGTTATATTAGTCAAATTACAATCTCTATTACTTTTTTCTTACTAGGTGTTTGCAAATCTTATCCCACCAACTAAAAAGAAAAGAAGAAAATATTTATTTAATTCCCTATACATGTACAAAATCTGAACCTTGATGTCCGGATTCGTGACACCTCGAACCTTATACATAAATCCGCTCTTGAACTCATGCATAATATGTGTAATATTTTAAAAAATAATCATAAGAAATAGCATTAAATTTTATAATAAATTTATTTAAAATATTTAAACTGTTAATGAATTTCAATAAAGTTTATAAATATTTAAAATTAAAAAAATAAAATATTATATATATATATATATAATATCAAAAAAATTACATAAAATGAAATTTTGAAAATACTAAACATCAAATATATATTGTTTAAAATAATTAAAAATATTTATTATTCAAAATTGTTTTAAAAAATATTAATTTTTGTGATAAAATTAGAGGTGTAAATGATTTTAAAAAATCCATAACTAAATCAGTAGACTAATTCATCGCCTAAAAATTTAAGTAGGCGAGTTTTGACTTTAAATGACTAAATAATAAAAAAGAGTAAAATTATAAGAGGCCAAAACAACATAGGTGAACGTGGACTCATTTTATAGGGAAAGAAACTTGAAAAAAAGTGAGTAATGATATCGTCATCACGAGTCTCATATCATTACTGGGACAAGACAGGAAGTTGGATGCATTGGATACAACATTAATAAAGCCACCGTCTCTTTTCCTTCTTTTCCTTTTAGGTCCAAGCTCGAAAATTACAGAGTGGCGCTCGAAAATTACAGAGTGGCGCTCGGTCCCAACTTCAAAATGCACTTAGAGAACACTCCAAAACAGTTTCCCAACAAGGAAGGTCAGCTACAAAAGGTTATACTAACAATGTTTAACTACAAGGAATACTTTCTCCTACCACTTTTATTAATATATATATATATATATATATATAGAAGTTAAAAAATAAATATTTATTATTATTTATTATAATAATAATAATAATAACATTTCAGTATAATTTCATTCAGTTGGATTATCATTTAGGGAGAATAGAATGTAGGTAAATCTTTCCACCACCTCAAAGGTAAAGAGGTTGTTTCCGGCAGATCTCCGGCTTTAAGAAAGACAGACCCAACAACACAATAGCAGCACAAAATTTATTATTATTTATTTAATTTTAAAAAATCAAAAGATGTTATACTAATAATATAGTAAAATTATTATTATATTTTTTATTTATTAAAAGGTGTTCAAAGTCAAATATTTGTCAAATAGAATTTCATTTTCAACTTTAACTTTAAAATTTTTAAATAAAATAAAAAAATATTTGATTTCTATGGCCAAATGCCTATTTGTTTTATCTATTAAAGCTCTTATTTAGGTTAGATACTATTGTTAGGCTCATCAATTCATATACTAACTTGAATTAGAAAGAATAACATATTCAAGTTGTAGCATTTTATTTTTTTTAAACTTGTTATTATTTGGGTACTTTATTTCTTCAAGTTATCATGTATTCAAATAGTGATTCTGTTTATTGGATAAAGTAAATTCTTGTTAGCTCATTATGACTCAATAATGGGTGTTTTCTTTTATTTATATCTTTAATTCATTAATTTAAATATATATATATATATATATATATATATATATATATATATATATATATATATATAGCAAATATTAATAGGTCTTCTATTTCATTTTAATTGCTAGGTATATTAATAATATTTATTTTAAAATATTTGTTAGTTTCAAAATTTAAGAGATAATTGACGATATTTTTTCAATTCTATCCTTAGTACTTAAAGTCATTTTAAAATATAAAAAAAATTATTATTGTATGTTTTCAAAAAATTAATAGAATTGCATTAGTCAAATTACCATCTCTATAAATATTTTCTTAATGGGTGTGCCCTTCTTATCCTAACAATTAAAATAAAACAGAGGGAGTACTATTTTGTTTTCGTCTTTCCTTTATTGGATTTGATTATATTTATATTAATTAACAAACTTTGATAAAATATATATATGTTTTAAGGTTTCACTAAATAAAAATTAAAACTTCATTCAAATCTTTCATAAAAAAATATTTAAAATTATTTCTCTTATGGGATAAAACTAACGGTAGGATGATCCTTAATATGTGTTTTTTTTAAATTTAATAATCAAAATATATTTTCGGAAAAAGATTGACCAAACACAATTAGTTTATTATATATTAAAAAAATATTTTTCAAATGGATTGCTCATATACAAATTACTTCTCTCGAAAAGAACTTTTTCAAAAGGTATTTCTATAAAAGTAATGTTCAAAAGAAATAAAGTTTTAGAATTTTTTCAAAAGGTATTTCTATAAAAGTAATGTTCAAAAGAAATAAAGTTTTAGAATTTTAGCTAAACAATGATTGGTGAGATAAGAATAATAATTTTAAATTTTTTTATAAGATTAATTTATCCAATTTTTAGTAACGGATATTATTTAATTTTATGATTATTTTATTCTGTCATTTTAATATAAATAGTGAGTAAGTTATTACATAAATTTAAAAAAAAGATAAAATAATTTTATTAAATATTTCAATTCATAAGATATTGATCCACCAATCAAATATTGAAATTAATAATATCATGAATTATAATATTATCACTTGTGGTTATCATTAAATTCGTTTACATGTAAAAAATATGATGCTCCACATGTTTGAAAAAGAGAATGGCATACTCAATTTTATACAAAAGAAAGTGACATAAAATTATTAAATATTTGAGAATATTACATATTCTTTGCGTATTGTAATATATATTGAGTCAACGAAAATTAATAACCTTTTTTTTTAACCCCGAAAATTTATAGTCGCTATCTTTTTTAATATGCGCGGGGTAAACTCATCCCTATATAATAATTCATAAATCACATTAGATAAGTTGGATACGACGAGCTCGATTGAGAAAATATTGACAGAGAAAATCGATTCAAGACATCTCTTATAAAATATCACCTATTATACCAATTCTGTCACCCTTACAGTCTAACTCATAATCGTATTTCGGTTATTCTTGTGAGATAAGGTGCTGTATTTTTCAATAAAATACTAATGCGTGATGTTATATAATTACAATTTTTTTTAAAATTTTATTAGAAAGAGGAAAATAAAGGATCAACTAAAAAACTTTTTATTATTATATTTTTCTATTAATAAATCTATTCCATGTCTTCTTTAAATCCTTAATTTCCTCTAACTTTTAATTACAAAAAATGTTTTATTATTTTATTTTTTGTTTAGCCTCTTTTCTCTTTTAGAAAAAGCTCATAAATACAGAAGAATTATACATGTAGGGTTTAAAATAATAGTATACAATTAAAAGGTATGTGCAGCAATGAATTAATTTCATATTCAAAATTCTTGTAGTTGTGAAGTTTAATTTAGAGGGTGGTAAAGTAATTAATATATGCAGCTGTCACAAATAAAGTCGTAATTAAAATAATGTTTTGTATTAAGTAGACAGTCAATTGCCCAACTGTAATGACTGCACGTACGGCATATTAAATATTAATACACTTAAACATTTTACTACAGGATGTAAATGATTAGTAGTTGAATTTCAACACGTAAAATTTAAAACAACCCAATATTCTCCTGTACATTTTGTGTACTGAAATGTATGTGTGTGTATATGTATTAGTCCTCGACATACGTGTATTTCATATTAATTAAAAAATATTTTATAAAATTATAATAAATATGCATTTATAGAAATTGAATAAAAAATATAAATTTAAATTAATAAATTGTGAGTTTATTTGACTGATATCTAATATCATTTTAATAGATAATTATATCAAAAAATTGCTATTAAAGAATTTTGAAAAGTGTTGTCCGAACAACTTCAATTATGCAATTATTATTGTATATACTCACTTGATAGTAATTCTTTTTTTTTTTATATATATATCAACAACACATAATATAAATATAAATTTGAGGAATATCGATTATATTTGCAAACATTCACTTCTTAAAGTATAAATTGTAAAAACTTTTAGTATTCTTGTGTTAAAGGAAAGAGTCAGACCCAATTAATAAGTTATTTAAAAAATTAATATTAATCGTTATAATGTTAAGGACTATTGATTTTCTTCCGTTAAAGAAAATAGTAGCAGCATAAGAAATTTTTTATCTCTTTTTTGTTAAATAAACACATTGTTAAAAGCTTTTAGTATTCTTGTGTTAAATGAAAGAGCCAAACTAATTAATAAGTTATTTAAAAAATAAAATTTATTAATTTATTTAAAGGGTATATTAATCTTTGGATACTTTCGTAATTCGACTTTTAACTTGAGGCTTTCCACTTTTATATATATATATATATATATATATATTAAAAAAAAGTTATAAATAGAGAATTTTGTAGATGTTTTAACTCAAATACGAAATTCAATATCATTGTTATATTTTTTTTCAAAATACATTTCAAAATCATATTTATCTATGTACTCTAAAAAAAAGTTATATTTATCCTTATGACTTTAAATTTTCATATCCCGCCTTAATTTTTCTATGCAGTTGGCATAATTTTTTTTTAATTAAACCTGTTAACTCATTTAAATTCTTTTAACCAACCCGTCCGACCCACTAAAAAGTCAAAACTCAAATATTTCATTATTTATTCATGACGGATATAATTTTACTAGTCAAATTTCATTCAAATTCAAATTCAACTTCTGTTAATGCGATAGGATAATGTTATTTTCAATAATCTTTATTTATTATATTAATTTTCTAAACCATAAACTTATTAAAATCAAAAAGAAAAAGCAAATTTTTTTAAAAAATTCTGAAAACTTGTCAATACGTCTTTCAATTATTAAAGTTAATGTTTTAACTTCAAAATAACTTTTAAATAATTTTATTCAATAGGTGAGAGAGCTCGAGCAAATAAAGAAATAGACATCTCATTCTTCGTTTTCACATTTTAAATTTTAGTTTCAATATAGAATAAATAAAAAAAGTTATACATATAATTGTCTAATTCAGAAAAGTCTCCATTTTTTTTTCTTTTGTTGTAATTTTCTAATTTAAAAAATCAATCAATAAATAAAAATTATTAGAACAATTATTACTTTATCAGATTGCAGAAGTTGAGTTGTAATTTGAATGGGATTTGAATGATGAAATCGTATGCACCATGAATGAATAATGAAACTTTTGGTTTTGATCTTTTAATGGATCGATTTAAATAATTTAGTAGATTTAATAGGAAAAAATGCGTCAAATAAGCTTTTTCAAGTTGGGATATGAGGATTTTAGATTGTAGGAATAAATATGACTCTTTTTTCAAGTGTAATGACATTTATGATTCTAAAGTTGGGTGAAAAGAATAAATATATTGAAAAAGTATAGACAAAGATAAATATATTTAAAAAATATAAGGAAAAATAAATATAATTTATTTGTAAAAATACAAGAACAAATATGATTCTTTTTCATTTTTTTTAGATCTTATGTGAGATGGATAGATACGATCCATTCAAAGTTTTTGACCTTTTAACCTTTCTATTTTGATCCAAAATAAATATTTTTTATATGATTAAAAAGATATTAATATTTTTAAAAAATTTATTCTTATTAAATAAGTGAGTTTTCATACAATAATAAAATTATTATTAAATAGGTACTATTGTGATTAAGAATAAATTAATCAAAATATCTATTTATTTTCCTCTACAAGTTAATAATTTTTAAGAAAGACTGGAGGGAGTAATTTCGACGAACTAACCAACTTAACTAAAGGGCTTATTAGATGGACATTATGCCACGGATGTCTGTCTATTAGATTAATTAATTCGATGATTTTCAACATCATGACTAATTTTAAAGCCATCCTTTAAACTCAGTTTATTTAAATTGAGGTTTATAAGTTCAGTTCAAGTTATTCCATTGGCTTTTGAGGCTTGATCAAAGTCGGATTGTGAGCCCAAAGACTATTTAATTTAAATTAAAAATTTAAAAAAAATTGTGAAAAAAGAAGTAAAAACTAAAAATAGCGATTACCAAATAAATCTTAATACGTTATATAATACTTTACACATCTAGCGTTAAATTCTAATTACCAAGTATAGAAGTTGTATTCATGATATGAGTTCAATTTAAATTTAAAATTTAAAAGAAAATTATAAAAAGAGAAGTAAAACTAGAAAAAAGTGACTATTGAATATGTTCCAGTATCTTCCATAATACTTTACTCATTTAGCATTAAATCCTACTCACCAAGTATAAAAAATGCATCCATAATGAAAATATCCAAACACTTGTTGCAACTCAAAATCGGTTGCACGGCTCTACCCAAATTCAAAGGTAATAATATTTTAAAGTGAATTTAAATATTATTAATTAATTTTGATATATAGTTATTTGATGTTTAACTAATTAAAATTGCACATGAATGCAGACGAAAATGAAGATGTTAATTAAGATAATTTTATCAGCGGATTCAAATATGCTTGACGAGATGTGTTGGTGTTGAATATGTTATAAGTTATCGTAGAATTATGTACTTTCATATAATCATATGTTAGAAATGTTAACAAATTGTCGTACCTATAAAGTTTAAATGTATATAAAAAGAAATTTTCTTATTCAAAAGAAATTCGAAAAAAATGAAGGGCTAGGCCGCCCCAGCCGACGGTCCTTTTAGGGCTGGGTTGTGCTGACCATTTTAAGACTCTTTAAAATGAAGGGCGGACCCGTCCTAGCCCATTAAATTTCTTGGCTTGCAAGGCTTGGACTGACCCATTTTGAAAGCTCTAATGAGTATTCACTATTGTTATAAGGGTAAAATCTCATTCACTTCTCTTGTGCAATAGTCAAGTTTCTACTCGACTCATACTCTGTTTGGTTAAATTTTTAAAATTAACTTATTTTGATAACTATACTTTTAAAATATTTTTTTGTGAGAAATAATTTATATTTGACCAATAAAATTAAAAAAACACTTTCGAGCAACATCTAGTATTTAACCAAACTTGTTAAAAATGCTTTTAAACATATTTTTCTCAAAAGTGTTTTTAAAAAAGAAATACTTTTGGAAGAATTTTTTTTTTTTTAGCTTATGAAAAATAACTTCTAGTAATCCCTCAAAACACTTATTTTCTCTTTAAAATATGGCCAAATACCTTCTTCTTCTTCTTCTTCTTTTTTTTTTCAAAAAGTAATTTTAACCTCCTAAAAACTTGGTCAAACATGCTATTAATCTACTTTTTCCTCTTTCGTTTTAGGGACTTCAAATTATTTCTAGTGTATAGAAATTTGAACAATGCACAAAATGTACGACAATAACGTAACTCATCCCAAGTTTGTATTAATATCAAGATACAAAGAATATACAATTACAACACTTAAGGATTATTTGGTAGCTGATTGAATTATGCAAATATTACTAATGCACGGATTAGTTGTGAGAGAATCTTTGTATTATCTTATGCAGGTATTAGTTATGTAATGTTTAGTTATTCATGTATTAGTTATTCCACCTTCTATCTTGCATAATATAATATATAGATCCCCTCATAGATTATACATTTATTAGTTGTGTGAGCTTCTAAATTAAATCAAGCATCGTATTAGTTTTGGATATATATAACTTACCTCTAACCAACTACCAAACCTTGGTATTACTTATGTAGGATTTAATACCTACATAATTCACCTCCAAACTAGCTTCCAAACAACCGCTTAGGCAAAAAAACATTTCAGGACTTAGGCCAAAATTTGTCAACATCTTGGCTACACATTTGTATGGGATAAACCCAATCTTATCTAGGTGGTTAAATGACATGGAAACATGTGGTACATGCATCCGCTCACAAGAGATTGGTTATGAAGTGTTGAATAAATGCTACCGAGGACCAAGCTAATGAATGTCACTCAGCTCGGAAAGACTCCAAGATCGACATCACTGGAATTGGCATCTCACCTGTATAACCCTTTTAGCTTTGGAGGTGTAGTTCTAGGCACAGGGGTAGTTGGCCGGTAGGGATAGAGAAAACATGTGTTTTTTAGCAAGCAAATCACGGGGGAAGCCAAGATTTTCACCCGCCGATACACAATTGAGAGGAGCGAACTCTATGAAACTATCCCTTAGTTTTCTTTAAATAGCCCATTAGATATCTATATTAGGGGCTTCAAAATTCTGATTCACGCATTGTAACACCCATTTTCTCTCTAAAAAGCCCTTTGTTCTTCAGTTCCTTAAATCATTTTAGATATATTGTTTCTAGGCCACCAAGGCTCAATTTTTCAAATTCAATACATAACTTGATTGCTTTTCTATTCTTATATTCATACTTTATTGCTTTTTGGTGTGATTTATTTCATTACTAAGATCAATCGATTAACAAATTCAACTATACTATTTTACTGGTAAATAATTTGACGATCACCTTAGAGTTAGGCAAATTGTGGTGTTACTTAATCTTCTAATCCTCTATCCACTAACTTATTAGGTTTTTTTGCAAGAAAGTTCTATCAATATCATAACAGGCGTTATGACGAATACTGATTAGTAGTTGAATGCAAATTAGGATAATGATGACTTGGCCTCGAACAATGAGCAGATTCCCCTTGGTCCATGCGGTTAGATTTCACTTGAGGAGCAAACTTCGAATAGCAACGCGACAATGAGATAGAATACTTTGGAATAATGAGCCTCCTCATAATCAATCTAGTCAAATCACCATTCTAGGAACACTAACACGATTTGTTATCCTCAAAACACCTTGTAGATCCAAAATGGCCTCCCTGACTTCACCCTTTAATACTTTATCTCAAATCATCCTCAACTTTCCATCCTCAAATTGTTGAGACTTAATCTGCTCCAATAACATAGACTGAGCCTCCATACAAGCAAGAACCTCCCAGGCTTAGAAATGGAAAGTCCCACAAATCTATTAGCTAAAGAATGAACATCTATAAGTAAAGGACGCTCCTCCACTAGTAGCAACTCAAGGCTAACCATACTCACTACCGTCCTATCAAGGCTTCTGCCACCATATTAGCCTTAACTAGATGGTAAATGATGATCACATTATAATCCTTGAGCAGCTTCAACTACCTTCATTGTCTTAAGTTTAGGTCGTTCTAGTTGAATATGTACTATCGGCTTTAATGGTCTGTTAAAATATCACAATGTACACAGTAGAGGTGGTGCCTCCAAATCTTCAAATAAAAGAATACTGCCGCTAACTCCAAGTCATAAGTAGGATAGTTCTTCTTATGAATCTTCAGTTGTCTAGAAGCGTATGCAATAAGCTTTCCTTGCTGCATTAAAACAACTCAGGCCAATTCGTGAAGAATCTTGATACACGATAAAGCCCTCACCCTCTACGAGTAAAGTCAAAATCATATCTGAAGTCAACAAAGCCTTGTACTTTTATAAGCCCGCTTTACACTCATCATATCATAGGAATGTCATATTCTTTTGAGTCAATTTGGCTAAGAGAGATGCAATAAAAGAGAAACCCTCCACAAATCACCTATAATAGCCATCCAATCCTACAAAGCTCCAAATCTCAATAGGTGAAGTGGGCCTAGCCCAATCCTAAACTGTCTCAATCTTCTTTGGATCCATCATAAACTATCTTTGGACACTACTTGCCCTAAGAATGCAACAGAATCAATCCAGAACTCACAATTAGAAAATTTGGCGTAGAGACCCTCATTCTTCAATATGTGAAGTATAATCCTCAAATGATGCTCATGATCCTCACTACAACGGGAGTAGATCAAGATGTCATCAATAAATACAATCACAAAGGAATCCAAATAAGGTAAGAATACCCTATTCATCAACTCCATAAAAGTCGTTTGGGCATTAGTCAACCTTTGGACATAACCAAAAACTCATAATGATTATAGCGAGTCTTGAAGGCTATCTTATAGATGTCCAAAGTCCTAATCTTCTACTGATGGTAGCCTAATCTTAAGTCAATCTTAGAGAATATAGAAGCACCCTAAAGCTGATCAAATAAATTATCAATATGAGGTATCAGATACTTTTTTTTCATAGTCACCTTGTTCAACTGCTGATTAGTAATACACATCTGCAAAATGTCTTTTTTCTTCATCACAAATAAAATAGGAGCACCTAAGAAAAAACACTGGTTTAATGAATCCCTTACTCAACATGTCCTGCAATTTCTCCTTCAAGACTTTTAATTCTATCAGTGGCATCTTGTATGGTAGAATAGAAACAGGTTAAGTGTTACACTATGGGTCAATGCCTAAATCAATATCACGATTTGGTGGAATACTATGTAAATCAATCGAAAAAACCTCTGCAAACTCACTCACTCTTGGTACTGACTCAAGGGAAGGAGTATCAATACTAGTATCCTGCAAATGCACCAAATAAGCCAAGCACCCCATACCTACCATCCTTTTAGCCACAAGAAATGATCTCACCTTCTTCAGTTCATCGTTAATAGTACTATTCAAAACAAACCAATGAATACCAAGCATTTCCAAAGCAACAGTCTTGGCATGATAATCCAAGATGGCATGATAAGGAGTCAGTCAATTCATGCCCAATATAACATCATAAATCCAACATATCCAAGATAATCAAAATTTTCCATGTCTCATACTTCCAAAAAATCACAACACAAGATCGATATGCTCAATCCACTACTAAGGAATTAACCATGGGGGTAAAAACATGTACAACAATAATAAGAAAATCACATATCATGTCTAGGCGCATAGAAAAATATACAAACATATACGAAAAATGGATTCTAGATCAAATAAAGTTGTAGCTGACTGATGACAAACCAAATTAGTACTTATAATAATTCCATTATAAGCCCCGGTCTTTAGCCTACCTAGAAATGCATAACAATGGGCGGAACTATCTCTGGACTATGGGCCTCCACAACCACCTCCGTGGACTGTCTGGGCTCCAGCCCTGGCAACATGAGAACCACCTCTCCTACTCTATGCACCTCTTCTAGTTTGTCTTATCAGTGCCTCATGGGATTGATTTTGAGAATTTATTGCGTCCTGCCATGTATGCATCTAGGAAAGTGCCTTACAAAGTGACCCAACTCACCATAATCATAACATCCTCTGCCAGTCATACAATGATGAGATGGTCTGAATGAAGTAGAATATCCACCGCGACATGAGAACCTAGAATGTGAGCCTTAAGAGATCTGTCCTATACATTGGCTGTTGTACCCAGAATAACCACTGTATGAAATCTACAATGTTGTATGTGTAGGTCTACTAGAATGGAATTGGTGATCCCTGCATGTGTAATCTCAGCCCTTGGATAAAGTATTCCATAAGCCACAAAATCTATAAGCCCTCTTGTCATTGCCTCCAGTTATCATTGACATATCATCTCAATGTCCTTCACATGATCAATAACATTATGTAAGGAAGCTTTAGAATATACCAAATGAGCAGAAGTCAAACAGGTTGGAGTGATCAACCCCTTCGGGAACCTTCTAATCCACTCTACCTCGATAGGTAGAATCATCAATACATGACGAGTTAAGGTATGAAACCTCACCTCATACTTAGTAACCATCATACCATCCTGCTAAAGTTCCTCAAACTAATCTCTCCTACTCTCTCTCTCTCAAGAAGCGAGGTATATACTTTCCTAGAAAGATTATTAAAAATTGAGTCCATGACAAAAGAGGTGAATCAACTAATCTGCAATCGACATAGGCCCTCCACCACTACTTGGTGGGCCCTATCATATAAACTATAATGCAATCAACCCTGTATAACTCAACTACATTGAGGTTATACAAGCTTTCATGGAAGTTGTCACGCCCCGCCTTGGGGGGTATGACTGGCACCTGGTGCCTTACTAGGACCTGAACTGCTAGACTACTGAGCCTGAGCACATCTAGTGCCTGGCTGGCTCTAACTCAAATTCAAGGGATCAACAGGCTATATAACGGCTGTAAACACAGCCTCCGGCCAGCTGGGCTTATAGCCACCTGTACCTGTAATAACAACTAACAAGAAACACATCACTATAAGGAAGCCTATGCGGGCCGACAAGGCCACCATGCTATCTAGTTATCTGTAACTCGACAATGGGATACTGAATAACTACGTGACCGACAAGGTCACCACTACTAACTGGATAAGGCCTCACACGGCCAACATAACTGAAATGCTAAACAATTATAACAAACTGCACGGCCTCACACGACCGGCTCAACTGACCACAGGAAAATATATACAGACCGCAAGCCTCTAAGAATACTGATAAGATGGTCGGGACAGGGCCCCGACCTACCCTTACTGTACAACAAAAGGAAATGATATAAACCTCTGAAATATCAAGCTCCGGATGACAGGAGCTGATGACTCTGCACTAGCTAGGATTATGAGGGATCGCCTCCTCGTCTATGAGTACCTGCAGGCAAGTAATGCAGCGCCCCAAACGGGCGTCAGTACCGCTGGTACTGAGTATGTAAAACAACAACTGAAAGATATCTAAAAACAACAATACAACTGAAGGAACTAAAACAGAAAGGAATAGACTAAACTCACTGAAAATGTAAAGCTATGCTTACTCTCAACTATGCTGGAAGGAGTAGGAGTCATACCTGGAAATGTATCGCTCTATTGTCGATCTACTCGTATCTAGGGTAACATAGCATAACACAACATAACATACCATAGCACACACAAACCTTACCCGGCCCCCACAAGCCGGGAGGTACAATCAACACGCAATCTATACCCCTACCCCGGTCGTCCCATCTTCTATAATAACTATAAGCATCCTGCCGATCCCCTGGGTATGCACTTGGGCTCGTTGAGCCCCTGACTATAACTGTACCTGAGTCCGGAGGACTCCTAAATCAACACCCCGGGCGTACCCGTTCCATGGGGGTGTATAAAGGCCGACCAAGGCACAATATGGGGAAACTGGCATCCCATCTTCGTCCCCTGTGGGACGGCATGCCACTCCGTAGAGCGACGTATCCTCATCCTTTGGCGGACGAGTCGATACAACTATTAACCATGGGGCGGTCATGAATGCTAGGTAATCCATCCCAAAACAATACAATGGTCTCAATTAGTAATACTATCTGCATATACCACAAGCTAAAGCTAGTGATGACAATGTATCTGTACATATAGTATGCTGAACTAATGATAGTGATATGTATGTATTTAATACATGCTGAGACTGATAATAGTATATATATGTATATAATCTTTTGCCATACTGTATTAGGTCTAATGTTGAACAAGATATAGTTGTTCTGCTGGGAATCATGCTGTATAACTGAGTTTAATAGCAACCTGATTTACTATTTCCAACATGCTTCCTAAACTTCATTTTAATCTATCATTCTACTTCTGAGATACCTTACAGATACTTATATTGCTTTACTAAGTTTTAACTGAATACGATAATATCCTAACATTCTTTACTAAATCACATACTGGGCATGCTGTGCAGTTCCTAACACTTTGTATTAGAATTTATATCGTGCTAGCAAGTTTCACGCTATACATAACATGATGCTTCCAATATCATACCAATATTCATAATAAACATAACATACAACTTCTAAACATTCTACTGGCCTTTAAACTATTTTACTATACCGAGACTACTAACTTGCCGAGGAAACTAGCTTTACATACCTTCGCTTCTGATTTCCCGACTAACCGGCGTAGCTCGGTCAGTATTCCAGCTATTTCTCCCAACTGCATTCATATATACGTCAATCAGTACTAAATACAACTTTATTCTGAAGGACGACATCACTTTCGATATAATTATAGCCTAAGCTTAGGTTTATCGAAAGACGGTCGAAAACTCGCTATTTTCCAGAAGTCCAGAAGGGAGAAGTATTCACTTCACAGCTAGGAACACATAGACACTAGTTTGGAGCAATTCCATTTACCTTAGTTAGCACGATGATTTGTCGGCCGAATTTCACGAAACTAAATCCATAGGAATGCTCCCTGCCGCTAAATACTTCGGTATCTGGAGTTAATTTGAGTTTAGACTACGTTTGGCAGCATAATCGAACGATAATATCTTCACCCTCTTCGTCTCTCTCTGTTTGTTGCGAACTCTCTGGAAATTATAATGATTTTAATGAAAATAAATCGAAGTGGGGCTTTATATACTTGGGCCTGGACAGGCCCAACGTGTCACGGAGCCAACGCGGAGGCTCCACCTCCGTGACACGTTGCCATCACGGATGGGCTCTGCCCAGGCTCCTTCCGCGATGGTTCGACAGGCTACTCGTCTGATCCTTTGCCGGGCCTTTTCCTAGCACGTATGACTTCCAAATATACTTAACCAACGCGTGAATAGGCCATCCAGGTGCCGAAAATGTTACGGGGTATAACATTCTCCCCCCTTTAAGAACATTCGTCCTTGAATGTAAAATTTTATCTAGAGGACTTCTCAATTTGTTTTTAGGAAAATTTCGGCAGAGTTTCCCCTATAATATGGACTATCTCGAAAACCTGAAACACAGAAAAGTCTAATGCAGGTACTGCACACAATATTTTAAGATTCACTGGATAGTTAAATATCAATCTTTCTCATTTATACATGCACAACCACAAGGTATTGGATAAGTAATAATACAGACATACCTGTTGCCTGACTAGGCCTGGAATAAGTGAGGATATATAATCTTCATATCTTCCTTAGCCTCCCACGTCATCTCCTCTCGGGTCCTGTTACGCCACAATACCCTGGCAGACGCAATATCCTTAGTTCTCAACCTACGAATTTGTCTGTCTAGGATAGATATCGGAATCTCTTCATAGGCCAGCTCCTCCGTAACCTGGATATCCTGGACTGGGACTGCTCTGGATGGGTCTCCTATGTATTTCCTCAGCATAGACGCATGAAAGATTGGATGAACAGATCCTAATTCTGCGGGCAAGTTCAACTCATATGCTACTCGGCCTATTCTTCGATGATTCTGATAAGGCCCAACAAATCTCGGACTGAGCTTACCTTTCTTACCGAATATCATCACCCCTTTCATTGGGGATACTTTCAAAAATACCCAGTCATTCACATCAAACTCCAGGTCTCTGCGCCGCACATCTGCATATGATTTCTGGCGGCTCTGTGCAGTCAGTAAGCATTCTCAGATAAGCTTTACCTTTTCCTCTGACTGCTGAACAATGTCTGGCCCAATCAACGCTGATTCTCCTATCTCAAACCAACCAATCGGCGATATGCATTTTTGCTCGTATAATGCCTCGAAAGGCGCCATCTGGATGGCTGAGTGATAGCTGTTACTATAAGCAAATTCAATTAAAGACAAATGCTCATCCCAGCTACCTCCAAAATCTAGCACACACGCTCGTAGAATCTCCTCGAGTGTCCGAATAGTGCGCTCATCCTGCCCATCTGTTTGAGAGTGGAATGCTGTGTTCAAATTAATCTGCGTCCCCAGACCTCTCTGAAATGACTGCCAAAATCTAGCCATAAACTGTGATCCTCTATCAGAGATAATAGATATTGGAACACCGTGTAATCTAACTATTTCTCTGATATACAATTCGGCGTAATCTTCGACAGAGAAAGTAGCTTTTACTGGCAGGAAATGGGCTGATTTCTTCAGTCTGTCAACAATTACCCAGATTGAATCATGTCTATGCCTGGTACGGGGTAATCCTGCTACAAAGTCCATGTTTACTGCTTCCCATTTCCAGAGAGGCACAACTATGTCCTGAGTCAAACCGCCTGGTTTCTGATGTTCTGCTTCCTCCTGTTGGCAGTTTGGATACTGAGTTACAAATTCAGCAATTTCTCTTTCCATACCTGGCCACCAGTAGTTTTCTTTGATATCATGGTACATTTTCGTCGCGCCTGGGTGGAGAGAATAGCGAGCGTAATGCGCCTCGCTCATAATCTGCTGGCGGAGCCCCAAAATATCTGGAACACAAATGCGGCCTTTACATTGCAAAACTTCATCCCCGGTTATCTGAAAATATGTCACCTCTCCTTGCCGAACCTTGTGTTCGAGTTGAACCCGGCTAGGGTCTTCATACTGCCGTTCCTTTACTTCCACCACTAAAGACAACACTGCGACATTCTGTATTACTGCTCTGTTGTCTTTTATTTCTGATATGTGAACGGCTAAACTGGCTAACTGGTGTAATTCTCGGGCCAATTCTCATTTTTCAGGCTGCAAGTATGCCAACTCCCCATAGATTTACGGCTAAGGGCATCTGCTACCACATTAGCCCTTCCTGGGTGATACAAAACATTCACTCTTTAAGGCATAAATTACTGCAGCTAACTCCAGGTCATGGGTAAGATAATTCTTTTCATGTTCCTTCAACTTCCTGAAAGCATAAGCTATTACTTTACCATGCTGCATCAACCCTCTGTACCTTCTGGCGATACTAACACTGGGGCTGATGTTAACCCATCTTTTAACTCCTGGAAGTCCTGCTCACACACCTCAGTCTGCTGGAACTTTGCTGCCTTCTGTGTCAATTTAGTCAGAGGTGCTGCTAAGGTGGAAAATCCTTCCACAAACACTCTGTAGTACCCGGCTAACCGCAGGGATTGCGTACTTCAATCGGAGTGGTAGGTTTGGGCTATGTCTTCACTGCTTCGATTTTTTGTGTATCTACCTGTACACCAGCCTCCGACACAATGTGACCAAAAAGGCTACTGAACTCAGCCAAAATTTACATTTAGAAAAATTGATATATAACTGACGGTCATACTGGTTTATTATACCGGAGAAACTGACAAGTAATCTACCGGTATAGCTAGAGCTTATCTGGCCTTCTGGCCACATGCTAAGGCTACTTGTTGCTGAGATAACCTGAACGACTATCTGCACACCATGTGCCTGTATCTGACCAGTGGATCCTGAAAATGATCATGATCTCCTAGTAGTCTGGCTGAATAACCTTAACTAACTAAATAGCTGGGTTAAATGATCCGAATGCTGCAGTAGTCTAACGATGCTCTACATGTCCTACTCGGACATCTGTAGCTCATGTATAACTGTGGGGTTGTGGACAGCTAACTGTTTCATCCTCCTAATTGAACAATTGTGGTGTTGTGCTTAGTCCAACCTACTCTCAGGCGATCCGTCCCTGGATCTTCATAGGGAATGGGGGTTACAGTCACACAGAGACTATGTAGCTTATTCATATAATCTCCCTGTCTTTTGATACCACAGCTAAGATTATAACTATTATCTTACGGACATATCCTTCCGTCGTTAGCATGCTACGGCGGATTCAACCTTTTTCTGAATTGAACTTGACTCTTACTGGGAATCCATCATTGAAGGATCTCCTACACCCACTTCGAGTAAGCTAGTAGTCTTACTTGCTCTTCTGAGTTATTACCGTGAGGGTCTGCACAACCTACATAATCATAAGGGCTCCTTACTCTTTGTAACACTTTCTGGAATCAACCAATCCACCTTTCGCTTACTGCCTGCTTTGGGCAACATCATCTCAATCCTTATGCCCTTTTCTACACTAGGATCAAAACTAAGGGGTAGGAATGACATTTTCTTACTGCAACAAAATGAAGACATGGAACTGTACCACACCTGAAAGAATGGAGGTGGGAATCCTACATTTCCCTCTCTTTCTCACACTTATCTGATAATCTAATATTGTCTACTATCATAATCAGGTCTTATATATATATATATTTAACAAATAAATCGACTCATTTATACGTTATGCTTATGACTTCCTATTCTGAAGTTATCGACATATACTGGGGATGGTACTAATAAAAAGATAACATTGGGAGGTCCCTGTTACCCCCTCCTGCTGCTGTAGTTACCTTGTAACTGGCTGATGTTCTCTCCTGTTGCTATATCTGATCTTCTGCTTGGGATAGGATTTCGCTGGTCTAACTTGTATCTGTATTCAAAGAATAGATAAGCTTTAAAAGGACCAACCATGTACTGTACTGTTCTATGGCACGACTTAGTATGAAAGAAGGGTAACCATCCTATTATGCCACGCAGCCTCTGCCTATAGTATGTGGTTCACAACACATCCATAGACAAGACTCTACTTAGCACGGCTTGCAGACTCCCTGGGACACGACCTGCTCTGATACCAAGTTTGACATGCCCCGCCTTGGGGGGTATGACTGGCACCTGGTTCCCTACTAGGACCTGAACTGCTAGACTACTGAGCCTCAGCACATCTAGTGCCTGGCTAGCTCTAACTCAGATTCAAGGGATCAACGGGCTATATAACGGCTGTAAACACAGCCTCCGGCCAGCTGGGCCTATAGCCACCTATACCTGTAATAACAGCTAACAAGAAACATATCACTATAAGGAAGCCTATGCGGGCCAACAAGGCCACCATGCTGTCTAGTTATCTATAACTCGACAATGGGATACTGAATAACTACGTGACCGGCAAGGTCACCACTACTGACTGGATAAGGCCTCACACGGCCAACATAACTGAAATGCTAAACAACTAGAACAAATTGCACGGCCTCACACGACCGGCTCAACTGACCACAGGAAAATATATACAGACTGCAAGCCTCTAAGAATAATGATAAGATGGTAGGGACAGGGCCCCGACCTACCCTTACTGTACAACAAAAGGAAACGATATAAACCTTTGAAATATCAAGCTCCGGATGACAGGAGCTGATGACTCTGCGCTGGCTAGGATTACGAGGGATCGCCTCCTAGTCTATGAGTACCTGCAGGCAAGTAATGTAGCGCCCCAAACGGGCGTCAGTACCGCTGGTACTGAGTATGTAAAACAACAACTGAAGGATATCTAAAAACAATAATACAACTGAAGGAACTGAAACAGAAAGGAATAGACTAAACTGACTGAAAATGTAAAGCTATGCTTACTCTCAACTATGCTGGAAGGAGTAGGAGTCATACCTAAAAATGTATCGCTCTATTGTCGATCTACTCGTATCTAGGGTAACATAGCATAAGACAACACAACATACCATAGCACACACAAACCTTACCCGGCCCCCATAAGCCGGGAGGTACAATCAACACGCAATCTATACCTTACCCCGGTCGTCCCATCTTCTATAATAACTATAAGCATCCTGCCGATCCCCTGGGTATGCACTTGGGCTCGTTGAGCCCCTGACTATAACTGTACCTAAGTCCGGAGGACTCCTAAATCAACACCCCGGGCGTACCCATTCCATGGGGGTGTATAAAGGCCGACCAAGGCACAATATGGGGAAACTGGCATCCCATCTTCGTCCCCTGTGGGACGGCATGCCACTCCATAGAGCGACGTATCCTCATCCTCTGGAGGAAGAGTCGATACAGCTATTAACCCTGGGGCGGTCATGAATGCTAGGTAATCCATCCCAAAACAATACAATGGTCTCAACTAGTAATACTATTTGCATATACCACAAGCTAAAGCTAGTGATGACAATATATCTGTACATACTGTATGCTGAACTAATGATAGTGATATGTATGTATTTAATGCATGCTGAGACTGATAATAGTATATATATGTATATAATCTTCTGCCATACTGTACTGGGTCTTATGTTGAACAAGATATAGTTTTTCTGCTGGGAATCGTGCTGTATAACTGAGTTTCATAGCAACCTGATTTACTATTTCCAACATGCTTCCTAAACTTCATTTTAATCTATCATTCTACTTCTGAGATACCTTACAAATACTTATATTGCTTTACTAAGTTTCAATTGAATACGATAATATCCTAACATTCTTTACTAAATCACATACTGGGCATGTTGTACAGTTCCTAAACACTTTGTATTAGAATTTATATCGTGCTAGCAAGTTTCACGCTATACATAACATGATGCTTCCAATATCGTACCAATATTCATAATAAACATAACACACGAGTTCTGAACATTCTACTGGCCTTTAAACTATTTTACTATGCCGAGACTACTAACTTGCCGAGGAAACTAGTGATCTTGGGCAAATTTATATGCCCAAGTGATACTCAAAAGTACCATTTTAACCTTGTTTATCTACCAATGTGTATACATTCTCATGTAATTGGTAATAAAATGTGAATTTATACTAACCAACATGATTTGCATTGTTTTGCAGGTAAAATGTGATTTCGGAAAGCTAAAATGCATGTTGGATGATATCGGAGTTGGACTTGTATGCGAGCAAGGGAAAAGGCATTGGACAACATGAATTAAAGGGGCTCCGCGATGGAGCCGTGTCACGCTGCCATCGTGGAGGCATTCTTCCTGGATAGGGAAAATTCGCCCAAATTCCAGAGAGGGTCCACGTCTGCTCCGTGGCACGGTGGCTTGGCTCCGCGTTGCACGCCGTGCCACGTTGTGCTTTAATTCCTGGACACCCAACTCCAATGAGGGTCCGCGTCCGCAGCGTGTCACGGAGACAGTGCTCCGCGATGCACTTCGTGACACGTTGCTCGTTATTCCGGGAAAAATTTCCAGCAGTATAAATAGAACACTTAGGTTCATTTTTCAATATTCTGACTTGGTGGAGCAAGGACGTAGGTTACAGGCAGTTGAGGGACGAAAATATCAAGGTTTTTTCTCTCTTTCTTTCTTCTTTAATTCAATTGTTTGTATGATTAACACTCATTTTAGGATGTTTAATCCACAAATGAGTGGCTAATTCCGCTCCTTGCTGAGGTTATGAACAATTGTGATGAAATTTGATCATTGATTCTTTGGTTTTTCATCTTTTCTTCCATGTTGTTCTATTAATTCTTGTTCTTACTGCATTAATGTGTGGCCTACGTTAATGTACATCTAAAAAGTCCGGTTTCACTCGAGAGAGCAAGAAATTGGAAAGTTGTGAATTAATAGGATATGTTCTTCACTTGGTTTGGGAAAATTGAGTCTTGATTTGCTTTCAGGATAGAAATATACCTGAAAGTCTTATTAGTCAATTTAGGAACCGGAATTGTATTGCTAGAACATGAATTGCATTTGATCACAGAAATGTAGACGGATTGTTCATGATTCTTAAGTGAGGTTAAATACGAGAGTTTAAATCTCTTGGAAAATGTTCTTGGCTAGCAACTGGAGGAAAAGATTAACCAAAGTATGATGACAATTAATTTCATTACATGTTCGTTTAACCTCAGCATGCTCTCATTCATAGTTCAGATTCAAAGTAGATAATTGTTTTAGCTTTAATACAAAAATTATAAAACAAACTATAAAACTTTTGGTTACACTGTTGTCTGCATTTTTTGAAGTAAAATATAGTACACTTGAGCAGATTGCACTTCATCAAGTCCCTGTGGGATCGATACTTGGCTAACTAAAGCCACTTACTACTTGTTCGACCACGTGCACTTGCGTGTCGTTTTATACCCCACAAATCACGCGAACAAGTTTTTGGCGCCGTTGCCGGGGACTTGGCAATTGGTGAATTTGTTTTAAGTGTTAATTTACTGTATTTTTATTTTCTTAGTGTTGACAACTTGGTCTTAGCCTGTATTTTGCAGACTTAATTGCTGTTGAACGCTTGCAAGAGACAAGGAGCTGGTGGAATCGTATATAGAGCCAGAAAGGATATTTCACAGTAAACAGAGAGAAGCTCTACAAAGAAAGCTGCAGTTGCTCAGACGATCATGGAGCAACAACAGAATCCACCGGTAGTACGGGCAGTGTTAGTGCCCGAAGAAGCAGCAGCTCGGCCGGTTCTCGAAGTGGTAATCCCACATGCCAATAATGTTACATCTAGTATCCGCAAACTTGAGCCAGGAGGGAGATTTGAACTTAAACAGAATATGGGCAGTTGCTGCACACTAGCGGACAGTTTACCGGTCTCCCTCATGAAGATCCATAGCAGCATCTCCAAAAATTTTTGGAGATAAGTGACACTTACATACCTACTGGAGTGTCATCAGACTATGTACGACTTACATTGTTCCTATTCTCATTATTGGGAGAAGCCAAGAGGTGGTTGAAAGCTGAGCCACCGAATTCTCTTTCTACGTGGGATGATCTTGCACGGAAGTTTTTGATGCGGTTTTTTCCCTCTGGTAAAACAGCAAGACTTAGAAGTCAGATTCTAAGTTTCAAACAGAGAGAGGGAGAAAATTTATATCAGGCCTGGGAGAGATTTAACTCCATGTTGCGGGATTGTCCTCATCATCATCAGTCCAATGATGTGCTGGTGCACACATTTATAGAGGGTTTGGAACCCCACACCAAAATATTGCTAGACTCAGCAGCTGGAGGGCAAGCGCTGGAGAAAACTTATGAGGAGTTGTATACCTTGTTGAACCGTATTTCACAGGGCAATCCAGAATGGAATGCTGATTCATCAAGAGGTGGGACAAGGAAAGCAGCAGGAGTGCTTGAAGTGGATGGGTTTACAGCTATCGCTGCACAGATAGCTGCATTGCAAAATCAAATTGACACCCACTTCAGCAACATGACATTGAACCATCCTCAAGCCCCAGTTAATGCAGTACAACAAATGTGGTGTGAAGTGTGTAGAAGCAGTGAGCACTCAGCTGAGTGTTGTGGAGCCAATCCTGACTCAGTAAACTTTGTGGGTAATGCGCAAAGGAACCAACGTGTGGCTTTCAAATATGCTTAACCAACGCACGAATAGGCCATCCAGGTGCCGAAAATGTTACGGGGTGTAACAAAAGTTGAATAAGACCTTATAGGCATCCTCCTCAAGATATCTAGAGAAATGGAGGGAACCCATCCGAACAAGATGATCGAACATCTCATGCTCCTCTAATGACATGACTTGTCTGCCAAATAATAGGGAGAATTAATGGAAAATGGTGCAATATCCATGAAAGGAGCCGCAATAGCAGTTGGTTGCGCCCCGAGTGTTTAAAAACCCTGTATTAATATTTGATCTCGAGTTTGAGCCCCAACTCTTCCTTATGAACCATATGGGGTGATAAGTAGAACCCCCATCTGGGACATGCCCTCAAGAAAACTTAGAATACAAACCATGATATTCTATAATATCGATGCAGCTATACAACCATGAGTTACCTGAGATGGTCCCATCTCCCCGGGCTGATAAGCCTCATCCTCAATATCAATCTTTGGCTCGAGGAAAACTGTTCTAGCACAACCCCAAGCAGTTGAAGCAACTCATGCTTTACCTATGCCTTAGTCCTTGACCCCTTATGGGAGCCCTTATAATAGGTGTTGGCCTATCTCCAACCGCAATTGACCTCATCTTCATCATCTATGAGATAATAAGACACGAAGTTTAGAAACTCAAGAAATAACTAATTATGCACGATAATAAATTAAAGAGTAGAAGTTTCCTAAAATATCCTATAGTCTCTCAAAGATAGATATGTGTCACGACCCGAACATAGGCGTCGAGCCATGGGACATGGAACCCCGAGAGGCTCTAAGTCGACAGATGGCATAAACATAACATCTAATTCAATCGATAAAAGGGGAAGATCAATCATAATAAAAATAGCGGAAGTCTGAACATAGCATAACATCAGAACATACAACACAAGTCTGGAGCTAAGTACAATCTATGTTTGAAAAGCCTCTATTTCTGATGAGTTGATAGAAAAAAGACCCCAACTAACTCTCTAAGTCTAAAACTAAAAATACAAAGATAACTGATAAGGAATGATTCTCGGGAGATGAGGACTCACCAACTGAGACTGGATGCTAACTCATAATATATATATATATATCATGAATATAAACATGTATAACTGAAATCATAAGAAATAATGGAAGACTCATCATATAACCGACATTACCACGATAGAGCTTACGTGGTTCCGACTATCAATGTCAAGTGGGAAGATCCATCCAAAGCCTTGCCAGGGCTAAGGACGCTACCATGATATCGATATCAAGATGAAGGCCCCTTGGGGAAGGGAAAAGCTCACAAAGGAGGTCCCTAATAATTTGATCATACCTTCGTTGGCGCGTAGTTTTGAGGCATAGGGTTGACTGACCCTTAGCGTACTCGGTGCTAGACACTACTCCCAAAAACATGCATATGCTCTCCATCGTTTTTCAATGAAGCTGACCATCGTCTAGTGACGAAGCTAAATTATAACATACATGCATAATCTGAAATCATAACATGAGGAGCCTTGGCTCAAACCATACCACAAGAGCAACATAATTGGGAGTCTTGACTCCAAAATCATGTGGTAAGCTGAATTGACATGAAATCATAAATTATACTTGAACATATGGACTTTCCCAATACTTAAACATGCTTGAAAATACTTGATTCACTTGAAAACATGATCATAGACACGAGTAACTTGAAAACGTGTTTTTCTCATCAATATCTCATCATACTTAAACATGCATCATAGATCTCAACTTTCATGAACTTCCATGGATAGGGCACCATAATTTATAAAACTTGAAAACGTGATTTATAATTGAAAACATTGTAAAACTTTCACATGAATCATAATTCATCAATAGAAACATGTTTAGATCATACCCATGGTAGAAACTTAGGGAATTCATACATTGGTTAAAAATTCCATAGAACTAACATGTAGATTTTCATGAATTAGAGAGGGATTGAGCATGAGTGTGAACAATTCCACCCATTCATAACCTTACATACCTGAGAGAATATGATTGTACAACTTTTCTTGTTTCCCAAGGAATAATTGGGGAAGAACCTTGAGAGATTGAGCTTGATCACTCCTCTAGACTTCTAAACTTGCATGCATGGATTAGGGTAGGCTTAGAATGAACTTACTCTTCTTAAAACTCACTATTCAAAGTTTAAAATGACTTAGTTTAGGCCTTAGGATCATAGAAATTACGAAAAAGCCCTTAATAAACTCATAGAGAAAAATAGACTGCTAGTCCTAACGAGGGACTGGACGAGTCGTCGTCCCTGGCCACGAGTCGTGGCCTGCCATCCATAGTCTCCACTGGAAATTTCATCAAGTTTCTGCCAAGAGACACTTAATGACCCGTTACTGGTGACCACGACTTGTGGTCAACTTCCGTCTCCCTCACTGCCGAAAACTTACCTGGGTGTCACCATGGGTGACACCACGACTTGTGGTACTCCCAACGAGTTATGGTGAGGACCCATTAAGTGCACTGTCCAACTTCTCTTCTTCCTTTGCCCAAGCTTGACCACAGGTGACCTAACGGATCATGGGGTTGACCACGACTCGTGGTCACCCCGAACTTGAAAATTTCCAACTAAGTCCAACTCCTCACCACGAGTCACTTAACGACTCGTGGTCACCTTGACGGGTCACTGGATGACTCGTCCTGTAACCTAGTGCAGAAAATTCTATTTTCTTCGTTTCAACTCTCGAGTCTGATCTTAGGACTTTCGGGGTATAACAATATGGATGTCATTGTACTAATCAACAAGACTCTACTAAACACTTGCTCTTGTACCTTTGAGATTGGTGAATTTAGGTGCTTTGATACCAATTTATCACAATCCAAAATTTACGTTCATGATTGCACCTACTCTAACCTACTGGTAGGTAAGCCAATCCCTAACTCAACACAATAATAAGAAATAATGTGAAAGAAGTAGAAATAATAGAACAGTAAATCTTAAATCAAGATTTTATAATATAGATATGATGCGCAGGAAAACCCCAACCAACATCTAAAACTTAGTGTCACCAGTATAAGAGCACTTAAAAGAGTGTACAACTATTTAACAATACAAAATTGCCTAGAAAATCAAAATGGACAGATAAATGAAGCTAGGCTCAGCTTCGAACATAGTTATCTCACTAAAGCTTTGATTTAGACACGGCCTTGGACAAGTTAGGATCAATGTGGTGGTAGGATCTTCAAAAAGAGTAGTATGAGTACGATAACATATGTACTCAGTAGGCATCATAGACCGATCGAGCAAGATTTAGTAACTATATCAAATAAAAAATACTTATAAACTTGTTATATCAACAAATAGTCCCTCAACTCTGTAATACAATATAAGCAGCTGACCATAATTATACGTTAAGTAAATACGGAGCACAAGCAAACAGATATCAATAATGTGATAGCAATTTAGAATTATGATATATAATGTAATGTTAAATGACCAATGATTCTATTGGTATACACTTTCTACACAGTGACATGTTGTGAGACAGAACCCATGAGGGACTCGCGAGGTCCATTTACCCACTCAGAACCATTTACTTTTAGGCTATAGCTGGTATTTATCCTATGCATCATTAATAATAAATCAATTATTCAGAACCATTTCCCTTGGGTATTTAACTAAATCATAAAATTATGAAAGCATAGACGTAAGAGTAATTTATATATTATAATAAAAAGTAGAAGGAAAGTTACATTTTTTAGCAAGGAAACTCCACGATAAATTATGTTATTTGTCCTTATAGTTTAATCACACAAGAAAAAATTGTTTTTTTTAAATTTCCTTTCATACGAAACTATTTGGTATTTTAAAAACTTCAATCGTGTTTAAAAAAGCTTAATTATTAAATTATATATTTTCTAGTTTTAAAAGACCTATGAAAAGTATCTCTACAAATAATATCTACTATTAGAATTAGAAATAGCAATCATTGTTAGAAAAAATACATTTATTTATGATAGAAGTTTAATAATCATTTGTTGGAAAGGAAATAGAGCAAATCTAGAAATATCAATCAAAAAAAAATTATAAATACATTTTTATGGAATATTGATATCAAGAAAAGTCTATGAGGACATTAATAAAAATAGAAAATTAAAAATAGATTAAGGTATTTATTTATATTTCCAAATAAAATTATAAGTATGTCGAACTATAATTATTCATCTTCTTGGATTCTCTTTACATTTTTTGCACCACTTTTGAATCTATATAATCTTCCTGCAATATGAAAGCATCAATCTAGGAAAATGCTAATTCATCTCAAGTTAGCATGTTCAAGAAGTACATTCTAAAATGTAGTAAGTTATAAAATTAATTTTGTCATGCTTTCCCACTACCATTGTCTATCAAAATTACCTTTTTGGAGTAAAATTTCAAATTACTTATAGTTTATTAGAATTAAATTATTGGAGAAGTGTCAAATTTACCTTTTACTTTAGTTTAATAGTTAATTTTACCTTCCGTCATACTATAGGGTCAAATATACCCCAGCTGTTATCAAAGTATTCAAAAATACCCCTCATTTGGATGGAATCCCCAAATAAGGGGCATTTTAAATGAGATTGGAATATGAAACTTAAAATCGAGTTTGAAAGACTTATATTAATCGAAGTGTGTCGGATTGACCAATGCGGTTTAGCAAAGCAACACATGATATATTTGTTAAAATTTTAACTTATTGAAATTGTGTTTTTTAATATTTAAAATTATATTTAAATATATTATAGAAAAAATATAAAATTTTATGAGTGAAAATTTTAAAAATTCAAAAATTGATTTGATATAATTTTTCAAAATTTAAAATCTTTAAAATTTAAATTTTTATTATTAAATAAATATTTAAAATTTATCTTTAAAAAATGGACCTCATAAAATTGAATTTTTATGATCAAAGGTTGAAGTTCAATTTACCAAGATAAATTTTAAAAATTACCTTTAAATATTTATTTAATAATAAAAATTTAACTTTTAAATATTTTAAATTTTCAAAAATTATATCAAATCAATTTTTAAAATTTTAAATTTTCACTCGTAAAATTTCATATTTTTTTTCTATAATATATTTAAATATAATTTTAAATATTAAAAAATTACAACTTCAAAAAGTTAAATTTTTAATAAATATATAATGTGTTGCTTTGCCAAACCGCATTGGTCAATATGACACACTTCGATTAATATAAGTCCTTCAAACTCGATTTTAAGTGTCATATTCTAAATCTCATTTATTATACCGCTTATTTGGGGATTCCATCCAAATGAGGGGTATTTTTGAATACTTTGGTAACAACAAGGGCATATTTGGCGCTATAGTATGACGAAAGGTAAAATTAGCTATTAAACTAAAGTAGAGGGGTATATTTGACCCTTTTTCCTTAAATTATTATACGGGGTGGAGTATTAGACAGTTAAGAACTCTCACGTTCAAAAGATGAAGGTTGCATAAATGAGGATGTTACGGTGGATACGTGGGCATACTAGGAGAGATAGATTTAGAAATACCGATATCCGACCCAAGGCGGTGGAGGAAAAGGTGTGTGAGGCGAGGCTGAGGTGCTTGGGGCATGCGAGAGGAGATGCACGAGTGCTCCAGTGCGGAGGGGTGATTAAACAAGATATGACACAATTGCAGCTTATCGAGGACTTGACCTTAGATAGGAAGGTGTAGAGTACACGAATTAGAATGGCAGGATAGTAGATAGCAGTGTGTTGCATTGCTTTTTCATTCTCATTAGTAGGCCTAGTATTGCTCTAATAGTTCCTTGTCCTTCGATTTTTGTTACTATCTGTTGTACTTGTATCTCGAGTAATGTATTGTTGTTGTGTAGTTTTGCACTATTACTATTTGTTATTTTGTAATTATGTATTGTCTCTTATATACCGCCGTTACATTTTTGGGACTGTTTTTTCTATAAGCCAAGGGTCTATCGAAAACAGTCTCTCTGCCTCTGAGGTAGAGCCAAGGTCTACATACATTCTACCCTCTCCAAATCTCACTAAGTAGGATTACACTGAATTGTTGTTAGTTGTAAATCAATGAAAAATTTATATTATAAAATATAATATTTCCACCCATTTTTCACCGAATTAGTTATCTGAAAAAAATGCATGGAGGAAAAAGGATTCTCTCTGAAATAGTGAGAAACTTCACGATTGTTTCATGTGAAAGTACTTTTTTTTTCTTTTCCCACCAATTCAATCAAAATATCGATGAGAATAGTCACACAACAATTTTCAGTGAGAACTTTCAATGGAAAAAGCTTTACCGTTTAAAACCTCGATGCAAACATTGAAATTCTTGGATAGTCACGAGAAATCCGGCTTAACTTATTTCCTTAATAGTTTTTTTTAGTAATGTATATTTATATGAAATTTTGATTGTCGTAAGCTTATAATTTCTTTTGATTAAAAATATTAACTTATGACTTTATTGAAAGTCCACTAACTAGTAATCAAATATTTTCCACTTCTAAATCAAATATACATATGAGTGTATGTGTGTATATATATATAAAATAAAAAAGAAATATTATAAATATATTTTTTTATTTATATTATATTTAATAAAATTATTAACAACTTATCATTTTCTATAATTATGCGAAGGGCAACTAAATTTCTTCACAGAAAAGGCCCGGCCGGGGGGGGAGGGGGAGGGAGGGTTGTGATGTCATGTAATGTGAATTATCAAAGCACAACTCAATCAGTATGTTAGATGGAACATAAATACTCACTGGATATCATATTTAAAACTTTTCTATCCAAGCACTTACTTCAAAACATTAATTTCTAATAACTCACTCCTATCGTTTCATTTTTACTTGCTTAATATTAATTTAATATTTTTTTAAAAATTAATAATTTTATTATATTTCTTTTTAAATATAATAAATTTAATATTTAAAACTTTTTTTATTAAAAATAATGATAAAAATAAAAATAAATATATATTTTTTTATATAATAATATAAATAAAAATGAAGAAACGAGTAATCAATATCCTTCAATTCCAACTCGTGTCTAAATAATTATTAAATTTAGGTGAGCTGGCTTGGATTAAGAAATGTCATAACTATAGTGAGGTCATCATATCTAAATTTTGGGTTCAGGTGACACAAGCAACATTCATAACCCTTGAATTTTTTGGTAAATAAACTAAATGCAAATTGAATTTTCTACACACACTAATTTATTATATGTTCCCTAAATCGAAAAGAGATAGTTGTCACGTCATTATTAACAATTAAGTGTTATATTTGATTTGTCTTATCAATAGTTCCTAACTCTTCAATTTTATCACCTACTACTTGGTTTCAAAATTAAATCACCACACCCTAATAAAATTTTGGTGTATTTATAATTCAATTTCTCAATTTTGAAGAAATTAAATTTATATACTAAAAATTATATAAAAATATAGTGTAACAGCTGAAATTAAATTTACATATTTCTGGAAAACAACTTCTTATACTACAAGTCAGTTTATGCAATATGCAGGTAGAGGGAATATAATATAGAATTGGGTAGGCTGTGCTAATTGCTAGTATTGAAAATGTTAGGTTTTATAATATTAATTATACAAATATATATTTTTTAGGTAACTAACAATTTTATTAATCACCTATTGATCAATACAAAGCGTAACTAAATTACCAGAGTTAGCTTTTCTCTAGTAGCATATCCTGTGATGACAACAACTAAGACAAGGTATAACTACTTGACACCATCTAAGACAAAGGGCTAATTACTTCAATAGTTTTCAATACCTTTGTAGGTATCAAGAATATTTGTATCTAGTAAGCTTGTATACTAAATAACACTGCCTGTATTAGTTGTGTTCTGCCTGCATAAGATAGCTTTCTTGTCCAAGTTGAGATTCCACCTACTATTTTATCTATGAGTGGATATCACTGTAGGATGGATAGCTTCTCGAAGGACAATGGGATGCCAAGATATTTGAATGGGAGTTCTCCAAGTGTGTATATAAGGTGCTTGAGGATGGCTTCTTGGGTAGAATGAGTGACTCCTCCAAAATAAATGGCACTCTTATTTAAGTTTGCCTGCAATCCTGATGCTTCTGAAAATATATTAAAGCAGTGGCTTATAATCTAAACTGATTGTATATCACCTCTGAGGAACATCAACAAGTCATCTGCAAAACAAAGATAAGTAAGTTGTAATCTGGATTATCTAGGGTGATATTTTCTTGCTTGAGCCCCTGTAAGTTCTTACTCAAGTACTCTATGGCAATGACAAATAGGTAGGATAAAAGTGGATCGCCCGGTCTTAGTCCTTTTGCAACACTAAAAGGTGGTGTAGGCTCTCCATTAACAAGGATTGAATAGTTTACTGTTTGAACACTCTCAAGTATCCATTTAGAAACATTTCTAGAAATTCAAATTCCTCTAGGACCTGCCTCAAATAGATCCATTCTACTGAGTCCTAAGCTTTTTCAAGTTTACTTTGATTATACATTTACAAAATATATGTTTCCTGATATAGGCTTGCACAAGCTTATGTGCTATGACGATGTTGCCAACAATCTTTCTCCCAAAAATAAATTCTGCCTGGGCTTCATTTATTAGTCGAGGCATAACCTCTTGCAGTTTGGCAGTTAGTACTCTTGAAATGATCTTGTAAAAAACTATGCAGCAAACTATTGGTCCAAGCTCCTTTACTGTGGTAGGGTAACGGGGTTTTGGTACCAATATCACTGTAGTACAATTGACAGCTCTGTGTAGTCTTCCAGTGTCAAAGAAGTCCATAATAACAGTAGTGATATCACGTTTAATTATAGGCCAAGTTGTCACGCCCCACATTGGAAGGCATGACTGGCACCTGGTGCCCTACTAGGACCTGAACTGCTGAGCTGACTGAGCCTGAGAACTTCTGGTGCAGGGCTGATGTCACGCCCCGCCTTGGGGGGTATGACTGACACCTGGTGCCCAGTAGGACCTAAATGCTAGACTACTGAGCCTAAGCACGTTTGGTGCCTGACTGGATCTAACTCAGATTCATGAAATCAACGGGCTATATAACGGCTGTAAATACAGCCTCCGGCCAACTAGGCCTATAGCCACCTGTACTATAACGACAGCTAACCAGAATCATGTCAATATAAGGGAGCCTATGCGGGCCGACAAGGCCACCATGCTGTCTAGTTGAGTCTAAACCAGTATAACAAATGCTGAACTGCTACGTGACCGGCAAGGTCACCACTACTGACTGGATAAGGCCTCACACGACCAACATAAACAACTAAACATACGCCACGGCCCCATATGACTGGCACAACTAACCACAGGGACATATATACAGACTGCAAGCCTCTAGGAATACTAATAAGATGGTCGGGATAGGTCCCCGACCTACCCGTACTGTACAACAAAAGGAAATGATATAAACCTCTGAAATATCAAGCTCCGGATGACATGAGCTGATGACTCTGCGCTGGCTAGGATCACGAGGGATCGCCTCCTCGTCTATGAGTACCTGCAGGCAAGTAATGCAGCACCCCAAACGGGCATCAGTACCACTGGTACCGAGTATGCAAAGCAACTGAACATAACTAAATACAAATAATATAACCAGAAATTCTGAATAGCAGGAGATAACTAAATTTGAAGAGCTGATAGGAACTAGATCAAACCTTTCTGCACTGATAGGCAGGAGCGTGTCTGTAGTCACGGCGGCCTGCTGTTTATTAACTAATACATATAAAGCACATAAATACATATACATTTAGCAAGCAAGAGCCAATACCAACCCTCATAAGCCGGATGGCGCCAAGCAAGCAAACAATCTATATACCCCTACCCGGATCAAAACCTGCCAAAAATAAGTCACTCCACTCATCTGCTCACTCGGAGCTCCTCTACCGGCCCCCTGGGTCTTCGGCTAGGGCCATAACCTCCGATATAAATAACCGTGTCTGAGCCCGGAGGACTCCTATGCAGACAGTAACAGATAGGATCTGGTTCCCCAGAACTCTCCTCAGGGCTATCTGAAACCGTAGCTGCACCTGTAATAAGATCTGTACAGACGGTAACAGATAAGGTCTGGTTCCCCGGAACTCTCCTCAGGGCTATCTGAAATCGGAGCTGCACCTGTAATGCTGATCAGACTGCTATGGGGAAAGCTTCATCCCATCTTCGTCCAAGCTGGGGACGGCATGCCACTCCTTGGAGTGACGTAAACCCTCCCGCTCAGTGGGCGACATGATTACCAACCCAAGGGCGGCAGGGATGCTCAATAAGGGGCCCTCACGCCACAACAAGTCTCAGCAAGCAAATAATACATATAAATAGCAAGCATGTATAACTGAAAAGACTATCTGAAATCTAACTTCTTATTCTGATCTATTTCTATACTGAACTGATTCTTTACTGATTATACTGGTTCTGAAATCTTTCTTTAACTATTGGCTAATCTGTAGCCAATATTCCATTTGTCTAAATGGCTAGTCTGTAGCCATAAAACTGTCTGTTGATTTTACTTTATTAGATTTTATTCTGAAAATTTGTCTCTTTTTATTCTACAACATGCTTGCTAATCATACAATAAGCTATACTGAATCTGGAATGCTAACTCACCCTTTGGCGCATGCTTTACTAACTTTCGGACTGAATACAATACGACTACACAACTCAGAATCTATTAGACTTACCTAATTCTCAACATTCAACTCCGAGAGTTTCAAATACGGAGTTTACTATGATTTACCAAGCTAAGACTTACGAACTTGCCGAAGAACAACTTCACGTAACTTAAACTCGAGTTATCCGATTGTCGGATGAGGCTCGGTCAGTACTCCAACTATTTCTCCCAACTGCATTTGTATATACGTCAATTAGTACTAAATATAACACTATTTTGAAAGACGACGTCACTTTTGATATAATTATAGCCTAAACTTAGACTTATCGAAAGACGGTCGAAAACTTGTTATTTTTCAGAAGTCCATAAGGGAGAAGTATTCACTTTACGGCTAGGAGCACATAGAAACTAGTTTGGAGCAATTCTACTTACCTTAGTCCGGTAGCTCGACGATTCGTCGGCCGTATTTCGCGAAACAAAATCCGTAGGAGTGCTCCCTGCTGCTAAATACCTCGGCACCTAAGATTAATTTAGATTTAGACTACGTTTGGCAGCGTAATCGGATGATAATATGTTAATCCTCTTCGTCTCTCTCTGTTTTCTACTTTTTCTGGAGTTTATCAAATGATTTTAATGAAAATAAACCGAATTGGGGCTTTATATACTTGGGCCTGGACAGGCCCAACGTGTCACGAAGCCAACGCGGAGGCTCCACCTCCGTGACACGTTGCAATCGCGGAGGGGCTCTGCCCCGGCTCCTTCCGTGATGGTTCGATAGGTTATTCGTCCGATCCTTTTCCGGGCCTTTCTCTAGCACGTATGGCTTTCAAATACTCTTAACCAACATGCGATTAGGCCATCTATGTGTAACAGCTGACTCTAACTCTAGAATCAAGAAAACAACGGGCTATATAGCGGCCATAAATACAACCCCCGACCGACAAGGCCTATAGACACCTGTGAAAATTAACAACTAACCAGAGACAAACAATTTTAGGGAGTCCTATGCAGGCCGACAAGGCCACCATGATATCTAGTTATAATTGAAAAGTAAAAGCCGATACTAAACTGACCTATGACCGACAAGGCCACCAATCAACAACTAAATAAGGCCCCACACGACCAACACACATAGTGTAAAACACATATGGGCCCCACATGACCGATATCATCTAACCACAGGGAAGTAATGCAATCTACAAGCCTCTAGAAGTAATAAGATGGTCGGGACAGGGCCCCAGCCTACCCACACTGTACAAATAAAAGTAGTAAACCTCTATCGCACAAGCTTCGGAAGAAAGGAGCTGATGGCTCTTTACGGCTGACTGAAACTACGAGGGACCTGCTCCTCATCTATCTGCACCTGCAGGCAATTAATGCAGTGCCCCAGAAGAGGGCATCAGTACCACAGGTACTAAGTATGTAAAGCAATAACTTTAAATGACTGAAAGTAAGAAATAGAACTGACAATAACTAAAGTAAAGAAAACGGACTGAAGCTGACTGCGGTAGTGAAATCAGGACTAAACATAACTGTAATAAGAAAGGTAGGGTTCATACCTGGCAAATGAGGCGTCTTACTTTCTAACTATCAGTAACTAAAGCAAGCATAAACCTTACCTGGCCCCCATAAGCCGGAAGGTACAATCAGCATAGAATAACCCACCTGGGTCCCCATTAGCCCTAGTGAGCACACCTTAATCTATATACCCCTATCCAGGTCATGTTGAATCAACTACCAGCTATAAGCGTCCTGCCAGTCCCTTAGATCTGCAGCTGGATCCGCTTGGCCCCTGACTATAGTTGTGCCTGAGTCGGAGGACTTCTGATATCTACACCCCTAGCATAAACGCTTGGCGGGGGTGTGTATAAGGCCAACCACGAAAATATGAGGATCTGGATTCCCATCTTCGTCCCTTGTGGACGGTATGCTGCTCCGTAGAGCAACGTATCCTCGCCCCTAGCGGGCAGCGACACAGCTATTAACCCTGGGGTGGTCACAAAAACTATACAGGTGTAATCCAGCCCAAAATAATACAATTTACGGGTCTTGACTGAAAATAGCAACTAGATACGATAACATACTCCTGACATGCTTTACTGGGATTCATACTAGATTACTATGCTGAAAAAACTAACTTGCAGAAAGAAAATGCCTTAACATACCTTGTTCACTATTTACCGATTAACTGGCGAGGTTCGGCTGGTATTCTGCTGATCTTCCCAACTGTAATCATATTAACGGAAGAATAGGGCTAACATCATTACTATATTTGAAGAAAACAATAACTTATATATATATATATATTGACTATACTTCAACTTATCGAAAGACGATTAAAAACTCGTAATTTCTCGGAATCTAGAAGGGAAAAATACTTACTTTAGGCACGTGATCATATTGACACTAGTTTGAAACAATTCCACCAACTTAGACTCGAGACGATGATTCGCCGGGCGTATTTTACGAAAATAACTCGGCAGCAATGCTCGCTGCAACCTTATACTTTACTACCCAGAGTTAATTTGGATTTGGACGGCATTTATCGGCGTAATCGGATGATTTTTAATAGTTTCCCTTCGTCTCTAATCTCTGTTGGCCGAGGATTTATGAAAATGACTTAACATCTAAGTGTGAGACCTTTATATACTTGAGGCAGCAGACAAGGCAACGTGGCACCCCCACCTCGCCTCGCACCCCCACCTTTTAAAATACTGTTTTCTGTAACTTGTACAATGCAACTCCATGAAAACTCTATCAGTAACTTGTACAATGCATCTCCATGAAAATTGTCTCCTCGATTTCTTTTGTTGTTGGCCTTTTACGATCAATATACTGATTCACTAAGGTTAAGGCAATTACATTTGACGAGGCATGCTTATGACTGCCCAAAACATGTTCAACCCTGCAATTGTGATTACCAACATTCTTGTAGATATGAAACCTATCTGAGTTATTATGCTTATTAGCCAGCAACATCTAGCTACAATTAGGAGATACATATTCCACCTTATAAAATTCTGTATAACTTTTTTTCAGTTAAAAAAAAAAAGGTGTCTTCACCGAAGCTTGCTTCAATAACAACTTCAACTATTGCTTTTTATCGCGTGTTTTTCTGTTATAAAAATCTATTTTATTATTGAAGTTGTGGTTGGGTTATGATCCAGTAGACTGTCCAACACCACCATCACCTCTTCATCATCACTTGGACGATCATCCATATCCATTCGATGTCATCAATGTCATTGTATTGCAATGAATCGTTATCGAATGACGGATATGGTAGGGGGGGGGGCGAGGGCGGGAATAAGGCTGTTGATGTTGAATCTTCTTCTCCAGGCCTCTCAGTAATATTTATCCCTAAAATTGACTTAGAACTATCAGAAGCAACATCAAGCATATATAATCTCACATTCCTGTCATTCATTATGAAAGATCAATGTGTTTTCCCCTAACATTCATTAAATAAGTGATGCTCAAATCAATAGGCTCACAATTTAACTCCGCTAATGCTCATAAGCAAGTCGTTCTACATACCATTGGGATGCACAACAACGGCCACTGTCACCTTATTCATAAATTTCCACTTTAATATTTTGGATCTCCTCCTGTTCACTCATATAATCACCACCTACCACAACATACTTCGCAATCGATATTATAAATCAATATTGGTCGTGACTCTTCTATAATTATGGTCTATAATAAAAAAAGTGAAAAGAACAAAGATAGATCTCTTTCCAGTAACAAGATAAGCTACTGGAATGGAGCAGTGACTCCACAAGAGAATTTATGCTCCCAAAACACCCTTCAATGTCGATAGTGTGGCTAGAAGTTGTGAGAAAAAAAATGAGCTTCTACAACAATGGATAAAATAATTCGAGCTCTTTTGAAGGAGTGTGAAAGCTAGGAACAACAATGGCTGAACTGAAGAAGACTTTCGCCTGTGTGGAGTGATTTTCTAGTGAAAAGCCAAAATTTTTTACCGAAAAATGGATTGGAGGGGAGGAATTGGAAAGAAAGCGGAGGTTTTGAAGAAAAGAAATTGACTCTTTTCTATATCAGGTAAATGAAATATTTTAGAAAGGGACTATTTTATATTTTCCAAGACTTTGGGATTAGGGTTGAAGTCTGTTAAGACTTCCGTAGCAGGAGTATTTCATTTTTTTTAAGACTTTGATAGTAGGGACTATTTTATATTATTTAAGATTTAAGTATAAGAGTTAACAACTTTTGAATTTGAAATAAATGACATCATAAATGGTCTCTCTTTCACCAATAAATCTAAACTTGTGATTAAATGACAAATTGAGTTTTCAAAATGACATTTTAGCAAAGAGATACAAGTAACAATATGTATGTCACATACCTAAATTTTTATAAAAAACATATTTATCAAATATTAACTTTTATTTTAAAATATTAATCTAAGTGTGTGATTATACTTGTGCAATCAAAAAACACGCTTGTAATTATATTATGACAAACAAAAGGTCATCGTATACATTGTAATTACTCAGCCGTGTAATTACTATCCTTATAGTTACACCAATTTCAATTATCAGGCAGCTTTCCAAACATACTCTAAATAAGAAGTTAAATCAATTCATTTTGTACATCAATTTCAAAAGAAATAAAATCTCTCTCCAGCTTTTTTCTCTACATCTTAGGGATGACAACGGAGAGGGGCAGCGTGAGTCTAGTTTTTTCCTGCTAAAGTTTTGCTCTGCCCTACTCTATCTAGTTTAACTATTATTTTCGTTTAGATTCACCCCCACCCTGTCTCGTTAGCCTTGTTTAACTTTACCTTGTTTAGTCTGAGCTAAAATCCGCCCTACCACCTATCTTGTCTAGTTTAATTTTTGAAAATAAAAATTTTGATCCACACCATCCTATCCTATCCTCTTTAAGAACCACACTATCCTGCCCCGTTTAGTCTTTGTTCTGCTCTACCTCGCTCCGCCATGTCTCAATTATTATCGATCCTTACTCCATCTTATTGTCTTATATTTTTATTATTTCATAATATTTCATATATTTAAGATCACATAAATTTACATAATTAAAATCAATCAAATATATATATATATTGGGGGAGGGGGGGGGGTGTTCAGGGTTGGGCTATGGACCTTAATTAAAGGATCCAATGATACCCATCTCAATTCTCACACTCAACTCTAGCATTTAATTCAGTACGTTGCATGGACGCAAATGATTCACTGATGACGTCACTATATTAAATATTTTCCATTAATTAGATCATCAATGAAAGCAACATCTCGATCCATCGTGTAGCTTCATACTCAGAAGAATTGATAGTAAGATTCATATTCTGATTTTTCTCTTAGATTTTATATTTTATAATTGAACCTCTAAAAGGAAAAAAAAGAAAAGTATCATAAAATTTGCTATAGAAAAATTATTTATTTTTGTGTTATTTCGTGTGACCATTATTTTGGAAGTGATTTTATGCTTCAATAATATTTATATATTAATATCAATGTTTAATATTCAAATTTTCATTTTACAAAAATACTATCTGATTGTTAATATTGTTACTATTTATATTTCATATTATAATTTTTCATAAAATAATTTTCATGCACCGAACTAGAAATATTTTCTAAAAGTTTTCAAAAAGTTACTTCACTTTTTTACAAAATAAATTTATTAAATTTATTGTTATTTTGAAAAATTAATAATTAAAATTTATTTTTTATAATATATGAAATGTATTTCAAAAAAAATTAACTTCTAATATTAATTAAATGAATGATTTCAAAAATGAATATTTGTGTTGAAACTAGTCGTTATCAACCAACACCGAGTCACAGGAGGAGTTGGAACATCTTAAATCAAAAAGAAAATTTAATATACTTATTTCTACATAAATTATAGATTAAATTACACTACTTAAATAATATTATTTAATTATAGACATATTTCTTGTAATTTTAAAATTAAACACATATATCCTCCGTGTGATGGAAATCCTAGACAAATATGTTAGAAGATAGTATAACATGAAGGGTAGTTTAGTCTTTAGCTATGTAGTTAGTTAACATTAGTTAGTTAAATTCGAATGAAAGGTAGTTAGTTATAACTAACTTCTCTATACAATGTATCAATTCTTATTCTCTGTTTTTCAGATCAAAGCTATATACAATTTCTCTATCTTCTTTATCATTCTCTTCTTCGTCTACTCTGCTTCTCTGGTTCATCTTTCCTTCTTCTTCTCTGCTCTTTGTTTTCTCTGCTTCTCAGCCTTATTTCTTCAAAGATTAACATGGTATCAACGCAGCTATCAAGTTGTTGATAGTCGATTTTCTAGGCAGTGATTTCTGATTGATCTTATAGCATTCGTGTTCAAATTCTTGAAACTTCAGACATGGCAGTAAATGAAGGAACAAACAGTGAAACCAGTGGATTTTCTGATGAAAAATGGCAGGGAGTTGTAATCGAACCAACTCACCCTCTCTATCTTTTTCCTGGTGATACCAGTGGAGTGTCTCTGATTTCTTTTCAACTTACAGGCACAGATAATTACTCCTTGTGGAAGAGAGCCATGAGAATTGCACTTCTTGGTCGAAACAAGTTTGGTTTGGTGGATGGTTTTTGGAAAAAAGAGAGGTTCCATGAGAAGTTTGAACTGCAATGGGAGAGGTGTAATGTAGTTGTCCTCTCTTGGCTGATGAATTTAGTGTCAAAGAGCCTTCTTAACAGTGTAGCATATGCTACAAATGCTGCTGCAGTCTGGGAAGATCTTAAAGAAAGATTTGATAAGGTGGATGGAGCTAGATCTTTAAATCTGCACATGAAAGTTTCAGACTGTGTTCAAGGTACTTCTACTATCTCTGGTTACTTCTCTAGGCTTAAAGATTTGTGGAATGAAATTGAAACTGTAGTGCCTCTTCCTAGCTGTAACTGTGAGAGATCAATAGGTTTCTTGGTTCATATGCAAAGACAAAAGTTGTACCAGTTTTTAATGGGGCTGAATGATGCTTATATTCAAGCAAGAAGTCAGATCTTGCTCATGACCCCTTTACCTAGTGTAAATCAAGCATATACTATGCTTATGAGTGATGAAAGCCAAAAGATGATGGCAGCTTCAAAAAGTGTGCTAGGGGAAGGTCCTTCAACAAGTGCAGGAAACTAGGAATCTACAGCCCTTTACAACACTTCAAGAAATGGATACTATGTAGGTAATACTTCAAGATTCAAGAAAGGAGGTAATTTGTTCTGTATTCTGCAAACTGAAGAATCATACAAAGGAAAATTGCTTCAAACTCATAGGCTATCCCTCAGATAAATTCAAGAAAAAAGGAGGAGCTTCTGCTTCCAATGCTGCAGTTGAAATGCAACACAATGTCTCTAAGAATGATCAAATTAAAACTGAGAATTCTTTAGATAGCAGCTCAAAATAAGATAATCAGTTGGTTCAACCTTGCTTCTTTACAAAAGAACAATATGATCAGATAGTACAAATGTGGTCTGCTACTCACTCTACTACAGATTTGGCTAACACTGCAGGTATGAACACTGCTTTTATTACTGTTGATAGTAAAAATAGTTGGATCATTGACATAGGAGCCACAAGTCATATAGTAGGTGATCCAAAACTTCTCACAAAGGTTGTTAAACTAGATTCTAACAAGTATAGAAAGGTGTTTTTGCCTACTGGAGATGTAGTTTTTGTAACTCATATGAGTTCTAGTGTTCTAACACAGGGTAATGTAGTCAATAATGTTCTGTATATTCCAAAGTTTAAGTTTAATCTCCTGTTTGTGTCTCAGGTAACCAGAACTTTAAAGTGTTTAGTTGCATTTTATCCTGACTTCTGTCTATTTCAGGATCTCTTCAATGGGAAGGTGAAAGCGATTGGCAGACATGAAGATGGTTTATATCTGTTTCCCTCATTCTCTACCGACATAGTTAAAAGTTTGGAAGCATGTTCTTTGGTTTCACAGCATTATACTGATAGTTCTAAAGAAGATATACTGCTTTGGCATAAAAGACTTGATCATCCTTCATCAAAGGCTTTAAATAAACTGTTTTCAGCTTCTTTAGATAGTTGCACATCCATAGTTAAACAGTGTAACGTGTGTCCTTTTGCTAAGCAAGTTAGATTACCCTTTCCTAGTAAGAGTGTAAGGAGTGCAGCTTGTTTTGATTTGTTACATCTTGATGTATGGGGTCCTTATAAAACTCCTTCTTATGATGGAAATAAATACTTTCTGACTATAGTTGATGATTGCTCCAGAATGACATGTCTGTTTCTTTTAAAGTTGAAATCTGATGCGTGTGTTGTATTGAAACAATTTCTAGCCTATGTAGCTACACAGTTTCATCAAAAAGTAAAATGTGTTAGGACAGATAATGGTACTGAGTTTGTCAACTCAATCTGTGATTCTATATTTAAAAATCTTGGTATATTACATCTGACATCATGTGCATATTCTCCTCAACAAAATGGTGTAGTAGAAAGGAAGCATAGACATATACTTGAAGTGTGTAGAGCCATAAGATTTCAGGGTCATATTCCTATTAAATTTTGGGGTCACTGTGTTCTAGCAGCAACCTATTTGATCAATAGGATGCCCACTGCTGTCCTTAATAACAAGTCACCTTATGAGGTTCTGTTTGGTGCCAAGCCTTCTCTAAATGAAACTGATAAACTTAAGTCTAGAGCTATAGCTGCAATTCTGTTAGGATACTCTCATTCACAGAAAGGGTACATTCTTTATGATTTCTCTAATAATTTGTTCTTTGTTAACAGAGATGTGGAGTTCAGAGAAAATGTTTTTCCTTTTCAGACCTTGAAAGATAAGCAACCAGCTCCATTTGTAAATGTGTTTAATGACACATTCATGCCAACTGATCCACAGATGTTGAGACAGGTTACTAACAGATCTGTTGTTACTCAAACTGTGTCTTAGCCTCCAACAACCACTGATACAACTACTGAATATGAAGGTGTACAAAACCTTCAAACATGCACAACTGAAGTGGCATTTCAAAGAAGATCTGCTAGAGCTAGAACAGCACCAATCTAGCTCAAAGATTTTATTACAAATCAGAAGGCTTCAACCACACCATATAGTATTGCTAATTATATAAAGTATGATCATATGTCCAATACCTATCAGGACTTCATTGCAGCTAGTTCTACTCAAGTTGAGCCTTCTTCCTACAAAGAAGTAGTCTTAAATCCAAAATGGGTGAAAGCTATGCAAGCTGAAATCAATGCTCTTGAAAGCAACAAAACTTGGGCTGTCTGTTCACTACCTGCTGGCAAAAAGTCTATTGATTGTAAGTGGGTATACAAAATTAAGTACAAGGATACAGGTGAGGTTGAAAGGTACAAAGCCAGGTTGGTAGCCAAGGGTTACAGCCAACAAGAAGGGATTGACTATCAAGAAACCTTTTCACCTGTAGTTAAAATGGTCACAATAAGATCAATACTAGCTATTGCTGCTATTAGACATTGGCATATTCTTCATCAAATGGATGTACAATGCTTTTCTTCAAGGAGACTTACATGATGAAATTTATATGGATCTGCCACAAGGATTTAGAAGCCAGGGGGAGACAAAACCAGTGTGCAGGCTTCTTAAATCCTTGTATGGTCTAAAGTAGGCTCTAAGACAGTGGAATGCAAAGTTGATGGATGCAGTGTTGCATCTTGGATTCAAGCAAAGCAAGTATGATCATTCATTGTTCTTAAGACAAGCTGGAAATGAACTAGTATTCATCCTAGTTTATGTTGATGACATGTTAATCACAAGCAGTAGTCTGCAACTTATCAAGGATACTAAGAAGGCAATGAGTCAAGCTTTTAAGATGAAAGATTTAGGAGAACTTAGATATTTCTTGGGGATCAAATTTTCTAGATCAAGCTCAGGTATCCTGATGCACCAGAGGAAATATGCACTGGAAGTGATTTCAGAATTGGGACTAAGTGCTGCAAAACCAGTAACAATACCAATTGAGCAGAATATAAAGCTAACCTCAAAGGAAGTTGATGACTTTGCAAAGTTATCAGGAAAAGGAGAAGCAGTGGATCCCATAGCAGATGTTATTTCCTACCAAAAACTTATTGGAAAGCTGCTGTATCTAACTATAACCAGACCTGATATAGCCTATAGTGTACAAACACTGAGTCAATTTCTACATCAACCAAAAAGGTCACATTTAGAAGCTGCAATAAGAATTTTGCGATACATCAAACGACACCCTGGACAAGGAATACTTCTGTCCAGCAAAAGCAAAGAGCAAGTATCAGATGATGCTGATTGGGTAGCTTGTCCAAACTCCAGAAAGTCTGTAACAGGTTTCATTGTCAAGCTGGGAGACTCTTTGATATCTTGGAAGTCTAAGAAGCAAAGTGTGGTGTCAAGAAGCTCTGCAGAAGCAGAGTACAAAAGCTTAGCTTCTACAGTGGCTGAACTAACATGGATTCTAGGATTACTAAAAGTAGTTGGAGTCCAAATCAGCCTACCAGTTCAAGTGAATATAGACAGCAAATCAGCAATGCAAATAGCAGCAAATCCAGTGTTCCATCAAAGAACAAAACATATAGAAATTGATTGCCACTTTGTACGAGAAAAAATTCAAAATGGGATGATCAAGACTGAATATGTTCCTACCAAACTTCAACAAGCAGACCTGCTGACAAAAGACTTAGGCAGATTTCAACATGAGTATTTGTGTCCCAAGCTAGGAATACTTGATGTATTTGCACCTCCTAACTTGAGGGGGAGTGTTGAAAATAGTATAACATGAAGGGTAGTTTAGTCTTTAGCTATGTAGTTAGTTAACATTAGTTAGTTAAATTAGAAGGAAAAGTAGTTAGTTAGAAGTTAGTTAAGTATAAATATATCTAACTTCTCCATATAATGTATCAATTCTTATTCTCTGTTTTTCAGATCAAAGCTATATACAATTTCTCTATCTTCTTCATTATTCTCTTCTTCGTCTACTCTGCTTCTCTGCTTCATCTTTCCTTCTTCTTCTCTGCTCTTTGTTTTCTCTGCTTCTCAGCCTTATTTCTTCAAAGATTAACAAAATATATTGGACCGGATTATTTCAATTTACTAGATGTTAAATGTTTAATTTTATAAAATATGAAGTATATAACTAAGTAATAAGCGTAATAAAATATATTTAATAAAAGGCATACTAAAATTACAAGTCTATGTACTATTGTGAAGAAATTGAGAGAATAAACATCTTTATTTTGAATAATTTGTATTCATTACACTTGATTGAAAAAGAGAGTAGTTTTTGAATATAAATGTATTTTAAACCTCGTAAATATAGAAAATGACCATATATTACTTAACAAGATATACCATTAATTAAGTATTCCAAAAGACTTTTGTCGCAGTTAATGTATTTCCTTTAAAAATATATAATATCTTATGATATATGAAGATATATTTAGTGTAATTAAACCTAAATTATTAAATAACATGCATTGATTTGATTTCCTTCATATCAAATTAATCAAGAATAAGCTACATGGAAATCCTGAGGCGATACTACAATTTAATACATCAATTTATACTGCGATCATTAACAACAACAATAATAATAACATATTCAGTATAATTTTATAAGTGTATTTGGAGAGAATCGAATAGATGCACATACTTTATCCGTACTCTTGTGGGAGTAGAGAGACTGTTTCCAAAAAATCTTCGGCTCGAAAGAAAAGTTTTTGAAGCAAAATTACAAGAAAAAATGACAGTAAAATAATAAGGCACAAAGCAAATACAACAACAAATAGTAATACGCATCAAAAAATAAGAAAAAATTATAATTATTAAATAATATTAATAATTAAGAAAAGAGGAGACTTAGCCCACCCCGTGCCTCTCCAACATAAAAGCCATTTCCTGGCTTTTCAAAATTATATGTCCTACCTTCTTAACAGTGTTGACTTTTGTTTATGTGCAATTATATTAGATTATAAATTTAATTAATTTATAGGCAATTTAGCCAATTTACTCATTGTTCATGTTGAATAATGAACCCCTTTCTGGTTAATTGTTAACACACAGAAGAGAATTGCATGGAATCGAATTTTCTAGATTCACACGAGTATTTAAAGTCCACTGATTAATAAAGGTGATCATTATTATGCACATCGAAAAAGATAAGAAAAGAAATATAATTAATTGGCTTTTAACTTTTTTGTTCTTTCAAATGAGGTGATCGATTCAAAGTGACTCACGATGAGATAAACATCAACATCAGCTATGAAGTTGATTAAGATTAAGAGGCCAATTATTTTTCTGAAAAAAATAAAGTGATTTTTTTAAAAGAAAATATTTTAATTTTAAATAAAATAATAAGTGATTTTTTTTTCGTGAAGTTTCTCTTATATTTTTATAATTTTATATTTTAAAAAGAACATTTTTTTATAAAAACATTTTAGTTATTTAGTGGAGTTTTTAGAAAGTTATAAAAAAATATCTTTGATATTTTTTGTACTTAAAGAAATATCTAGATGTTGTAGAGTTTTGCATTTTAAGATTAATTAGATTTTTTCTTGCAGATGTATCTAGCGCAATATCTAAAATTTTAGCTAGACAGTTATAAATAGGGATAATCTTGTGCATTTACAATCAAGCTAATTTAATAAAGTTTTCTAGCATAATCAATCAAGTTCTCCTATCTAAAATTTTCTTTCTCCTTTCAAAGATTTCTCTCACTACAAAAAAAAAAAAAATTAGATACAAACTTCATCACAAATTTGTTACTAAATTATTTATAGCTAGGATAATTTTTTGATAACCCATCAATAAATAGGATTAGCAACACATTTTGTTGTTTAGCTACAGAAGTTATCCGTCGCTAATTCTAATTTCTTTGTAATGTTCTTTAGTTGAACCCTACTAACTTAGTTAGCGGTCTTGGATTAGAAGAAGGTCTCTGCAATTTTATTTTTCTTATGCTATCCTATATATTGTATTAGAGGCATAGCCATATATAGATTGTCTTCTGACTTTATTTCAAAATCGAATTAGTGATAGACTGAACTAATTTCTCAGAATGGATTTAAGTGATCGTGCTAATGGGCTCAAATGAAATATTGAACCAGTCCAATCATAAGAAATGAAAGACCTAAAAGGAATCCTATCTTGTTGGAGAAGATTTGTGGGACATTATTAATGGGAGTAACACAAGTGGATCTGACGACGAACCAACTAATAGCAACACACTCGAAAGCAGAAGCAGATTAATATCAAGATGGAATTCATCCTAAAGAGGTGTATTTCCCACGGTTTATTTAATCATATTATTATAAGGTGAAATTAGCTCATGAAGTATGAAGAACCATCAATTGATTGTTCAACTATAAGAATGAAACTCGGGTATATATATTGGAGAATGAAATGGCTAACACCATTCAAAATAATTTTTCTATTGTTGGATATTTTGTACGATTAAAAAAAATATAAATTTTGAAATCTCTCTTATTTTGGATGAGGCTATTTCTAAAGTATAGATAAGAAAAAAAATATTATTTGTAATTAATTTGAAGCTCAAATATATTGCTTTTATGACACCAAATTGAAGAATGAGATCAATAATCATTATTATTTGTGATTTGAAATCAGAATATATTATTTTTATAATGATTTTGATCTAACAAAAAATTTCTTCAATTTAATTTTTCTTCTGCTATTCTCTACAAATTCTTGGCTAAATTAATAAAATTACAAAGAATATCCAAATATATCCTTAAAGTGTTCCAAATTGAGCATATATTGCCCTTTGTTAATGGGACCACCTAATTAGCTTATTAATAAGTGAAAAAGGATCAAATATGTCCTTAAAAGTATGCAAAATTGAGTAGGTATATCCATCGTTAATGATTTAACATTTCTTTTCTGTTGTATTTGTGTAATAACCAAATTCAAGCACCAACTTTTAATTCTAAATGTATTTATTTTGCTTAAGTTAATGCTGTTATTCTTTTACATACTAATGATGTAAACAATATATTAATGTAATAGATCTTCGTATCTTCGATAACAAAAATTATAATCTATTAAATATAATTTTCTTTCTCATTTTTTTGAGATTTTTTTTTTATTAATCAACTCACATATTCTCTATCCTAGTTTTTGTCCTAAATTAAGAATAAGATAACTTTCAACATGTTATTACAAAAATGAAAGGTAAAGAAGGTTGCTTTGAAAATTTAATTATAGTTTCTAAATCAATAATCTTTTGAAATAACAATAATCTTCCTCGGAAGTTCATTTTTCAACGAAGAAACACTATTATAATAAAATTAATGGGGTTGGAAGAGAGCTTTTGAAAAAAAAAACTAATCTTTTAACTTGATTAGATATGATAAAATTGGATTTGATTGAGCATCTTATCAATGAAGGACATATCTGTTCAATTTTACATACTTTGAAAATATATGTCGCTTTTTTCGCTTATTAATCAGCTAATTACATTATTTTTCTCTCTATTAAATTAAAAATATATTGAATCAATTATTAACGAAAAATATATGTGCTCAATTCAAATATTTTAAAGGCATATTTGAAACTTTTGCAATAGAATTATAAAGATTGGGCAAAAGGGAGAAATAAAAAGGCCATTGATAAAGTAACTTTGATGTTATTGAAAGATCAATGTTGCTTTGTCTTTGAATATTAAGTGAAGCACTAAATAAAGAAAATTTGAAGCAGTAACCAGATAAGATTCAACGAGACAAGGTGATAACTATGTTTGTTGATCAATGATCAATGTCTGCTTGGCCTTGGCCTATTGGATTAATGTAGAAAGATTAAGCCACTTGGGACTTTATGTTTGGTTTCTTGGAGTGTGTAATCAATTTATTTAAAAATTTTAAGATATTAGAGTGAATATAATTTTTATATACTTAATTATATTTCAATATGTATTTTTTTGGTGTGTGATCTTAAAGTTTTTTTTATTGGCTAAACATGAAAAATAAATGATAATGAGACTCGAATTTATGACCTCTACATATTCTTATCTGACATGATATTAAAACTGAACTCATTGCAATTCTTAATTTCAAGATGTTGGTCTCCAATGTTAATAGTCCATGCTTTAGATATCGAATCTGAACGTGAAGACACGAATATTAAAAGAAGTTCCACATTAATTATGAAGAGACAATTATGTCTCCTATTAATAATTCTCATTTCATGAATTAAATTTTGTGGTTAAGTTGATCTCAAATTCTATTTGGTAACATATTCTTTACTTTTTCTTTTTTCCAATTGAAGGATGAATTTTGGGGCATTCGGTGTTTTATCAAACTAACGAGTGCCATATAGGTTTCTTTCAACACATATATTTATTCCATAATTATTATTAAATTTGATTGTAAAATATTTTTCTTTCACTTATTGAGGTAAAAATGTTCTTAATTTTACTTTTTAATTAAAAAATATCCGTAAAACTAATGATTGATTAGTTGATTAGATGAGGTTTAATAAAAAGCCACGTGACAGCATATAATTAATTCATGTGTTAAATATTCAATATAAATTAAACTATTCAACCTACATGTATTATCAATCCGACGTATTCATATAAATTAATCAAAATTGTTTTTTTACCTATTCCATCTTGTAATCATAATTAATCATCGTTGCAGTTGAACTTCGTATACTTATTCAAATATTAATTCTTAGTAGGAATTGCTTTTCCTGAATAAGTTATATACAATATAAATCTAAATTAATTAAACTTTAATATAAATATTATATATCGAATGAAATTTTTATTTAAAAAAAATCATAAGTATCATTGCATTTGCTTCTTTAAGAATTCATATTGGATTAATATTGGGACCAATTGCCATCTGGATAAAAGAAAATTAGTTTATTTCAAAAGTGAATAAAATTAGTTTCTCCTATTTGAAAAAATATTTTCTAGCAATCAAATACTACATATTTAAATATCTTGTAGAAATATTTTTAAGTTTTTTTTTAATTTCTCATTTGATATTCTATATCTGTATTGAAGTTTGATTAATTGGAGTTTTGCGTAGAACGTATTCACTCCTTACCAAAAATAAATTTTCATATTCAAAACTCGATATCAAATCTCTAATTTAAAAAAAAATAACCTCATTCCCTGTATTAAATTTTTAACGATAAAATATTTTGAGTTTATCGAGCAAACTCTTAAAAAATTTAAGTAGCAGAAGCCCCTGTATGGACCCTAACTCTCTCTCAGAGTGCCTGAAAGTAGGGCTAGCTCTAAGTATAGACCAAATAAATCTTAGTATAATTTTATCAGTGAAAGTTTCCTATATGCCTATTATCACAACTTGTCATGTATGTAGTTAGGCACTTTTAATAATTAATGTGTCACAAGTTACTACCTCTTTCATAAATGATAAAAGTTCTAATTTCAAATATAATATGTCTCAAGCAGCTGATATTTTAAGTAACTAATTATACATATTTGATGTATTAAAAAATAAATTTAACAAAGATGTTACAATCGTTCATAAGCAACACGACTTAATTAGCTATATTTTATGAGGAACACAAAATTATTGTTCAACCCTATTTAAAATTTCATCGTCTACTTGCCATGATACATAGTAGCATTTTTTTAAAAGTTATTATTGAAGATTTTAAATATTTATTTGAATTTATTAAAACGAATATTCTATTCATTTGGAAATTAGTAAATAATATATAAATTTTTTGGTAAATAAGGTCACATACGTGATGAGAATTTGTTAATATGTGAATTGGGAAGGAGCGATCAAGAATATGGAATTTTTGCTCTTAGACAAATTTAAATGATATAGCTTATCGAAGATTTTAATATTTCTATTTAATATTTTTTTAATATAACCAAAAAAATAAAATAAAAAATTCAGAATTTAAATACAAAATTAATACATAGATGAGGACCCTAGGGAATGTTATCTCTGTCCCAGTGTATGACTTTATGACCTATATATCCTTTCAACTGATGAGTGTTTATGTAGTATGGACCAAAATTTTTTATTCTAATGTCAGATATTTTATAAATACACAACTATAAGACTGACATACTTTATTATGGAAAATTAACTAGCTCAAAAATCCACACTTCTTTTTGAATTTTCAGTTTTTATTAAAATAAAATATACTTCCTCCGTTAGGTAAGTATATTAAAACTCGTTCATTCTTTTTTAGTTGTTAGGTATATTAAAAATAATTGTTAGTTTCAAAATTTGATAAATAATTAATTATTTTTTTCCAACTACAGTATACCTTAATACTTAAGTCATTTTAGAATGTGAAGAATAAGTATTGTATGTTTTCAAAAAGTACCTATTAATTGATAGGGTTATATTAGTCAAACTGCAAGTCACTAATTTTTTCTTAAAGGGTGTATAAACTTTATCTTAGGAAGTAAAAAAGAACAGAGGGGAGTAACTGTCAATTTAAAAACTCAAAAAAAATTAATTTTTTCCCCAAATTCTATACTTAGTACTTAAATCACTCTACAATGTGAAAAAAATAATTATCGTATATTTTCAAAAAGTAACTGTCAATTAATAAGCGGAAAAGGGTCAAATATATCCTATACTATTAGAAATAGTTTAAATATACCCCTCGTTAAACTTTGGGTCCAAATATACTCCTCCTGTCATACTTTTGGTTCAAATATACCCCTCCCATCATACTTTGACACAAATTTGTCCTTAATTTTAACGGAGGGACACATGTCAAACTCATAATCAAATGATTCGGACCGTATTTTTAAATACTCATTTTTTTAGAAATTCACCTGTTTAATCCAATCCGACCTCTTTTTTTTCTTTCTTTTTTCTTCTTTTTTCGATACCTAAAAATAGATTTCTCTAATACGTTTATGCGACAGACCCGTACCTTTCCTTTTCCTTCAGTTTTTTAGTAAATTTACTTTTCTTAATCAATTTTAAAACAAATGAACCCATTCAAAACAAAGAAGATCGTTAATTTTTTTAGGATTTCAATATTACCTTTGCTAATAATTCTTTTAAAAGCTGACATAAATCTCAATTTTTTAATCTTAGCTCCAAAAGAAATATAATAATGCAAGCACTATTAATTATAATAATGTTTCTCAATTCATCTAATTTCTTTTGTTATTTTTTTCAAAAAATAAAATTCATAAGTGAAAAATAAGCTTTGAAATTTTGGATATTTTAAATAGTAAAATAAAGATGACAAAAAAAAAAGAGGTCGGGTCAGAATTAAGGGTGAATTAAAATAGAGAGCTGGTCATATGTGTCTCTCCGTTAAAATTAAGGACAAATTTGTGCCAAAATATGATGGAAGGGGTATATTTGAACCAAAAGTATAACAGGATGGGTATTTGAACCCAAAGTATAACGAGGGGTATATTAAAACTATTTCTAATAATACGGAGGTATATTTAACTTTTTTTGATTAATAAAATTATTTTAGTAATATTGTAAGACATATTAATTTTACCTTAAAAAATATGTAAACTTTATAATAAGGCTATAATATGGGTCCAAGCATCTTTTTTCCTATTTGAAGTTGAAATCGAAAAACAATATTTGAAAGTTTAGCAAGTAATATTTGAAATTGAAATTGAAATAATAAAATAATTTGTTTGATCAAATGGGTATAAATCAAAAACATCAAAAATTGCTTTTGGGCCATATTTATTTTAAGCCCAGGAAGAGTGTAAACTTTTGGAACATTTTATATCGGCCCAAATTTGCTTTATTTTTTCAATATATGTAGCACATTTGCTGACACTTGAGCTAGTAGATGAGTATATACACTTTCTGAAAAAACAAAATTACAGAATGCAAAATGTAATGGATTTATGTGAAACAAACTAACAATCTGAAGTAATTTTACATATTAGGATAATTTAATTGATTATAATATATTATTTTTTCATTTTTAAAATTATCAGTTTGTTGTGAAACTTTACCTATTATTAAAAATAAATCTAACCTTATAATATGAAGAGTCTATACACTGATAATATACAGAACTTAGGGTGTGTTTGGTACGAAGGAAAATATTTTTTTAGAAAAAAATTTCTTTGAAAGTAAGTAATTTCTTACTTATTTTATGGTATTTGGTTAGTAGGAAAAAAAAATATTATTTCAACAGCATTTTTGTATAATCTGGGTAAATATTATACCACTGGACCCGAATCCCCACCCTTTAACACATACTTGGACCCCTGTCTGGACACCAACCCGAGACCCGACCTGACCCCCAGATTGACCCGAGTTCAGAGTTCTTGCTTGTAGAGTGTTGTTTAACACATCCTCCAATATTAGTAGTTGTAGTATTACTTCTATAATATCTTGCCTGTAGAGTTCTGATATTATCTATTGTTTCTTGAACCTTATGTATCGTATTTCTTTTATTTCAGATGATGTTTTGACATGCTTTTCTCCATAAGTTATTTTCTCTTATGGACTGGTTTGAGTTGTTTATGCTTGAGCCGAGGATCTATCCGGGAACAACCTCTCTGCATCTAAGGTAGAGGTAAGATCTACGTATATTCTACCCCAGACCCCATTTTATAGGATTCTACTGGATATGTTGTTGTTGTTGTTGTTGAGGGGAAGGTGTTCAGCGCCCTTCGGAGCCTATCCAAGAAAAGTCCAATAGGGGAATTGTTTATCTCGGTTACTACTTGCTAAAAGGATATTAAGGAGGAAAAATAATTTAGTAAAGAAAGATGAGGGGGTGAGAATATAGTTTATCAAAATTGAAGGTGTATTTTAGCATATAAGTAGTGGTATATATGGTATACATGAATGGTGTATCAGATGTATGTGAAGTGGTATCTATATAAAATAGTATAAGGGAGTATATGGAGTAGTATGTATACGTGACATGTATAAGATGCATATGAAAGTGTTATGAAAGTGTTATGAAAGTAGCGTCTATATATAAAAAGGTATATTAGTGTATATAATACTATTAGAAATAGAGATTTTTTTCACCGCAAATCAATGGGAAATTTGTGTTATAAAACATGATTTTCCACTCATTTTCCCTCCGAACTTGTTTAATGAAAAAATGCATGGTAGGAAACAGTTTTCCACTGAAATAGTGGGAAATTTCATGTGAAGACGCTATTATTATTATTATTATTATTATTATTATTATTATTTCATGTGAGAAAGAATATATGTGATTGGTGTAAGATATATATATGAGAGTGGTACATAGAGTTGGGGGAGGATCTAGGGGATCCCAAAGGTGTTCACCCGAACCCCTTTAGAAAAATTACACGATATATATAAAATATTTTTTTAATTTTAGGTTAGGTTAATGATTTAGAGGGTTCAAAATTCATTTTAAGATTTCAAGTTCAAATATCAGATATTATATTTTATTTTTCCAACTCCCTTAATGAAAATTCTAGATTCGCCACTATATTGAGCGTATATAATATTAAAAAAATATACATATGACACGTGAGATGGTATGAGATATGAGAAAATAGCACGCATGCAATGTATATAGTATTGATTTAGAAATATATACGTATACTATGGGTAGTAAAACATGATAATAAATATAGGATATACCTTATTTGTTTTGCCTTTAAAATAGATGAAATGTGCCTGCAGACTTGCAGATACCCATTGAGCTAGACTCTTTTAACCAAAAAAAGAAAAAGAAAACATTAGTGTTGACAAAATTAATTGATTTAACCTTTATAAAATCTGCATATTCAGATGGCGTTACATACAGTAAGAACAATATAAACTATCTTTCCACTTTAAACAAGAATCTGTGATATCAAATCCACAGTGTAGGAGACAATTTTTAAACTCTACATGAGTAATGTCCAAACCCCAAAGAACTTGAACCATTTCTATGCCTCAGTGAATGATGCTAATGGCCAGTTTGGCCATGCGAGAGGAAATCATCTGAGATGAAGTTTGAAGTTTTGTTTGGAGTTTGAACATGCAATTTTGGATTTTTAAGTTATTGTACTTTTTACTCATGAACATAAGAACCCCATAGGTTGTAAAAACTATTTCAATTACCCAATATTTTATATAATCTTATCAAATAAGTAAAAGTTCATAATAAAATATAATACACTATCACAAAGCCATTCTAAAAAAAGAATACAACTTAAGAATCGAACTTTAGTTCAATAAAAAATAAAATTAAACATGAGTTGTAGTGTACTACTCTTTAATATAATCATCCCACATAGTACGGACAAAGGTTGACAAACTATTTATGTCTAATATAATAGTTGACAAAGGTTGTTTACATTTATCAAATAAATGGTTGGTAGATATAGTTGGTATATATAAAATGGTGAATTTTTTTTTATAAAATATAAACTTGTGGGTTAAATTTTGCATTTGAAAAATCTCATCTCATGATTTGAAATTTCAAATCAAGCTTTTTGGAGAATTTGAGATTTCATCTCATGATTTGAAATTATGAAATGAAATCGCATGTCCAAACGCTAATTTTATCTCATAATTTCAAATTACAACATGAAATCGCATGTCCAAACGCCTGTTAAGAGTTAGTAGGCTACAACAAAAACAAATAAATAGAACACTAGGTGGATTCAAATAAGAACAAAGTATACTATAGCATGTTCCATAGAGCTAACGATTTTAACATGACCTGTATAGACATATCTAATCTTCCTTAACATGCTTTTACTGTTGAAACATAGAGTTTCAACATGTCGAGGATATCAATAAAGAGAAACAATCTTAGAGTATTATTTCGTCTTTTCACTCTTATATTACTAAGTGTTTAATACCTTCAAAAGCTAACCTTTTAACTAGAACAAACATGCTTAGTTATATAAATGAAAAAGGCATTCAGCCTACCTTTACTGAGTAATATTAACTAATTGTTTCAAAGAAAAGAACTTGGGTAGGTCAAGATAGTGCGGTGACAAATACACACACGTTCTGGTGCAACTCAAGGTGTCTATGTATAGGTGATAGCTTGGGAGGGTGAAGAATGAACAGGAGCGCAACATAGCCATGTTGATAAAGAAGGTGGCTAGATTCGCAATTGGCCATTCCTTGATTTCAAGGAAAAGGAAGACAACCAAACAATGTCCTTATTCATTAAGGATATATTTGTAATAGTCTTCTATTTTCTTACTTAGTACAAAGAAGAGTTCTTTTAATTTTCATAGTAGATTTTCATGACTTTGAAAAATATTTAACTTGAGTGTAGTGTACTTGTCTAAAACCTTAAATTGTGACTTCGTGTAGAAAGAAGGGTTGCTTGGGTAATTGATTTCCCTTAAGGTCTTTCTCATAGCTAGGTGCTTATTGAAATTGTTAAATTGAGGTCCTTATTCTTTAACAAGGGTTGATTTTTTGCTTCCAATCTTGTGTTTAACTTCCTTATCTTACTTTTCTTGTATCACATTCAAAGGGCTATCAGGGTCAAAATAAAAAGATATACATCAATCTTGGTCAAAACAACAACCAATCATTTCAATAAAACCCCTTCTCTCATAAGTCAAACCCTCAATACAAGAATGAGTATCATCATAAGCAAATAGGTAATAAAGAAAGGTGTCAGACAAGACAACTTCATTCAAAGGTCCTCATATATAAAATCACTGTTAGATACGAAAAAATCATCAAGCATATTATCAAGAATTGGGACACTCAAAGATGAAGTACCCATTCGAATACAAACATCACTTTCTTCGTTAACATTCCCTAGTGGGTTATTATACAAGTTATATCCATGGATAACAACTACACCACTATCATGTTAAACAACACTTTGCTCAACATTAGGAATGATCTTATCATCATCAAATAAGACATTGTACCTTAAGAGAGAACAATCAAATGGAGATGAAGAGTCAATGCATGCAATTTTATTCTCGAAAAGATCGATGTCATTATTCAAAGTATTTTCAAGTATGTCACCTCTATAAGCAAAGCAAGTAAGAGGATCCATAAAAAATATATTCAAAGAGTCACATTTTTTCAAATGACCAATATTACAAGTAAGTTGATCAACACAAGTTTCACATGACAATATATTAGCATTCAAAAACAAGTGACAATATTAGGTGGACACAAATCGATCTTGCAAGAAGAATCAATTTGGTCATCAAATGGATCAACTAGTGTTTGAACACTCTCAATATTAACATTATCAATACATGGAAAGGAATTATTAAGACCACATGAATACAAGATATCATTCACACTTTGTTCATTAGAAATATTTGAGGTGTTAAGTTTAGCTATTGTACCTTGAAGTTCACAAGAAGGATCATCTATAGCCTCTCTTATCATGGTTCACCTCATTACATATAATGAAACAGTGAGCTCCCCTTCTTGAGGTATATCCTTAATTACCAAGGCCCGCTTGACAAATCCACAAGGAACTCCAATATCCTCCTCACACTCCTCATCTTAAGGGTCCTTAATGTCAACCCCCTCAACAACATTCAAATCATCATAGCAAGAAGAATCATCAACCATCAAAATGTATGCCCCCCGGTTGGGGAACTCACTTATTTGATGGTCAAAACCTTAACATTTGTAGCATTTAAGAGGGTGAAAAGAATTACCTACTTCCTTTAGAGGAAGTGGGTAAATGAGCTTCTCAACTCGATTACCTTGGATAAGGGTTTTCTCGATATCTAGCATGGTGTTCTTGTTTGTTGGCCAATTAAGGGAGGAAGATTTCCCTTCTTTGTTATAGTTCCAAGAACCTTTGAATCCACTTGACTGGTCAAGTTTCTCCAATTTGAGCCCCACTCCTTTCTCAATATCCGCTTCAAGAGTTTTATTTATATCACGATAGTGGTAGAGTCTTAAATTGGAAGCAATCTCCTCACTCAACCCGGCTCGAAACTAAGTCATAGCATTCAAAGGATCTTCATCAAAGTCAATCCCTCATCTTCAAAAGTTGAAACTCATCTTAATATTATTCTACTCTTTTGGTGCCTTGTTGAAAGTGTAAATCTTCTTGAGTTGCTCTTGAATTTACCTTCCAGTGACATACTTGCGTCTCAAGCTTCCCTTCAACTCTTCCCAAGGAGGGGTGAGAGTCAAATCATGCATCATCCTAGCCTTAACTTGAGTTTCCCACCATGTTAAAGCCCTCAAATTGAGCAATGACGTTAGAAGCCTTTCGGACATTGAATATTTCATTAGTCAAGAATATTCTATCACATTGCATCACGCAATTAAGAAATAAGTCCAAGTTGCTTTCACCCTTTAAAGAAGGAAAAGTAACTTTGATGGAGTTAAGAATCATGTGTCGACCCCCATTGTTCTCATGGAACCTGTTATCACCATACAGATCATCAACAAACTAATCATCATGATAACCGCGATCATATTGGCCATCTCTTCTATAATTATCCCCCAGCCAACCCATTTGATGGATAGGACCATGTCGACCTTTTATTACACGGTAAGGACCTTGAAAGTTCATGTATGATCCCCTCATTCGGTGGTAGTATTATTGGAATATCATCAAACTCTTATTGAAACTCCTCATGAAACCCATCACCCAAATATCGGACATTTTGAATTAGAAGGCAAGTATTTCATAGAAGATAAGGTATATGTGGTTGTGCTGGAGGTATATGTGGTAGAGGTACATGTGGTGTTGGTGGAAGGGCATATAGTTGCGATGGAGGTACATATTGTAGGTTAGCATTAGGTGGTGGGGACAGTTGAAGATGGTAGTGGAGTGGTGAAAGTGGGATAGAACATCCTATGAAAGGTCCAGGATGTTATCGGTGATGAAGAATTATGACAGATTCCACTTGTTTGCCATGGGAAGTGATAGAAAGGAGTAGAAGAAGAGTCCTTATTTCATGTTTCAACATCTACTAAATAATTATCTAAGTTATCCAACCACCTCTTAATTCAGGAAGTTAAGGCGGAGATCATGTTCATCACATCAAGTAAAGTGGGTTCCTCGGTAGGCACCTGATTTCCTCTTCTTGATTGGCCGCTATAACTATTGAAGATGCAAAATCAGAGCAAGAAAATGTGTTAAGTTAATGAAAAGAACTCACAATCCTTCAAGGGATACTCACCTTTATATGTCTCACAAATTGCCACGGCCAAAGATTGTAGCTTGTCTAGTCTATTGAGTAGCAAGAGTCCAATCTCTACTTGAGGTCAAGAATGGGTTCTTAAGGATCAAGCTAACGGAAGGGAATCAAGAAGTTCCAAAAAAAAATAAATAAGGAAAATGGAAGAAGAAGAAGAAGCACGAAAAGTCAGACAAAAAAAATTAAATAACAAAAAAGTAGAAAGAATTACTTGATGTTAAGTAATTTTGAAAATTAATAAGATGAAGAACTAACTAAAAAGTAATTAAAAGTATTAATTAAATGTTAATTTAGTTGATTGAGTGTGGAAGAAGACTATGAAGTTTGACACTTGGAAAATTTTTTAGATGAAAAGTCCCAAACACTTAGAGAAAAAAAGGTGTAACAATCTGCACCCTTCTAGCCTCTGAAGTTGACGTGCACACCCCAGGTGTGCAAGTGGGGTAGCTGGGACGCGTAGGCTGCTGCGCTGATAGTCGTGTGGTGCTGGCATAGCTCCTGCTTAGCAGTGTGGCAGCTGACGTGGTTGTCCATGTGAAAATTAATTATTATTTATTCAAGTGAACCCACTAGTACATTTTGCCAAAAATCAAATAGAGAAGAAAGATCAAAAGTATCTTGGGGTCTTCTTTTTCACCTTGAAGATATGAAAGTCTTCAAGAAATTCATGAATATGAAGAACAATCCCTTGGACAAAACTTCTACAAATTATCACAAAATTTAGGATTAGGACAAAACTTCTACAAATCATCCCAAAATTTAGGATTTTCTTCTCCTTGATTTAGAGAACAAACTCCAATCAAAATTAAGGACCAAATCACCCTCTACCAATAAAATCCAATTGTAAATTTCTTCAAGTATTTAAAGCTTAAGTCTTCAATGGTAGAATCATAACCACAACTCAAAATTTAAAAGAAACCTGGAACTAGATACAAAAAAAACACTAGAGAACACAATTCTAGTGTCAAAAACAACAAGAAAGCAAGAAAAAAATTTGGAGTTTTTTTTATTTTTTAATTTAATATTAAAATTTTAAGATTGGGTTTGTAGGAACAACTCTAATCCCTAGCTCTTGATGCCAAACGATACAAGAAAAGTAAGTTAAAGGAAGCTAGATGCAAGATTGGAAGCAAAAAGCAACCCTTGTTAAAGACCAAGGACCTCAATTTAACAATTTCAATAAGCACCAAACTAGAAAGACCTCAAGGTAAATTAATTTATCAAACAAATCTTCTTTCTACATAAAGTCACAATCTATTTAGACAAGCACACTACGCTCCAAGTCAATATTTTTCAAAGTCATAAAAATCTACTATGAAAATTAAAAGAGTTCCTATTTATACTAAGTAAGAAAATGAAAAACTATTACAAATATATTCATAATGAATAAGAGTGTTGTTTGATTGTCTTCTTTTTTCTTAAAATCAAGGAATGAAAAATTGAAAATCTAGCCGCCTTCTTTATCAATGTTGACACCCAATTTTGACCTACCTGCGCCTTAATATGCTGCTTATATATGTATATATTTATTTATTTATTTTACACAAAAATTCAACTTACTTTTGTATTTATAAAATAATTTTTATCATAATATTGTGAAAATTATTTTAAGTTACATATGTATGACTCATATTAAAGTTTTGATATTAAATAATTACGACGCATATAATATATTTCGTATCAATATGCGCTCTTATTTTTAAGTATATCATAAACTATTTACCTAATTTTACTAAATTTTATAAATTTATTTGACTAATAACATTACTCTAATTTATAAATTATTTATGTTAATAATATTATTTTTATAATATTTGATAACTTGATTTTATATTTTAGTCATTAAATTATATAATAACTTAATTATATGATATTTACATAAGTATACTTAAATTTAGAATTTATTTATTAATAATAATATTTATATGATTTTATTATAATTTAAACTATTTTATTATCTATTTACTAAATTATTTAAAAGTATAGTATCTTTATTAATTTAATAGCATCTAAATCCAATTTCACTCAATTTATTTAAATTATAGCCATTTATTATTTAATTTCATCCAATTTATTTCAAATCTGGTCACTTTCTATTCAATTTATTTCAATTTTAGCCACTTTGATCAATTTTGGCTATTATTTAAATTAAATTTCAGCCAAATTGATCCTTACCCATTTTGACCCATTAAACCGACCCGTTTTACCCCAAAATCAATCCTAGCCATTCATCTAATTTAATCCTACGGTCCAGATTAAACCCCACCTAATTTCCTTTTATATTCTCTCTACCCCTCTAACCCTAATACATTTTTCATTTTCCTTTCCCACCTAACCCTGGCCGCCCCTCCTTCCCTCTCTTTCTCCCTCTCATTTCCGGCCGGCCGGACAACTACCGCCGGAAAAACACCGAACCTCCATAACTTCCTACAAGAAACCTACGCCGTACCTATCCTCTCGACCCTCTTCTCTCCTTTCCATCGCCGGAAAAACACCATCACACCTTCATTAACGCCGGAAAAACAACATGCAGCCGCCGGCGAGACCACCTTCCCTCTCCCTCCTCCATTTTCGCCGGCTACCTCCCTCTCAGCCGCCGGACCTCCCTATTTTTTCCCTCTCCCCGTCGCTCTGGTTACTTCCCGGCCGATGGATCGGACAGATCTGTAGATCTGTCCGTACATTATTTATTTAATCATTTATTTATTTATTACTTATTCTTGCTGTTGTTTATTATGTATATACCTATAAATAATAATATATATATGAATAAAGCAGATGAATAATATATAATAATATATATTAGACATGTGTATGATATACTATTTCGTTTCATTTTTTTTATATACTATATAATATATATGTAAATTAGTATATATAATATATATATATATATATATATATATATATATATATATATGTATATATATGTGTGTTAGATGTATAAATATATATAATAGTATATATAAGATAATATATAATATATTTATATATATACGCTGCTCTTCTTTTCTGTTCATTTATACATGATAAATATATATAATATAATATATATGTATAGGTATGCATACTGTTTTCTTTTTTCGTCCATTTATGTATAATATTATACTGTTTTAGTTTTCTGTTTCATTTACATATTATAATGTATTTATATATAATGATATATAGGTGATATATCGTTTCCCTCCCCGTTTCGTCCATGTATGATAATATGCAAATGATATATGTTGTTGTTCCTTCTGTTACGCGTATATATTTATATGATAAATATTTTCTAGTTAGTTAATGCTCGTTAACACCTTGATATTAGTTGATTGTCTTGATAAATGCTAATTAAGTTAAAGAATAATGTAATGCTAATTAAAATATTGGCAAATTGCCGTTTGATTTGATTTTCTTTCCTTGTGTGACTAGGAATATGCTTTAATATTCTTCTACTTTACTTATTTGTTTTTTAGATAAATTTAACTGATTTGATATAGTTGACTAATTCAGCTTATTTTATGGTAAATTTTTTATGATTCACTCCTTGATTTCTTTCTTTACATTAACGGTAAAAAGAATTTTTTTTTTCTGATCTTTTGTTATTTATTTTTCTCTGTCAATTAGGAGAAATCCTCTCCACGAATTGAAATGGTAATTTATTCTTTCCTTCTAAATTGACCGATTCCTTTAGCTATAAAAGCAGTCTTCTTTTGTTTTAAAGGGGACAGGAATATTCTCTGCAAAAAAAAAATTAGAAAAACCTTTTACTTAAAAAGTTCTTCCTCTTGGTTTGCTTTAAGAATACCACTTTAACTTCCGAGGCTAACTTCAACAGATCTATTTCAAGGTTTGCTTAATTTCTTCAAACCGGTTAGTATACCTTACACGTTAGATTTTTTATCATATGATATGTTACACTATTATTGACATGATTCAATGTTATGATGTGTTACTTTTCTATATAATTATGAACCTAAAATACAACTCGCCTTTAGGACTAGAGTATATATGTGTTTGTGTATGTATATTGGTTGGTTTTATTGCTCAACAGGTTTAATCAAAGGCGTGTGCTGAAAATCTATTCGGGTTTGGGATAAAATAGCCTGAAGCAGCTATTTGGGTTAGTTTAAGGATCTTCGTGTTTGTTTATTAGTTTCATTTAATTTGTTATTATATGTTGTACTGTGTAATAAATGCTATAATAGTGAAGCGGGTTTTATTGGGGGCGGGGTTTATTTCGTTATCGCTTCCCTTTTAATGACTTAATTCGCCTAGAAAAGCATGATCATAGGTTATAACAATATGCAATATTAGAAAACATGCCTAAGGTCCTGAATTATTTAGTTTAAAATCTATTGAATTTTAGTAATCTCTATAGGAATATTGCGCGTATGTTTGTTTAAGAATTATGCACATAGGAATTCAATTTATAGGTATGCATGTTGCGGATCTGTTCGATAATAATCTTTCACTCAATTCACTTCAGTTTTTCATAATAATAAGCTTAACCAGAATTGGCAAAACTTATGTTTTGGCAAATACCGTGTCTATAATTGGTCATGTTAAGAATTTTTTGAACTAGTTAATCTAATATTAAAGGTTATTATTTCTGCCTTAGATATTATTTGGAACGTTGTGTAACAAATGGTTTTCATATGAACTGTCTATATTTAAATATTGTCTGTTTAGCCGCTGTTTGTAGCTAAATTACGCCAAATCAACGTCATTTTCATGTGTAATTATTTGTTTAAATATGAAGTGCATTTTGTCAATATGGCTGACTAATCAAGTTTAGGAATCTTATTCAGGCAAAACTAATTAAATATCGCCAAACGCTGAATAGGATTTATGTGCATGTATAGGATTTATTTCTTTGAATTGATCCACATAATCATGGACCTGATTTGATCGCTCAACCAGAAGCGTTAACTTATTTTATTTGTTCTTTGTTGGCTATTGGAAATTCTAAACATACCATGTTTTAGGCCTTGAGTTAAAGTATGACATATGTTTAACTTATTGCAATCTTTTTGTTAAAATGGTCCTGGCAATAAATTCTAGAAATCATAAAGGTACAAACTCTTCTTATGCTATTTGGAAGTAATCCCTATAGGGTGAAGTGTTTACTCGCTTAATTTTTGTGCGATGTTCATCTATTTTAAGTTGGAAATACTATTGTTTTTCCTTTAATCTATCCTTGTTTGCATTCATTTAGAAGTCATGTTCATAGGTTTGCATTCATCTAGTAATCTTGTTCATAAGTTTAAACAAGAGGCCTATTCGAAACCTTTATGTGTTCGTTGTGAAGATTATTATTTTGTTTGACGTTTTTCTTTTATAGCCTAAGAACTTTAGAACCACAACTCCAAAATAATTGTCCAAAGCCTCTTGGACCTTAAGATTGGTGCGGGTAGGCGAATAGTAGGACATTAGTTTCATCACCTAGAGCGTTTTAGGTTAATTAATCAACTAGGCGGGTAGTCGGGAAATGATATTTGTGCTTGCTGAATAATACGAGCAATTCAAAAGATTGTGAAGTATTATTTAAGTTGCACAAGTGATCCCATTAGGTCAAACATTTCTAACGTAGAACTACGTTTGGCCTGATTCCCTTAAGGGATACGTAGGCGCCTACCGAGGCTCGACCCCATTATTAAAAATGTTTATTTGTTTTCAATAAATGATTTTTTGCCACAACTTTTGTATTTATTTAAGAGCTTAGAATAACATAAATTTGTTTTAACTTTCATTCCGTCCAAATTTCTTTCTTGTTTGTCCAAATTTTGTTATCTTTGACTTCATCATTTAGTTTAAACAATATAAGTTAAAATCAGTTTTAATTGGCCACTTAGTTAATACCCCATTTAATGAGTACGATCGGGAACCACATTTGTGGACCTCGAAAGGTGCCTAACACCTTCCTTTTGAGGTAATTAAAGCCCTTACCTGAACTCTGGTAACTTAGGTGACAAATTATCTTAAAATGGTGCCCTAACGCACCTTAATTCGTTAGGTGACGACTCTTCTTTTCCACCCTTAAGAGTCCTCAATGTTGGGTCCCCCTTTTCCGCGAGGGAAAAATGGGGCTCGACAGAATGGCGACTCTGCTGGGGACATTAGGCTTTAACCATTACGTATTCATTAATTGGGGTCTTATTTGTGTTTGATTTTTGCTAACTATTCTATTTAATTTATTTTATTTGTATTTGTTAATATTTTGATTTTTGTCTTGAAGTTACTAACTGTTTTCTTCCTTTGTTTTTTTATAAATTGTTGTATTTTATTTTGCATATCCCTCATACTTTCCCCACTTGGGAAATTCTCACTTTCACACACAATGACGGTTGCGTGGTTTCACGGTCGTTCACCAGTTTAAAACACCCCGAGGATTGTCTTGTGATTTGATCGATCAGCGGTGCATCGACGGTCATAAGCTTCCTCACTCTCGACTTGTCCGCTCGAGGGAATCGTGTCATACCTACTCTTTTTCCTAGATCTTGTCCGTGTACATCTTTAGTAAGGTATACACATCATGCATGCATTATCCCTAAGAGGTCTCAATATCTTTGATATCTTGAGATCATTAATTTGACTTTTCCCGAAGTCCAAAGAGATTTACGGTCTAGAAAAGGACATTATCATGTTTATTTGCATTTTTTGAGAGGCAAATACGCCTAAATACAGGGACTATTTGTTCCTTAGAAAGAAAATACAAAACTAACCTTTTTATAATGTAGGTTGTGATGAATTAATTTCGTGTTGTTTAAGCTTTGATTAAGTTGAAAGAAGGAGCATTTTATTTAAATTTATAGTTTGATTTCTCTTATAAACTTTTTTCATTGTAATATTTCATTTATAAAAAAAAAAAAAGGAAAGAAATTTAAGCAAAAATTATTCATATTGGATATTTTAGCAAGAGCAAATAGGACAATGTATTATGGCATATTTGTCTCTCAAAATTCGTTAGGCCTACCTCTGGCAACAAGAGGTCACAATACATTAGGACGCATGAATTGTTTGTTACCTGTTAATTTGAGATGTAATTGTGCAATTTTTTTTATTTTCCTTTGTCTGTTGATTCCTAATTTTTTATATAATTCTAAAATCATCTCATATTTATAATCTCTCAATCTCATAATCCATATAACCCACTTTTAAACCCAAGGCACACAATCCTGCAACCTTGCCCAAAATTTTCTTTCATCAATGTTGATTTATGTGTGTTTCAAAATAGCCTCTTTAGCGTTCATAATTTATTTGTTCAAATTAAATACTATAGTTTGCCTTAATTTATCCTTTTCCACTAATGTTTCGGCATTCTCTTAAATCTCTCACCATTTCGATTCGTTTTAATAAGCATAAATTACTATTATTAGTTAGCATTATGTGTTATCTTTCATCTACATATCAAGAATTTGATTGTCTGGCATAAGTCAACATTGCTCATTTCACCAGCTTGCTAAATTCTTTTGCAATATCACCATTTCAAATCTAATAGTCATCAATCGCAAGTTTTGTCACCCTCATTCGCATCATGCTGTAAATTTTTGTTGTGTCAAAGCTTAAATTTGCTTATCTTGCTTGAAACTCTTTAACAAGATCGTCGTTTTGATGTAATTATTAATACTTTCTATTTTTGCATGCTAACCGGACGTTTGCATTTGATATGTTTATTTTTGCTTAAAGGTTGTCAAATATTTGAACATCAATTCAGCAAGAATCTGCAATTCTGACAAAATGTCCAACGTCCCAAACAATTCTACTCTTTTTCCTGACACAAATTTTGGTTCTCTCCTGACACAAGGTCTCTTCTCGACAGTATCTCTCTGTCCAACTCCACCTATTACACTTACTCAACAAATTCCTTCATCACATACCTATATCGGCCCTTTGCAAGACATGACGATATCCGAGAGAGAGATCGCCACGCTACGGAGAGAGTTCAATAACTTGGAAAAGATTGTGGGTGAGAAGCTACGCTCAAAAAATATTCCAGATTTAAGGTATAAGAAGTTGTGCCTGCATCCAAGTGTTCAATTGCCGATGGGATACAAGATTCTAAAATTCAACATCTTCGATGGGCATGGAGACCCAATCGAACATCTGAAGGACTATTGCGGTAGATTAGTTGGAATTGGACATGATGAAGCTCTCCTAATGAGATTATTTATGCAGAGCCTGTCAGGAATGACATTAACTTGGTATGTCAAGCAAGACTTCGATAAATGGCAAACTTGGGAAGATATGGCTCGAGATTTTGTAGAACAATACAAATTTAATACCAAGGATGACCCGACATTTCTAGATTTGCTTGAGATAAGGAAAATGAATCAAGAATCTTTTGAGGAATATGTGACTCGATGGCGAAGGGAAGCTTCTAAGATCCATCACTCGCTATCTGAAAAAGAATTAGTCCAATATTTCATCAAATCATTAGACGGTATATATCGCAAGTATTTATATTTTACAATCATTCATAGCTTCGCAAGTCTAATTCGTATTGGGAAAGAATTGGAATATGGCATTCGAACAGGAAAAATTATTGATATTTCCACATGTTCTCAAGCACGAGAAAGTCCTTCGAATAAAAGGAAAAAGGATATCTCAATCACTATTCCTCCACCACAACATCATCAGGATGTACAACAAGTATGTACCATCTTTCACTCTGGCAATGAGCAGAGCTCCCAACAACAAATTTATCAGATATCACCTGATTATGACCAACCTGATTTTCAAAACCAAGCTCATCCAGTACAATCCAATTTTGTGAAGTCTCGGACATTTACTCCTCTAACTGAATCTCTGGCAGGCATATTTGAAAGGTTGAAGACCCAAGGAGTTTTGAGACCGAGAAGAGGGTGGATTCCTAAATACCCATCTCCAAATTTTGATCCATCTAAGAGTTGCGCATACCATTCGAATATTCAAGGACATGATACCGAGGAATGTACAGCTTTGAAACACAAGATTCAAGATTTGGTTGAGAAGAGGAAGATAATAGTTCATCAAGGACTGATGAATTACAACCTCCTTGCTTCTGGAGCAACCGTTATCCAAGGTGATCCAACAAAAATAGTTCCAAGACATTTGACAAGAAAGCGCAAAAGGAACTGATGAAAGCAAGACCATCACAAGCAAAGCGCTTTCGTTCACCCTTCGTCCATTCTATAATTTTCCCGTCTCATTCATTTTCTCTGTAATTTCGAACTACGTCTGACCTGATTCCTTTTGGATACGTAGGCAACCCATTTTGGGTTCGGTCTCATTCAAATAAAAATTTTCTTTCTCCTCATATCCCAATCAAATATCTTCCCTACATCCAAATATGAAATCTTTAGTAATTTCATTCGACTCATAAAAGATCAAATGTAGATTCAGAAACTGAATTCTGATGTTCAAATGTATGACAGCCATTTCTTTTGAACTAATAATTTTTGTTTGAGTGAAGCAGGATTATAATAATTTTTGTTTGAGTAAAGCCCTTAAGTCAAACTGGGGGCAGAATTTTGAGGGAACGTGGAAAATTCCACAAGCAGGCAGCAAGGAGGTTTGCGAAACACTTTGCATTCTAAACTGGGACAGAAATTTTTTGAGAATTTCTCAAAAATTTCACCAAAATGCAAAGTCTATAGAGGATCCAAACAATGACAAGGAACAAAGGATATACAAAAGGTACGCATTAACCTTGCCTTTGAAAACTCATAAATCTTTCTTTGAGCATACGCACACCCGAAAAAAAATCATATTCTCGTGGTCGAGAAGGAACTATTCCTTAGACGAAGGCTGGACTATTCTGTTCTTGGATCATTTGTTATTTGACATTTGTTGTGCTGCTTTCGAAGTTATCATACGCTTCTAGATTCAAACTTTATCATGACGCCAATCTGCTATTATCAAGATTATTATTGTACCTTTGGATTCAAGATATTGTGCCACAGGTCAAGCTACAATTGCTAAGTGGTTATTATGCTACCGTCAACCTAATATTCAAGTTTTGCCATACTACTATTGTGTTATTCAATCAGGCCCATTATGCTACTGTCTAAATTATTATTATGCCACTATTTCAATTTGGCCACTAATATGATACCTTCGAGCCACTATTTCACAATCTTCAAGCTATCTATTTATTCTTATCATACTACAATTACGCTGGTACTATCATCATGCTACTTCAAGATATCATTGTGTTGCTTTGGAGCTACCACGCTGTTATTATTATTGTATTACTTCAAGCTACCATTATTGTCTACTTCAAGATGCAGTTGTGACTGCTGCTATTTTAGAGTTACTACTATGCTACTCTGGGGCCACTATTTTATTACTTCAAGTTGCTATTATAGTATTCAAGCTACTATCATGCTACTTACTATGCTACTGTGAATTGAACTACTATAATCTGAGCCACTGAAATTATGCTACTGATTATTGGGTTCATCCACCCTATAATAGGATAATTGGGTTCGTCCACCCTACAAATGGACACTCTGGGTTAGTCCACCCTATAATAGGACCATTGGGTTCGTCCACCCTACAAATGGACACTCTGGGTTAGTCCACCCTATAATAGGACAATTGGGTTCGTCCACCCTATAATAGGACCATTGGGTTAGTCCACCCTATAATAGGACAATTGGGTTCGTCCACCCTATAATAGGACAATTGGGTTCGTCCCCCCTATAATAGGATAATTGGGTTTGTCCGCCTTACAAATGGACACTCTGGGTTAGTCCACCCTATAATAGGACAGTTGAGTTGGTCCGCCCTATAAGTGGACATTTTTGGGTTCGTCCTCCCTATAAATGGACAATCGAGCTCGATATTGTATTTTGAGTCCTATAATTATATTTGAGCCCTACATTTAATATTTTTTGAGCCCTTTAATTTACATTTCGAGCCTATTACCTGTATTCAAGCCTGTCGGCTCTGAAATGAGATGATCGGATTTTATCCACCCTAAAATGGGATACATCAATGCTAAATAATTTTATATGTGTATTCGAGTACTAATAAGCTCGTCTGAGTTTTGCAGGTATTCGCTTTGAAAAACCGAAATTGGGGCAGATTTTCTGAGGTTCCTCAGAAAATTATATATTTTTCCCTCGTCGCTATTTCCTATAATGTTGCTCTTATATTATTTCGTATCATATACAGATTAACCATTTTTATCTAATAGTGTTAAAATATGCAGGTGAAAAGGCACACTGGTCAAAAGGAAAATAGTATTCGTTTTTACCCCGTTTTTAGTCTTCCGTCGTTTATTAGCAATATGAAATTAAAACGTGCAATCCTCATCTCTCATCTCTTATTCTTATCATGTCGTCCACTTCCGTATTTATTCAATCCTTATTCAATTAATTTCTTTAGGGATTTCATTCTTCCCTAAAATCTGAACTACATCGGACCTGATTCCCGTTTGAGAGGGATACGTAGGCGCCCTTATGGGGTTCGGTCTATATCTCAATAAAATTTCCTTTCTCCTTTTCTTTTCCAACTCGGGCAGAATTTTTGAGAGGACCTCAAAAATTCACAACTTTGCGTTATTTGCAACAGAAGCTACACTGGGGCAGAATTTTTGAGAGGACCTCAAAAATTCACAACTTTGCGTCATTTGCAACAGAAATCTACACTGGGGCAGAATTTTTGAGAGGATCTCAAAATTCAATAGATCGAGCATTTCTACGTAACTGGGGCAGAAATTTTGAGAAGGATCTCAAAATTTCATCGAGAATCAGTCAAGCCAAGGAGTTGATTCCCAAAAAGGACGTGACATCCAATCTGATCATCAAGCTCATGAGATCGGGATAACAACGGACGAATAAAGGCAAAAATCAGCCTTCCCCATTTTTATCTTATGATCTTTTCTTTGAGCGCAGGATGCAACAGGTACCAAATTTGCAAATATGCTACATGCAACGTTAAACTACTTGAAGTTTGTCCACTAACGGGGTTAAACACTACCTTCTTAGTAAGTTACTCAAAGCTAAACGCTTTTTATTTGAAACTAAGTATCAATATGTTGATTATTAAGGGCTAAGCATTGTCCTAAGGTTAAGCATTACCCTAAATTTTCTTTTAAGGGCTAAGCATTGCCCTAGGGTTAAGCACTACCCTAAAATTTTCATTCCAAGGGCTAAGCATTGTCCTAGGATTAAGCACTACCCTAAATTTTTTTTTAAGGGCTAAGCATTGTCCTAGGGTTAAGCACTACCCTAAAATTTTCATTCCAAGGGCTAAGCATTGTCCTAGGGTTAAGCATTACCCTAAAAAATTTTCTTTTAAGGACTAATCTTTGTCCTACGGGTTAAGCACTACCCTCTGATTTTGAAGGCTAAGTATTGTCTCCTAAATTTTGATTTGATTAAGCGTTAATTGTTAGTTATTTCATGCTTATTGACTAATCATTTATCCAGTTTTTTGAAGCTTGCAGGCTCTATTGCGTTCATCTCATGTTATTGGATCGAATGACTATCATGTCATTTTCAAGCTTTCACGCTCTTTGATATTCTTATGCTACTCTCTGCTATTTTTAACCTATTATCATCGTGCTAATCTCAATCTTGTGATTTTAGATGAGTCAAGCTTTACCCCCAAGCTTTTAAGGGCTATGCATAGTCCTACCGTTTTAAGTCGTGCGGGTAAAGCACTTTCTGCCAAAATTGTCTAAGCCACGATTCGGTCCGTTTTCCACTTTTGACCTAGATTCGCGTTTTAAGCCCATGAGATACATTTTACATGTGTTTGAGCACGTAATATTTATTTATATATATTTGAGCCCGTGATATACATTTACATCTGAGCCCGTGATATACATCTACATTTGAGCCCTTGATATATATTTGCATATGCATTTTGAGCCCATGATATACAATTTAATATATGCATTCGTGTGCATTTCGAAGCTCGTTAATCACACTTTGAGCCCATTATTTGCATCTTAAGCCCGCTTATGCATTTCAAGCCATTGTTTGCATTTCAAGCCCTCTTATTCATTTTGAACCCGTTATTTGCATTTGAGCCTGATTAAACTGGAGCTCTTATTTGAATTATTGAGGCCCTCGAACAATTTTACTTTCTTTGAACAAGCATTTCTTCCACTCATCCGAAGGCGTCATAGTCTAAAGGCGTTATTTTCATGGCCTACAGACATCATGTCATGGCCTAAGGAATTTTACTTTCCGGTTTATCATGCCCTTAAGGCGTCATAGTCTAAAGGCGTCATTTTTCATGGCCTGCAGACATCATTCCATGGCCTAAGGAAGTTATTTTGCGTATCAAGGCCCAAGACATCATGGTTTAAAGATATCATCCTTTATCTCTAAACAAACTTTCATTGTCTAAAGGGAACTTGCATCATGTTTAAATTTTGCATCCGTTTATTTTATGAAAATATGTGATGCACATGCTTTAGTTGTTTACGCGAACATCGAAGAAATCACGAGCTATGAATGATTAGTACCTTCCTACTATCTTCTTTTGAACAGTATTCCCGCCTGCTTATTGTGGATTGCGCTCTAAATCATGTCGGGTCGTGCTACCCCATTCTTATTCAAGCCTCGTGTTATAAATGTTTAGGGATCTCGTTCTTTCCTAAATCCAGAACTACACGCGGCCTGATTCTCGTGAGACCCGAGATATGTAGGCGACTTGAAACTGAAGTCTCGGTCGCGAGATATTCCTGACTTTATTTCCTTTTATTTGGCCCCACCAAGAATTTTGCTTCGGTCGGACAAAATTGGCCACTAGGTCAACGTTCTTTGCTCAACAATTCATTCTTCATTCTCGAGCAAAGAAGGGGCAGCTGTTGACACCCAATTTTGACCTACCTGCGCCTTAATATGCTGCTTATATATGTATATATTTATTTATTTATTTTACACAAAAATTCGACTTACTTTTGTATTTATAAAATAATTTTTATCATAATATTGTGAAAATTATTTTAAGTTACATATGTATGACTCATATTAAAGTTTTGATATTAAATAATTACGACGCATATAATATATTTCGTATCAATATGCGCTTTTATTTTTAAGTATATCATAAACTATTTACCTAATTTTACTAAATTTTATAAATTTATTTGACTAATAACATTACTCTAATTTATAAATTATTTATGTTAATAATATTATTTTTATAATATTTGATAACTTGATTTTATATTTTAGTCATTAAATTATATAATAACTTAATTATATGATATTTACATAAGTATACTTAAATTTAGAATTTATTTATTAATCATAATATTTATATGATTTTATTATAATTTAAACTATTTTATTATCTATTTACTAAATTATTTAAAAGTATAGTATCTTTATTAATTTAATAGCATCTAAATCCAATTTCACTCAATTTATTTAAATTATAGCCATTTCTTATTTAATTTCATCCAATTTATTTCAAATCTGGTCACTTTCTATTCAATTTATTTCAATTTTAGCCACTTTTGATAAATATTGGCTATTATTTAAATTAAATTTCTGCCAAATTGATCCTTACCCATTTTGACCCATTAAACCGACCCGTTTTACCCCAAAATCAATCCTAGCCATTCATCTAATTTAATCCTACGGTCCAGATTAAACCCCACCTAATTTCCTTTTATATTCTCTCTACCCCTCTAACCCTAATACATTTTTCATTTTCCTTTCCCACCTAACCCTGGCCGCCCCTCCTTCCCTCTCTTTCTCCCTTTCATCTCCGGCCGGCCGGACAACTACCACCGGAAAAACACCGAACCTCCATAACTTCCTACAAGAAACCTACGCCGTACCTATCCTCTCGACCCTCTTCTCTCCTTTCCATCGCCGGAAAAACACCATCACACCTTCATTAACGCAGGAAAAACAACATGCAGCCGCCGGCGAGACCACCTTCCCTCTCCCTCCTCCATTTTCGCCGGCTACCTCCCTCTCAGCCGCCGGACCTCCCTATTTTTTCCCTCTCCCCGTCGCTCTGGTTACTTCCCGGCCGATGGATCGGACAGATCTGTAGATCTGTCCGTACATTATTTATTTAATTATTTATTTATTTATTACTTATTCTTGCTGTTGTTTATTATGTATATACCTATAAATAATAATATATATATATGAATAAAGCAGATGAATAATATATAATAATATATATTAGACATGTGTATGATATACTGTTTCGTTTCATTTTTTTTATATACTATATAATATATATGTATATTAGTATATATAATATAATATATATATATATATGTATATATATGTATGTTAGATGTATAAATATATATAATAGTATATATAAGATAATATATAATATATTTATATATATACGCTGCTCTTCTTTTCTGTTCATTTATACATGATAAATATATATAATATAATATATATGTATAGGTATGCATACTGTTTTCTTTTTTCGTCCATTTATGTATAATATTATACTGTTTTAGTTTTCTGTTTCATTTACATATTATAATGTATTTATATATAATGATATATAGGTGATATATCGTTTCCCTCCCCGTTTCGTCCATGTATGATAATATGCAAATGATATATGTTGTTGTTCCTTCTGTTACGCTTATATATTTATATGATAAATATTTTATAGTTAGTTAATGCTCGTTAACACCTTGATATTAGTTGATTGTCTTGATAAATGCTAATTAAGTTAAAGAATAATGTAATGCTAATTAAAATATTGGCAAATTGTCGTTTGATTTGATTTTCTTTCCTTGTGTGACTAGGAATATGCTTTAATATTCTTCTACTTTACTTATTTCTTTTTTAGATAAATTTAACTGATTTGATATAGTTGACTAATTCAGCTTATTTTATGGTAAATTTTTTATGATTCACTCCTTGATTTCTTTCTTTACATTAACGGTAAAAAGGATTTTTTTTCTGATCTTTTGTTATTTATTTTTCTCTGTCAATTAGGAGAAATCCTCTCCACGAATTGAAATGGTAATTTATTCTTTCCTTCTAAATTGACCGATTCCTTTAGCTATAAAAGCAGTCTTCTTTTGTTTTAAAGGGGACAGGAATATTCTCTGGAAAAAAAAAATTAGAAAAACATTTTACTTAAGAAGTTCTTCCTCTTGGTTTGCTTTAAGAATACCACTTTAACTTCCGGGGCTAACTTCAACAGATCTATTTCAAGGTTTGCTTAATTTCTTCAAACCGGTTAGTATACCTTACACGTTAGATTTTTTATCATATGATATGTTACACTATTATTGACATGATTCAATGTTATGATGTGTTACTTTTCTATATAATTATGAACCTAAAATACAACTCGCCTTCAGGACTAGAGTATATATGTGTTTGTGTATGTATATTGGTTGGTTTTATTGCTCAACAGGTTTAATCAAAGGCGTGTGCTGAAAATCTATTCGGGTTTGGGATAAAATAGCCTGAAGCAGCTATTTGGATTAGTTTAAGGATCTTCGTGTTTGTTTATTAGTTTCATTTATTTTGTTATTATATGTTGTACTGTGTAATAAATGCTATAATAGTGAAGCGGGTTTTATTGGGGGCGGGATTTATTTCGTTATCGCTTCCCTTTTAATGACTTAATTCGCCTAGAAAAGCATGATCATAGGTTATAACAATATGCAATATTAGAAAACATGCCTAAGGTCCTGAATTATTTAGTTTAAAATCTATTGAATTTTAGTAATCTCTATAGGAATATTGCGCGTATGTTTGTTTAAGAATTATGCACATAGGAATTCAATTTATAGGTATGCATGTTGCGGATCTGTTCGATAATAATCTTTCACTCAATTCACTTCAGTTTTTCATAATAATAAGCTTAACCAGAATTGGCAAAACTTATGTTTTTGCAAATACCGTGTCTATAATTGGTCATGTTAAGAATTTTTTGAACTAGTTAATCTAATATTAAAGGTTATTATTTCCGCCTTAGATATTATTTGGAACATTGTGTAACAAATGGTTTTTATATGAACTGTCTATATTTAAATATTGTCTGTTTAGCCGCTGTTTGTAGCTAAATTATGGCAAATCAATGCCATTTTCATGTGTAATTATTTGTTTAAATATGAAGTGCATTTTGTCAATATGGCTGACTAATCAAGTTTAGGAATCTTATTCAGGCAAAACTAATTAAATATCGCCAAACGCTGAATAGGATTTATGTGCATGTATAGGATTTATTTCTTTGAATTGATCCACATAATCATGGACCTGATTTGATCGCTCAACCAGAAGAGTTAACTTATTTATTTGTTCTTTGTTGGCTATTGGAAATTCTAAACATACCATGTTTTAGGCCTTGAGGTAAAGTATGACATATGTTTAACTTATTGCAATCTTTTTGTTAAAATGGTCCTGGCAATAAATTCTAGAAATCATAAAGGTACAAACTCTTCTTATGCAATTTGGAAGTAATCCCTATAGGGTGAAGTGTTTACTCACTTAATTTTTGTACGATGTTCATCTATTTTAAGTTGGAAATACTATTGTTTTTCCTTTAATCTATCCTTGTTTGCATTCATTTAGAAGTCATGTTCATTGGTTTGCATTCATCTAGTAATCTTGTTCATAAGTTTAAACAAGAGGCCTATTCGAAACCTTTATGTGTTCGTTGTGAAGATTATTATTTTGTTTGACGTTTTTCTTTTACAGCCTAAGAACTTTAGAACCACAACTCCAAAATAATTGTCCAAAGCCTCTTGGACCTTAAGATTTGTGCGGGTAGGCGAATAGTAGGACATTAGTTTCATCACCTAGAGCGTTTTAGGTTAATTAATCGACTAGGCGGGTAGTCGGGAAATGATATTTGTGCTCGCTGAATAATACGAGCAATTCAAAAGATTGTGAAGTATTATTTAAGTTGCACAAGTGATCCCATTAGGTCAAACATTTCTAACGTAGAACTACGTTTGGCCTGATTCCCTTAAGGGATACGTAGGCGCCTACCGAGGCTCGACCCCATTATTAAAAATGTTTATTTGTTTTCAATAAATGATTGCTTGCCACAGCTTTTGTATTTATTTAAGAGCTTAGAATAACATAAATTTGTTTTAAGTTTCATTCCGTCCAAATTTCTTTCTTGTTTGTCCAAATTTTGTTATCTTTGACTTCATCATTTAGTTTAAACAATATAAGTTAAAATCAGTTTTAATTGGCCACTTAGTTAATACCCCATTTAATTAGTACGGTCGGGAACCACATTTGTGGACCTCGAAAGGTGCCTAACACCTTCCTTTTGAGGTAATTAAAGCCCTTACCCGAACTCTGGTAACTTAGGTGACAAATTAGCTTAAAACGGTGCCCTAACGCACCTTAATTCGTTAGGTGGCGACTCTTCTTTTCCACCCTTAAGAGTCCTCAATGTTGGGTCCCCCTTTTCTGCGAGGGAAAAATGGGGCGCGACAATCAACATGACCACTTTGCACTCTCTTCCATCCTTCACCCTCTCAAGATTTCATTCACACGTGCGCACGTTGGGTTGCATCAAATTAAAAGAGAGTTGATAGATTCCAATTGATTGATGGATATTTGTCTAAGGATGGCAAGGTGTGTGCCCTTATGAGCTCATGGAGTGAGGTCTTCGCTGAGGAAACTCATAGAGGAGGAATGATGAGACACTTGGGTGTTGCCAAAACACTTGCACTCTCAATGAACAATTCTATTGATGAAAAATGAGGCATGAGGTGGAGAAGCTTTGTGGGCAATGTTTGGAGTGAAAGCAAGCAAAATCAAAGACTCATCCTCTTGGTATGCATTGCACACCTCTCCCCCCACTTCAATTGGTCCTTGAATAGACATCTCTATGAATTTTGTTTTGGGTCTTCCAAGTGTAAAGATATGACACATTGGCCTAACTCAACCTCAAAAGCTAGCTCATGAGGGGAGGATTGCCCAAGTTTATATAAATAAACCATCAGTCCATTCCCCAACCAATGTGGGACTTTAACCTACTAACACCCCCCTTCACACCCAGGCCCGACTGGAGTGTGGACTGGGAGCCCAAACGGGAATGGACCTGGCTCTGATACCATGTAAAGATATGACACCTGGGCCTAACTCAACCTCAAAAGCTAGCTCATGAGGGGAGGATTGCCCAAGTCCATATAAACATACCATCAGTCCATTCCCCAACCACTGTGGGACTTTAACCTACTAACACCCCCTTCACGCCCAGGCCCGACTGGAGTGTGGACTGGGAGCCCAAACGAGAATGGACTTGGCTCTGATACCATGTAAAGATATGACACCTGGGCCTAACTAAACCTCAAAAGCTAGCTCATGAGGGGAGGATTGCCCAAGTCCATATAAACATATCATCAGTCCATTCCCCAACCAATGTGGGACTTTAACCTACTAACACCCCCCTTCACACCCAGGCCCGACTGGAGTGTGGACTGGGAGACCAAACGGGAATGGACCTGGCTCTGATACCATGTAAAGATATGACACCTGGGCCTAACTCAACCTCAAAAGCTAGCTCATGAGGGGAGGATTGCCCAAGTCCATATAAACATACCATCAGTCCATTCCCCAACCAATGTGGGATTTTAACCTACTAACACCCCCTTCACACTCAGGCCCGACTGGAGTGTGGACTGGGAGCCCAAACGGGAATGGACCTAACTTAACTTCAAAAGCTAGCTCACCAAGAACCAAAGGGGGCATGTTTGTGGTGGTAAATAGATTTTCAGAGATGTCTCCCTTAATACCATGCCATAAATATACATGATGATGCATCTCAAGTTTCATCTTTGTTTGTTGTTAATATGCTGAAATCGCATGGAGTACCCCGTACTATTGTTTGTGACTGTATTTCAAGTTTCTTAGTTATTTTTGGGAGAGTCCATGGAATATACTTGGTACTAAGCTCATGTTTTCTACTTCGTGTCACCCTCAAATGGATGGACAAATCGATGTAATAAATTGGAGTCTTGGGATCATGCATAGGAGCATGATTAGGGGAAAACAAAATTCTTGATAGGACCATTTGCCTTTAATTGAATTTTCTTATATTAGGTCCCTCCATTCCTCTATTGGAATGATCCAATTTGATGTGTATTATGTTTTTACCCTCTTGGTTCCTTTAACCTTAACCCCTTTGTCTAGTGATATTGTTGTGAGTATAGATGCAAATCAAAGGACAAATGACATGATGAACACTCATACTAAGGTACGAGGACACACAGAGAAGCTTAACACCAAGGTGGCATAAAGACAAAATCATGGAAGAAGAAAAGTGAATCTCCAACCCGATGATTGGGAGTAGGATCACTTTGGAAAGAAAAGATTCCACTAAATGAGGAAGGAGAAGTTGCCCAAGGGAAGCTGTACCCTTCAAAGTCCTTGAGAAAATCAATAACGATGCCTACAAGATTAGTTTACCTAGTGAGTATAATGTCTATAATATTTTTAATGTAAGTGATCTATCTTTTTGTGTTTGTAGGTGATCATATGGATTCAAGGAAGAGTCTTTGATAAGAAGGAGAGGATGATATAATATCAGGGAGCATAACTCACTCACGATCCTTCATAAGAGCCCAAACTAAGGAACTCCAACCTTTACAAGTAATGTTTATGCAAAGGGAGAGATTAGAGATCCTTGAACATCAATATACCAAATTTGAATGATCATTTAGAGTGAAGAAGAAATTGGATGAAGAGCACGTATCCATCACATCAGGAACTAGAAATATGTTTTTAGGCTGTTTTTGCAATTTCCAATAATGCCAACACAATAAATAGTTCCTTCTCAAGATAGAATAGGTAGTTTGAATATTTACGAGAGATTTCTATCTTGTAGTCTTAGCCTAGTTCATAGCTTAGTTACGTTCTGAGCTAGAATTAGTGTAATTCCTTGGTTGCTTATGGTAGCTACTTCTTCGTGATTGCACATTGAGTTACTCACTTGTGGAATCAAATAGCTTAGGTGAACTTGATTCAATTCAATAGGGAGGTGTGTTGGTAACCAATCCAATGTTGCCCTTAAATTCATTATCTTTTGTGTCTAGCTTCTATCCTTTATTTTCCTTGCATTTTTATAAAGTTTTCTACCTAAGATCTAATCATCAGGTGTTGAGGCGGGATTGTGCAGTGAGATTGAAAGAAAATTTTAAAAAATATTTTCTTACTTTATATAGGGAAGATATTTTTCTTAAATTAGAGAAAAATAAATTCATTTGAAAAATATTTGGTAAAACATTTAAGCCAAACAACCCTAAGAAAAATAAAAATATTATTTGAAAACTATTTTCATTTATATCAAACATAATATAAAACTTCAAGCTGCACCTAGATAAGATCCAATAGGACAAGGTAATAAATAGTGTCCTTTGACCAATATCAACAGAGGACTATAACGACCCTCATAGCCGTTTTGAGATTTTTCGCTCTTTTTTCCTATTTGATCCTTTTCATAACTTTTGTTAGTTTTTTTTATGACTTGCAGGGATGAGTACTACAATTTTCAAGGTGATTGAATGCATTGGGGGGAGTTTTTATGTTTTGGAGGTTTGAAACTTAATAAGTTTGGCTAAAGTTAAAATTTTGGATTAACGATGTTATATTCAAGTTTCAACAATTCCACTAGGTCCCTAGAATGATTTATGATTTAGTTAGATGGTTTCCAAGGGTCTCAAGGCACTCGAGAACGATTTGGACCTTGGATGGAATCCTAGTGTTCTTTAGGTTTGGAGTTGACCATGGTTAATATTTGGTCAAGACAACCTCGGAATGGTAATTTGATGATTCCAACAGGCTCGAAGCGTATTTTGCAATCGAATTGTACTATTGGTTTGTATTCAGGGGGGTCTCAGATGAGTTTTGAGTATTAAAACCAAGTGTGAGGCATATATCAGATTTTTCTGATATCTTGTGCAAGCGCAATCACATTGAAGGAAGACTGGTTCGTCAACACTATTGGTGTTGGGGTCACAGAATCGTGCAAGAACGCAGGCATTGTGTGGGGCGTAATTACGCGGGTTGTTCTATTGCACAGTCTTGAGGAGATCGCACTGGGATTTTGGTTTGCATCCTTCACACTATCACGCTATGCCACCGTGATCGCGCTAAGTGGTGCCATCAGCGATAAATAGTGTTATTCCATGATTTTTCCACATTTTCCATCATTTTTGGAGTTTTAAAGCTTAGATTGACATAATTTTGGTGCGATTTTCTCGATTTCAAAAGCGGTAAGTTTATAATCACTATTTGTGTAATTATCCACTAATATATTTTCGATTTCGAGCTTTAATCCGCATTTGGAGGTTTTACCCTAAACTTCTGAAATGAGATTTGATGATTTGAGGGCAGATTTGAACCTGATTTTCAATGAAATTTTAGATTTGAGATCCTTACCTTGTGGATAAACTAATTTTAAAACAAAATTTAAGTTTTGGAGGCTCGGAGTTAACTTTTTAACTCGATTCTTGACTCAAACCCTTATATTGCAATATGGGTATTGATAGATTCGTATTCTCATATAAAGCATGATATTGATATATTGAGAGCTTTTCGAGGAAATTCACAATGGGAAACCAGTTGTGTGAGGATTCGTGGCGCATTTGCTCTACCTTCGAGGTAGGTTATTGCTTACTCTTTCTAAATTGAGCTTGGAGGTTAGCTTATGTACAAAGCAAGAGCTCTAGGTTGAACGTATTTATGAGATTGAAAATTTTGAGAAATGACTCCTTATTTTGTAATTTGACTTCGGACATAGCTGATAAATGCTATATGATATGAAATGCTTATAATGTGTGATTAGATATTATTAACCTACGGGCACTGTTTTGAAAGCACTCCGCTTATATGAGGAATATACTAGCATATGAGCATTATTTTGAAACACTTATTTAAGAGATATATTAGCCTATGGGCACTGTTGTAAGCAATCTATTTATTTGAGGAATATATTTAGCTTATGGGCACCTTTTTGAAAGCAGACTTCTTAGTTGATGTTTGGTAACCTAGGTGCACCGTTTGAAAGGTGAAATTTCTAATTGAGAAGGCTTGTGGCCTACAGTTATTATGGTGAGAAAGTCATTCATAAATACCTGTTGCATTTGGATTTTCTTTTTATTGTTGTGATCATACATACACATTCATTCTCATGAATCACAAGTTTGGTATTATGAAAATGATAGGACTGCTTTGTTGATTTGGCAAGTCTATTAGTATTCTTTATTTGATATAGTTATTAACTCTTGTTGGGTCAATCTATGATACCTACTGAGTATAGTATTATTGTACTCATACTTTTTTTGTTGCATCTTTTGGTGCAGGTCCAAGTAATAGTAGATTGCGTGGATCTTGACTTGTCCGAGGTTGTGTGTAGTTCGAAGCTTTGGTGAGGTACCTACGTCCAATTCGGAGTCCAACTTCTTCTATCTTATTATCTATCTATTTTGATTTCCCAGATAGTTTTGTATTGTTAAATAGTTGTACACTCTCTTAGGTGTATTTGTGTAGGTGAGTTTAGATTTTAGGCATTGTTTGGGTTTTTCCTCCGCTCTTATAGCTATATTTATGAATACTTGATTTAAGACTTACTATTCTATTATTTCTTCTTCTTTCACATTATTATTTATAGTCATGTTGGGTTAGGAGTTGACTTACCTATCGGTGGATTAGGTTAGATGTCATCATGATTATGAATTTTGAATCATGACAATGACAAACCATGAATCTCTGTCTGGTTTGTTGGACTATCGAAAATATAGAAGGATTGAGCCGCTTGGAATGTTGTGTCTTGGTCTATTGAAATATGTGGCCAATTTATCTGTAAATATTTTTATTTATTTATTATATTTTTTCATGTGTTTTCTTACGTATTGGGTTGATTTTTTTTCATGGATAAATATATCTAATTCTTTTTTTTTAATAATGGATGAGAGTGAAACTCAAACTCATGATCTCTGACATATATCAGACAGAGGCGGATTCATGACTTGAATTTTACAGTTCAACCTTTAAAATTCTTCGCGTTAATCTATTATATTTTTTAAGTTCCGGATTCATATATATATATATATATTGTTATACTTTTATTGAATTTTTACACAAAAATTTATGCACAATGTCCAAAGTATTGGGTTCAAATGAGTTCGATGCCACAAGAATAGATTCATTCCAACTCTGGATGTCGAGTCCTGACATGGGAAAAGGGTGCTAGAAGAATTCCCATGTCGACTATGAAGGATTGGTTAGGTCTTTTTATATTGTATTGAATAATACTCGTTACATGAACTAATTTTTAAGCTTAAGTTAGTATCAAGATTCATCTCGTAATATTATCTCTATTTTTTTCTTTCTTCTATAGGAGTAAAAGATGAACTATCTCTTAGCCTTATCTTTTTTGGTAAAACTTTTGTCGCATTCGATGTATCGTCAAACTAATAAATATAAGGTATATATCTTTCAACACACATTTATCACTTAACTAGTATTTGGGTACGCGCGTTGAGGGTGTACTTCATATCAAATATAAGTAGAAAATTTTGTTAAATCACATAAATATTATGAGTACTAAATTTGTGTTCGAATTGGCAAATTGAATTTTTTTTTTGTTTGAAGACCGAAAATAGAGTTGTTCATTGACTTAGTAAAATCAAAATTGTATACATATATGCTTGAATAGAATAAACGCAAATCAGATTTATAAAAGAAACAAATGAAAAGCTGTTGACCTTACTAAATTCCTCAAAAAATAATTCTAAAAAATATACGATTTGTAAATCTCAAATTTTTAATTTTTGGCATCGCCGTCATTCATTCAATTGACTTTCTTCCATATGCTGGCTCTTTCTTGACATGCATTTCTGTCTTTGTACCCTGGACGTAGATACATTAAAATATAAATTAGAGAATATAATAAGTTAATAAAAATATATTAATCATGGAGTAAATATTTTTGATAAAAGTGATCGTTTTAGTCGCGATAAAATAAATATGGTGTAACAGGACAAAATAAATATTGTTTAGCAAATAAATGAAGACAATTGAGAAATAATTAAATAGAAAAAGTAATTAAACACAGTTTAGAAGACTTCACAGGCTCAAGATCAATGACTTTATTACATCACAACATCAACAGACCTCCATTGCATCATCTAAACAAAATATCACCAATTAAAATAACTAAAGAGAAGACTAACCATCACCAACAAGGACACACTTTGAACACGAAAATATGTCATTGAGCTTTTTCTTTGAGTAATGAATGAACTAATATACTTTCCATTAAGAAGTTGAAAGATGAAGGAACTAAATATTGAATAGACATATTAAAGATTGATATTAAAGGACATTTGTAATAGATAGGGAAGATTAAAGTAATTTTAAATTTAGTTGTTTACAATAAATGACATTAATTTTAGAAACGTGAATCATGTTCATATTATTCATCTTTTACATTTTAGTAGATGAATAGGTTTGAAGTAAAGGGTAAATATGATCGTTCAATTTTTTATGGATATTTTGGTCTTTTAACTGTACACATAGGCGCTTCTCACCTTTAGTATAATCATTTTATTATATAAGTGAAAAGCTAGATTACCATGAAAGTGAATTAAAGATATATGATATATACGCCAGTGTTCGTGAAATATTGAATGACTATTTTACCCTTCAATCTAAAACTATTCCTATAATATTATATATACTAAAAGCTAAAATTGCATAAAAATAAATATTATTAGACCATTAACTATTTCACGATGAATTATTTAGATGATGATGAAGGAGTAAACCTATTTATTATTTGAAGGGTATATTAGTCTCTCAATATTTGGAGGTTATTTTACTATTTTAACTTTTTACTTTTTGCTTTCTCACTTATATAGTAATATTATTATTATTATTATTATTATTATTATTATTATTATTAGTTAGTTAGTTAGTTAGTTATTATTTATATTTATTTTTTATTTTTTATTATTTATATTTATTCTTATTCTTATTATTCTTATTCTTCTTCTTCTTCTTCTTCTTCTTCTTATTATTATTATTATTATTATTATTATTATTATTATTTTTATTTATTTTTATTTATTATTATTTATTTATTTATTTTAACTTTTCACTTTTTGGCTTCTCACTTTATAGTAACAAATATATAATTATGATATGATATGATAAAATATTAATATTTAATTATGTATTTAATTAAATTTTAATTTAGTGAATGGGCAAAATTGTAATCTAACTTTTTACTTTTTGGTTTTCCACTTATATAATTATATAATATGATATAATGATGATTTTACATATTATATTTATTTTTATTTTATTTATTTATTTTGTTCAATGGAAGGTTAAAATGGTAATGCAACTTTGAAGTTAGGAATTTTTCACTTTTATTATATTTTAATTTAATTTATTTTTATTGTTATTTATTTATTTTATTTAGTGGAGCTTTTTTAGTGACATAACATTAAATGATATTAATTAAATAAATTAAATAAAAAAACAAATTTAAATAGAAAAAAGATTCAAAAAAATAAGAAAAAAGAAAAATAAGAACGGAGGCCTTAGAGGCATGTCACATCATCATGCCTCTAAGTCTCCTTTATATATATAGAGAGATATTATTATTAAGAGGTATCATTTTAATATTTAACTGCTAAAATACGAATATAGATTATAAGCATTTAGCGATATGTACGATACTTCTTTCAACAAAGATATAATTCTTGATAATGAGTTCAACATCTTAGAAAATAATGTCAGCAATTTAGATATGTAGTGATTGAACAGAATTTGTGAATATTAAAAATTGATAATGATGTTTGAATGTTAATTGGAGTTGTCAATGAAACTAAGAATTAAGAAATATAGTTGTGAAAAGAAAATCATTTCAATTCAAAAGTGAATAGTCATTTAATTTCTCCATTTGATAAAAAATATGTAGCAACCAAACACCAATATTTTATTTAAAAAAACATGTTTTTTGAATAATATTTCGAGTTGTATCAAGCATACCCTAAAATCAAAGAAGCTAAATCGACCCCAACTCTTGCATGGATTGCCCGAATGTATGGATAGCTCTAACTAAGTAGATCATATAAAATAATAGCGGGATTAATTATCTTCATAGGCGAACTTACATGGTGAATTGGGGGTGCACATGAACCCGTTAACTTTAAAAAAAACTGGATACGCATGCATATACCTTGAAGAACTATCATACTATTTAAGAGGACCCCTCAAACATATCTATTGGGTTGAGTCATTTGGTCAGCGAATAGCTTAGGCCCATGAGTGTTGTTGCGCGACCTGGGTTTGAGCCTTGGCTGCTACATCATTTTCGTTTTTAGCTGCATAAAGCATGCAGGTGGCAAGTTTCGAACATGCAATCTAATCTATGCAAAGTGGTGCCCAAACCACTAGTCTGTTGAACTCGATTCAACAAACTAACGCATTTAACTCATATTTATTTGCTAGGACATTAATTCTATAGGTGTTATGAGAGATTTTAGTATTTCCTGATATACCAAAAATATACATATAAGTTCAGTGAGGACCATAGGAATGTTATCTTCTGTGCCAATTTTTATATTTTTTGGGGTCCAAAGGACTTTATTACCTTTTCTTTCTTTTGTTTTTTTGGTCCAAAGGACTTTATTACTTGTTCTTCTTATCTGTTTTGGTCCAAAGGACTTTATTACCTATATATCCTTACATCTGATGAGTTTTTAATTATGTAGCATGCATGGACCAATATTTTTACTCTATATAAGATGTCATATGAATACACACAACTATAATAACACTGACATTCTTTATTATGGCAATTAACTATTCATGTAATACTGGCTCAAAAATTCAAAGGGGTTCTTCTTCTTGAATAGTATAGTATTTTTTATTTTTCTGGTAAGATAATTATAGTATGAACCAGAAATCTCCAAAAGCAAGATTCTTCTCTGCCACAATGAAATGAAAATGGGCACATAGTGATTATACAATGGGCCAATTTGCTCTGTGCATCAATGCACATTGGGACTTGAGAGGAAGAGAGAAAAGAGGATGAGTTAAGTTTGTGTGAGTGATTGGATTGATAGAATAATTATTGGTTTAATAAAATCGATAACCTTTTAAACTTGTCAATAAATTTTATGTAGATATTTGAATTAAGATTTATTTTTATTGAACACCTGAATACATAATAAAGTGTTTTTATAATACACTTGCAGTTCAAATTCTAAAATATCTTTTGCACGCATTTTAAAGTACTTATTAAGTAGTTAACCACGTAAAAGATAATCTTTTTAAGTACAAATATCAGCCTCAATTGGAATAGGCCCTAGGTTTAGTGGCTTATAGTGGAAAATATATGTAATTAAAGAAGGTGACCTATTTATGTCATGAGCATTTGAGAATACGTTCAAATAATTCTTAAAAAATTTGAACTAAAATTGTCTAATATAAACACTTTATTATGTGTTTAGGTGGTCAACTGGAACAAACCACTACTAGAAATAGAGATTTTTTCCACCGCAAATCAGTAAAAATTTTGTGTTATAAAACATGATTTTTCCACTCATTCCCACTGAACCAGTTCATCGGAAAAACACATGGTGGCAAACAGATTCTCATTGAAGTAGTGGAAAACTTCACGATTTTTTCATGTGAAAATACTATTATTTTTTCTTTTCCCACCGATATCAGTGGGAATATCCACTTAATATTTTTCGATGAAAAATTTCAATGGGAAAATAGTGATTTTTTTAGTAGATAGTGAACTTTAATTCGAGTGTCTAAATGAAATTTGATGACAAGTTTAAAAGGTTAAGCTATGTATTAAGCTTTTTTGCCACTTGATTTAGTGTCAGCTGTCAAACTCTGATATTAAACAAGAAATATCCTTTTCGAGTCTGATTTCAATCCCGGGGTCACATGATCTAAAATTGTTCAAAGAATATGGAGAATAGATTCTTGAAGAGCTGCTTAAAAATCATGAGCACAAGTAGGTCATTTGATTTTTTAAAACGATTTTCCCGTGTATACATACATGCCAAATGACACTTATACTATCATTTTTTTCAGAAAGGAAAATAAGGATCATTAAAAATAAATTCCACACTATCAAACCCTAGAATTGTATTGTACATTTTGTGCAAAAACAAATTAGTTCTACACCATGTCATTTGTTGGACAATCTTGGAACAATTCGATATGATCAATGTCACTACATACACCCTATATGTTTTCACATGTATCATTTAGAACATGTGTTAGGTACAGTATATCAAATGCTTGTATCAATTATATGTAGTGAAATGTATTTACTTGTATATAGATTATTTTTCTCCTATATCAACTGTTTGTATTCAAGAGTTGTTCCATTATCATTTTTTTTTTTAATTTTCAGCATATAGATGTCATTTTTTATTATTTGTGGAAGAGAGTCAAATATGACACAGAAAATAATATACAAAGACATCATTGCACCTTATATCTATGGGTGGACATGGTATAATAGATACCGAACATTATATTAAAATTGAAATATTTGATATCGTGATTTTGATATTATGATATTTGATATGGTATATGATATATATATTTAAAAAAAAATTATTTTCGATATGGTATTTGGTACTTATAAGAAGAACACCAAAAACTGAATACCATACTGACGGAGCAGAGACTTTGAAGTGTTATGCATTTGTTTTGATTATTTGATAAACTTATCAAGGAACCAGTTATGATGTTGTTCCCTATTCTCGACGTCAACTCTTACAACTGTAAAAGCAACATTATAGTTGTCACTGTCATTGTGATAGAGACACAACAAAGTAGCAGCACTACTATGGTCTTAGCTCTTGACCAACTAACAAAGATTCCATCTACCACTCGTCTTCCCATACAAATTGAACAAGACAAGATGCAAAACCTAGTTTTGCATAATAAACATTAGTCTTTTTCTACACCTGCAAAACTGTCGCACCTTTCTAGAGACAAAGTTGCAACAAGCCTGAAAAACCCATTCCTTATCGACAAGTTGTATGTTGAGTTCTAGGTTGTTGAGTATTTGTCTTTTTCTATTCACATTTTAAACCTATTCCTCACTTGAGAAGTCTTGTGTAGGTTATTGTCTATTTATATTTGAACCTTTTGAGATAAACTAGAGCTAGCCTTGGTTGTCTTTGTAATAAAGTTATTACAAGGGGCTTACAATAGAGTGATTGTAAGGGGAAGGAATTAAAAGTTTAATTTCTAGGTTACAATAGGTTGTAATCTAAATATTGTTCGGCTGTTACTAAGTTGGGAAATCCAACTAGGGTAGATCGTGGTTTTTCCTCTCTTGAGCAAAGAGATTTCCACGTAAACATCCTGTGCTCTTTACTTTTTATTTTTAACTGTGGAACCAGGTGAGGAACCTAGTTCTCTGTATCATTTGATGGACTCGTAAAAACTATCAGTTGGTATTAGAGCAGGTTCTTTCTGAAAAGTTAATACCTAGAAAGAATCTACTAAATGGCTACTCCACTGATACTGGAAGAAGGACAATCTACTATTAGACCATTCAAATTCAACGGCAAACAATATGGGTGGTGGAAGACTATGACACACGAGTTCATTATGGCTGAAGATTCTGAGCTATGAAACATTATTTGTGATTGACCTTCATCCCTATGATCACAACTGAAGGAGAAAATGCTAGACTGGTCCCAAGACAAGAAAGGAATACAACACCACAGACAAGAGAGTTGTGAAAAAGAACTTCAAAGCAAAGAAGTTCCTTGTGTGTGGAATAGGAATGGATGAGTACAATCGGACTTTATCTTGTGAAACGACTAAGGAAATCTGAGAAGCATTGCAGACTGATCATGAAGGAACAAGCCAAGTAAAGCAGTCAAAAATAAATATGCTAATCACTTAGTATGAACTTTTCAAAATGAAGGAGGGAGATTCCATATAAGAGATGCATACTAGGTTCACCTCTATAATCAACGAGCTTCACTGTCTGGGGAAGTTATTAAGACAAACAAGCTTGTCAGGAAGATACTCAGTGTGTTATCTGATTCCTGGGAAAGCAAGGTTAACACCATCTCAGAAGCCAAGGATTTGGAGAAGTTCACCATGAATGAGCGGATTAGCAACCTCGAGACCTACTAGCTAAAGAAGTAGCAGGATCTTAAAAGAAGAGAGAAAAAAAAGGAGAAAAGTCTAGTTCTTAAAGCTTCCAAGAGTGACTCTAGTGAAGAGGAATCTGACATGACCTATTTCACATGCAAATTTCAAAGTCTAGTGATAAAGAATGACAATTTTCTTAAGAAGGGAATTACGAACAGATATCCAAAGGGGAATGAATGTTATCACAAGTGTGGAAAGCCTGGACACTTCATCAAAAAGTGTCCTCTTCATAAGTAGGACCATTATCAGAACAACACTTAGAAGGTACCTAAGAGGAACCAAGTACCAAAAAAGTTCAAAAGAAGAAATGTTGTTGATATGGTCGTGAAACAAGATATACCTGCCTTCGGGGAAACCTCCAGTGTATATAACGATGGAGATGATCAAGAAGACACATCCATGTTTGCTCAAGATGGTGGATCCTCAAATTACGAGCCTATATTTATATAGATGACCAAATCAAATGATGAGGATGAGAAGGAGGTAAATTTTCTTAACATTCAGAAGAACCTCAAAACTTATTCTTAGAAGGAGTTGAGAGCTCTTGAGAACATGTTAATAGATGCATATCCTGGTCTTATCAAAGATAAAGATATGTTTGAACTAGATCAATCTGAAGTAGAAAGTATCTCTATGGTTGATAGGGTCACTAAGTTAAATAAAGAACTTAGGGAGGTATTTAGAGAAAATTCCATACTTAATGATGAGCTTAAAAAGTGCATGGACAGTAAGTTGAAAGGAAAGAAGGTAAACAATATGATTCAGCTAGAACTCAAAAATGAACTTGAAATTAAGTTGAATCTTACTACTCAACCCAAAAGATATGAGGAACTTGAGAGTGACCTGAGCAAAGTCAAGACTGATCTTGACAAGTCACTCCAGTGGACCTGGTTCTCTCAAGCATTAGCCTCTGTGAACAAGAAAAATGTTAACTAGAGAAGGCATTAGTTTTCAAAGAACCAAGGCTTCCTATAATCCTCATAGCATATATGTGTCAAAGTCTGGTAATTAGCTCTCATTGTGGTCAAAAGGGACATTATAAGGATGCTTACCAAGCTAGAATTCATGCTGCTAAAAAGAACTTGAAATTTATTGAAGTGAGCTTAGCAGTAGAGGGACCTGATCCCCAAGGGAGAAAATCTAGTCTGCCAACATGGACGTGGAAAAATCTTATTCACCCTTTTTATCACTCAAAGGAACCCAAGCTGATTTGGGTTCCTAAAGTTAATCAATTACTCTATTTGCAGATTAGATGAGAGGAAATAGTCAAATGGTTTCTGGATGGTGGCTACTCGAAGCATATAATTGGTAGAATGGAAAGATTTCCTCTCACTCAAAGCCATTCAAGGAGGAAGTGTGTCCTTTGGAGATGGAACGAAGGAAGACATTCTTGGTGTGGAAAAAATTGGTAAATCTCTTGCTCAAGTCATTGAGAACGTGTACTATGTGAATGAGTTGAAGTACAGCTTGCTGAATGTTGCTATATCTGTGACAAAGGAAATGAAGTGAGATTAATCTCGGCTTCATGCATAGTTACAAACATTGAAACTGGAGAAGTGATCCTGGTTGCAAAAAAGATACAAAATATCTATGTGGCTGACTTGAACTCCATAAGTAGAAATGATTTAACCTACTTCAGTGCCATAGATATTGATGCTGAATTGTGGCACAGACGACTTGGACATGTGAGTTCCTCTCTTCTAAACAAGATGGTAATGAAGGACCTAGTTTGTGGCTTACCTAAGCTGAAGTTCACATATCACAAGGTATGTGATGCATGTGTGAAAAGGAAGTAAGTTCGTTCCTTGTTCAAGCCTAAGAAGAATGTGGGCACCTCTAGGCCACTTGATCTACTTCACATAGATCTGTATGGACCAATAAAAATTGCTAGTAGAGGAGGGAAGAAGTACATTTATGTGATTGTGGATGGTTATTTTAGATTCACATGGACAATGTTCTTGAAGACCAAAGATGAGACATTCCCCGTGTTTGTCGCCTTTTCTAAGTAGATCCAAGTTAGATTTGGAAACAAGATTGTGAGAATTAGGTCAGATCATGGTATTGAGTTTAACAACAACAACAACAACAACCCAGTATAATCCCACCAAGTGGGATATAGGGAGGGTAGAATGTACGCAGAGAGGTAGAGAGACTGTTTCCAGTAGACCCTCAGTTTTAAGAGAACGATCATGGTATTGAGTTTGAGATTGCAAAATTTTTTATGAGTTTTGAGCTGAAAATGGAATAAGTCACAACTTCTCTGCTCAAAGAACACCACAACAAAATGGTGTTCTGGATAGAAATAACAGAATACTTGAAGATATAGCCAGAATAATGTTGATAGCTAGTGTGGTGTCCAAAAAGTTTTCGGCAAAAGCTGTCAGAATAGCCTGTTATGTGATAAATGGGTGCATAATTAGATCTCTGGTGGAGAAAACTCCATATGCATTGTTGAATAGGAAGAAGCCCAAGCTAACCTATACTGGAGCTTTAGGTTGCATATGTTTTGTGCTAAACAATAACAAGGAAGCATTGGAAAAGTTTGATGCTAAAAGTGATGATAGAATCTTTTTGGCTACTCTTCACAAAGCAAAGCTTACAAGATCTTCAACAAAAGAACTTAGTGTGTAGAAGAAAGTGTGCATGTGATCTTTGATGAGTCAATAGAAACTGGTGAAAAAAATATAAAAAGTGATGAAGCTAAGGTTGGGGATTTCCTGTAGCTTCAAAAGGAATCTGGTGAAGGCTCAGAAGGGAAAATAAATCAACTAGTCAAATCAAGCAAGATGATAATGTTGACTCCCAGACAGATAGTCCAAAACCTAATTTCACTTCAGTTCCTCCAAAAATTGAACAATATGTGGATGTCTTTGAGGTAACACTTAAGAATCCATACATGAAGGTACCACTGACAAAGGATAAATAGAGGAACCTGGTACAACCAACCGATAGAGACAGGATCCTTCAGCAATACAAGTCTCAAATTAAAAACATAGGGGATCTCATCCATTAAAAAATGTGATAACTCCTTTGGATTCAAAAAATCATACCAGATTTAGGTCTCGAAATATGTTTGCCTATACAGCCTTTCTATGTCGGGTAGAACCCAAAAACAGCAAGGCCTTGATGGATGTTGGCTGGATCATGGTAATGCAAGAAGAGCTTCATCAGTTTGAAAGAAATCAAGTATAGCACCTAGTACCTAATCCTATCAACAGAATCATCTAGGGACCAAATGGGTGTTCCAAAATAAGTTGTATGAAAAGGAAAACACCATAAAAAACAAAGCAAGACTACTTGTTTATTGATATAATCAAGAAGAAGGAATAAACTATAATGAGACTTTTGCTTTAGTTGCCAGAATAGAAGTCATCAGAATTCTTATTGCCTTTGCATTTCATATGCAGTTCAAGTTGTTTCAAATGGATATGAAGAGTGCATTTATAAATAGCTGTCTAAAGGAAGAAGTCTATGTCAAGAACTCGCCTAGGTTTAAAGATCACCAGCGTCCTACGTATGTGTTTAAGCTTGATAAAGCTTTGTATGGATTGAAGCATGCTCGAAGAGCATGGTATAAGAGATTATCAAAATTTCTCCTTGACAATGACTTCAAAAGGGGAAGACTGATAATACTCTATTTTTAAAGATTAGGGGAAGGAACCTGTTAATTATTCAGGTGTATGTTGATGATATTATCTTCAGGGCCACTATAGATTCCCTGTGTGAAGAATTTGCAAAACTCATGAGAAGTGAGTCTGAAATGAGAATGATAGATGAGTTGAATTTTTTCCTTGAACTGCAAGTGAGCAAACACATGAAGGAATCATAATTAGTTAATAGAAGTACATCAATGAGCTGCTAAAGAGATTCGACATGAAAAATGTTAAGCCCATCGACACGCCCATAGCAACTGCAACTCATTTGGATGTTGACGAACCTGGTTCTTCTATGAACAAAATAATGCATCAAGGTATTATCGATTCCCTACTCTACCTAGCATCTAGTAGGTCAAATATTGTATTTAGTGCAGGTATATGTGCGAGATTTCAGTCTTGCCAAAAGGAATCCCACTTAAAGATGCCAAGAGAATTCTAAGGTATCTCAAGGGAACACCTAACTTGTTCTCTTCTATCCATCTAGAGATGACTATAACCTGTTTTCTTGGCTATTCCTTGATCTCATGGGGGACCAGAAAAATAAAATTCAGTTGCTCTCTCTGCTATTGAAGCTGAGTATGTCGCCTCTACTTTATGTTGTGCATAATTGTTGCGGGTCAAACAATAACTTGAGGACTTTGGGTTTCGACGGAGTGTGTGCCATTACTATGTGACCATACCAATAACGCTCAACATGGAAAAGAATCCAGTATAGCACAACAAAACCAAGCATATTAATGTTAAGCACCACTTTCTAAGGGATAATGTTTAGAAGAGGTTAAAATGTATGAAATTCTGCAGAACGGAGGACCAGGTAGCAGAAATTTTCACAAAGGCATTGCACAGGGAACACTTCAAAAAAAATTAGTTGAAGCTGGGACTAATCAAGATGCACCAATAATCCTTCACCAAAATCATATCTCAACTTGGCTATGATTAGATTGAGGGTATATGTAAGGAAGGCCTTTGAAAATGTCTAACTCAGTTCTATACTGTTACAAGTATGCATGCATAGTGTCTTTGCCATTGAATAAGGATATGAACCAGGTTAACATCTTCTAAATGGTGCTCAATTTTCATCAAGAGGGACCAGGTTCTCATCACAAGTTAGTATGTTCAACCATATAACTGAGTATTAAAAATAGCTATAGTGCCACATCATTATTTTTCCACCTCTCTTAAAGAATCGTACTTTTCTCAAATGTCACATCTCTCTGCCTCACCCGTCACATTGTATCTGATTCTCTACTTAAAACTTTCTCCACTAATCTATTTCTCTTATCCTTCTCATCTCTCTTAAAATCAAAAACTCTATCACTGCTCAACTTATTTTCCTTTATCTCTCTTCAACCTATCTAAAGATATTTCTTCTTCTCTTTCGAAAGAAAATAGAAAAAAACTTCTTCTTCTCTCTGACTCTTCTCTTAAACATGTCTTTGTATACTCCTAAATCTCTTCTAAACCCCTTCCCAAACCATCTTCTCCAAATACTCAAACGTTCTCTGTCACAACAGGGGACCAGGACCCCTCACTGTCATAAGGGATCTCATTCTCAACACCCCTACCTCCCCGAATTCACCATCCTCACCCACTCTTCTCCGCTCCGAAAGAGTCCAAATCCCAAGAGACTGATACTAGAGGGCAATGTTTCCAGTTCTTAAGTTTCTAATCTAGAAGAGGATGGTGGCATTGTCGTTGAGCAAATTGTGAATCTAAATGAGGTTCCACCCTTTGCGAACACGAGGAGTTGAATCTTGAGAAAGAAAAGAATGAGTGTGTTCAATTCACTATTTTTGAAGTACCCATCATTGCATCAGGTATAAACTTTGTCCCTCCTCTTTTAGAAGGAATAGATCTTGAGATAGGGTTATCAAAATCATCTAGAGAACATCTCTTTGAAGAAAATTTGATGGAAGTTAGGGAGGATTAATCGAATATTTTGCAAAACGAGATTGAAATCATTGAAGGATTTGTTGAAGCCATGGCTAGAGAAGGAGGAAGTGGTGTGGAACAGAACCCCTCATCGCCTAAGAGAAGGGTACCTCCACTTACTCCTCTTCTCCCAAGTGGGATAGGACTCCTGCTCATGGTGTTGATCCTGCTCATACTCCATCTCAAACACTAGAGGATGATGAAATTCCTCTAAATTTGGTGTTTAATAAGGGGCCTCGTTCCTCTCCTAAGTCCTCCAGGTCAAACAAGGGACCTAAAAAAGGACCAGTTACCAAAGAAAGACAAAAAGGAAAATGGATGTAGTGTTAAAGGACAATTGTGATAAGACTGTGATTGGAAAAATTGATGGGAACTTGAAGAGCGATAGGATTTTCAAAAAAAAAAAGCTGAGTATCAATTGCTTTTTGAATTATTAAACAAAGTCCTACATCCCGTGCTGAGCGGAGATCACTTACTGCCATCCAAGACCTCTTTCTTATGGAGGCCTTAGCAACCTTCCAGCTAGTCAACCTACTAGCCATCATAATCAAGCACGTATTGAAGATCAAGTCCATTAAGGATAGAATACATGGTCTTGGGTATGACTATCTGCTTACGAAGATCTTTCAGAACTTTGGGGTTGCTCTTGGAAGGGATATAGTGACAACAAGGAAATAGATTTTCACCCTATGCACTTTAGAGGATTGTGAGTGTGTTGACAAGAAAGGAGGTGTTGGTGTGCATTTAGATTGGAGCTTGATATAGGTACATAAATGTGCAACGAAAGAGGCCAACCATTTGTCGATGTTGCTGGCTTAGAGGAAGGCTAAAATAGCCTTATTACAAGAAGAACAAGCGTCAAAGGGACTTGCAGAGGAACCTGGTGTCATACAGAACTTACAAGTTAAGAATGTTCAGCTGGAGATTGAGAATGTGGCACTAAGGAAACAAGTAGAAGATCTGGCTCGTCACATGCTGCAAGACAGTGGCATAGCTAGAAATTTCATGAAGGGTTTTCAAACTTTTAATAGTAAGTAATTTTTTTCTAGATGATTGGATGCAGTAAAAAATATTAAAATCAAAGTATGCATAGGGAGGCAATAAAATAATATAATAAATAATGTGGCCGCAGAGATTCAAACTTGGGCATCCTACTAGGAAAAGAACATACTTACCACCGCGTTATAGCTCTCACTTATGCAAATTCTGCGTTTGTTTGTCTTATTTTGATTTCAGATCACAAAATAATAACAAAAGTAGTGTTGACGCGAGGAATCAAACATGGGCCATCCAATATCTTTCTGCACACCCTTGCCATTGATCTGCAGGTATCTATTGTGTCTATGTTAAAATATTATATATACGAATATAGAATAATATTTAACCGTGTAATTTTTCGACGAAGAGTGTTCGGCTGACCACCCTTCCATTGTCGTAGCTCCACCCCTGGCAAGACTAGCATGCTGCCGATGAGAGGATCAGCAAACTCCTCTCTAAGCTCTAATCCTCTATCCTTTCTATCTCCTTCCATTCTATTGCCCCCTCCTGTCTTGTGTTTCTCCCCATTTTCCTTGTCTTTTGTTGTACTCCCCTTTTTTCTCTCATTCATATGATTGTGGCACTAATCAATTTGTTTTTTGTACTCTTTTTTATTTTGTTAATTTTTCCTACTATTGTTGTAACTTTGGGCATCATTTATGAATATATGCAACCGTGTGTTTTTGTTCTTACTTATTGGGTGCATATTCGTTTTAGTGTTGCCCAAGTAATCATGAGTTAGTCTTTTGCCTTCTTTTCAACATGTTACTATTTTATCTTTTCAATAATGCTAAAAGGTGGAAGTTTCAATGTCTAGTGTGAGGAAGAACAAGATGAACAATGCTTAGATGCCTGGGTGTAAGGGGGAACATTGTACTTGTATGGGTCGTGTGTAAGGGGAATGCTCTCAGATGGATAGATATCACTTGTAACCATATGGGGTTATAAATTGCAGAGGAAATGTAGTCATGTGTTTGTCATCTCAAAAAGGGAGAAATTAATGGAGCATAGACTTTGAAGTGCTACGTATTTATTTTGATGATTTGATAAACCTATCGAGGTACCAAATAGGATGTTGTTTCCTATTATAGTATTCAACCCTTACAACTGTAAAAGCAACTTTACAGTTGTCATTGCCACCATAGCAGAGCCACAACACAGTAGTAGCACTACTGCGGTCCTTAACTCTTCACCAACGGAAAAATATTCCATCTCTCACTAATCTTTCCATATATATTGAATAAGATAAGATGCAAAATCCATTTTTGCATAAACAAACATCAGGCTTCTTCTACACCTACAAAATCATCGCACATTTTCAGAGATAAAGCTACAACAAGCCTGAAGAACATGTTCCTTATCGACAAGTCGTGTGTTAAGTTCTAGGCTATTAAATCTTTATCTTTTGCTCTTCACATTGTAACCTACTCCTCATTTGAGAATCCTTGTGTAGGTTATTTTCTGTTTGTATTTGAACCTTTTGAGATAGGCTAGAGTTAGCTTGATTGTCTTTGTAATAGAGTTATTACAAGTGGCTTACAGTTGAGTTATTGTAAGGGGAAGGGATTAAGATTTTAATTCCTAGGTTACAATAGGTTGTAATCTAAACATTGCTCAGTTGTTAGTGAAGTTAGAAAATTCTACTGGGGTAGGTTGCGGTTTTTCCTTTCTTGAGCAAAGAGATTTTCACATAAACATCCTGTGTTCTTTACTTTCTGTCTTCAACTATGGAACCTGGTTCTCTATAATATTTGGTGGACTCGTGCAAACTACCACATACTGAAGTACATATATATATATATATATATATATATATATATATATATATATATATATAATACCAGCAAATATAGAAAATAGTATTAGTACAAAATTAATTATTTAGACGTTGAAATTTTAACTGACTTAAATTGATTGAAATATTCTTTTTGTGTAATTTATTAACAAAGAAAATTGTAATCTATGTACTTTCTTTTGAATATTTCTACATATGTAAGATGTTAATATGATATAATTTTGACGTATCTTGAAAATTCAAAGTCATAATTCTCTATTATATGAGTATATGTAAGTCGAAGATGAACAAACTATGATTATTGATTTATCATACCACAAAGTATGAAAATCAAACTTTAAAATATCGAATCATACCGAATTAATTTGATATGACAATGATATAATATTTTTAAAAACTGAAAATCAAAATTTTTAATATTGTACCATACCGTACTATGCACACCCCTACTTATTTGAAGAAGTATATGAGAAGTATGTTGCAACGATGGTGACACTAGTGTAGTCGAAAGAGCTGATGTTGTATGCAATATATTAGGGGGCACAAGTTTATTAATAATGTTTGTGGGATTCGGTTGATAATATGTTGCCAATCAATTTGAAGGATTTTGACATGAGTTGATTGCAGTCAAAAGCCCATGACGCTTCTGTTCGTGACGATGGAGTTGATAAACTAGATAAGATCTTACGTCTCTCTCTTATTGTAAGTGAATTTTACCATGGTAAAAAAGAAATTGATTGGTACCGAGATAAAGCGTACAACAATAAATCTTAGAAAGGACTTGCACTGTGAAAAATATGGCATCAGAGTCCGTACTTCCTCAGTACAATGGTGGGTAAACCTCAATGGGAATTATGAGTCCCTGGGAGTGTATGTGACGTTCATGACGAAAGGTGAATTGATGAGCCCAGGTCAAGTAGGACTGACAGACTTCTAGACCGGCAAGCTTCTGAAGATAAGGTACACGTGACATCTTCGGTGAATCTTATGCAACGTGAAGAGCTTTATAATAGCTCAAGTTCACATGAACATACGTGATGATAATTGAATATATGCGGGCCTAAGTTCAACGAGGACAATGTGTGTCAAGAATTTGAGTTGTGACAAGTATAGTTTAGTAATCAGTAAAATGAGTTGAAAATCATAAAATTTAAAATTTAAATCTCGAACACTAAGATAATTTATTTGTATTTCATACTATTGCAAGTCGAGGGAAACTATCCGTTGAAATGTGTACCCTTTTAAACCACAAAAAGTCTGTTCTTGTCAGCTTGTCATATATAATATTAAGACAAGATTTGAAATGACATAACTAACAAATTATCCTGTTGCCTCCTCTTAATTTTTTAGTGTTAATAAGTAGGAATTTGCATGGTCGTCATTTATCAAGTAGGAATTAACAGCTCACATTGAACCACCTTTTAAAATGTAATAAAACTAATAGTAGCAATAAAAGAATTAGACCTTTCTACATCTCAAACTATTTATTGTGATTTTTAAAAGTTATTATTTTAAATTATTAACTTTTTAAGAGACATATAAAAAAAATCACATATAATATATTTTTATTTTTTACTTATTACTTTTTACATATAAAAAGAAAAATAATTTTTTTATATTTTATTTTTAATATTAATTACTTATTTTCTAAATTATTTTTAAATTTAAACTAAATATTTATTAATATAAATATTCTGATAAAGTATTTATATTAATTATTATGTTTTAAAATACCTATCAAATTTAATTGAATAAGTAAAAATAAATAATGAGAATATTAATTAATAGTTCAAATCAACACACTTTTTAAAATGTAATAAAACTAAAGAATTAGTACCTTTGAGACTTAATTATTTTTCTTTCTATTTTTTATTTTTTTTCATATTTAATTTGTTTTTCTTTGACAATGATGGTATGCTAAAAGGTAAAAGGGAGAATTTCACAATCCTTTTGTCACGATTCAATTAATGTCCACACACCTGACATTCACAACATTGGATATAACAAGCACTTGTAAGTACCATAAAATGGATTAAATTGGCTGTACGTAGAAGAAATATCAGATTTTTTTATTTAAAAAAAAAAAGTTTCAAACTTCTTCAGCTCCTTTATCTTTAAAATCCACTTATGTTATTTAAATTAATTGTTTTATAACCTAACTAACTTTAAGATTTTGGAAGAACACCAATCACGTGGGCACGTTGAAAGAGACACTTTAGTTGTTCGACCACGAGCAGCATGCCTGCATGGCTTTGGGGGTGGGGTCAATGTAAAACCTGAGTTCAACTTATATATTGATAATGTAAAAAGATTATATATTGTGGAATGGATTGTGATCTCCTGATATAATTTTGCCTGATTTTCTCCTTTGTAAGTGTTTCATATTGAATTGGATTCAACGATCATATCTTTACGTGATATTAGAGAGGGCTCATTAATATTTCTATCGTTTTTCAATGTTGGCCCCCGTTCCAATAGAGTTTTGAGCGTGTGGTAGAGTATTAAGTTACACATTGATTGAGAAAATGAATTATATATATAAGACTCAAATTCAGAAGTTAAACGTTAAAAGCACAATGTCCTCGAGGCATATACACTTGGTTTCTAGAATAGGATCAGATATTTAACAAATCTATGATCATTATACAAATAAATTATAAGACGTTGCTTGGATTTTTTTAAATAATGTCATACTCGTGCTGAATTCTCCAAAATTAGCTTAATTTTGAAGAATTCAACACGTACTTCGATAACATTATTAAAGAGTCTGAACAATATACGGGAATAACATCAGCCAAACACACAGTTGATCAGCAGTTAAGAATACAGTAGTACTCTTGAGAGAAAATAGGTTGTTATTGTAATGCTAAAAACTAAAACTTATTAAGTAGTTACTACACATAATTAATATCAGGACAAGAAACAATATTGAAGGCCCCTACTCCTTAATGCCAGTGGCTTTGATAGGGAAAAGTTCAAGAGTTTCAAGAGGCCTGTTGCTGCAACAAGGAATAGAATTAGGGCCCATGTCTGTCATCATCAACACCCAACCTTGAACATTTGTTCTTATCATGCCACTCTCAATAACACACTGCTTTGGAAAATCTACATTCTCCATGTTGTTCATCATCATTTGAGATGACAATGTCTCTTTTCCTTCAGCCTAGAAAGAAAATAATAGAGAAAATGAGGAATTTAATATTCTCTTCGTGTTCCAATTAATGTAACAACGATTGATTAGACATAAAATTTTCAAAAAAAGGAAAAATTTATTTAACATAAGTCATAAATATATTATGGCTACAAATCATCATATTAAAAATGAATAAGCATTTTAAAGTTAAAAATTATCAAACTGAATCTCATTTACATTTTACATAGAGTTTTAACTTTCTTTATAATGACATGTGTGAGCCTCCTAAAAAAATAACTATAGTTAATTATCGTTTCAAAGTAAATTTTATATGAAATTTAACGTCTATGTACTGATAATATATATAAAAAAAATTTACATTATCAAGGCATCTTAAAAATAACTGTGAATAACTATTTATAGAAAGTGAAATTATTAACCTGGAATGTAATGGGGGTTTTCGCTGGAAGAGGTTAAAACATACTAATACTATAATAATTCTTTACTGCGCGTGTGTTTATAAAGTTAAACTGAATCTTTTATATTTTATTTTTCCCAAATGCTAAAGATAGAAGAAATATGAATAGTACTACTTGTCAGACTGCTGTGGGAAAAGAACAAAAAGAAATATTAAGAGATCGTTCGCTTCACGAATAAAGTTATTTTAAAATTATAGTCTTAAAATTATAATTTTAGAACTAATTTACTTCACCTCCCTTATAAAATAAAATAAAATAACATCATATTTAAGGTATAAATTTATTTTGGGATTAGTTGTACCTTCAATCAAAAAAAATATAAAATTTAATTCAAACGTAATCCTGAAATACCCCATTTTATTTATTAACCAATTTTAAATGAAATAGTCACACACTTTAATATAATATCAGAGTAGACAAAAATTCTGAGATTGAATCCACGTGCTTGGCTCATGAAAAAGAACCAGACCCGCAAGCGAGGAGGCATGAGTAATGCAATACATAATATATATATATATATATATATATGTACCTGATGAAGTAATATGGGAGGAGAGTACTGAGGGTAAAGTGGATGATGAAGAGGAGGAGGAAATTGAGCAACAGGGAAATTGTAGTCAAGAATACTGCTAACACTGTTGGCGGCAGTCAATTGAAGTTGAGGAGGAGAAGGAGCATCATCATCATCATTAGTTTTTTTCTGCATTTTGTGAAGCATTTGATTATCTTTTCTGAGTTTTTGCCTGTCCCTAGCTTTGTGGTTTTGAAACCAATAAAATACATTCTTGCATTGTATCTTTCCATAAAGAGAAAGATGACTTGTGATCTTTTGTACTTGAAATGATGTTGGATTTCTCAACCCTTTTCTATACAAATCTTGTAAAATCATTAGCTGATGTGGTGTTGGACTCCATCTTGGTCGAGACATTTTTCGCACCTCAAATTATTAAATTTGTCTTATAATGCAAACAAACAAACAAACAAATCTTCTCTCTTTCTTTTTTTTTAGTTTTCCTTTTGTTTTGTGTTTTTGAGGTGAATGTTTTTGTTTCTATAAATAAGGGTCATGTATAAATAGATAGATAGATTTAGGGGTTGTCATGCTGATGTAGGTAAGTACTTTGATTAATTCAATGAGTGTTATCATATGCCTATATCAAGAGTCATTTAGTAGGTTAGTTGTTGATTTCGTCATCAATCGTCATTCCTCTCTATATTTACTCAACTGACAGTGAATTATGGTAAATACAGCAAAATGGGGAATTATGCTACTTGCTGTCGGTATCAATTTATGTAATGCATTTTTTTAAAAATTAATTGTTTTATATAAATATTTATAATTTATTTTAAATTATAAATTAAAAAAAAATATCTTTCTTAACTCTATTTCAAATTAAAATGCGTAATAAGAAGAAAGTAATAAAGAAGAAAGATCTTTCATTTTAAAAGATCAAATTAGTACCGTATCAATGTGTTTCATTGGAGCCTACTATGTGCTTATTAGGCCTACTCTATAGCTACTTCCCATTTTAAGATCAAAGCAAAATCAACTCGCCCTCCTCACGTGCAATCCTGATTTATTTTTTTGTAACTCTATGCTTAATTTATATGATGTTTTTTAAAATTTTAAATTAATGAAATATTTTTGAAATTATTTTTTTATATGTTTTTAAAAATTTTAATAGTTAATTATTGTAATCTAAAATTCTTTTATGTAATTTTTAAATATATAAAATTAGTTTAAAAATTTAAAATTTTATGTTTTATTTAATTCACAAAAATAACAATTCAGTGTAATTTTATGAGTGAGGTTTGAGAAGGGTAGTGTGTATCATGGGCGGAGCCTTCTGACGCGAAGGGTGGTCCAATGCACACCGAAAAGTCATGTGGTGTACAATAGTTAAATATTAGTTATTAAGAGTGTATATTTAATTTTGCACACCCTTAACACAACAGAGAAGAAAATTTACACATCTTTTGTCAAACTTTTGGCTAAGTCACCATGTATGTTGACCTTATCCCTACCTAATTGGGAGATAGAAATGTTATTTTTGATAGACCCTCGACTCGAAAAAATATCTCATAGCATTTCAAAAAAACAAATACGATAACTAGGATGAGGTATCTAATCCCATTCGCTCCACTAACTTTCGTCTCTTAGTGTCAGTGTCGACTACAGAAGTAAAATATATATGTGTGTGTGACAAAATACCAAAGAAATCACTTCAAAGTTTGTGCGCATAGAACATATAAAGCATGGGGAGTAATAATTAATTTTGATAAATTAAAAAAGTTCTCTCAAAATTCGAGTTCTATTACATAGATTGAAACACATGGAACAATATAGTATAGTGTTTAGGATTAGCTTGTGTTTATTTCTAATTAACTTTATAAAGTATTTTCTATCTCACATTAATTAGCATATGTATCGAGTAATTTTACTTACCAAAATTTGAATATATAAAAGAAGTTACCTACTAGTATCTTTTGATTTTACTTAAATTTAAATTTAAAACTTTATTATTTTTCAACTCACTTTATCAATTACTAAATTATACTTTTTAGGTCAGTCTTATATTTTATAAACTAAACATGTTTCTAAAAATTTTAATAACGAATGGCACTTAAACTTTATTCTCCTTGTCTGTCATGATATCATACTTAATGTATGACTATTTCTTCTAAAAATTTAATTCATTAGAGAAAATATTTACTTAATTATATTATTATGGATAATGAGTGGGTAGAAGTTAAACTCTCAAATTAAATTAAATATCATTTAACTGCGTAGACTTCCGGTCAATGTGAAGGCTAGCCGGCCACGTGTAGCTAGGTTCTCATTATAGCACTATAATTTTATAATTTAATTATTGGGTTAGTCTTAGATCTTTTTAGATTAGGCTTGGTAAATTATTGGTCTTTTGGTATCATATTTGAGGGTTAAATGGGGTTTGAAGGTCAGACAATCAACCCAATATATATATATATATGTATTATCATATCAATCAAAGTATATTTACCGATAAATCTTCTTAAAATATAAAATTTGTAATGTTACAGCTAAGACAATTTTCTTATTATAATAGGTAAATAGTAAAGGGTTAAAAATATGCCGAAAGTATTTTGGTTTTTTAAATTTTATATTTGAACTATTAGATATGCAAATTTCTTATCTGAATTATCACCCAATATTTATCAAAATACAACTTAACTATAAATTATTCCTTCGTAAATGAGTTACATGTAATGTTAGGCAACAATTTCTTTGTAAATATTCCACACAAACCCTAATAACCATGATATGAAACACTATTTTTGGATTCCATATTATACACAAAATGCTTGGGACGCTACTGCTTAATAATCGAATAAACAAGTATTCTTTTAATAATTTAAATTTTTAAATAAAATGATTATATAATTTTATATATAATATTATAATAGATATAAATTTTAAATTCGAATATCATCCACACTCATTATTAAAAAGAATTATACTTACAGGTGAAGACGTGTAAAGGAAAAATCTTAAATATATGTGGTTTCTCTTAAATTGTTGGACCACATGTCCTTACATGGAGGTGATCACATATCGGCCGACCGCATTATTTAATTACGTGTTGAGTTTTTTTTTTTTTTAATCATCAATACTCAATTTTTTTCCGGTTGATGTGTAAGTACTGTTCAATCCTCCATAATGGGGCAATCAGAAAGTAATACTTACACCTACCAAAGAGTACCTACGAATAATCACATTAAATTATTTTTTCTCTTTAAATTTTTTAAATATTAAATCAAATTAACTACGTTGAATTTTAAAATTTATATGTTTTTATTGTGTAAATTAATTAATACAAATTAAAAAATAGATATCTAATATTATAGTTATTTATAGTGTTAAAATTATTTTTTTTTGTTAGCATTAGTATTGATTTGATTTTGGTTGGACTTATTTGAGTTAATAACATATATTTATGAGTTATAAAACTTATTTGGATCATTCAAAATTCTATGTCAAAGTTGAAATAATATGTCAAAAGATAAAAACTAAAAAAGTTTAAGAAATATTTATAAACTTTATAAAATATTTATAAAAATTATATACATATAGTGTTGAGTTAGTTTGGTTTGAATTTTTTAGTTAAAATCAAAGCAAATCAATTATTGTTGTTTTATTTCCAACACCAAACTACTAATCAAGTTCTTTTTCTCGATTTGACTCTGATTATCAATTGAACATAACTTATTGTCTTTCTTTGTACACATAACCTATTTAAGATCATAAAATTCAAATAACATTTTTAGTACATTACAAATATCTTTAATTTAAAATTATAAGATTCAATTCTTTTTCTTATTTTCTTAACGCGCCTCCAAAATCTAATTCTTTCTTTTATATATATAAAATAATAAATGTCATGAGAGAGATTTGATCCAATACATCTATCTGCTCTGAATATTAAATTAAAGTGTGTAACCATCACTTCTAAAAGTTTAAATTATTAATTTTTAAATTTTTTTTTAAAAAGAAAATTTTGATTAAATCCTCCTTTGGTATTGTTGGCGAAATTAGTTCCTCAAGTTAATAAGTGGGGGTTTAATTTTATTAAATGAAATCATTAAATGAGATTGTATTATCCTTTTCGATGTGTGAGTTATTGCAGTTGTTCATCTTTTGCACAACAAATCAAGCGTACAGCCCCTTTCTTTTTGCAGCCAATTAATTTTAAGGCGGCTAAATAATGTGTGCTAATCTCAGCGCACAACTTCTTCTTCTCTCTCTCCCACAGAAAAAACAAAACCTCATCTTTCATTAATTTTCTATACTGCGTTGCATTCAGTGCAGCCCAATATGTTTAATTAACCTTTTTAATTCATCACCAATATGCATAAAGAAATTTAAGTTATATACTCTTTCCATTTTAATTTTTTAATTTTATTAATGTATTTTATATAATTAAAAAGGCATTAATAATATTTTTTTAATTTTATTCTTATTTAAGTGGAGAAAATTTTACATAATTAAGAAAATATTAAAGAGTTATTCCCTCCGTTCCGTTTTAATTGTTAGATATACTAAAAATCGTTGTTTCAAAATACTTGCTAGTTTCAAAATTCAAGAGATAATTGACCATATTTTTTCAACTCTACTCTTAGTACTTAAGTCATTCTAAAATGCGAAAAGTATTATTATTATATGTTTTCAAAAATTAATTGGGCTATATTAGTTAAATTACCATCCCTATTGATTTTTTCTTAATGGGTGTGCAAATCTTATCCTAACAATTAAAATGGAACAGAAGAGTACATCTTTATCAAGATATTTATTAGGAGTAAGTGGGTAAAAATACATTTTTCTTTTTAAGAATGAGTAATTTTCTTAAGGGGTGTGTCCAAACTGAAAGAACCACTTATTTTGAAACGATGAGAGTATAAATATAGAGTGAATGGATAAAAAAAAATTCTACACTATCAATGCGGTTTTATTTATTTCATGTAAAGATATATTAAAAATAAAATGATAAATTATTTTTTTATTTTTTAAATTGAACGAGTAAAAATGGGCATACTTCCTCCGTTTTAAAATAAATTGTGTTTTAGCTTTTTTATTTTATTTCAAAATAAGTGATGTTTTACATCATCAAGAAGATATTAATGATGTTCGATCAATTTTATCTTTATTTAAGTGAAGATAGTTTTACATAATTAAGAAAAATATTAAAGAGTTACATCTTTTTCAAGATATTTACTAGGGTAAGTGGGTAAAAATATATTTTTCTGTGTAGGAATGAACAATTTTCTTAAGGATCGGGTGTCCCCAAGCAAAAAGCACCATGTATTTTGAAACAGAAGGAGTATATTTTTAATATAGTGGACAAGTAAAATGAACAGAGGGAGTCAAGTACATATTTTATCATGATATACATATTAATTGATGTATAATCTTTAAAGGAGTAAAAAAATAATAATTTGCAATGAGTAGTTAATCCTAAGAGTAACAGAGAAAAGAAATTATCTTTCTATTTAGTGGGCGTTCGCCCATATTATTCAATTTATTTGAAATTTTTAAAGTTGAAGTTGGAGTAGCGTTTGATAATACTTTTTGCTAAAAATATTTAGCATTTGAATGTACTTTTTTTTACCCCTCCAATGTTTAAAAACTAGCAAAATCACCAACTTGACTAATTTATTTAAAATGTAGAATATGTATCTGCTCCAAAAGAGTAATATCTCAAAATAGATAGTCCCATAATATCGTAAATTAAATCCTACATACGACCTACTACATACTATTAATATTTTTTTCACTTTATTTGAATTTTTTAAAAAAGAAAATTATGTTTAGTTATAATTTTTACAAATAATATTTAGTTGTTTGAATATACTTTTCCTAAAAATTATGAAATATGATTTAGTCACATGAAATAAAAATAAATGGAGTCACTTTTATAAAAATATAAAATTTAGGATAAAATTTGAAAAAGAAAATATAGTAAAAGTGATTTTGGGTATTTTTAAAATTTTAAATACAACTTCAAATTATATTTGAAATTATCATGACTAAATAATGATTTTCTAATAAAGTAAAAGAAAAATTTGGAAAAAATGAAAATTCTCTTGGCCAAAATAAGAACAGTAACAAGTAAAAATAATTTTTTTTAATATAGTGAATAAATAAAAGTGAACGAAAAAAATATTATTTATTAATTGACTCTTATATTTCTTTAATAAATATGTACTATATTTAAGAAGAAGATTAAGCTAAATCTTATTGTACTTTTAAAAAATCGTAATATCAATCAATAATTATTTTTTTGAACTCTTCAATTTTATATTTTTTATGCTATATGATCAATGTTGATTACTTTCAAGAACATTGAATATGAACGAGACAAAATTATTTAATTTCATCTTGATTTATACTCTTTTCCATCTTAAAATACTTATATTTATCTATCTATTTATCTATATATATATATATATATATATATATATATATATTTTTTTTTAAACACATTATTGAAAAGGCTATTTGAACGATGTTCATTCACTAATTAAGCCAGAATGCATAATGGTGATTTTGACCAGAGTAGTATTTACACCTAGCTAGTAGAGTTAATTTTCAAAATTAGAGCTTATAAAAAAGTAAATTAAAGAAGATATGTATATATATGTAGATATCTGAACTTTAAAGTGCACTTTTGCTGAACATATGAAAAGTCAAATCACTTTAATATATCTAAGTCTAAACAGTAATAAGAAAATATTTAAATTTTGTAATCTTACATTAAAATATATTTATATATTTTTTAATTTTGTAATATTAAGTATATTATGTGAAAAATTAAAAATTTTAAAAGAAAGAAAGAGATATTATTTTTAAAACGAACTTAAAAAGAAAGTAACACAAATAAATTAAAACGAAGAAAGCACCATCACATTATTATTTTAATTTTTCACATGATAAATTTAAAATTATAAAATTAAAGAATAATTTGATACGTTTTATATATTTTAAATTTAAGATCAAAAAATAAAATTTTAAAAATATTTTTTAAAATTTTATATTAAATTAAATTAGATAAATAAATTAAAATAGAGAAAGTAATAAAAAGCTCTAATGTGGTGTTTGAGCACTTAAAATTTTGAGCGAATTTGGAGCAGGATGTTGAATTGGTTAGCTGGGCCATCAAATATGATTGACACACTGAACTTTAATGGATTAATTGTAGAGCTAAAAGGAAAGTTTGGTCATTGGTCCATTGTTATTTATGTCTTTGGTAGGTTAGCATATAATCAAATTCCGTTATAATAGTTATTCATTATTATAGTATTATGTTATAATGATTTGATTTTTTTAGAATTATTTTTTTATATTATATTTTAGGGTTAAAATCGTTTTCACCCTCTCCCTCCCTCTTCCCTCCCCTTAACTTTAAACAATAGATATTCTCCTCCCCTTTATTCTAATTGATTTTTTAAAATGTTTGTTTTATTCTTACGTTAACTTTGTGTCTTTGTCTTCTTCTTTTCATTTTTTATATATATATATATTAATCTATGTAACAATTTTTTGTAATAAATATTAATCTTTGGAAAAAATAAAATAAAAAAATACTAATTGAGTATATAAGTTAATGATGTTCTATAATGCATATAATACTTTAATAACAATAATAAAAAAAACACTAAATAACATTAGATTTTGCGACAAATTCATAAAAGTATTGTTCTACTTACAATGTTAGTGAATTTAAATAAGAAACTATAAATATCTACGTTAAAAAATGAATATTATATATAATATAAAAAAGTATTATATATATGTAGGATTGAAGGGTAAAATAGATATTTTAATAAGTCAATTAGGATAAAGGGGGGAGAATGTCTATTGTTCAAAGTTGACGGGGGAGTTTGATTTTTAAAGCAAAGTTGGAGAAAATATTTTACTTTTCTATAACAGCATTCTACCTATAACAGCAGTGACATTCAATATATTAGTACACTCTTTGTAAAATTACCCTTCTACAATAACCATACTTAAATATTGTGCAATAATGTTTTGTAAGAAATATATTATGTATAAAAGTAAATATTAAAATATTTATGGTAATCATCATTAATGTTATGCACATGGTAAATTTCAAAGACGAATATCTAAAGGAAAAAATTATATTAAAATAGTGTCCACTGGTTATGATCGTAATTTCACGAGAAAAGACTAATGTTTTTATTATTTTTTTACATTCATACTTTTTCTTTGTTTGTTGGTTAAATTGGTTAACAAATATATTACTTCTTCTCGGTACATGAAATCATTAGATTAGATATTTGCATACTTTTGTCTATAACAGCTAAATGAGATCTAAACGTCAAATATCAATATACATATATAACAACACCTCACTATAGCAGTTATAAAATCTTCAAACAATACTATCACCGTGAAGAGATTTTACTATATATAATTAACTTGCAAGGAAAGAAACATGATAAGATTACAAAGGAATACGTTAATTCAAGAATCACAATTAGATAGTGATGCACATACACATTCCAAGAAGGCAAATGACTCTTCAAACTTTGAATTCATTTCCTTAAATATTTTGTACTTGATTCTTAGCTGTAATGTGCTAAATTTGCTGTGGTGTTAGTTAAGATGGTAAATCGACAGCATCTTGCTTTGTAACGTTACATTTTTTTTTTTAAATTACTGGAATTGACTGTTTATCCCAAAACCAAAAAATAAAATAAAAAAATAAAATAAAAGAAGCTCGCATTGAAGAATAACATTCACTCTCTTCGTTTTATATTACTTGAATCATGTTTACTTAACACAATTCTTTAAAAAAAAAGGAAAAAAATTATTAGCGGTGTGTTTTATTAAACTAACCTTGTTGGAACTTTAAATTTAACTATTAGTACTCCCTTTGTTTCAAAATAAATGTTGTTTTTAGCCTGGGCATACCCCTTAAGAAAACTAGTCATTCATAAAAAGAAAAATATATTTTTACTCACTTACTCCTAATAAATATTTTTTAAAAAGATGTAACTCTATAATATTTTCTTGATTATGTAAAACTTTCTTCATTTAAATAAGGGTAAAATTGGAAGAACATCATTAACATCTTCTTGATTATGTAAAACACCACCTATTTTAAAGCAAAATGAAAAAATTAAAATACTACTTATTTTAAAAAGAAAAAGTACTACTTTATATAGTTATTTAATACTAATGATAAAAAAGAAAAAACTATACTCCTAATAAAACTCTCTTTGGTTTTCTAAATTAAATAAGAAAAATGAAACATCTATTATAATTTTTTGTTGTTGATGTTAATCAATGTATTCGTCATTTGAACGAGACTAAACTGGATACTAATTGTTGTACTTCCTTCGTTTCAAAATAAGTGGTGTTTTAGCTTTTTTATTTTGTTTTAAAATAAGTGGTGTTTTACATAATAAAAAAGACATTAATGACGTTTTCTAGTTTTACTTTGTTTAAATAAAGAGAAGTTTATAAACTATTAAAGAGTTACATCTTTTTCAAAGTATTTATTAAAGATAAGTTATTAAAAATGCATTTCACTCTCTAGAAGTGAGTAGTGTTTTAAGGAGTGTGCTCAAATTAAAAATATCATTTATTTTGAAACGGGGGAATAGCAAGAAAAAGAAAAGTTGACTCATAGTCGATTTGACTATTGAATCCTGAACCTACTCTGCCGTTAAACTTATTTCATAAATGTTTATTTAGGAGGATGAATTAGACTACGATTAAATAGCTTAAAATTAACTAGAAACAAAATAGTTTATAAGCCGAAATGAAAATGCTTGAATTGTTAAAGCTTATGATAATCTCCATTTAAAATTTTAAACTATTTAAAAGATCATACTTCTTATTGATTTGATTATATTTTTAACACATTCTCTTTCTTTTTTTATTTGATAATCAAATTTTTATTAATCACCAAAGGATTGTTAATACAAAGCAAAACAGCACTTTGCTTTTGGTGTAGCCTCATTTCTAAACATGATTGCATTTCCATGGGACTCTAGGAGTAGTGACAAGTAATTAAGGTAGATCTATCTAGTAATGCTTTTACCTTGTGAGAGTGTCTTATGAAGCTGAGTTAGTACAAAGAAGTTTTATTCAAGTTAGCTTGCAAACCAGAGGCTAAGGAGAACTAATTAAAACATTGATGGAGTGCAGAGACTGAGTTAAGAACCACCATGGCAAATAGCAACATGTCATTAGCAAAGCTAATGCGAGTGATGTTTAGTTTAGAGAATTTAGGATGGAAGTTAAAGTTCTTATCCTCTGAGAAAGTAACTTACTGATGTATTCCATAGCAATTGCAAATAGGAAGGAGGACATAGGATTCCCCTGCCTCAAACCTTTAATAGCATTAAAAGATTCTGTAGGTTCCCTGTTAACCAAAATAATAATGTAGTTAACAGCTTGTGCACACTTCATAATCCAAACAATGTATCTCTTCAAGGATTTGCTGCAAGTAAGGCCATTTAACTGAGTCTATATTGAGCATACTTCTTGGTGATAAATGTTTTTTATGTTATAGGCTCTAACTAGCTCATATGCCAAAATGATATTGTCAACAATTTTTCTCCCAAGAATGAAACTTGTCTCGATGAACCTCCTATGAGACAGTCTAGGGCCCCTCCTCAATCCTCATCACTTGTTTATTAGCAGCAGTAAGGGATGTGTTTGAGGCTACCATTACAACTTTATAAAATTGAACCATCTCCTCCTTTATAACAGTTGGCTTACATACATAATCTTATGTTCATTAGCATTGAAAATAGCCTCTTCTATAGAAGATCATCTCTCTAGGTTACATAGTGCCTCCTTTTCCAGTTCTACCAATCTGTCTGAGTAGTGATTTTGTATGCCAAGTTGAATCTCCCTCAGATCTTTCTTAGCTTTGTCAACCTTCTGGGAGATATTCATAAATGCGGCTCTATTTCTTTTTTGAGGGTCAAATATATAAAAATTATTTTTTTAATAATAAATTACAACAAAACTCTATCACATGACTTATGAGTGTTCTAGTATAAGTGCATGATTATTTTATTTACAAGTTTAAACGGTTCTTTTTTTTGAAAAAAAAAATGGCATTTCTATTTACTTAAAGCATGAATATGATACAATAACATCTAATGACATAAAATAAATACTCTTTCGGTCCATATTTACTTATTCATATTTGATTTAACACACTTTTTAAAAATAATAAATAAAGTAATAATTTTACTATAATACCTCTAATTATTATAAGTGATCAAAATGTTAGAAAACTAAATAATATTTATTAATGAGGATAAAATATGTATCAAATGATAAATTATCTTTTGATTTTATAAATTGGATAAATTAAAATTGATATTTATTTTTAGTACAGTAAATAAAATTTTAAAAAAACTCCATCTAAGTGAATTCGCTCATATTATCAGTCTCAAACCTGAATAAAGTATATAATCATCGAAGATCAATCAAATATAACATTTCAATTTCATAAACTTAGAGATAAAAGTAAGATTGCTTAAATTCCACTCATGAAATTATATTAAATTTATTACTCCCTCTGTTTCAAGATAAGTGATACTTTTAGCTCATGCACACCCCTTAAGAAAATTATTTATTCCTAGAAAGAGAAATATATTTTTACTCATTTACTTCTAATAAATATTTTAAAAAAATATAACTCTTTAATATTTTTTTGAATATATAAAACTCTTTTTTCATTTAAATGGGAGTAAAATTGAAAGAACATCATCAATATCTTCTTTATTATGTAAAATATTATTTAGTTTAAATAAAATATTATTATTGAACAAGTAAAAGCGAAAAAAAAAAACACTATTTAGCAGGGTCTCGTGACTTATTAAAGGAACTCCCTTATTTGGCGACGTGTAGTTATGAGATTAAATGTGAAATGACAATGTATTTATGACTTGCCATAAGTAATTAAATAATAGAGGGGAAGTGACGTTGTCATAGCTCAATTGAGTGGTTTACAGTTGTTTGGACTCCAAAAATTTCAAGAATGTCATCATTTTGGATTCTGATCTTGTCCATGAATTTATTGTGTTACTATTTGAGTGGCTCAAATTAAGGATCCTCAAGTAATACGTCAGGTACAAATATTCTATCAACGTCAGCAAAAATGTGTAGGAATGAGGAGCCTATTTACCGACGCGGACTCAGGTAGAACCTCTTCAGCTAAAAGCTTACATTTTTATTTTTTTATATTTTAAATTTTTTTAATAAAATTTTTAACTTTATCATTAGTTTTTTAGCTTACTCCACAATACTGTCATTTATTGCCAACGTTAAATCAATATTGCCAAAAAATGGGCAGAGAAAGTAAAATGTTTTTTTATGCTTTTAACCAGCCAAACATGTTAACATCCCACAGACATGTCTCTCAAAAAGTGGTAATTATATTTTAATTATGCACAATTATTGTTTGATTTTTATAAATAATATGCAGGAAGGAGAGTCGATTTTGCGTGTTAAAAATAATAATTTTTGTCTTCTAATGCTTCTTTTTTGTTTTCTTGTGACAAGTCTAGAAAATCAACTAATTAAACAAAAAATTATCAAGAGGGTTGGATGCAATATTAGAGTTAATATCGTTAAGAAAGTAAATGGTTCATGAATAGTGACTAAGGTCTCTAAAGACCATAATCTGTATAGGTTCACTCCCATTGAAAATATGTGTATGAGGAGTTCCATGACTTAACCTGCTTCAATATAAACTACCTTGTGAATAGGTATAACATGTCATTTTTCTTCTTTTATTGATGTTAATCATCATGATCACGATCAGTCTTTACTTCTGAGATGTGCTCTTCTTCAGTGAAAACGCCCAAAACTACAAGTTGATTTTTCTCTACATGGCTACGAGCCATGAAAAATTTTCTGATATCTTGACTGAAAACATTAATACAAGCGTTACTGATATATTGTCAAACACAATTCACATATATTGTATTTATCACACATGCACTAAGTTGCCTTTGCATTTAAAGGTGACGAGTGATGGATAAAAAGCAACGAAATATGAATTCAAGAGCATGGTCCTTCATAGCATTACTATTACAGAGTCGAGCAAAGATGAGGTGAGTTTATTGAGAAATATGAACTAGAAGAACTGGATCAGTAAGTTGTTCCTAGAAAGGCAAAAATTGGTGTTAGTGATGGTTACATATTACGTGAGTTTAATGAGCTTGTTTGATGTGAATTTCATGTGAACTTAGAGATTTTATGTGTCGATATTGTTAATTTGTACGGCTTTATATCTAAGTAAAGACAAGCCTAACTTGAGAGTTAGATGGATGAAATAATGAAGAAACAAGTGAAAAAATGGAAGGAAAGAGGTGCGTGGGGAGTTTCATCGAGCAGGTCATCGTGCAAAGTAGGCAGAAGACTTGAAAGTTGCTGGGATTGCTGCGCGGTTGGATTTTCAGTTGCGCGATAGTGCAGCAGCTTTCACGGGCTGATTTTTGGACTTCGTTTATTTAAGGTGTTTTCGTCTAGGTTCTTTGGGACATGCTATAAATAGATCCTAAACACATTTTAGAGACACTTTTGACCTAGGAAATTTTGGAAGAGCATAGAACGCTAGATTCACTATTTTCCATCATGATTTGATTCAATACGAAAGTTTGAGTTAATCGGTGGTCTTAATGTCTCCTAATTCTTATTCTTTGATGTTTTTTATATTATGGAGTAGTTTTTCATAGAGTTTTTGATAGATATGGTGTATTGATAATTTATTGTGCATTTAATTCTTGTTTATGCTTGAGCTCGAGTTTGGAGTCGAATTAAATTGCCTCCTTATTTATTTTCTTGTTTAATCAAAAGAGGAATAAAATAGTGAATATCTTTGCAATATCGTGTTTGGTTTGATTTATTATTTCTTCTAACTGATCGAAAGAGCTTGTCGAATTTATCAATTGAACCAAGGAGGAAAATATTCACAAGATGATTTCCTCGATACTAAATCATTAAAGAGTTCTTTCATATATTTTCAAAGGGAGTTTATTAGTTTATTTCCTAGATTTTATATTTACTCAAAAGACGAATTTAAGTTTCAAGAATAATCTAATTAACTATTGAGTTCGTGAGAATCAACAGAACCTTAGAAATGTAATTCAAATAGAGTTAGAATCCCAATAATTGTCTTGCACTTGTCTTGTCTATTATCCTTACTTCTCATCGGGATAGTAACCATTCTTCTTGTCATAAATTATTTTTACTTACATTTTAGTCGATGTTAGTGGTTTATAACCACAACCAACTTACATTTTAATCACCTGAATAATAGTAAATAAGTTTTATTTGATTATTATTTGATTCAATCCTTGTGGAGACGATCTTGACACTATACTATATTTGGCTAGCAAAGCGCTCAGTTTACATTGTGTATTGTGCTCGTCAAATTTTGGCATTGTTGCTGGAGATTTACAACAAATAGTATTTAAATAAAAATTGTGTATTAATTTAGAATTTTCATTTTATTTTTATTTACTTTGTGGTTCACACTTGATCCTTAAGTTCTCTTTGTTGACTGTAGCATAATTACAAGTACAATTCTCAGTCTCTAGTGTATAACACAATCCTCATCCAAATATATTATTCATTACGACCCAGAATTAAAGAGATCCTATGCCTATTGAAGAAATTACTTGTAGATAGATTTTCAGGGCAGTCATCTTACCAAAGTATTATGGTCGAGAATCTGCACAATGCTGCCCTGGATGATCAACTCAGCTCGAATCATGAAAATCTTCCTCCAGGTGTGGTGGATGAGGTTGTAAATAGGAGAAACCCACGCCCATCTTGTTGATTTAAAAGATGTATTGAATCAAAATAAAGGTAGAGTAGGAAGATTGCTTGGGGACTATGCTAAATCGAACTATAATGGAATGCAATCTAGTGTCAGATCTCCACTCATCGCGGCCAACAATTTTGAAATCAAGCACAATGTCTTGCAAGCCATTTAGAATAATTGTGTGTTCAGAGGAAAGCAGAATGAGGATCCAACTAGTCACTTGTTGAACTTTAATGAAATCATGACCACCTTCTAGTACAATGGAGCATCAGATGATGCAATATACTTAAAGGCATTTCCTTTCTATCTGAAAGATGATGCAAAAAGTTGGTTAAGGATTCTACCTTCAAGTTCAATTTGGACATGAGAAGAATGACTATGAATTTTTTTGAAAAGTCCTTCTCACCAGCAAGAACAACCAGAATGAGGAAAGAAATCAGCAATTTCATACAGAGACAGTATTTGAAGCGTGGGAGAGATTAAAAAAATTATTGCAAAGATTTTCTCATAATAGAATAGAACTTTGAAAAGGTCTAACACCAACCTCTCAAAAGATACTGAATAATGCAGTGGGAGGACCACTTATGAAAAAGACAACAGAGTGTGCAATTGCGATTCTAAATAAACTCTCAGAGGAGCTTGCAGATGATTTTGAAAGGAAGAAAGTATTTAGAGTGCACCAGTAGATGCGTACACGACTCTGCAAACTTAGATCGCTTCTATTAGGAAAGATGTGAAACAAGTCACTATAACTCAGGTGCAGGAAGAACCACTCTCTAGGTTCGATTTTTATGTACAGGGATACCCTATCATGAGTGTCAACATGGGCCATTGTCAAAAGCAGAGGTAAATACTTTCGGAAGTTTCAATAGAGAAAATTACTAAGGGAAAATATTTTCAATTCTACGGGACAGAGGCATCCTGATTTTTCATGGAGTTCACCTAATGGTAGGGTAAATTCTTGACAACAACAACAACAAACATCTTCCTATTTTCAAAATCAAGAAAGGCAGTCATATCAGCCTTCACAACAAAATCAATGAATTCTTGAGCAACTTATGAAAACTTTCATCACCAAGGTAGACGAGAAATTTGATAATCAAGATACAATTATATGAAGCTTAGAGAAGCAAGTAGGAAAGATTGATGTCATACTATTTGAGAAGGCTCAAGGAACTACTACAGGTGATATTGAAAAAACTTTAAAGAAAATAGTGAGTGCAGTATCATTGAGGAGTGGAAAGCTATTGACTAATCAAAGTAAAAATCTCAAGTATGGGGTGATACTGAAGCAAGTTGAACTGATTGTTGAATAAGAGCATAAAAAGTAGAGGCTTTGAAAAAGGCTCCAAAAATAAAAAGGTTTACAAAAGGTAGAACAAGAAGTTAGAGAGAGCAGAAATATGCTTGCACTATCATTTCCACAAAAGGCTAAAAAAAAAATTAGGCAAGTGTTTTGGTTGCTTTCTAGATATGTCAATGGAGTTGTATGTTAATATCTCATTCACTAAGGTTCTCACCCAAATGCCTGCATATGCAAAAAATTTAAAAGCAATTCTATCAAGCAAAAGAAAGTTGGAGGATGTATATGATAGAAAACTAAAGGCTCATTGCAATGCCATACTGCAAAATAAGATACCTCAAAAGTGCAAAGATCTAGGAATTTTGACTATGTCTTGTTCTGAGGGAAGTGCAAATTTTGATAAGTCTATATGATTTCGAAGCTTTCGTTAATCTCATGACACTATCTGTTTTTAAAAAGTTGGAAAAAAAACTTGGAATACTGAAAGCCATACCTGTCTCATTGCAGTTAGCTAATCAGATCACTATCATACCTAAGGGGATTATGGAGGATGTGAAGGTTAAAGTAAACAAATTCATATTTCACGCAGATTTTACTTTGGTAGATATGGAGGAAATAAGAAGGCCCCTCTAATACTAGGAAGACCTTTCTTATGCATTGGCAGAGCGATACTGAACGTATCTGAAGAGCGACTCACGCTCAAAGTGGGAGATGAAAAAGTGGTGTTCCAGAAGAGAAAGATGCTAAAAGAATCTAAGGAAGAGTCAATTGCATACTCATTCTATAAGGTTGATGTGAAAAAGATGGTTCAGGGACACTTGATGATGCCCGTGACTTAGGCTTTAAGCCTCAATGAGTTTTCCTTACCTCTTATTTTATTTATTGTTTATTTGGGACATGACACGAGTTTAAGTGTGGGATGGAAAATATACATATATCTATTTAGTTTTAATTTTGGATTAATTTTAGTTACTAATTATTTTTTTGGTAATAACCCCTTGATTTATTTTTTGCCGCAATTTTTTCTTTAGGGTTGATTTCTTTGAACCAATTTAGTTAATATTTTTTTGGAATTTAGTGACACTCTTCTTGATTCTGTCTATTCTTTGAGAGTAATGAGTGCCTTGTTTGTGACTCTTAGGATCATGTATTGACTTATAAATAAGTATTAGAAATACTTATCTTGTCTTACTTGTCTGAGAAGAGAATCAGGGAATCATGTATTGAGTGAGTCGTGTGTTAGTGTGTGGGTGAGAATTTTGATGTGTTCAGTGTTGTGATTGATGTATAGAACTTGAACTGAGTATTTGCAAAGAGAAATAATAAGTCTTGATTAGTCTAGAAAGTAATATAGGTGTTTCCTTCTTGAGCCATATATACTTTGTGACCACCCTAATCGCATATTTTATAGTCAGCCCCGTTGAGCCTGTTATCCTATTTCTGTGAGCAACCAAACTACAAGCCAAATTTCATTAATTTGAATTGACCATCTCTTTGAATCATTTACTTCCTGTGAGCATTAAATATGTTATGAGATTTTGAAGGCTAATTCAGGTGGTTGAGTTTTGAGTGAAACTATTGATAATTGATGAAGGTACACAGAAAGAAACAAAAAAGTATGTTGAGTGCTAATAGTAAGGAACTAGAAAAAAAATATGTTGAAAATAAACCATGTACTTGAAAAAAAAATATTTTCCTTGGTAGTGGTAACTTTTAGTATAATTGTGCTTAAAGAATAGAGAATTGGGTGTGAGCGTTTTAAATCAGGCAATTGGGTTCAACACAGTTATGGGGTTTGAGCATTGAAATTTTATGTATCAAAGTGCTTTGAGAGGTGTAATCACTATTATCCATATGTATATATCCTACCCGTCCCCTAGCTTATATTATAATCAAACTAAGTCATGCTTAGAAAGAATGAGCTTGAATTAGAGGAGTATTACACCAAGGGCAATCTTATTGTACATCTTTTATGTCACATGAAAATTATTTTGAGAGAGAATAAATTCTTTCGATTTTGAGTCCCTAAGTATTATTAAATTTATGTCTGTAGGACTATTCTCTATTATTTGTGTAAGGAGGCACATCATTTGCAAAGTGTAGATGTAACGATACATCCAGTCGTTATAGAGTTATTAGGCCATAGTACCCTTGCTAGAGGTTTCGTAGTAGACTTTAGTTGATATTGGTGTTGTGGAGTGAAATTTGGTTTAGTATTATCGAGCTACTAATTAACGGGGTGACACTGCAGCGGTGGATATTTTGCTGCAGCAAGATCATCATAGCGGCCGGAGTGCCACCGTAGCGGGTACCGGCAAGATGCCAAGTCTCACCATAATGAGGCCTTGGTTTTCATAGCGGTCCGCTGCAGCAAAGATGGTGACCGCTGCAGCAATCAACGCAAGGCAAAATGGGGGTTTAAGCCAGTTATTTTAAGGTTCTCACCTCATAATTTCAAAACCCGAACTTTCAAAACTCAAAGGCGATTTTTCCAAGGCTTGGGCATATCTCCCCTTCAAGGTAAGTTTACTCCGTTCATCCTTTTTTCTATCAATCCTCTAACCTCCTAGAATCATTGGGGTGTCATTAATGGTGGATTGTAGGCTAGAACCCTAGAATTTATGAAAGTTAGAGAAAACTGAATGAGTGTTGATAACTATTTGCTTCCTAGGCTTCTAAGTTATTAATTAACACTTTCTAAGATGGAAATGAATTTCTTGCTCATCATTGCGGTAATTTTGGGCCTAAAGTTTAATAAAAGTGATACTTTTAGTATAAAAACTGCTATAAAGGGGATTAAGGAGTAGAAACTCTATGAATTAGGGTTATGTGATCATTATGAAACTAGACAATGGTAAACTAACCCATGAGTGATGTTTTAAACCTTGATAATGGGTAAAATTGGGTGAGTTTGAATTTTTAAGGCTATTAATTGAAGAGTGGATAATTGAATACTCGTGTATTATTTATTTTTAGACTTTGAGCATTTCGAGGCATTGAGAAAAGGTAAGGCTCACGCAAGTAGCTTGCTTATTCAAGGTCTGAGGTAGGTTATGATCTTTTGAAATTAGACTTTGATTAGCCCCTTGTATGTATTATGAGTTGATAAAGCATGCATCATTACTCTTCGAACATAGATTGTGACTGAGATTTGTCACTTGACAATGTTATACGATTAAACTGTTGAATTGTTTAAGTATGTAGAATATAACTTTTGATTGTGGTCTACACTTGTGATAATCAATGTGTACTTGTTATTGTTGTCTTATGTAATGACTGAGTGGAGGATATACCGACGTATGTGGATGGTAATTGAATAATACATTATTATTCGAATATGAGTGACTCGAGTCTAATATGAGTTTATTGAGCGGTTATATGATTGATGAGAGTTTAGTGTCCGATGTGAGTTTGTGGAGGAGCGGTTATATGATTGATAAGAGTCTCGAGTCTGATGTGAGTTTACGAACAAGAAGTTATGTGATTGATAAGTGACTTATATTTGATATGAGCCTACAAACGAGCAGTTGAGTGAGAGCAGATACCACACCAATACGGTACATAGACACCTAGGGTCCCCTGTAAGTTATGACTGGATGGGAAAGCAAAAGACCCACTAGAATGTGTACACAGATGAGCGACAGAGGTGTGTTCGGATATGGTACAAAGTGAGATTGATGAAATACATAGGCTATACATCTGTGATTCAGTGTGGACATGATTTCATGATTTTATTGTGATTATATTATAATTGCAAGTTCTTGTGATGTTTTCTTATGTCTGGGTTTAAAGACTTATATATATTATCTGTTTGTGTTGATTGGCATTGTTAGGCCTGAGATTGATGTGGTTACTTGGTGTCGTTGACTATCTGAATTCTTGAATGAGTTGGTTACGTGTTGCTATACTTGTTGATTGTTATCATTGAATTTCTGATATATACATGTTACTAATCTAAGTCGATCTATGATGCCTACCAGTATATAGTGTTTGTACTAATGCTACTCCTTCACTTTTTCTTGAATGCAGACTGTATTTTAGAGACTTCTTCGAGACCTCACATTTAGCATCGGTGGTTGACTGATTTGAGGGTGAGTTGATCTTATCCAGGCTACCATAGATCTTCTTTCAAATGGATGTCTATTCTATTCAGACATTGACTATATTTTTTTTATTTTACTAATCTAGACATTGTTAGATAGAGTCCTTGTGCGATGACTTTTTGATTTTAGGGATTTGTAAAAGATAGGCTTCCGTTGAATTATTTTTCACTTAGTTAAACTTTTATTGTTTATTTTTATAATGCTTTATTTTGGTTAAATGGATCTATATCTGTTGGGTAAATTGTTAAGCTATGATTCCCACAGGAAGGTTAGTATCGGTGGCAACCATGCATGGCAGTTAGGTCATGACAGTAAGTGATATTTCTTGTCTCTTTCGATGGAGTAATGAAGCAAGGTGTGAATAACAAAAAAAGAGGTTGATGCTTTGAGTCGAGCCCTGAGGCTAGGTGATTATAAAAAGGCTCTTTGTTTGTTTTATATATTCTTGGCATGACAAGTAAGTGAGAGTTGTTTGAAATGGTCGTTACACCCTTGAAGTATAGTGTGATTGCTCGAGTAGATCAATGGTTTAAATGTGGGGTGTTTGATGGTTGCATATTATGTGAGTTTTATAAGCTTGTTTGATGTGAATTTTATGTGAAATTAGAGATTTTATGTATGATATTGCTAATTTATGTTGCTTTTTATCTAAGTGAAGACGAGCCTAACTTAAGAGCTAAGTGAATATAACAATGAAGAAACAAGTGAAAAATGAAAGAAAAGAGGTGCTAGACCACACACCTGGGAGATCCATCGCACACAGTAGGCAAAAGACTTGAAAGCTGTTGGAATTACGGAATGATTTTCGGATTTTGTTTATTTAAGAATATTTTCGTCTGGGATTCATTGGGACATGTTATAAATAGATCCTAAACAGATTTTAGAGGCACTTTTGACCTAGGGAATTTTGGAAGAGCATATAAGAGTGCAGAGCACCAGAATTCACTACTTTCCATCACGATTTGATTCAATACGAAAGTTTGAATCATTTATCGATTGTAATATCTTCTAATTCTTACTCTTCAATATTTACTTTTTCTATTATGGAGTAGGTTTCATAGGTTTTTTACCGGCATTGTGTATTGATAATTTATTGTGGATTTTGATTCTTGTTTTTGATTGAGCTCGATATTGGAGTCAAATTAAATTGTATCCTTGTTTATTATTTTATTTAATCAAAAGAGAAATAAATTAGTGAATATCTTTACATTATCTTATTTGATTTGATTTATTATTTCTTTTAAGCAATCGAAAGAGCTTGTCGAATTTATCAATTGACCCAAGGAGAAAAATATTCGAAAGATAATTTCCTCAAGATAAACCATTAAAGAGTTCTTGCATATATTTTCATAGCGCGTTTATTAATTTATTTCATAGAGTTTAGATTTAATCGAAAGAGTAATCTAAGTTTGAAGAATAATTTGATTAACTATTGAATTCGTGAGAATCAATAGAACCTTAGAAGTGAAACTCAAACAAAGTCAGATTCTCAATAATTATATTGCACTTGTCTTGTCTATTACCCTTACTTCTCATCTGTATAGTAATTGTTGCTCTTGTCATAAATTATTTTTACTTAAGTTTTAGTCAAAATTGTGATTTATAACCGCAACCAACTCATGTTTTAACCATTTCAATAATAGTAAACAAGTTTTATTTGATCTATTATTGAACCAATCCCTGTAGAGATGATCTTTATATTATATTATCTTTGGCTAGTGAGCGCTCAGTTTACACTATGTTTTACACTCGTCAACTAGTATACCTTCATAGATACTTTTGGGTTAGGAAGTTATCGATATAAATAAGTGAGGGAATGCATGCCTACTTCGATAGATTTGTCACTATAGAAGCACATTGAGACAATTTGTTATGCAGAATGAGTTAGCACTAAGCCATGTGAAATGTTACACCATCTTGACTGACTAATGTGAGAACATAAATACATGCATTAATGAAGTATTTCTAAACGCAATTCATAGATATTGCATTTGGCTTATATTCACTAAGCTTCCTTTGCATCTAAAGGTGACGGGTGATTAATATAAAGCAACAAAGTATTTATGAGCATAATCGTTGATAGCATTACCATTGTCGAGCAAAGTTTATTGAGAAATATGGACTAGAAGAAATAGACTGATTCAGTAAGTTGTTCATAAAAAAACAAAAATTGGTGCCAATATAACTTCATAACTACTGGACTAGGATGTTATCAACGTAAAGAAGTGAGAGAATGCATTCCTACTTCAATGGATTTGCCAGCCATATAAGCACGCTAAGACAGTCTATTATGTAGTATGAGTTAGCATTGAGAAATAGGTGTGAGAAAGAGTTGGTTGCTCTATTTCAGTCTCGTTAGACTAAAATCAGATGTGAGTCTACGTTCTCATATGAGTCACTACTCCAAGATGCTTATACCTGCATAGTGCTTTAACTTTTTCAATGCGAGTTAAAGAGATTATTTCATTATGAATTAATCAAAGTAGATAATGATCCAATAGTAAAAGGAATGGAGATGTACGACATAACAGACTTGTAAATGATTTTTATGGGAATCAATTAGATTACAGGGTTGAACACATACCAGACGATGAATATTTTTAGTAAAATTGCAAATTCTTTTATTCAAGAGGGATTGTTTGTTGCCATATACTTAAGGTGATATCACATAAGCAGACTAAACAGTTACACGAGATGTATGTTTTGAGTAGTTGGAGAAAAGATGTTGTATGACACCAGTTGAAAAATTTTTTTTTGGAGGTTGCCCTCATATGATAGAGGAGTACAAGACATACAAGGAGTTAATGAAGTATTTTGACAAGCCATGTAATATTACATTAGATAATGACTTAATGACATGATTTTTCAGGTCCAGATTAACTGATTTGCTCAGCGGAATTTGAAATTTTGATGAAAGCGTGATACAAGAGATTTAAGAAAATATGATGGTTGCCTCAAGAATTGATGGAAATGGTCACGTACCTGAAGAGAAGAAAATGATATTTACTTAAGACAAAGATTCAAAGAATCATAAAGAGTTTAGTAAGAAGAAGAAGAAGAAGAAGAAGAAGAAGAAGGAGAAGAATTTAGTAAGAAGAAGAAGAAGAAGACTTAGAATAAACCGAGAGGATTTTGCTGTAGAATGAATCTATTAAGATTGATCTTTATGTTGTCAACTGCTTCTTGGTGTTAATGTACTCCACTTTTACAATGCCTTGATGTATCTTCTCCCTTATAAAATGGCAATCTATCTCAATATGTTTGGTCCTCTCATGAAAAACTGAATTTGCAGCAATTTGGATTGCTGCCTTACTATCACAGTGAATAACAGTTGGTGTTTGAACTTTGATTCCAATCTCTTTAAGTAATCTTAGGATCCAAGTTAATTCTGCAACTGCGGATGCCAGACTTCTATACTCTGATTCAGCAGAACTTCTAGAGATAGTTGCTTGCTTCTTTGATTTCCAATACACCAAAGACTCTCCAATTTTCACTAGAAAACCAATAACAGACTTTCTTGTTTGTGGACATGCTAACAAGTCAGCATCACAAAATGCAGTGAATGTGTTTTGAGATTTTCTTGACAATAGCACATCTAGTCCAGGTTGATTCTTTACATACTTGACTATTCTTTGAGCAGCTTCCATATGAGATTTCTTTGGAAGTTATAAGAATTGATTTAGGTTCTGTACACTATATGCAATATCTGATCTGGTTACTGTGAAATATAATAGTTTTTTAATGAGTTTTTAATATGATCCTTGATCTACCGATACTTTATCATCTGTTGTAGTGGATTGTCCAGCAACATGTAGATCATATTCTCTAGTAGTAAGCTTTACATTGTTATCCATTGGTGTAGCAACTGGTTTGACATTTGATAGACCAAGAGTAGATATTAGTTCTAAGGCATACTTTCTTTGATGCATGAGAATTCCTGTTTAGATCTTGCAAATTCAATTCCTAGAAAATATTTCAATTCTCCTAGATCCTTCATCTTGAAAGCTTGTTGTAGTAATCTCTTGGTATCTTCTATAAGTTCCAGTTTGTCACCTGTGATAAGCATGTCATCCACATATATCAATACCATGGTAGTTCCTTGCTCTGTCTTTCTGATAAATAGTGAATGATCATATTTGCTCTGTTGAAGCTGAGAATTGGTTAAGGCTTCTGTCAACTTGATATTCCATTGCCTAAGGGCCTGTTTGAGGTCATACAATGACTTTTTTAGTCTGCATACATTATTCTCCCCCTGATTCAAAAAACCTTGAGGAAGGTCCATGTAAATCTCATCTAATAAGTCACCTTATAGGAAGGCATTGTACACATCCATTTGATGGATGTGCCATTGCCTTGCTGCAGCTATAGACAAGACAGATCTCACTGTTACCATTTTGACTACAGGTTAGAATGTCTCTTTGTAATCTATACCTTCTTTTTGGCTGTAACCTTTTGCAACTAATCTTGCTCTCAATCTTTCAATCTCACCATTTGCTTTGTATTTAACTTTGTAGATCCATTTGCAACCAATGGTTCTTTTTTGCTCAGGCATCTTAACTATATCCCATGTTTGATTGTATTCTAGTGATTTAATCTCAGCCTTCATACATCCACCCAACCAGTGTCTTTAGATTCTTCATTTTAGTATTGAGGTTCTGTAACAACAGAAAAGCAGTGAGAAAATTGTTTTAAGATTCTGAGAGCTGATCACAGGTTACATAGTTTTCTATAGAATAATTAGTATCCTTATGAAAACTAAGGGAGATAAAGTCCTTCATCCATATGAGAGGATGAGTTCCTCTAGTAGATCTCCTTGTAACCATAGTATCAGATCTCACACTAGTGTTAGGAATAATTAATATCATTTCAGTTGTAGGATCAGAATTTGGGAGATCAGTAGGTATCACTCCTGTAGTTTGACTAGACACCATATCAATGACTGCATTCATAGAAGGTATATTGCTTGCATATTGCTCATCCTCATGAGGAATCATATTATGCACAAATACTGGACTGTTAGTAGTTCTCCAATTGAAAGGAAATTCATCTTCCCTGGAAACCACATCTCTAGTAACAAAGAAATATTTGTTAGTGAGATCATACAGAATATAACCTTTTTGAACCTCTGATATCCCATTAATACTCCAGTCTTAGTTCTGGACTGAAGTTTATCAGTTTGTGTAACATTTTTGGCATAGCACAGGCATCCAAAGACTCTCAAATAGTTTATAGAAGGTTTTTTGTTATAGAGTTTCTCATAGGGAGTCATGTTTATTACTGAAGATGGTTTTCTATTTATTATATGGACAGTTTTTTGCACACAATGTCCCCAGTACTTAAGAGGAACATTAGCTTGAAGTGTAATAGCCCTTGTAACCTATAGAATATGCCTATGTTTCCTTTCTGCCACACCATTTTATTGTGGTGTGTAAGGACAAGATCTTTGATGAATTATGACCAATTTTTAAAATAGACTAATACATACATCATTCATGAACTCAGTATCATTGTCTGACCTTATCATTTCTACTGTCTTAAGAAACTGACTTTGAACAAACTGCAAACATTGAGGAATGATCACACAAGCATCAGATTTTACTTTCAAAAGATATATCCAAGTCATTCTTGTGAAATCATCCACTATAGTCAAGAAATATTTATTACCATCGAAAGTTTGAACCTTGTAAGGCCCCCATACGTCCATATGAACAAGTTTAAAACATTCAATAGTCTTAACAAAACTAGTTGAACAAGATAATCTGCATAGTTTTGCACAAGGACACACTTTACATTTCTTGACAACTTCTATACTAGTTTGAGCATTAGTATTTAGTAATCTATTTAGTGTTTTCTAGACACATGACCAAGCCTTTTGTGCCACAAGATTATATCAACTTCACTGTGAGATAGTGATCTTTGAGCATTAAGACCTTTTATTCCTGACTTTGTAGTAGACTGATTAACCAACAGATACAACCCACAAAGAACCAACAACTCAGTTCAAGATCTGAGCCTTCTACAAGTAATCATATTGTGCGAAAACAGAAAGATTAGCAGATCACTGCTCTGATACCATGAAGAGAAGAAGATGATCTTTACTTAAGACAAAGATTCAAAGAATCATAGAGAGTTTAGTAAGATAAAAAGAAGAAGAAGAAGATAAAGAAGAGGAAGATGAAGAACACTTAGAGTAAACCGAGAGGATTTTGCTATAGAATGTATCTATTCACATTGATCTTTATATTGAAGATCAGTAGGTTATTATACACAAAATATGCCTAAAGGATTTGCTGGGATCTTGTTCATAATAAGCTATAACTAACTTGATCCCTTCTTAACTAACTTAACTAATTAGTTAGAGCATAACTAACTTAACTAAATGCTTCATCCTTATCTCTGTCCATGTTTCATTCAACAGTACCAAATATAGTAGACCCTATGTGCCTCATGCACATGTAAAGCCAAAGGAACCACGACAACCAACAACAATGATGATGAAATATCAAAACATGTGGGCTTGCCTGAACTGAATCGGTAGCCAAGAAGCCTCACTCTTTGAAGATTAATTTTGTTTAAATGGAATACTTGTATGAATGCTATTGAACATAAATACTTTCACGCGTGCTTGATGTATATGTTCAGTTCTTAGTATGTGAACGAAGTTTATAAATTCAAAAATTATAGAGTTTCTTTAGTTAAGCCATCAGGCTATACCATTCGAAGGATCGAACAAGACAAATCGCATGATTGAACCATCACTAAATATTGTAAGAACAATCAAACATCTTATAATAGAGATGATAATAAAGACACACTAATGAGAGGTTAGAATATACATATTTTAGCTATTATTTGTCTCCTATTTTAATACATTTGTCGTCTTTTGGGTATTAATTATATTCTTCTGTGTTTAATATTATATTCTATTATGTAAAAATAAAACGGTGTAAAAATAAATGAAGTTAGAACAAAAATAAATCAAAATGGGAAAAAAAGAGAAAGAGAGCAAATTAATAAAATAAAAGAGTGACTATATTGTCCTTGTCCCCCATTTGAAAACAAAAACAATTAGACAATTCAAGTGAATCACCAAGGACAGTGATTTAGATTTACATTCAGCTGTGTATCAAGTGGCGCGAAATAATTTCTCTAGTTGCGCCACCTCTTGTGACGCAAAGTGTCACGCCCCACCTTGGGGGGTATGACTGGCACCTGGTGCCCTACTAGGACCTGAACTACTGGACTGCTAAGCCTAGGCACATCTGGTACCTGGCTGGCTTTAATTCACATTTCTAGAAACAAAGGGCTATATAACGGCTGCAAACACAGCCCCCGGCCCATTGGCCTATAGCCTCCTGTACCTGTAATAACAGCTGACCAGAACAAGCAACTATAGGGAAGCCTATGCGGGCCGACAAGGCCACCATGCTGTCTAGTTATCTGCAGTCAGCGGTAAAATACTAGAAGGCTACGTGACCGGCAAGGTCACCACTACTGTCAAACTTATGGCCCCACACGGCCAACATACAAGAAGCAAGAGTACTAATAGCTAACAACTACACGGCCTCACACGACCGGCTCAACTGATTACAGGGAAATATACAGACTGCAAGCCTCTAGGAATAGCAATTGAACTGATCGGGACAGGGCCCCGACCTACCCATAATATACAACAAAAGGAACTGAGCTACACCTCTGAAATTCAACCTCCGGAGGACAGGAGCTGAATACTCAACCGCTGACAGGGAGTCACGTAGAGTCACCTGCTTGTCTATGAGTACCTGCAGGCAAGTAATGCAGCGCCCCACCGGGCGTCAGTACCGCTGGTACTGAGTATGTAAAGCAATAACTGAAAGAAACATCTGAACACAATAATAGAACTAAGGAAACTGAAATAGAAAGAATAGGTTAACTGTCTGATAATGTAAGTCATACCTTCTCGTTTACACTGGGAAGAAATAGAAGTCATACCTGGAGATATATCCCTCTACTGCTGATCTACTCGTATCTAACATAGCATGGCATTGTCGCACCCCATTTTTCCCTCGCGGAAAAGCGGGATTCGACATCGAGGACTCTTAAGGGTGGAAAAAAAAGAGTCGCCGCCTAACGAATTTAAGGTACGTTAGGCACCGTTCTAAGCTTTTATTTCCTATGATAAACCAGAGTCGGGTAAGGGCTTTAATTACCTCGAAAGGAAGGTGTTAGGCACCTTTCGAAGTCCACAAATGTGGTTCCCGGCCGTACTCATTAAATGGGGGTATTTACTAAATGACCAAATAAAGTCGGTGAGTTATAAGCATAAACAAGATACTAACATAAATACTAAATTAGCAAATTAAGAAATTAATCTTAAAAGTGGGATCAGGTTTTGACAAGGCTGAAAATGGGCCCAATTCGATACTACTCCCATCTATTCTATTTTTTAAAATCAAGATAGTTTGACGAAAATAACATATATATATATATATATATATATATATATATATATATATATATATATATATATATATATATATATACACACCTTGAGTAAAAAATACATTTTTAAGAAAATCATGTATATGTATATATATGTATATTTTAACAAAAGTTTTTCTTTTGTAATAAAAGTATATTAATATATCAACATAGTAAGAGAAATTTTAAAAATCTTTAAAAAAAAAACGTCTTTAGAAAAATGAAATTAAAAACGATGGGAGTAGTAGATTGCTTTGTATTTACAAAGCTAATTTGCGCTTCATACAAAAGTCAGCTAGCCTGTCTGTTTCATCATATCCCGTCTACCCGCCTAATTATTTTAATTGTTATTAAGCCTAAGTAGTCTAAATGAAGAAGACTAACGCCCTAATAAGTGCCTACCCGTCCCAATCCTAATGTCCAAGAGGCAATGGACTACTAAATGGGATTTTGGGTTCTAAAATTCTTAGGGGTTGTTAAAAGATTAACGTCAAGCAATCAACACAAAAAAGATAAAAAATACACAAGGGCTTCATATAGCCTCAAGTCCTATGAGCATGATTTCTAAACGTGTGTAAATAAGTCTTATAAACATGATTTCTAATGCAAAAAGGATCAAATTTAAGTATTCGACACATAATAAACATTTTGAACGAAAAAATAATTTATCTAATATGCGTGGTATCTAGATTGCAATTAGAAACATCTTATATGAACAAAACATTTGACACTTTGACATAGCATTTTATTTAAATTATCAAACTGATTTGAGAAAAAAATAAAGCGAGACTTAAAAGGGGGTAACTTAGTGGCGAATCTATAGATAACATAAGGCCTAGGGACGTATTGTTTTTGGTTCCTATAAGAATAATGTCTCGTAAAAATAATTATCGCAGTTAAATAAATTTAATACTATTAGGCAAGTTAAAGAAACCATATTTGATCCTATAGACGTGATTTCTAATGAAATAAATAACTTGTATTACTTGAATTATTTAAAACCTAAAGGCATGATTTCTATGTGTATCAAATCATATTATTTTAACTCCTATAGGCATGATTTTCAATAAGACAAATAAGACGACGAAATAAACGCCCCGCCCCCACAGCCCCTTTTCCACTATCACAAGTTTATTACAATCATTACAAACTAAAATAAAATAAATAAATACAGCCCATGAAAAATAAATAATGTTAGAATGACTTCGTTAGCCTTTTCCGTCCGCCGACTCTTCCGATGAATTTCGGAATAAAGTAATACTTGCTGAAAGGTTAGTACATAGATGCAACAATAATCTAAAACTTTAAAAGTCACGTTAAAGAACATGTTAACACATAGTCATGATGATAGATGAGATTATGGAGAAAAAATAACAAAACGTAACAAATAAATGAATTGCTAGACTAAGTAAACTAACCGGCTGACGACAAAAGCAAGAGAAAATTAAACTTTACGGATACCACGAGTTACCCACACTCAATACGTCAAGATCATAAGAATCTCGAGGATTCCGAGCAGTGCTCGTATTGAGGTGGGAAGAAGAATAAAGAATTAAGAATGTTGAAGGAGCGTAGCAATATTTAAAAAGACTGTGTATCTCCCTAACTCTGTCCGCGTTCTTCTCTTAATAAAGAAGACCAAAGAATGCATTTATAGCTAAGCAGTAAGTAATTAGGAAAAAATTGCAAAAACCAATTAAAGATCCTTCCTTTTTGCCCAGTCAAAACAATCACGTACTTAGCATACCAAAAATAAATAGATACTCCAGCTTTCACGCGTAACCAAGAAAAGTTCTAAATTGAATTCAGAATTTGAAATAATTAATACATGATAATTCATAACTAATTGTGGGGAAAGAAAAATATTTAATAGAATCAATCATGGAATATTATTTCCTTAAACAACATAATCAAATTAGAAGGTATAAAAGTTGTTCACAATTTACCGTAAATAAATAATATATTCAGCTGTCCAAAATAATTAAAGAGAGTAGATTGAGGATATAGATACCAAAGATAATTTCAAAAGGAATATGATCAATCAAAGAAAAAAATTTTTCTTAGGTAACAGCCCCAATAAATTACGCCAAAACTTTCCGTAAATATTCAAGTAATGAGATTGTAATATAATTAAACAGCCCGTAATCAATTAAGGGACAAATGAAAGGAAATCTTCTTCAAACAAGCATAGAATCATTCATAATTTACCAAATATGTCAATGCTGGAATTATCACAAAATTTGAAAGGGGAAGGAAATGAGTCTGCCAATGATTTTTCTAGCACATTCAGATACTAAGTTGTCCATATTAAGGGAATAATTGATTATGACCAAATTAAGCCAATAATCAATCAAAAGGAGAAGTTACCTTAACACAATCAAACCGGAGTATATAAAACATGATCAATTTTACTCTAATTATACACGTACTAGGTCAAAAGAGATAACTAGTCACAACATTCTCCAATTGAGACAGAATATCACGACAGAATATTTAATTTTACCATAATAGTCAGATAAGAGTATAATTGAATTGTCCCTTCTAGTTTAGTAGAAAAATCAATCAAGTTTGCATTAAATAAAAAGTAATAAGGTTGTCCGAGATTGAACTTTAAAAGGCAGGAAAGATGAACTCAAATTTTATTGAACTACCATATTGCATGTAAGTAGTAAGGTAATTTCAAGAGGAAAGTAAAGGCACTCATTCAAAGGGATTTTAAGTCAACTTCTGCATAATTTAAATATCCAGGATAATAACAGAACAGACTTTGTAAAGGAAACATAATCTCACAGTAGCATATGAATACAAAGAGGCAAGCATTTTCGGAAAACGACAAATGAACAAAGAATAACGAGACTAATACAATATGCATAATAATATGAATAAATTGAATAAAACTAATACTCAAAACTCTATGAATTTCGGATATGCCGGTCTGTTCATAGAGCAAAAGATTAATTAGGAGAGGGGAAGGAAGAAGAAAAGAGTGTCGGGTTTCTGTCCGGCGAAATTGAGAGGGGTTTGGTGGCGCCGGAGTAAGGGGAAGCGGCTGGGTCTGTTTGTGGTGGTGGCGTCGTTCGGCCGGAGAAGAAAGAAAGGAGAAAGTGAAGGGTTTTTCGGCGACGCAAATGGTGAGAAGGAACAGATGGTGGCTGCCGAATTCCGCCGGAAATTATGGATGGCGCGACGTGGCTTTTGGCATTGGTGTGTTCCGCCGGCGACGGGAAAATAAAAGAGGGAGAAAGGGTAGGCGGCGGCGTTTGTTGGGTTTTCCGGCCGACTGGACTCGGCAGCGAGGGAGAAGTGGTGCGGCGACGGTGAGGGAAGAAGGAGAGGGTAGGAGCCGGCAGTGATATTGCTACTGCCGTCGCCGGCAGTGGAGGAGGAGGGAGATCTGGTGGGACGAAGGGGAGAAGGGAGAGAACGGGGAAGGGAAGGGTGTAGAAAGTTCGCCGGAGGTTATGGAGGTTGTGCGGCGAAGGTGAGGAGGCGGGTTTGCCGGAATTAATGGAGATTTAGGTGGTTTTCGCCGGTGTTAATGGAGTCGGCGGCCGAGGGAAGAAGAAGAAAAGGGAGTAGGGCGGCTGAGGTATAGAGAGAGGAAAAAAAATGAAAGGTCTTCAGGGTTTTTGGGGTAATGGGGAATATTTAAGGAAATTAGGTAGGGTTATTAAATTAATAAATATACTACACTTTTAAATAATTTAATAAATAGATAATAAAATAGCTTAAATTATAAGAAAATCATATAAATATTATTATTAATAAATAAATTCTAAATTTAAGTATACTTATGCAAATATCATATAATTATTGTTATATTTACGAATAAATTAATGACTAAAATATAAAGTCAAGTCATCAAATATTATAAAAATCATATTATTAACATAAATAATTTATAAATTAGAGTAATATTATCAGTCAAATAAATTTATAAAACTTAGTAAAATTAGATAAATAATTTATTAAGTAAGAATATATTTCAAAATAAAGGCACATATTAATACGAAATATATTATATACAATATAATTATTTAATATCAAAACTTAAAGTTAATATAAGTCATATATATGTAACTTAAAATAATTTTCACAATATTATAGTAATAAATTACTTTATAAATACAAAACTAAGTCGAATATTTGCGTAAAATAAATAAACAAATATATACATATATAAGCAGCATATTAAGGCGCAGGTCGGTCAAAATTGGGTGTCAACAGGCATAACATGAAATAACATAACACAGCACACACAACCCTTACCCGGCCCCCATAAGCCGGGAGGTACAACCAGCACAGAATCTATACCCCTACCCTGGTCATCCCATCTCCTACAATGGCTGTAAGCATCCTGCCGGTCCCCTGGGTATGCACTTGGGCTCGCTGAGCCCCTGACTATAACTGTACCTGAGTCCGAAGGACTCCTGAATCAACACCCCGGGCGTACCCGCTCGACGGGGGTGTATAAGGGCCGACCAAGGCACAATATGGGGAAACTGGCATCCCATCTTCGTCCCCTTGCGGGACGGCATATCACTCCGTAGAGTGACGTATCCTCATCCTCTGGCGGACGAGTCGATACAACTATTAACCCTGGGGCGGTCAGGGATGCTGGGTAATCCAATCCAAACAATACAACGGTCTCAACTAGTAATGCTGTCTGTGTATCTCACATGCTGAGGCTAATAGGGGTAAAGTATCATATATATTACATGCTGGGCTACTGATAGTAATCTGTACGTATTTAATACGTGCTGAGGCAGGTAAAGATGTATAAATATGAATGTAGTCCCCTGCCGGACTGTACTGGGCAAATGCTATATAAGATAATTTTTCTGCTGAAAACTCTGCTGTTTACTAAGTTTCTGTATACACTATATGCTGGACTAGTGATAGAAATATGTACATACTTAATACATGCTGAGGCTGGAAGTACTATATATGTATGTACCAATATAGTCTTTCTGTTGAACTATGCGGTATACTGATTTTCTATAGTAACCTGATTTACTATTCCTGGCATGCTTTCTAAACGTCATTTTAGTCTGCTATTCTGTTTCTGAAATGCTTTACGGATACTGTACTACTTCACGGGGTTTCAACTGAACACAACAATATCTTAACATGGCATATCACATCACATACTGAGTATACTGGGCAATCTCTAACACTTGCGTTAGAATCTATATCATACTGATAGGTTTCATACACATTACAACCCAATGTTTCTCACATCGTACCGATATTCATAATAACGCAATACTCGACTTCTGAACATTCTACTGGTCTGTAATTTATTACACTATACTGATATCACTTAACTTGCCGAAGGAAACTAACTTTACATACCTTATTCGTGAGCTATTCGTCTGTCGGACGAGGCTCGGCCGGTACTTCAACTGTTTTCTCCCAACTGCATTCATAAATATGTCAATCAATACTAAATACAATTTTATTTCAAAAGGCAACGTCACTTTCAATATAGCTTATAGCCTAAACTTAGGCTTATCGAAAGACGGTCGAAAACTCGCTATTTTTCAGCGGTCCAGAAGGGAGAAATATTCACTTCACAGCTAGGGACACATAGACACTAATTTAGAGCAATTCCACTTACCTTGGCTCGGTGGCTCGACGATTCGCCAGCCATATTTCACGAAACTGAATCCGTAGGAATGCTCTCTGTCGCTAAATACCCCCGTATCTTGAGTTTGGGCCGCGTTTAGCAGCTTAATCGAGCGATAATATATATTCCCTCTTCGTCCTCCTCTGTTTTGCTGCGTTCTCTGGAAATTTTATAAAGTTTTTATCATTTAAAACCGAAGTGAGGCTTTATATACTTGGGCCTGGACAAGGCCAACGTGTCACGGAGCCATCGCGGAGGCCTCTCCTCCGTGACACGCTGCAATCGCGGAGGGGCTCTGCCTCGGCTCCTTCCGCGATGGTTCGACGGGCTTCTCGTCCGATCTTTTCCCGGGCCTTTCTCCAACACGTATGGCCTTCAAATATGCTTAACCAACGTGGGAATAGGTCATCTGAGTGCCGGGAATTCTACGGGGTGTAACATTCTCCCCCCCTTAGAAACATTCGTCCTCGAATGTATACTGTTATCTAGAGGACTGATTACTTTATTTTCTGGAAGAATTTCGGCAGAGTTTCCCCTGTAATATGGACTACCGCAAAAACCTGAAATGCAGAAAAGTCCAACACAGGCACTGCACGATCCACTGGATAATTAAATATCAATCTGTCTCACTTATACATACAGGACCATAAGATATTACATAGCAATAATACGGACATACTTGTTGCTTAAATGGGTGAGGATATCTTGTCCTCATATCTGCGAATCTGTTTGTCTAGGCTAGCTACGGGAACCTCTTTGCAGGCCAACTTTTTCGTAACCTGAATATTCTGGACTGGGACTACTCTGGACGGGTCTCCTATGCATTTCCTCAGCATAGTTACATAGAAGACCGTATGAATGGATTCTAATTCTGGAAGCAAATTCGATTAATGGTAAATGCTCATTTTTGGCTATTACTGAAATCTAGCACACACGCTCGCAACATGTCTTCGAGCGTCTGAATTGTACGCTCAACCTGCTCATCTGTCTGAGGATAGAACGCTGCGCTTAAATTAATCTGCGCTCCCAAACTCTTCTGAAATGACTGCCAGAATCTAGCTGTGAAGTGTGCTCCTCTGTCTGAAATAATGGATACTGGTATTTTATGTAATCTGACTATCTTTCTGATATGCAACTCAGCATAATCTTCGGTCGAGAAAGTAGTTCTTACTGACAAAAACCGATACCAAGTTTGTCAATCTGTCACTTATCACTCATATAGAGCCATGTCTGTGTTTAGTACGGGGTAATCTTACTACAAAATTCATATTCATCGCTTCTCATTTCCAAAGAGGCACAGCTATGTTCTAAATTAACCTGCCTGGTTTCTGATATTCTGCCTTCAACTGTTGGCAGTTAGGACACTGGGCTACCAGTAGTTCTTTTTAATGTCATGGTACTTCTTTGTCGTATCGGGATGAAGAGAATAGCGGGCGTAATGCGCCTTACTCATAAACTGCTGACGATGCCCCAAAATATCTGGAGCGCCATGCGGCCTTTATATCGCCACATTTTATCCCCGGTTATCTGAAAATATGTCACTTCTCCTTACTGAGCCTTGTGTTCAAGTTAAACCTGGCTAAGGTTTCTATGCTGTTGTTTCTTTACTTCCACCACTAACGACAATGCTGCGACATTCTGCATTATCGTTCTGTTATCTTTTTATTTCTGCTATGTGAACGGCTAAACCAGCTAACTAGTGAAATTCTCGGGTCTATTCCGGCTGTCCAGGCGGCAAATATGCCAACTCCCCATAGATCTACGGCTAAGGGCATCTATTACCGTATTATCCCTTCCCGGGTGACACAAAATTCTTGCTTTTTCCGGCATAAGCTACTGTAGCTAACTAGGTGATACCCAGATCATGGGTAAGATAATTCTTCTCACGTTTCTTCAATTGCCCGAAAGTATAAACTGTTACTTTACCATGCTGCACCAACCCTCTGTACCTTCTGGCCACACTAACACTGGGGCTGCGGTTAACCTGGCTATTAACTCCTGGAAGTTCTGCTTACACGCCTCAGTCTACTGGAACTTCGCTGCCTTCTGTGCCAACTTAGTCAGAGGTGCTGCTAAGGTGGAAAATCCTTCCACGGACCCTCTGCAGTACCCGGCTAACCGCAGGGATTGCGTACTTTGATCGGAGTGGTAGGTCCAGGCTAGGTCCTCATTACTTCGATTTTTCTATGTATCTATCTGTACACCAGCCTCCGACACCATGTGACCAAAAAGGCTACTAAACTTAGCTAAAATTCACATTTACAAGGAATTGGCATATAACTAATGGTCATACTGGTTTATTATGCCGGAGAATCTGACAAGTAATCTACCGGTATAGACAGAGCTTATCTGGCCTTCTGGCTGAATGCTAAGGCTACTTGTTGCTGGGATAACCTGAACGACTGTCTGCGCACCTTGTGCCTTTATCTGATTAGAGGGTCCTAATACTGACCATGACCTCTAATGATCTGGCTACATAATCTTAAATGACTGAATAGTCGGGTTGAATGACCCGAATGTGACAGTAGTCTAGTAATGCTCTAACTGTACTACTTGAGTACTTATAGTTCGTGCATCACCGCCAACTCGTGGGCATCTAATTGCTCTGTTATTTTGCTTAAACTACTGTAAGGCTGGACTTAATCAACTTACTCCCAGGCGATCAATCTCTGGATCTCCACGGGGAGTCTACTGATCCCCTGGTCTTAATAAACACTATGCTAGCAGGGTACTGTTAATTTCTTACGCCTTGTGTGTATCCACTTGGATTTATACTGCTTTCTGGGGAATTCTCGGTCTTATGAGCTATTCTGAAAATACTGGCCCTTTGCTAAGGCTCTGTATCTAAATACCTTACGAAAACCAGCTGAAATACTAGTCTATCGCTGACTACTGATGTGGACCCTTCCTTGGGGTACCCACGGGTATTCTGACTGGGACGGCCGGCTGACTTATGAGGTGTTCTACATAACAACTGCTAGGTTGACTAAGGCCGACTGTCGCCCACGAGGCTGGGAAAACGACGTATGACCACTTAGCATGCTGGAACAATTCTGGTATTGCTAATCTCTGAAATTTGCCTATTCGGTCTCTAATCCTGGTTCCAACACATGCACTACTGTTACCGATCTTCAGGGATGCCTCCCTGCTGATGCAGGCGACAGCTGGTCAGTAGACTGTCTAACTGCGCCCTTATCATCTAGCCATCTGTCTTAGGTCAATAACTCTGGTAAGCTCCTAGAGCCTAAATCTGACAACAACACATAAGTCTGTTAATCTAATAACTGAAAACTGAGATAGTTTTTATGACTTCATACGTAACTCACACTTAATCCGCCCTCTCTCTTCTTCTTTTCTTTCTTTCTTCTCCCTCTTTCTTCTCTTTTTCTCTTTTTTTTTTTTGGTCCCCCAATGCAATTTGTATAGGCTTTCTATTACTAATCAGCATCTGTGATTGTAGCCCTTATAGGCAGCCACTCACAACCTATCTATTATCTGTATATCTATATATCGCTGGCTACGTACAATATGTACTGATTCCTGCGGTAATTCATAACCTCCGACATGTTCTGCTGAGTCTCACATCGTACATGATACATTTCTTCTACGGCCTAATAATATCTCCTGCCCTGACTTATCATTTCATTGTATTGTCACCCCATTCTGAAAGTAACAAACATAAACATTCTAGTTATTATCTGCTGTTTAAAATCCCGCCACTCTTGCGATGTGGGGGTCGACGTTCGAATCCTGTAGCCTTACTAGGCATATATTGAGAGCCCATAACTGTCTACTGGGCCTCATCTCTAGGCTACACTGGATTAGAATTGCTGTATCGGTAACTTCTTAACTTTTCTATAATGGACACCCTGCGGTATTCTGAACCGTAATCTTACTGTCAGCCCGAGGCTTAATCCTTAATACGATACTTTATCAATCCGGGGTAGTTCTAATTTCCCCACAAGATCTGACATTCCTGCTTCTTCCTCTCATCTTACTTAAACTGAACTCTGGGTTCAAGGTACCTGCCTTTTGTTGCTAATGAGATTACGGATCAAGCCTCGGCCTATACTTCTTTGGGCGTATACTCAAGCCCATCTGATTCACATGACCTCTATATCTCTCGATGTCACAACTAGATCATAACTATAATCTTACATGTATGTCTTGCTATCTGTTAGCATATATGGCGGGCTTGGCCTTTTTCTGGCTCAAACTTGACTATTATTAGGCATTCATCACTAACAGGTCTGTTACCCCTACTTCGGGTAAGCTAACAGTCTTACTTTCTTTACTGGCTGGTTATCATAAGGGTCTGCACAGCCTACGTAATCATAAGGGTTCTCTATATCTTCCACTACTTACTAGGATCAATCAACCCATCTTTACTTACTGCATGATTCGGCAACCCCCTCTCAAGTCTTATGCTTCTTTTCTATACTGGTATCGAACTTAAGAGGTAGGAATAACCCTTTTCTTATTACAACAATAAAAGCATTCAACTGTACCATATCCAAAAAGATGTATTTGGGATTCCTGCATTTTTTTCTCTCTTTCTTGTACCTACCTAGTGGTCTGACCTTATCTGTAATCATAATCAGATCTTATATAACTAATAAGTAAATCAACTCATATGTACATTATACTGCTGACTTCCTATTCTGACGTTATCAACGTATACTAGGAATAATGCCAATAAAGGTATCACGCTGGGAGGTCTCTGATACCTCCTCCTGCTGCTGTAGTTATCATATAACTGACTGATGCTCTCTTCCGTTGCTATTTCTGATCTTCTGCCTGTGATAGGGTAATGCTGATCTGCCTTGGTATCTGTAATCAAAGAATACGGTAAGTTCTCAGGGACTCAACCCTATACTGTACCGCTCTAAAGCACGACTGACTGAGAAAGAAGAGTAACCATCATATCATGCCTCGCAGCCTCCTGCCTATAGTATGTGGTCCACAACACATCCATAGACAAGACTCTACTTAGCACGGCTTGCAGACTCCCTGGGACATGACCTGCTCTGATACCAAGTTTGTCACGCCCCGCCTTGGGGGGTATGACTGGCACCTGGTGCCCTACTAGGACCTGAACTACTGGACTGCTAAGCCTAGGCACATCTAGTACCTGGCTGGCTCTAATTCACATTTCTGGAAACAAAGGGCTGTATAACGGCTGTAAACACAGCCCCCGACCCATTGGCCTATAGCCTCCTGTACCTGTAATAACAGCTGACCAGAACAAGCAACTATAGGGAAGCCTATGCGGGCCGACAAGGCCACCATGCTGCCTAGTTATCTGCAGTCAGCGGTAAAATACTAGAAGGCTACGTGACCGGCAAGGTCACCACTACTGTCAAACTTATGGCCCCACACGGCCAACATACAAGAAGCAAGAGTACTAATAACTAACAACTGCACGGCCTCACACGACCGGCTCAACTGATCACAGGGAAATATACAGACTGCAAGCCTCTAGGAATAGCAATAGAACTAATCGGGACAGGGCCCCGACCTACCCATAATATACAACAAAAGGAACTGAGCTACACCTCTGAAATTCAGCCTCCGGAGGACAGGAGCTGAATACTCAACCGCTGACAGGGAGTCACGTAGCGTCGCCTGCTCGTCTATGAGTACCTTCAGGCAAGTAATGCAGCGCCCCACCGGGCGTCAGTACCGCTGGTACTGAGTATGTAAAGCAATAACTGAAAGAAACATCTGAACACAATAATAGAACTGAGGAAACTGAAATAGAAAGAGTAGCTTAACTGTCAGATAATGTAAGTCATACCTTCTCGTTTACACTGGGAAGAAATAGAAGTCATACCTGGAGATATATCCCTCTACTGCTGATCTACTCGTATCTAACATAGCATGGCATAACATGAAATAACATAACGCAGCACACACAACCCTTACCCGGCCCCCATAAGCCGGGAGGTACAACCAGCACAGAATCTATACCTCTACCCCGGTCATCCCATCTCCTACAATGGCTGTAAGCATCCTGTCGGTCCCCTGGGTATGCACTTGGGCTCGCTGAGCCCCTGACTATAACTGTACCTGAGTCCGAAGGACTCCTGAATCAACACCCCAGGCGTACCCGCTCGACGGGGGTGTATAAGGGCCGACCAAGGCACAATATGGGGAAACTGGCATCCCATCTTCGTCCCCTTGCGGGATGGCATATCACTCCGTAGAGTGACGTATCCTCATCCTCTGGCGGACGAGTCGATACAGCTATTAACCCTGGGGCGGTCAGGGATGCTGGGTAATCCAATCCCAAACAATACAACGGTCTCAACTAGTAATGTTGTCTGTGTATCTCACATGCTGAGGCTAATAGGGGTAAAGTATCATATATATTACATGCTGGGCTACTGATAGTAATCTGTACGTATTTAATACGTGCTGAGGTAGGTAAAGATGTATAAATATGAATGTAGTCCCCTGCCGGACTGTACTGGGCAAATGCTATATAAGATAATGTTTCTGCTGAAAACTCTGTTGTTTACTAAGTTTCTGTATACACTATATGCTGGACTAGTGATAGAAATATGTACATACTTAATACATGCTGAGGCTGGAAGTACTATATATGTATGTACCAATATAGTCTTTCTGTTGAACTATGCGGTATACTGATTTTCTATAGTAACCTGATTTACTATTCCTGGCATGCTTTCTAAACGTCATTTTAGTCTGCTATTCTGTTTCTGAAATGCTTTACGGATACTGTACTACTTCACGGGGTTTCAACTGAACACAACAATATCTTAACATGGCATATCACATCACATACTGAGTATACTGGGCAATCTCTAACACTTGCGTTAGAATCTATATCATACTGATAGGTTTCATACACATTACAACCCAATGTTTCTCACATCGTACCGATATTCATAATAACGCAATACTCGACTTCTGAACATTCTACTGGTCTGTAATTTATTACACTATACTGATATCACTTAACTTGCCGAAGGAAACTAACTTTACATACCTTATTCGTGAGCTATTCGTCTGTCGGACGAGGCTCGGCCGGTACTTCAACTGTTTTCTCCCAACTGCATTCATAAATATGTCAATCAATACTAAATACAATTTTATTTCAAAAGGCAACGTCACTTTCAATATAGCTTATAGCCTAAACTTAGGCTTATCGAAAGACGGTCGAAAACTCGCTATTTTTCAGCGGTCCAGAAGGGAGAAATATTCACTTCACAGCTAGGGACACATAGACACTAATTTAGAGCAATTCCACTTACCTTGCTCGGTGGCTCGACGATTCGCCAGCCATATTTCGCGAAACTGAATCCGTAGGAATGCTCTCTGTCGCTAAATACCCCCGTATCTTGAGTTTGGGCCGCGTTTAGCAGCGTAATCGAGCGATAATATATATTCCCTCTTCGTCCTCCTCTGTTTTGCTGCGTTCTCTGGAAATTTTATAAAGTTTTTATCATTTAAAACCGAAGTGAGGCTTTATATACTTGGGCCTGGACAAGGCCAACGTGTCACGGAGCCATCGCGGAGGCCTCTCCTCCGTGACACGCTGCCATCGCGGAGGGGCTCTGCCTTGGCTCCTTCCGCGATGGTTCGACGGGCTTCTCGTCCGATCTTTTCCCGGGCCTTTCTCCAACACGTATGGCCTTCAAATATGCTTAACCAACGTGGGAATAGGTCATCTGAGTGCCGGAAATTCTACGGGGTGTAACACAAAGGAGGCGCGAGCACAGTAGAAATTTGTTCCGATTCAATTTGAATTTAATTTTTAAAAGTTCAAAATTTGTCATATAGTCTAAATACGGTTTCTACATAACTTTTGATCTGAGAAGAGTTAGGAGCTGTTGTGGAGGTTGGAGAAAATTGATTTTATCTTTTATTCTCCATATTAATTAATTTTACATTTTTCTTTAGATGATTTATTATAAACTCTCCATGTCTATGTGGAGTTAAACTTCTCGTTCTAGGATTGTGGTAACAACATGAATGTTGAATATGTATGAACTCGAATGGTCTTATTAAATACTTATCGTCGTGCTATGGCTCATACGGTTATTTATTTCTTCTTGATCTTCACTGTTTGATTATTTGGCAAAATAGTTGAACATTATCTGTGGCTCGTTAATTAGACACGAAAGAGAAAATTGCAAGCATAATAAAAATAAATAGAGCATGTTCGAGAATCTTATGTGGAAAAGGAAATGATTTGCTAATGAGGAAAGAAAGATACTCTTTAGTCTTGTTAGTTGATAAAAATGAAATCTACATGAACTTCGCTATTATCCGACGTCCATAGAAATATAGACGTTAGGGATAGTCAAGTAGTCTTAGAGTTATCAGCAAGATGTTCAACAAAGTAATATCAACCTGCAACTAATAACCTGATAAACATTAAAGTTAGTTCAAGTGATTACTCAACATGGTTTCTAGTGAATCCATAGCCCTAGATAGATTTCATCTTAGTGATTACGTAAAAATTTGTTCTTCATCTGGTTAATTATTCATTAATTATAGGGGGCATGGCAATTTCTGAAAATCAATTCGGATTCATGTCAGGGCGCTCGACTACAGAAGCCATCCATCTCGTAAGGAGATGTATAGGGAGAGGAAGAAGGATCTTCACATGGTATTCATTGACTTAGAAAAAGCTTATGACAAGGTCCTGATAGAGATTCTGCGGAGATGCTTAAAGGCTAGAGGGGTGGCGGTGGCGTACATTAGGGCGATCAAAGATATGTATGATGGAGTCAAGACTCGGGTGAGCATGGTTGGAGGAGACTCGGAGCACTTCCATGTTGTGATGGAGTTGCACCAGGGATTAGCACTTAACCCATTTTTATTTTTCTTGGTGGTGGATACATTAACGCGAGGGATTCAAGGTGAGGTGCCTTGGTGTATATTATTTTCGGATGACATGGTTCTGATTGACGAGACTTGTGGCGGCGTAAACGCTAAGTTAGAGGTTTGAAGACAAACCCTAGAGTCTAAAGGCTTTAGGTTGAGTAGGACCAAGACAAAGTATTTAGAGTGCAAATTTAGTAATGTGATCCACGAGGATGATGAGGAATTAATGTTGGGTCGCAAGTCATCCAAAAGAGAGAAAGTTTCAAGTACCATGAATCTCTTATTCAAGAAAGTTGAGAGATCGATGAGGATGTTGCTCACGTATTGGTGTAGGATGGATGAAATGGAGGCTCGCTTATGGAGTTTTGTGTGATAAGAAGGTACCGACAAAACTCAAAGGCAAGTTCTACAGAGTGGTGGTTAGACTGGCTATGTTGTACGGGGCGGAGTGTTGGCCAGTTAAGTACTCCCATGTGCAGAAGATAAAGGTTGCAGAGATGAGGATGTTACAGTGGATGTGTGGGAATACTAGGAGTGATTGGATTAGAAATGCTGATATCCGGGCCAGTGGGAGTGATTGGGGTGGAAGACAGATGCGTGAGGTGGTTCGGGTATGTGAAGAGGAGGTGTCCAAGTGCACCAATGTGGAGGTGTGAACGGTTTTCTTTAGATGATTTTAGGAGAGGTAGAGATAGACCGAAGAAGCAATGGGGAGAGGTGATTAGAAAGGATATGACATATTTGCAGCTTACCGAGGACTTGACCTTAGATAGAAAGGTATGGAGTACACGGATTAAGGTAGCAGGATAGTAGGAAGCTGGGCATGACATTTCTTTCTCGTTCTCAATGTTAGGCCTAGTATTGCTCTTATAGTTCCTTGTCCTTCGATGTCTGCTTTTTGCTGTTGTTACTTGTTTATTGTTTAGTGCATTGTTATTGTGTATTTTTGTGCGAGTACTAGTTGTTTTTTTGATATTATATGTTCTGTGTTGCTATTATTTTTTGGGTCTGTCTTTCTTAAAGTCGAGGGTCTACCAGAAACAGCCTCTCTATCTCTGAGATAGTGGTAAGGTTTGTGTACATTCTACCCTCTCCAGACCCCACTTGGTGGGATTACTCTGGGTTGTTGTTGTTGTTTATGTTTAGTTAGTTATTAATTTTAAAATAATATATTTAGATTTTATAAAATAACTATATGGTCGCATTCGTTTGAACGCATCACACACCAACTAGATTCTAGAAAATATTGGTTTAAAATACAACAAAAAGAACATTCGGTTAAATAGACAACTACAAACCCAGAAATAATAATAATTTCATTTGCATTTAAACTTAAATTTAATGGGAAAACATGTGTTCCAACATAAATCAACAGCACATTCTACTGCATCCACAATTGGATCACTAACAAGAGCCCTTCAGTGGGATCATTTTCAGTTTGACAACAACTGGATTAAGAAGATAACGTATAAATACACAATGATAAATGTTGGAATAATTACCAAGAATAATTATCGCAAAATTTAATAAATTAGGGCTTCCAATAAATAATTCATTATAGATGAAAGAAAGTACCATGAACAATCTCCAGAAATATTTATTGGTTGAATAATCAATAGACATAGTATGAAGGTTCAACCGTATGATATAAATTTATTTTATATTATTTTTGTTAATTAAAATGATAATTAAGGATGGAGCGATTCGATCATCAAGACTATGGTTACTAGTTACGGTTATTCTTGATTTTATTGAGTATTTGTGCAATTAATTATGTTTGTTTATATTTGAAAACATCAAGTTACAACCCCAAAAGACCATCCTCACTATGCTTCAATTTTACCTATCAAAAGAAATCAATACAACAGTAATGGGTATTTAATGATCTCTATAAATGGTGGACTCCATCAAATATAGCCAATGTTGTTGAAGGACATAGACGATATATGAGATTTCAAAAAAAATATTAGGCCCAACAGCAAGTTGCTAGTGAATTTGATTGACAAGTACACAAGAGGGGCTCTAAATTGGCAAAAATTTACATTTTTATGAAGGAATCTCATAATGATCGATTGAAAAATCCCGCTAGAAGAGCTAGAGAAACCAAAAAAAGAGGAATATTTTTGGTCAAATCCTCAAGAATAATTATGGCATATAATTATCATTAATGATTTTTTTGTCCACGTACTTATTCCCCTAGTTATTTTTGGGCGGGGGGTTTGGGGGGGGGGGGGGGGGAGGGAGGGGGTTTTAGCTAAAGATCTCAATCTATAGATATCACTTCAAAGGATAAATTTATAAGAGGTAGTTTTGGGAGATAAATTCAAAATGAAGAATTCATTCTTGTGTAAAAATAACCTACACTAAGATAAGCAACAAAAACACTGATAATGAAAGCTATTCATGAGAAAGTTTGTACAAAAGTATAGTGATCTTTTACATGTCTAATTTTGAAACATTAAAGTTCAATTTGCTCATTTTTCTAAAGAACTTTAATTTCAAAGGGTTAAAAAAAAAGGGCAGGTTACATAAATAAAACTTATTAAATATAATTACAAAAGTTACAATTATTTTCTTAATTACATAATATATATATATATATATTATAAATATGGTAATTTTTTATAAATGACATAAATATTAATTTCTTTCATAATTTAAGTAGATTAAATATATTAAAATTTTAATATGTATTATTATATTTAATACCATATATATCCTAAATATGTTAAATATGTATTATTATATTTTTTTAAAAAAATTATTAATATTATCCTCATATTCATCATCCATAAATTTTTATTTTCCTTTAGTCTTTCACATATAAAGATTATGAATATAATATATATTAGACACCATATACTATATTAAACATATGTATATTAATATATTATATTATATAATTGAAGCATATATGTGCATCTATTTTTTATATTATGCACAATTTTTATACTAAAAATTTAACACAATACATATACTAAATATGTATTAATATATTTTTTTTAAGAAAATTATTCATATTATTCTCATATTCTTAATCCATAAATTTTTCTTTTACTTTATTCTTTCACATATAAAGATTATGAATATAATACTTATTAGACACCATATACTATATATTATATTATACATATGTATATCAGTATATTATATTATATAATTAAAGCATATATGTGCATCTATTTTTTATATCATAATTTTTATTAATACATAAATACCTTTGATGAACCTTTGGATTAATTCACACTTTATTCAAGTATCTTAAAATATTTCGATGAAATAAAGTTAAATTTTTAATAAATCACAACTGATTTATAAAAATAAAAAAAGGAGAAGAAAGAGGAATTTTCAAATTTTTTGAAAAAACAAAAATAGAGAAGATAGAGAAATTTTTTAGAAACAAAAAATGGAGAAGAAAAAGGAATTATAGGAATTTTAAAGAAAATAAATATGGAGAAGGTAGAGGGAATTTCTGCAAAAAAAAAAAAGAAAGAAAGAAAAGGAAAAGAGAGTATTTCATATTATTTTGTGTATTTAAATTGTTATATTAGGTATATAATATTTTTTAATTTAATTAGAATAGATATTTTAGAAAAGTAAAAGTTGTACAAAATGTAATTAAAAAGATAAAATTTGAATAGTTTGTATTTATGTAATTTTATTAAAGAAGTTGTAACTTTTGTAATTATGATTTTTAAAAATAGTATTTGGGTAAGAAATCCAAAAAAAAAAAAAAACAGCTTGAATAAAGAAAAGAGGCCTATTGAAATCGAGTCCGGCATCAAATAGGCGATTAACTAATACCAAATTTTTAAATAGGACAGTTGATATGGATATTGACCAAATAGGACACCTCGTTCGAAGTTGAACGAGGTGTTAAAAATTTTTAGACAATTGTTTGTATAAATAAAAAAAAATTAAAATTAGGCGAACCTCGTTGAAAGTATAATTATTTTTTTTAAAAAAAAACTTTGACCTTGTTGATCATTCAACAAGGTTTGGAATTTTTAAAATAAAATTTTTTTTGGATGTTTTCTACTACTTACCATCCACACATTTGATTCATCATATTGAATTCTAGAAGTTTAATATAATTACACCTATTCAATAGCTAAAGAGATAGTAACCAAGATCAAAATAATAATATTAGCAAAACTTTAGTTTTCTCTTAAAAGAACTCTTCAATTAGTGTAAAGTGCCGAAGAGTATTTTTATAAAGTGTTCAAAATAATTATATATATATATATATATATATATATTTAGAAAAAAATTAAAATAGCACACTAAGATCGATATGACACAAGCAAGTAAGCAACTTGAATTTTTACTCAACAGAATTTCATGAATATGTGATTGATCTTAATTAGACTAAAAAAACACCAACCGAACACTTCAATATAAGGCAAAAAAAAAAATGAATAGGTGTAATCATATTAGACTTATAGAATTCATTATGATGAGTCAAAATGTGTAGATGGTAAATTTTAGAAAATATCCAATAAAATTAAAAATATATATATTTAAAATCTCAAACATCGTTGAGTGATCAACAAGTTCAATTTTTTTAAAAAAAAAAAATTATTAAGACCTCGTTTTGCTTCCAACAAGGTCCACCTAATTTTAATTTTTTGACCGTCTAAAAACTTTTAACGTTGAACAAGATATTCTATTCGATCAATATTCATATCAAATGTCCTATTTAAAAATTTAATATTATTTAGTTGTTCATTTGATTCGGCCTCTAATTGAGATCTCACCCCAACTAGTAAGTTTGTCAGCCACTATATTATCTTCTCTCAGACAATATTGAAATTGAAATTTTGCATGTATTTAAAGCTCAGATTTGTTAGATAGTATCCAGAAGTTGCCAGGAGAGCTTAATATCTTTCTTGATCATCTTAATGATTATCAAAGAGTCAAATTCAATGGTAGTATGAGGGAAGTGCAATCAATCTCTGGAGGACAATCTTTTTAATAATTAAAATATTAATTTCGGGAGGTCGAATTTTTAAATTAAAAAAAGATGTTTTAAAAATCAATTTCGTAAGATTAATTTTTTTCTTTGCAAAAATCGATATGAGATCGATATTTTATAAAAGAGAAAATATATATCTGTAAATAACTAACCTTCTGAGATCAATTTCTTACGAAAAAATAAATTTGAAGAGTATAAAGAAATCAATATCTTAAATAAACAAGTATCAATGATCTAGTAGTAGAAATGTATCCTACCACGATCAAAACGAGAATTTGACTCTCTGATAGTGCATTTTATAATTTTAAAAACCGAACTCATGAGGTTACTTTTGAAAAACGACCAAGGATTTTGTGACCTACATTTAACGACCAAACATATGTTGCCTTTAGAGCATCCATCAACATTTAATTTGAAGAGATTTATGTTTGATTTCTGCCAAAACACAATCTTGACATATAGCTTGAGGTTGTAGGAGTCAATAGCTGCCCACAAATCAAACCAATTTCTATATGAGTTGAGACATGTAAATTCACAATTAAGAATATAACTCATAAGTTGACTAATTATTTGCTGAATCCTAAATAATTAAGAGATTCTAATTGCTTCAAATCTATAAACACATCTACTTTTTCAAAATAATAGTAGATAAGTATTAGAATAAAATAGTATGAATACCCTTTTTAGTCTCCACAAGCTAAGCCATCATTGCATAATATTGTGTCTGAAACTATCATGTATAAACATGATACCACAAGAGTTAAGAGAGAGTATTTCAAATTTGTTTTGCCAAATCACTTTGTAGATGAATATACCATAAATTACAATTGAAAATAAAATAAATAAATAATTATTCAGGCCGAGTCTGGATATCTCGCTCTTTTTTAGGAGATTCAAGCTCACTGCAGTGTAATCTTCACCGATCCAGCAGTAATACTCTTGACTTGTCTCCTCCAGGATACAACAGCCCAACAACATCGTATGACTCAAACAACTCCGAATTAGTTGAAGAGTCCAAAGCTCCACCAAAAGAATACCTTCCTTCGACATAAAAATTACTCTCTTTGTATAGTAAATTAGTTAATATTGTCTCAACTCTCTTTCACACTAACTCAAAGTACACTACAAAAATTTTCACACTTCTCATCTTTCTCTTCTTTTTGCATACATCAACACAAGAAAGAAACACCCTTTATATAGGTGTAGGATTTCTTCGACAAGTTAATATCAAGAATGCGGACAGTCATAATGTAGGTAAACTATGGGAGAATTATGCCTTAAGAGGTTACATAAGTTACAAGGCATAATGAGGAAATAATGTCGTAGTGTTTATAGGAAAAGTAATAACCACATTCATTGTAAATATAAAAATATTATTAAAACACTATAATATAACATTTTATATGATTAAAATGTCCAAAAATTCCTATACACTTTAAATAAATAAGTATTGTACTGTTTCAGATTTGTTGTGAGAACAAAAACAGCAAGTAGCTGAGGAACCATTAAATACCAAATGTTTCAATGTTGCCATCAGTTAAAGCATCCTCATCATGAAATAGAAGAATTTAAAGGGGAGTTTTGTATGTAATAATTTGTTGTCAATAAGAGTAAGGTGTGATGCTTTCTTATAATAATCTCTCAAGAAGAACTACAAGTGAACTTGCCAGATCGAACAGGACTAGTCCAAATGACATGGTCCTTCTCATTTTTATTAATATGCAACCTAATAATGTGTTGAATGACTTGGAAAAGTTGTTGCAGTCTGATCACATCTTATCCATCAAAATAATCAAAGTCAGAGATTTTGATTTTGATAAATATCTAGCACAAAAATTAACAAGATTGACCAGGGGATCATCAAGTCTGGTCCAGTTATCCCACCAAAACCTACCCACGTTACATTACTTATTAGAGAAAATTTCGTAAATAGTACTATTAGCGTTTTATTTGTGTAAAAACAAAAATAGCGAGATTTTCTTATATATCAAAACGTAGCAGCACTTTGATTTTAAAATATAGCAAAATATATGTATCTGTGTGGATATAATATTTCATTCTAACTAAAAGTTGTGTGATACAATATATGATTGTATATATTTTCAAAGTAAAGTTCGATGTATGTGTGATAGTGATGGCTAAAAATTTTAGATATACAGATATATGTAAAAGTGTATACATGTTATAAAATTAGATAATCTCACTATGTTATATAATTTTTTCAAAATACCACTATAATAAAAAATCATATGTGGGCCAAGATCGATAATCCGAATAAGCTTTCCTTCTTATTAGTCGACTCTTATAAAACCCCAATTAGTAAAATAGGGCACCAAAGTAGGAAAAGAAAAAATAAAAAATAGTCGATCGTCAAAATATCAAACAACTATACCATGAAATATTTGTTGAATGTGAAACAAAATGCGATTTTAAAACGAAAAATTTATCTCTATATACTCGAATTCGATTACTCAAAGTACATTTACAAGTTTAGAAATATTGCGTTTCACTTTCATAATTTTCGCAGGATAGAAATTAAAGGCTTACGGAGCTTTGTTACCAAATACATTTCTCTTGCGTTTTAGCCCAAAAGGCGTGACCTTTGTGTCACAAAGGTCCGATCCATGCCATACGCGACGAGGCAAATATCGTCGAAAATAGAATGTATTTGAGCTAAAATGTGGCCCTTCTAAGACTTGAACTTGTGCAAAACCAGGACGCCAGTCATCATTTCCAGCCAATTTAAGATAGAGATAGCAAATTGGTGATTTAACACATTGACCAGTGACTTGGAACTGATCCATCATGCAGGATTGAAATGGTTTTCTTGGGATGTCATCAAGAACTTGGGGCTCCAATGGATCAACCCTCCTAACATGCTTGGAATTCAAATGGTGCACTAAAATGTCATTGGACTTTTCATCACCAAACCTTAGGCTTACATGGTTTGATGTTTCTGCACCCTTTGTGCATGTTGTCTCTATTGTCACAAAATAGGTGCATTTCTCCTGTAATTGTCAAGACAAAGCAAATTTCAGTCTACATTAATGTACCAAGAATTTCAATTTTATGAGTTTGAGTTCGGGACTCTATCTTATATATTGCATTTTATTTACTAGCTAGGTCCGAAATCTATTATGCATTCTTGTTTTGTGATCCTTTTTAACAAATACACGGGATTTGCGCCACAGCTGTTAGATTTGGATCAACTCATAAGATAACCACTAGATTCTCTCCTACATAAAACGTTATCGGAGTTGCACTTAATTTTATACGAATTTAACTTAAATATATTGACACAGTAAAAATTATTATGGTAATTTAACATGATATAGTAGGTTATTGTTCACCCTATTTGTTAAGTTACGAATTTCACTTATGATGAACAATTATTTATAGTTATCTTTTGGTAATTGGAAGTATATATAAAAGCTGAACTCTCAAATTTTTGTGTGGCCTCGCATTTGATTCTATCCATGCCTCACTATACATATTTACAAGCTAAGGAGAATGTGTTTATAGGTCAACAAATTTACAATCGTGTACTTTGTATGTCTTAATTTATGTGATATTTTTTTCAATCAGTCTCAAAAAGAGTGATATTTTTTTATTTGATAAATATTTAACAACGCTATCAACATTTTACCCATGTCTGATCTCATTATTTGGCAAAAAGTCCACAAAGATGTACTTTCCTATTTAAAAATTTATTTATTTTAAGGGTAGTTTTGTATCATTGCAAAATCTTTTCATATTTTTTTAACTTTATACCTAGTTAAACTCTATCACATAAATTGAAAAAACGAGAGTAATTACTTTTTAATAATGATCGAGTATATCATGATTCAATGACAAACATGTCATGAACTTCAAAAGAACTTAGCGAAATCTGATACTTTATGAATTATAAAATCTCGTAAATTATTGAGTCGTTATATGCAAGTTGTGCCCAAAGCCATTAGACTAAAGGCACATCTGCTTAGACATCATGCGTCTCGTAAAATAAAATTAAAAAAGAGTATTACCAGCAAATTCTCGTACCTTATTTGTTGAAAGGTTCTCACTTGTAGACTTGATGGAAACCTCCTTTCCTGTAGCAAGAAAGATGAAACTTATTAGGACAAAAATTAATGTTCCAAATTTGCTTAACATCATCCTTAATTAATCTATTGAGTTTAATTTGATATAAAAAGAGAAAGAGGAAGACTTAAAAACTACACACATATATATAAGAACTACGAATTTATTCTATACTCATTCTTTGCTTCATATGGAGAAAAAGGAAATATTCTTGAATGTTTTGATTACTTGAAGATAATAACCATCTTTTAGTAATAATAATAATAATAGTTAATCTTCTTGTTTCAGTTACTTTCAGAGATAATTAACTCATATATTCTGAGGACTAATTAATTCATAAACCATCCTTTAGAGATCCTTTAATTAACTCATAACTTTTTAATTAATTCCATCACAAAGATACGCCTTTTGATTAAATCACATCAAGATTTTCATAAAAATAAAAAATGATTTTTAAAGTTTTGGCATAAATATTAACAACAAAAATATTAATTAAGAGTTGTTCGTCATTTATCTCTCCTCAACATTAATAGAAAGATTGAAAGACATTTTAGAAATTTGTTCATATTATTTATTATATTTATGTAGTCGCGGAGCTAGCTTTAATTAAGGAAGCGATTCAATTGAATCTGACTATAAAAGTAATACTGTAATTAATTTTTTTGGTATATGTGTTTTTTTAATTATTATTAAAATTGAGGTTAGAGGAAAGAAAAATGGAAGAGAGAATTATAAGATGAAAAATCGAACTCTCATTGATAAGATAAAAATTCAAATAGTCAATCAACTATTAAAAATTCCTCAATTTTTCGTATTTCTTTGCCTCAAAGGAACGGATCGTTTTTGCTTAAAATCTTTTTGTAGAGAAAAAGTCACTAAGGTCGGTATACGCTTTACTATGTTCTTAAGGGGTTGTTTTGATTTGAAGGCAAGCTATATAGAGATTAATAAGATAGAAATTACTTATATCTGGATTAATAATTTGGGTAGGGGAATTTATGGATCGATTTGGATTGATTTTTTGTTTAAATTAAAATTGAATCAATTTAATCATTCTTCAATTATTAGAATTAAATCAAATTAAATTTAATACATATTTAGCTATTTGATTCGAGTTTTAAGAAATTTAATGATTTTTTTTCCCTTCTTACATTTAGAAAAGAACTTTTATTTTTTGTCTTTTCTTATAATCCTTTGTTCCCTTTATTATGGTGATTATAATTTCTTTGGATTATAGAAATATTGTCTCCGTCTTGATATCTATAGCTTTAGTTAGATGAATAAAAAAAAATTTAGAAAATCTAGGAGAAAATTTCATAGTTAATATTTTAAGTAAATAATTGGTTTGAGTTCATGTTTTTTTTTTGGGAAAATGATTAAAAATACCCTTCTACTTTAGTATATTAGCTAACTTTGCCCCTGGTTATACTATAGGGCCAAATATACCGCCGTTGTTAACAAAGTAAACAAAATTGCCCCTCAATTGGATGAAATTCCCCAAATTTACTTTAAAAACCCAATTTCAATTAAATTATCCATTTTTTCTTTAAATCCGAACCCACCCTGCTAAACTAAATAAACTCATTAGGATTTAATTATTCAAGTAAAATAAGTTCTTCAAAGAAAAAGTCTTAAAAATAAAAGGAGTTCGATCATACAGTTATCTCTCCTCCAAAAATATTGGAACAAATAAAATAGCAACCAAATATTTACCAAAGCAGGCTTCATCGTTCTTAATTTGGTTAATATTTGGCTTCTATGTTGTTTGTTCCAATAATTTTGGAGATGAAATAACTTTATGATTGAACTCCTTTTATCTATAAGGCTTTTTCTTTGAATAACTTTTGAGAATTTTATTTTGTTTTACATAATTAAATCCTAATTAGTTTATTTAGTTTGGTGGGTCGGGTTCGAATTTAAAGGAAAAACGGGTAATTTAATTGAAATTGTGTATTTTAAGTCAATTTGAGGGATTCCATCCGATTGAGGGACAATTTTGTTTACTTCGTTAACGGCGGAGGTATATTTGACCCTATAGGCAAAATTAGCTAATATACTAAAGTAGAAAAGTGTTGTTGACCCTTCTCTCTTTTTTTTTAAAGAATCAACTTAAAGATTAAAGTTTATTAGTCCATTAGAGTAAAACAAATGATAAAAATAAAATTTGATGAAAAATAATACAAAAAATTTAAAATTATTCATAAAACTTAATATATTGTGTATATATTTTTTAAAATTATATTGTGATTAATTATGCAAAAATTAATATAGATATTATTTCTTATTAAATATTTTAATTTGCTATATAATATATTAGTCTACAATGTATAATATAAAATATTTGTTTATTTTTAGACAAAATGATTTCTGTTACTATATGAGGGTTAGTTTGATTATTTTAGCATTTTAATTCATATATTACTAATTTTCTTATTCTTGTTACACCTTCAATTCCATATAAAATAATATATAATTTTTTATATAACTTATTCGTGTATTATTTATACTAACAATGAAACACAGCAACCAAACATAGGATAAGCAAAGTTGAATTTTATGTAGGTTGAACTTAAACCAACCAAATAATATACTTCTCAAAAGTGTTGCTTTAGTCCAGAAAAAAATCTCAAAATAATTATCATTTTAGAAATTTAAGACAAAATTTATAATTATTTTCAATTATACCTACATATTAAAGAACTACTTCCTCTTAGTAGTGCTCAATTCTCAAGAAACATCTAATAAATAGGGGTAACTTAGTAAATTATACGCTATATTCATTATTTTTCTTAATGGACCTGAATGAGTTAAAACAAACACTTATTTTGGGATGTAAGGAGTACTCCCTCTATTCTTTTTTTACTTGATAGATATACTAAAAATATTTGTTTCAAAATAGTTGTCAATGGAGAAACTCAAAAATAATTGACCATTTTTTTCCAACTCCACTCTTAGTATTTACGTCACTCTAGAATATAAAAAGAATGATCATTATATGTTTTCAAAAAATACCTATTAATTAATAGAGTTATATTAGTCAAATTATAACCTCTATTAAATTTTTTCTTAAAGGATGTGTGAACCTTATCCTATCAAGTAAAAAGAAATGGAGAGAGTATTATCTAATACAGAATTCTATGCAAGTACTTCCTTCGTCCATCTTTACTTGTCCATTATTGACTTGGCACACCCTAAGGAGCAACAAATAGAATAACAATTTTACTATATCAACATTTGCATATAACAAATTCAATACTTTAGAGTAAGGGTAAATTAGGAACTAAGTGATAAATCATATCTTGATTTTTAAGAGTAGACAAGTAAAAGTAAAGATCTATGTTTAGTATAGTAAACAAGTAAAAATGGACGAAGAGAGCATTAAAGTGTCTATGCATCATACCAAACGGCCGCTTGTAATTGTCTCATTTGCCGAATCTTGGTCAATGAGCTTTTCTTTTTCTGCAGAATATGGAAACAATCGTTTGAAGGCCATAAAGAATGTTTTACATGTAACTTTGACTACTTCAAGGTCCATAATTTACATTTTAGACTGTTGAAACTTCAAAGAGCTGCTTAAAGACCAAAGATTTATCACTTCAAAAGATTACCATCAGCATGAAAGAAAGATGAAATTTTGAAAATGAAGTCATCTAAATATGAACTCTGTATGAAAATAGCAGAGGCACATATTACTCATTTTCCAAATAACTTGGTTAGAACATTTTATTTTTCACATTGTTAAGACATCTATCAATACCAAGCACAATTGGCAAAGCAGATTGTCCTTTGCTTATTAAACAAATGAATATGTATTTTCATGCCTAGCCAACAGTAAGCCAAGAGAAGGGAGTTTCACTAACCTAAGAATAAATATTAAGCCGTCTGTAGAAGATGCCAAGAAATACAATGCCAAATTTCCAGCTGAGACAATATTTTTTAACTATATTGATGCTCACCAAATACCAAACCAGGTCTGCAAAAGAAATGTTAATTCACAAAAGAACAACCAGAAATTAAGCCTTAAATGATGGTGTGGAGCAGCATCTAACAAATACCTTGTATACGGAGGCGAAAATACTTTAAATATTGGTATCAGCTTTTGGTTAAATACCAATAAGAAGTACAAAGGAATCCTTCAAACTCGAAGAAATCATGGAGTCTTTCAAATTCTGCATCTCCCTTCTTGTCCTTCAGATTCTCTTGACCATTTCACGTACAACCGCGGCAGTTTCACCGAGCTGTCGTGTGGTTTTCAGAGAATATATTGGAGCTCAAGGCAGGAATGTCACATTCTCTGATGTCCCAATTAATCCAAATGTTGAGTTTCACTTCCTCCTCTCTTTTGCTATAGACTACACAAACACAAATTCACCAGAACCCACTAATGGTGACTTCCTGGTCTATTGGGACACTGATAACCTAACCCCTTCTCATATTTCTTCCATCAAGGCCAAGCATAAAAATGTTAAGGTAGGTATGAGTCTCGGTGGCGATACAGTGAATGGTAAAAATGCCACTTTCGCTCCTACATCAATTGCTTCATGGGTAAGAAATGCAATATATTCAATCACCAAGATAGCGAAAGAATATAACCTGGATGCAATCGATATAGATTATGAACACTTCAATGCAGATCCGGATACATTTGCAGAGTGCATGGGGCGACTGTTGTACTATCTTAAACAAAACAATGTCATATCTTACACATCAATAGCACCATATGCAGATGATTCAGTGCAGGTGCATTATTTAGCACTCTGGAGAAAGTATGGTCATCTAATAGACTATATCAACTTCCAATTTTACGCCTACAAAAAGGGCACAACCATTACCCAATTCCTGCACTACTTTGAAACCCAGAGCTGCAATTATAAAGGAGGCAAGATTCTTGTGAGTTTTGGAACTAACAATGTTGGTGGCTTGTCTCCTGAACATGGATTCTTTGATGCATGCAGCATACTAAGGAACCAGGGAAAGCTTCATGGTATCTTTATTTGGTCTGCAGATGACTCTATGAAGGATCATTTCCTATACGAAAAGCTGTCACAGGACCTCTTAGCAAGTGCAACTTAAATATCTTGCAACTATTTTAGACAATCTATTGTAGGCCATGACAAAGATAAAAATTGGAATGGAAGAATGTTATTTCTAACTTTGGAGGCTTCTCTAGGAAATAAGACATGTTTGAGTTTCAGATGTACAATTCCCACATGTGCTAAAGCTTACTCTTCACGGGAAAATATTCCTTCTTAATAAATATAGTTTGCAACACTAAAAGGACTAACACAAAGCATTGTACCAAAATGCAGGTGTCAATTAGACTGACCAGCAGCATTATTTAGGTCTAATCATGTAATGAGACACATTATAACACTTCTACCTGAGTACAGATATGTCATAAAATGCAGTAGCATGCACGAATATAAAGGTAAAGACTAATAGGTACTTGATTTCTATAATTTACTCCTTAAATTAGATGCCTAGAAAATACACAGTTGAGAATTTTCCAGTTTCAAAGCAAGCAATCCCTTCAGTATCTTGAGTAAAGAAAGTAAAACATGCAAGTTCTTTCACCAGCTTGCAGTCTCACCAGCATTATGTCCTGCATGTTGCCCAAATCCTTGCACTTTGCTTCACGTACATCATCACTCTCAATGCATTTGGGGCCAAATATTTCACCCCAAGTACACACTTTCTCCTTCTGTCGAATTGCTCAACTCAAATCCTTTAGCTCAAAGAAGGCAGTCGGACTATGTTAACCTGCGAAAACCAAATAAGCAAAAACTCCATGCATAACTAAAATGTTGCTCCCATCAAAGAAAACAGATTAGAGAAACATTTTCCAGTTCAGAAGAAAACTGCATAGTTCTTTAATACTTGCTTCTTTTTCCCCATTTCCTTTCTCTACTGCGGTTATTGGACAGCAATGTTATCTTGCTAGCTTAAGAAAATGGACTGACTGGGTTTAACTTTCAAGGATATGTCATGTAAGAATTTGGAAGAAGTGAGAAAAGCTTATCCAAAATTGTGCCAGTATGTTGTAGAAGTGAAGAACTATCACTTAGTGTCTATGCATAAGCATTTGAACCATCCTGTGCAATAAATTATTCCAGACTGTTCTTTGTAAACAAGAAAATAAGAAAAGGACAACTCAGTATCAACTATCCAAAGCATTCATACCCCATAAGTTGTGATATCAATTGTAAAAAGTCGATCAGATTGAGGAATGGTACTATCAACTTGAGCCAAAGAAACAATACTCAGTATCATCTTGGCTGATACTTAAGAGAGAACATCGATGGTTTTGAGGAATTCCAGAGCAGAATAGGTAAGTTACATTGAATATGCATTTTACCTTTCCAAAAACCCAGTTTGCTAGCCAAACACCATGGACCCTATCCTTTGTTGTACTGCTATAAACACAGAAATGCAGGATTAAGAAACTACAAATTAAGTTCTTGTAAAAAATTTGGAACGCAATTTGAAGGAGACAGATGCAAAATGACTCAAGTTTGCGCTTGTGCTCAAGGAAGCAAATGCAGCAGATCAAAACAAAACAGAACTTGAAGGCCAAAAACTGTTACAAGTAGCTTTGACTGCTTGAAGTCAATGAAGTGAACATTTATTATTTTTTAGAATGTTAGAAATGTCAATGTCCTGTGACACCAAAACTTAACCACTTCAAAGTTTAACAGGTTTTCCTTTGCACGAAAGAAAGATGTCATCTAAATATGACCTCTACACAAAAATGGAAGATGCATATATGACTTATATTCCACACAACTTGGTTAGGATATTTTAAATTTTAACATTTAACATTTACAAGACATCTCACAGTACCTAGCACAATTGATCTAGCATAATGACCTTGTCGATACAAAAATGAACATGACATTTCAGGTCTTGCCAGCCAGCCAATGAGAGGAAGTTTCACTTACCTAAGAATATTTAATAAAGCCGTCCAGAGAAATGCCAAGAAAGACAATGCCTGGCCTCTAGAGAGGAAGTTTCACTTACCTAAGAATATTCAATAAAGCCGTCCAGGGAAATGCCAAAAAGACCTGGCTTCCAGCTGAAACATAATCTATTAATAGCATGGATGCTTACAAAACCAGGTCTCAAAAAGAGATATTACTCACAAAAGAACAAATAGAATCTAAACATTGTATGATAATCGGCGAGCATACAACAAATGCCTTGTTGAAGGAGAAATATTTTAATCGACATCTACTTTGGTTAAATAACAATAAGAAGTACAAGGTATCCTTCCAACTCCAAGAAAGCATGGAGTCTTTCAAATTCTACATCTCTCTTCTTGTCCTTCAAGCTCTCTTCAACATTTCCCCTACGGTCAAGGCAGTTCCAGCATTCCGCCCCGGGGTTTTCAGAGAATACATTGGAGCTGAGGGAAAGAACGTCACATTCTCTGATGTCCCAATTAATCCAAATATTGAGTTTCACTTCCTCCTCTCCTTCGCTATTGACTACACAAACACAAAATCACCAGAACCCACTAATGGTGACTTCCTGGTCTACTGGGACACTGATAACCTCAGCCCTTCTCAGATTTCTTCCACCAAGGCCAAGCATAAAAATGTTAAGGTAGGTATGAGTCTCGGTGGTGATACAGTGAATGGTAAAAATGCCACCTTCGCTCCTACTTCAATTACTTCTTGGGTGAGAAATGCAATACATTCAATCACCAAGATAGTGAAAGAGTATAACCTGGATGCAATAGATATAGATTATGAACATTTCAATGCAGATCCAGACACATTTGCCGAGTGCATTGGGCAACTGTTGTACCATCTTAAACAAAACAATGTTGTCTGTTACACATCAATAGCACCATATGCAGATGATTCAGTGCAAGTGCACTATTTAGCACTCTGGAGAAAGTACAGTCATCTAATAGACTATATCAACTTCCAATTTTATGCCTATGAAAAGGGCACAACCATTCCTCAGTTCCTACAGTACTTTGAAACTCAGATATATAACTACAGAGGAGGCAAGATTCTAGTTAGCTTTGGAACTGACCACAGTGGTGGCTTGTCTCCTAGACATGGATTCTTTGATGCATGCAGCATACTAAAGAGTCGGGGAAAACTTCATGGTATCTTTATTTGGTCTGCAGATGACTCCATGAAAGATCATTTTTTATATGAAAAGATGTCACAGGACCTCTTAGCAAGTGTAATTTGAATATCTTGCAACCATTCAAGATAATCCCTTTGTAGGCCATGACAAAAGAGAAAAATTGGAATGAAAAGAATGTTATTGTTCCATGTGTGAATTTATCCGCTTACTGTGGTCTTAACATCACAATCCAGATGCAAACAAGTCCAGATTTACAATTTCTAAAGGTTCTGAAAACTTACTTTTCGCAGAAAAGTATTGATTAATATAGTTTGTTTAATGCATTACATGACAGAGCAGACATAGGACAAATACAAGGAAATATGATAATCAAAATAGGACATGAAATGTACCCATGGAATTAGTTGAGGTGCACATGCTGGCTCGGACACCACGATTATCAAATATATATATATATATATATATAGGATATAAAATGTAAAGCTTATAGCAGCCCACTTCCCAACTTGCCAGGTATTCTAACAAAATGCAGCAAGTACTACATGTAAAATACCTTCCTCAAATCTCTTTTGCCTAACAAAATGCCTATCCACTATCCAAGGTCCGTTGTAGATGACTCGGAGGGCCTCGCTTCGTGCTTCCGTCATAGCACCATTTGTTGATACTCATCAGAAGATGTCAAACTGTTTAACTTAAGCAACATCACTCCCTCATAATTTGTTACTCCTGGAGGCAATTCCTACTTTTCCACTTTGAGTTATACAGCATAGGATATTTTAAGAGCTTAGGTTAGTGATGCCTTGCCAGTAAGAGGAAAAAATTACAATGTCTTCTATTTTTGTTTGGGATTATCCAAATTTCAAAGGTATAAGATGAACAGCACAATGTAGGTCTCCTTACACTCACACTATTAGCTTCCAGAGGGTAGGAGAGGACGACAGGCAAAAAGAAGAGAATATTTTTTACATTACTCTTTTCATGACATACAGTTATCATGCTTCTCACATTCAATGCTGTGATTATGGTGTCAGATTTTTCCATAAGTGTTTTTTATCAAGTAACACAAACACATTTCTTACACATAAACTCACACTATCTAGAAAGATCAGAAAGCTAACCAGCCTCATCAATTTGAATAATTACTTTTCATAGTAGTACTCCTCTAAAGCAAATTCTCTAACACTGCCCGAAACAGGTATTCGCAAAAGTCCTGACCTCCTGTAGCAACTCAAAATCCAAATCTCTACCTTCATAAGCCCTTTCTCAACTCAAAGAATTCTATTACCACCTCCCTATATCTCTTCCACTATAAGGATTAAGATGAAGCATTGTACCAAATTACATAAGGTGTCAAATAGACCGACAGCATTATTCAGGTCTAATCATTTATGACCCATTATAATAAGTCTACCATTCTTCTTTCTTACATATGTGCTATTGAATGTCATAGCCGGTATGGATATGGAGGTAAAGACTGAAGGTCACTTTGTTTCAACAATATATGCATTAAATTAGATGCTAAAGTATGTAAAACATACAACTTCATTGACTAGCTTGCAGTTCAACCAGCATATGTCTAGTATATTGCCCATACCCTTGCACTTCTCTAATTTTCTTCATCAGCATCACCACTTCCAATTGTTTGGGGCCCAATATTCTATCTCAAGTAAACTCTTGCTCTTTATCAAATTGCTTAACTCAAATCCTTTAGCTCAAAAAAGGCAGTCAGACTATGTTACCCTAGGAAAACAGATTAGATGAAACATTTTCCATTTTTGAAGATAACTGAACAGCTCTCTTAAACTTGCATTCTTCTTTTGCGTTTCCCCTTCTACTGCATCTAATCGACAGCCATGAATTCTATCTTGCTAGCCCATGCAAATGGACTGACTGGCTTAAACTTTCAAAGGTACATCAAGTGAGAATTAGGAAGAAGTGAGGAAAACATATCCAAAAGTTTGCTACTGTGTCATACAAGTGAAGAACCACCACTTAACCAATCAAAACAAGCTCCAATAATTAGAGCAAAGATGTTACACAAATTTAAATAATGTGAAGAAACAGAAATAAAAAAAAAAAAAAACATGTTAGCTTTGCAGCTTTCAATTTGCTCAATCTGTACAACTATATGCCTCTTCTTTGTAAGATAGTTTAAATCCTAAAAATGTACCTTACCCAAAAAAATAAAAGATAGTTTTGAGTCCTAAATTCAATTCTGATTTGACAATCATTCTTCATTAGATCATAAGCATTTCAAAATTGAATCATATCTAATAAAAGATAACTCGAACCGTTACATCAATACAGCTTTAGCAATGATATCCACAAGGGACAATTTTCCCCAGGTGTTACACAGAAAAGCATCACTCTGATCCTCAATGATGGTAGCAACAGCAGCAATAATCTTCCTAGGATTCAGCTAATTCAATTACTTTTCACCTTCAATTCTTCTCTTTTTACTCTTTTTCTTTCTACTCTGCTCTGTTGAACCAGCATTTTCACCAGCATCGGGATCCATACTCTTCATCTTCTTCCCTTCCTCCTCCACCTTATACCCCAAATCTTCTTCCATTTTCCCCACGTCGTGCTCACTGTCGCCAACACCTCTATTTTTCTTTTTCCGCTTCTTCTTATCCCTACTTGTCATACCATCTTCCTTAACTTCCTTGAGCTCCGGTTCCATCTTCGCGGAACTATCAATTTTAACAAACTCCAGCTCATTTTTCTTGGATATTACTGTGTCTCCTTCTCCTATATCGAGCCGTTGCTCAGTCTTGATCAACTCCTGATCCTTCACCTTATCAATTTTTGATGAGTGCTTGATCTTATTCCTCTTATCAGCTTCCAGGTTTTCTTCGTTGCCAAGATTCTTGCTTTTCTTGTTTTCTCGGGACCCATTTGGGATATCCTCATTCTTCACTATGTCTTCAACCTTTAAACCCAGCTCGCGGTTTTTCTTGTGGTGACGCCTACTTTCTGAAATTTCCTCAACTTTGATATCATCAGTAAAATGCTCCTTTTTCACACTATTGGGGCTGAGTTTCTGATGAACCTTAACAAGCTTGTTGAATGAATCGGCAGCACGTTGGAGATATAAGGAAACGGCATGTGAAGCTCCATGGTCTGATGCAGCAAATTTGGAGAGGGATTTTGCTGCGTGAGAGAGAGAGATTGGGATTGTAGATGTAACTTTGCCTGATACCGTCTTCATAGGCTTGAAACTGTTGTTGCAATTTCGGTTGCTATGGTCCTCTGGAGATGGTGTTGTTGTCTGCTGGTGATGAGGGAGTTGGAGCTAGGGCTTTTGTTAGGGTTTTATGATTTTGACTTTTGAGTTCCAAATTGTAAACCATCCAAGACCCACAATTGACCAATTCTTGCGGAAAAAATTGGCCCAAAAAAAAAATTCTTCAGTCCATTTATTCGTCAAAAAATATTCTTAATTTATTATTTTAGTTCGATAATATCCCTCAAACTAACACTTCTAAATTTAATACCTTTTTATAATTTGAAAGGATACATAACTTATTATGATTGATCACAGCGATAGAGGCAAATTAGTAAACATGTGGCAAAATTTGATTCTCTCTTACAAAAAATTGTATATGTTTGTGGATTGATAATATGTATATCATAATAAGATTTACTACATGAATAAAGTAAAAATACCTGTTCACCTCAATTTTGGTATCACATGAAAATTAAAGAAGGATGAGAAAGTATGTGTCTTTTATTTTTATCAAGCTTGTTCCAAATAACTAACAATTTAAATAATGAAATATACCTTATGCGAAAAAAAAATAAGCAAAAGAAATTTTATCATCTATCTTTCCCCTTCACTTGAAAAGCTTAATACGATATAAAAGAATAAAGAAAAATCAATTAGACGTATATAACTAATTTTTTATCTTAGCGATATCTTGTAACCACGTGAAGCGTGGCAAAATTCAATAGTATTAGATAACGATTGATGTAGATGGTGATCACAGACGACTCAATAAAATTAATGATCTAACACTAATATTTTATTGGAAATGTTATATATACTTTTTTATATTATAATTCAGATATGCATTATACACCATAAAAGTTTATGTTGGTATTTTTCCCGAACTAATTGCTAATAATAAAATGAGATAAAATCTTTAACTTCACATACTAATATTATTAATTATATTAGGTAGAGGTAATTTAAATAAATAAAAATATTAGATATGTATTTACAATATATTAATTTTAATATTGCTATAAAAAATTGTATTTATAATATGAGAATTTAATTTGAACTTTAGAATATTTTTACATGAAAATTCTATTAATTTTAATATTGTCTAAACTAAAATAAAATCATAAAATTTACTATTAAATTAAAATTAAAATTACTAAATAAGTCCTTAAACTAATATCAAATAATATAAATTCAACTTGTTATTAAATTTTAAGAATTTAAATTTTAAAATTTTTAATTTTTTTTTCATTCTTAGTCTTCATTTTCATTCTTTTTCTTCATCTTTCACTAGGTAAAGAAAAAAAATGGTCAATGTGAAAACTACAAAATAAAAATGCATCATCTTTCATCACTTGCTATGATTAGATGCTTTTGATTGTAGGTTCCTTCTTCTTGTTTCTTTTTTTTTTTATAAGTTAATTTATAAATTTCTACTCAATTTGAAAAAAATAATATAATTAGTTTTTTAAGATGAGCAGTTCTGATTTTTTAAGTCAATTTTTAATTTTAATTAACATTTTAAGATGAAGTAGTTTCATATACATTTTCACTTATTTTACATTTTATTGATTTTTCTATAATTTCTATGTAATTTTATTTTTTTTTATTATATTTTATTAATTTATAAAATATTAAAAATTAAAGATTTACGGAGCTTACGCCCCAATACCTCGCACCTTTTAAACCACAAATCTCAATTAAAACAAGGCAACAATGACAAAAACATTAAAGACAGTGAATTTGTTACTCAATTACCAAACGTGACAAAAAATTTACTTCTTTAAAGAATTTAAGTTGAAATTTAAAAGTAAAATCATGAAAAATATGAAAAATAATTATACGTATAAGAAGAGAAAATAAAAATTACGAGAAGATAAATTTAATTTAATAAGAGGAATTTTTATCTATTAACTCACTCACCTCTACTAAATTTTTAGAAAAAAAGGTTACTTTTTAAATTAATAATTATATGAATATAAATTATATGTGGTACTTTATATTTTTGGGCCTTAAATATTTGGGCTAAGGCAAGGGCTTCACCCAAAAAACCTGAAATTCTATTTAAAAGTCATCTTCTAGCGAATATATGTACTTTTATTAAAATTAGGTTTTAATGACAAACGTCTTAAAATTTGTATCTCCGAAAAAAAAACGAAAACAGTTATTAGGAGTTCCCTTGTGGACTGTGGTCTTTCAGTATAGTAAACCATCTTGAACTGCTTCAACTGGGTGGTGGCGGTTCAGGAAGATGAAGAAAACACAAGAGACGATTCAAGTCACTAAACAGCCGTACATTGAAGATGTTGGACCTAGAAAGATGTCAGTTGTTGAATTTTCTCGAGTTTGTTTTCTGTTTTTTTTGAATGTTTGGTTTATGTTTCATCATTTTAATTTTGAATCACTTTTTTGTTTATTGTTGGACAGAAAAAGCATTCAATTTTCTCTGTTCTCAGAGTCCGAAATTTTGAAATCAGCCGAAGTTGAAGTCTACCGTGGGCTTTACTATGAATCTACTAAAAAGCCTGTTCCAAATGGCTTGTTAGACCCCCATATGGTAACCCTCTTTTCCACCTTTGAACTCTAATTCACTTTTAAAACGGTATGCAACATACCCATGGAACACTCTGTTCACGGTGATAGAAGGCTGGTCCCAACTTGTGTATATACTATGAGCCCGTTTGGATTAGCTTAAAAAGACACAGCCTTTAAGCAAAAGTGTTTAAAAGCCAAAAAGAAAAAAAGTTGGGGCCCCCCAACTTATAGTTTTTCACTTGTTTTTAAGCGGTTTTCAACTTTGCCAAACACTTAAAAAGCTAAAAAAGAGATTAAAAGCTGATTGGACCAAGTTTTAATCCAATCCAAGCAGGTTCTGCACTATATAATTTGTGGTTCAATGTATGGAGGTGTAGCTGTTGCGCTGGATTTTTTTCAGGGCTGCAGGGAGTAAAATGCAGCTTAGTTTTGTTTCTTGTCATAAACAGACAATTTACACCAAATTAAGAGACATGTTGCTTTCCGGAATGATGATATGCCATGCTGTCTGTTCTTTAGCATTGATAAATAAGTGAAATGACAAGGAGTGTGAAATCTTGTTTTTTTATCTACCGATATTCTCTTTAATTTTTAGCTTGTCTCCTTTTGAGTTTTGAAGCTTTTGATGCAAGGAAAATAGCTTTCCTTTTGTTTAAAGAGTAGGAATGCGATTTGGGTGCGCATTACAAGTTCTTTTGGTCTGGTTAGAGACTTGTATCAACTGTGAGATTTGGAGTATCTCTAGTTTTAGGGAACTCCTAGTTTATTTTTTCTTTGTGGGTGGGGTGAATGAGCTTCCTGTTCCAGCACAAAAGAAATTCTGTAGCTGTTCTTAGCATAGGCCATTTTTGTCTCAAAATGTTAAAACCATTTGCCAAACCCATTGAGGTGACAAAACAATGTTGAAACATGTAATGTCTGGATCCTGGTTCCCTTAGACTTGTTAGAATAACAAGACAATATGTGTTTAGATTTATACACATCTAGATTCATTGTAGTTGATAGGGATGGCAATGGGGCTGGGGAGAGGAGTGTGGGGCGGGGCGGGGCGGATTAGAGTTTTTGTGGGTGCGGGGCGGGTATGCGGGTTGGGGTTTAATTTTTAACCACTTTACGTATGACATAAGATTTTCAATCTACTACTATAAAGAAATTCATTATTCTTTCCCTCTTTATTAGTCCCTAGTACTTCAATTTTTTACCAATGAAAATATCCATTAAAATTGGAATCAGGAGAGTAATTTCATTGATTTCATTTTTAAATATTGTTACTGGTCAAAACGGGCAGCCAACACTAATAAGTATGAGCAAAGACGAGTACTATGGAGCAAATGTAATATTCTTAGTGAACTTAGCGACGACAATATACTTAGGAGCAGAGCAATGTTTCATTGTTTTATTTTGAGTTTTCTTAAGCTTTATGCGGGGCAGGTTCATGCTGAGCGGGGCAGATTGAAATCTTTGTAGGTTTATGCGGGTTTGCGCCGCAACCGCACTGCACCCGCCCCATTGCCATCCCTAGTAGTTGAACAAAGAAAATTCTATAGAATATTTTATATGGTAAGATATTCCGTGTTTAATTATTCAATATTTACCTTAATGCTGTTACTTTAGAGATAATTAAATACAAAATAATTAAACACATAATATCTTAAAGTATCTTACAAAAGAATCTATTATTTTCCTTGTTCAGGTGCATTGAATCTAGACATGTGTAAATTTAAACACACATTGTCTTGATATTCTAACAAAATTAGAGTTTACAAATTTATTTTGTATTTAAACACTGAATATCCTAGAGTATTATATAGATATTCTATAAGATTTCCTTTGTTCAACTACAATGAATCTGGAAATGCGTGAATTTAAATACTATTGTCTTGATATTCTAATAGGCCCCTTAAAACTCAAAAATGAGAAGAGTAGCTTGAGTGTGTTTATTTGAGAACATAGGTAGTTGACACTGAAATTTTACTTGAGTAGAGCACAATCCCAAAAATAAAACTATGTTGGAATTCTTTTCTCCGTGAATTCTCTAGTAACGCCACAATAAGAAAGTGTTCCTTGCACTACCCACCAAAAGAGCATTTTTCTAAATCACCGAAAAGAAATATAGTGTTGGCTTTTGGCAAATTTCTAGTACATTGTCAATGTAACTTGAATTAGTAGAATAATGAAAAAGAACTCATGGTATAAAGGGGGCTGGCGGTTGCATAGAAAGCAGCGACACTCGTCACTAGAGAAATGAATAGGGCGTGAGCAATCCTAGATAGAGGAGCAACACCTGAATGATTGTCAAAGAGAAGCAATGGATGAATGATTGCCTAAGAGAAACAATGATTGATTGGTCATTGGAGAGTAGCACCCCTAGTATAGCTGGAGCGTGGATAACACAAAATGAAGGTCTAATATTTGGTAAATCAAGAATATGGAATGGTTTGACTTTGATACCATATTAAGAAAATGGACTTGGGGTGTATCTCAGCCTCGAAATGTAGCTCTTGAAGTGAGGAATTGAGGATTGCCCAGGACAATGTAAGGAGACAATAATCCATTCTCTTAACCAATGCATGATAAGTAACACCTTCTCTTCTCATATGCCCAAAGTTGAACATTTGGTGCGTGGACAAAATAATATAGGGGCTCAACACTAATTAATAAAAAATAATGATGGATCTTGCTCTATTACCATGTTAAGAAAATAGATATATTGGGCAAAACTTAACATCAAAAGTTAGGTCGAGGTAAAGGATTATTATGAGGAGATAACAATGCATTCCTTACCAATATGGGACATCTATCCCTCTTCATGTACCTAGGACTAGATATTTGGAGTGTGGATAATATAATATTGGGGCCAAATATCGGGTAAACTAAGAACAAGGATGGGTTTTACTCTGATGCCATAATAAGCAAATTGACCTTTCGCCTAGTTCGACCTAAAAGGTTGAGAAACTTGATTATTTCTTCTAGCTTAGTTGCGAATTTAGATGGTAATTAGAGGTGTTTCAATTTTGGTTAGCTAGATATACTTGCAACAATCAAATCTAGATAAGATCCTAAGAAATCCTAACCATATTCTTATGAAATTCTAATCAATTCAACACCAATCAGTACAAATCTTGTAATCATCTTACTTCTTCCTCGCATGCTCCAATTTGTTACAGATGTATTAAATCAGAGGCCTTCGGGAGGATTTAGTAAGAACATCTGTTGGTCATTTGATGTGGCAAAGCTGGTGGATATGCACCTAGACTTACTCTTTTGTCTAAAGGACGATATCCATGTTTATGTGTTTTGTCCTTCCACAAAAAGCTAGAGTTAAGGTCATGTGAAGGCAGTTTGATTGTCATATCTTAGCTTCATCCGTTTTACTTTAATTCACCTCAACTTTTGGAGAAATTGTTTCAACTAGATAAGCTCACATATTGCAAGCGCCATGGCTCAATATTATTCCTCTCCACTAGATCTAGTGGATAACATCTCGGTCTTTACTTCTCCAAGAGATTAGGTTCCCTCCAATATCACATAGTACCAAGAAGTAAGACATACCCAGAAGTGAGACATCTTTTCTGATGGAGAATTCGTTGAATCCACATTAGGTATTTAATAATGTTTGTGCTGAGTGTCCTACATCAATTGAGGGAAGTTGTCTCCTCATATGGTCTTAGACAGTCTTATGAGTTAGTTTTTGGGTTAAGTTAGTCTCAAAGTTTATTTTCTTAACTTATATTTGAGGGAAATTTGTTCAAGTTTCGGGTAGCCAGCTTTGATTCCCTGTGTTATATCGTCCACACTCTAGATGCCTAAACCTGTGGTGGGGTGTGAAGTGCCCACACTAGTTGAAAGAATGGGTCGTTGTCTCTTTATATGATCCTAGACAATCCTCTAACTTATCAGTTAGCGATTGAGATTGAGTTAGGTTTAAGGTCCATTTCTTAATAATATGAGTGGCCTTTTTCTTCATATGATAGTTCTTTTCTTGGAGCTCATTTGATGTATCTGAGGATATAGATTACTACATTCCTGTCACCTTTTGCATGGAGAAATTGACTTACAATACTTAAAAGAAATGTCAAGGCACTCAATGGTGTTGCCCTGTGGTAGGGTGTGAAGTACCCACACTAGTTGAAAGAATGAGTTGTTGTCTCTTTATATGTTCTTAGACAATCCTCTAACTTATTAGTTAGCAATTGAGATTGAGTTAGGTTTAAGGTCCATTTCTTAATAATATGAGTGACCTTTTTCTTCATATGATAGTTCTTTTCTTGGAGCTCATTTGATGTATCTGAGTATATAGATTACTACATCCTTGTCACCTTTTGCACGGAAAAATTGACTTATAGTACTTACTTAAGAAGAAATATCAAGGCACTCAATGGTGTTGCTTAGTAGTCCATGAAGTGGGTTGAGAATCATGAAGTTTCAGGTTCAAATCCCATGCAGAGACCAAAATACTAGGTGATTTATTCTCATCTGTCCTAGCCTTGGTGGACAAAGTTACCCGACACTTCTTGTGGTTAGGAGGTGACAAATATCCTATGAAATTAGTCGAGGTGCGTGCAAGCTGACCCAGACATCACGGTTATAAAAAAATATCAAGTTTTATGATGGCAATATAATTTAGATTGTAAGCTGATTTTCCGTATCAGTCAAGGTCTCAGTGGCTTCCTTGTCCATGAATAGGTTTGACATTTGAATTTATAAGGGTGTCAACATGTTTGCAGTGTAACATGCCTGTGTCTTGAAGTATATCCCAAGCACACTTTCTTTGTGAGATAACAATGCGTGTTTTGAATTGTGCTACCTCGCTCTTAAAAAAGTACCCATTTTTCAAAGCGCGTGGTCCGAAAGTGGTTGAAGAGATGCTCTGCTTTAGCTGAGAAATTTCTTCTAGATCATTGCCCATTGAGATAATATCACCAATATAGGCTATCAGGGAGATACATTTTCTTAGATTATCATGTTAAGAAGAAATGTTTGCTTCACTCCGAGATATTCGGAGTTGTTGAATCACAAAATTAAATCTTTTAAACCTAGTTCTTAAGAGTGTTTTAGACTATAGAATGATTGTCTTAAGCCACATAGAGCGACAAACATTGGTAGCTCTTCCATATATACCTCCTCAGCTAGCACGCGATGCACAAAGACATTTTAAATACCCAACTAATGAAACTCTAGGGGGTGCTGTATTGCTGCTAAGGAAATAAGTAATCAGCCCTATGCAATTTTGGTAACCCGAGAGCTTGTACCACCGATTTCAAGTCTAGCGGGGCTCAACATTACACTTATTTTTTGGCAATTAAACTAAGTCTCATTGTTATTAGCCTGAGCTCTGAAGCATAGACATTTCCTTTATCTTGGAGCTTCTCCACCCTGGATCTTTCAATGAATCGCTAACAGTTCCTGGCATAGGGACATTAAATAAGATAGAGATCGATGTATAATATGATGTGAACAAACGATAGTAACTCAAACAAGTATAGTTATGATTTTGGTTTGGAGTAGTACTAATACCTTTGGGTAGAGTCATTGGATCTTATGATAACATGACTGGACCAGGTGATGTAGGAGCAGGAGATGAGTCGTTTACCAATCTACCTGTATCATGAGAAGATAACATGTCGATTTGATGTTGGAGCATAGCACCTTTTCGGAGATGGGTATTTCAGGAATGAAGACTTAGACTTAACTGGGTTGGATGAAGTTTATCTTTTCAAGGACTGATCATTCACAAGCAAGTACATCAAAACACTTGCAATGAGAAGAAAGCTGAGAGAATTAGCTTGCTTATTCATTCAATCTTAGTTGGAATATTCATAGTAATTACATCACATGCATACAATTTGGGTAAGCTAGAAATAAGATCTTTGCATATCAAGATTCACAAATCTGGCCGAAAATATGTCAAAATATCATCCAAGAGACTACAAAGTTGGATGAGAGCACCAAGAGAAAAAGTAAATAAGAGCACCACTTTTAATTTCCAAACACGAATTTCTATTTCTTCAAAAACTCTTTTGTAATTTTGTTCCTCACCATAAAGTTCTCTATAGACAAAAAGTTTATGTTGTTGGTGCTTCTTCACTTCTTTCCCTATGTGATTTTAGGACAGAAGAAAGTCTAAAGGACTTTTTGGTAAAATGAATGGGAAAGAAATTTTAGTTTAAATTACGAGCTGTTCTTCAGGTTTATACTTGCTAACAATTTATGAGCCGTTCATATCAGTTTGAATGAGTAGTGGCTAAATAAAGCTACACTGATTTAGGATTAGTTGATGGAAGATCAACCTTGAGCTTTATGTTTCTCTCTGAGAAGATTCTTTATATATTTTCTTTCTACCTATAACTTTATGTCTTTGATGCTGATTTCCATATCTTGATTATAGGAAGTTTTGGATTTCAGGGGCCTCCAAACAAGAATGGATGTTGTGAAACATGTCATGGTAACTTTAGAGAGTGCCCAGGTCATTACGGGTACTTGGTTCTTGCTCTACCAGTTTATAATGTTGGATATTTAGGCACTGTGGTGGACATCTTGAAGTGCATTTGCAAGGTGATATTTTGTTTGAATTTAAATCCTTTGATCTTATACTACAATAGGCTATTTGTGGTTTAACGATTAAAAAGGCTATTTGTAGTTTTCAGTTAATCTTTTCTTGTATGTCAACTTTTTACAACTTCAGGAAAGCAATTTGACCGGCAGAGTGGCTGAAAATTTTATTTTTCTTCCACATCAATTGGTTGTAGTGAGGAATAATAGTACACAAATTGTTAGAAATTACCTTGGTTGAGTCATTTATATCTTTAATTTTAAGTTGTTAAATGATTAAATTTTGTGACAGTTTTAGAAGAGTGAAAAGTAATTAGAGACGTTAAAATTAAATAGCATAATGAGAAAAAAACACTTACTTTCCTATTATTCTCAAGACAAAAAAATGAAATATATGGATTTACACTCTAGATAATTGATGTAGTAGTGTAGTACATGTGCTGCTACCATTCTCAAGAATAAATACATTGATGTAATACTTGTGCAACAATAACAACATAGTCATTTTAATCCCACAAGTGGGGTTTGGGGAAGGTAGTGTTTACGCAGATCTTACTCTTATTTTGGGAGGTAGAGAGGTCGTTTCCGATATACTGTTGGCTCAAAAAAATAACACGAGTGAAGAAACTAAGACAAAATACTAACAAGGAAAGAAAAAGCAATTTGAAAAAGGAATAATAACTACAACAAAATAATATAATAATCGAAGTACAAGAAACAATAAACAGTACTCCTTCTGTTTCAAAATAAGTGGTGTTTTTAGTTTGGGCATACTTCTTAAGAAAACTACTCATTTCTAGAAAGTAAAATGTAATTTCACACATTTACCCATAATAAATATCTTGAAAAAGATGCAACTCTTTAGAGAGAAGGGCTTGTTTAACCCATGAGGTACTACAGAGTAGAGGTCTACTGATTTGCTCAAGATGTTTTATGTGTGAACAGGAAGTAGAGATTAATAATCACTTACTCCTACATTGCAAATCTGTGGAACATGTTCTTATGTATACTAGGGGTAAGCTGGGTAATGCCTAGGTCTACTCTAGATTTGCTGAACTACTGGGAAGGAATTGGGAACAGAGTAAAATGTGAAGAGTATTCCAGTAACTCTGCTGGATTTTATATAAGGAAAGAAATGCCAGAGGTTTTGAGGGACAAAGCAGCAACACACAGAAGATTAAAATGTAATGTATTAGCCTTATGTTTTTTGGTGTAAACAACACATGATAGCGGAGACCATAGGACTAGTTGATTTGATAGGGAGCTTGTAAATCTATTCTAACCCTCATAGGGGATGTGCCTACCATCCGTGGGATGTAAGTTTCCATCCTTTGGATGATGTTTTTGTGAATGTACAATTACCTTTGTCTCAAAAAAAGAAAAAGATGCAACTTTTTAATATTTCTTATTTATGTAAAATTCTCTCCATTTAAATGAGGATAAAATTGGAAGAACATCATTAATGTCTTCTTGATTATGTAAAACACCACTTTTTTGAAACAAAATCAAAAGACTAAAACACCACTTATTTTGAAACGGAGGGAGTAACAGAAATTGAAGAAACTAGAAACTTCAAGAGTAATACTATGACTACTAGTATTGAAGGATAAGCCAGACAACACTCAACTACCTATTAACCTTCTACTCGAATTCGTCTCCTCTATAAGATCCTATATAAGGTCATGTCCTCGATAAGTTGAAGTTGCGCAATGTCCTGTCTAATCACCTCTCTCCAATACTTCTTCGGCCTACCTTACCTCTCCTGAAATCATCCATAGTCAACCTCTCATATGCACTGAAGCATCAATGCATATCCTCTTTTCATGCCCGAACCATCTCAGCCTCGTTTCCTTAATCTTGTCCTCCAGAGAGCTACTCCCACATAGTCCCACATATCTACATTTGTAATCTTATCTTTCCTAGTAATACCCACACATCAATCTCAACATTTTCATTTTCACAACTTTCATTTTATGAACGTGAGAGTTCTTGACTGGCCAACACTTCGTGCCCTATAACATAATCCCACTAACCACCACACTGTAGAACTTGCCTTTTGAGTTCTGGTGACAACTTCTTGTCACACGAGACTTCGGATGTGAGCCTCAATTTCATCCATCCTGCAACAATACAGTGTGTGACATCATTGTCAATCTCTTGACTACCTTGGATAATAGAACTAAGATACTAATTTTTTTGATTAAAAGGTAACTGTATATTCACAGAAATGCTCATCCGATAAAACTGATGAGATGGGATTTACAACCCACAAAGGTGGCATCAGAATAAAACGACTTAAGTAGAAACTTTACAATTGCCCTATGAAATCCACTAAACCTTCTAGTTTCCCCACCATATTTTGTTTATACCAAAAATATAGAAGACTAAGACATTTTATCTTGATCTCCTGAATACTACTATTTTCCCCTTCAAAACATCTCTCCTTCCTTTTCTTCCATATTGCCCACCAAATGCAGGTTGGGATATTTTTCCACAGGTCTTCCTTGGAGTCTCTTCTCCCAATTCCTTGGTAGTGTTCAGCACTTCAAAAGTGGTCTTGGGCATTATCCAGTTCACCTCTAATATACATAAGAATACGTTCCACAAATTTGTAGTTTTTTGCAATGTAGGAATAGTTGGCCATTCACCTTTGTTTCTTGTCCACACATATAACACCTTGAGCAAATCTGTATACCTATTCTCTATAATACTTCACGTGTAAGACATGCTCTCCTAATCACCAACCATGTGAAATAGGAGACTTTGAGTGTAGTTTTGACCTTCCAGATTTACTTCAAAGGCCACACAACTGTCAGTGATTGATTAGAATTTCTTCTCCAGTAGCAAGATATCACAGTGAAAAGCCCTTTGTTATGAAACCTGCATACTGACTTATCTGGGCCTACGGAGGTGCCTGGGAATGCATTCAGAAACTTGCAGTAATGCTGCAACTCCACCAATTTCCCAATCATTTAAGGCCTTTCTGAAAGCTAGGTGCCAGCCTTGAGGACTCCACAGCTGAGAAATAGTGGCATTTTATTGCAGACTTAGTATATGTAAGATCGGGAAAAGGGTCTTCAACTTCTCTCACCTACCTGGAGCTCATGCCAGAAACTTGTTTTCACTTTATCACCAATGACACATTGGTGTTAAAAGCAGGCCACAATCTTCTAATGGTTTTCCAGCTAGAGCAACCAGAAGTTCCAGCCACCTCCTCAGTAATTCAGTTGTTCTGTAACCCATACTTTTGTGAAATGAGCCTCCTCCAAAATGCCATATCTTCACTGGAGAATCTCCATAGCCATTTTTGTAGCAAATTGGTATTCTGTAATCATAGTTTCTTTATGCCTAGTCTTCCTTGTTTTTTTCTGAGATTTACCACATCCCATTTAACTAGATTATAACTGTGTTTCTCCTTATTGCCCTTCGATAGAAAGGTTCGCCTCAGTTTGTTCAGTTTCTTCTCAATGCTACATGGCATAGGAACAGGCTCATCATGTATGTTGGAATGACAACCATTGCTGATTTAACAAGTGTTAGCCCACGAATAGATATTGGCTCTTCCATCTTGTAAGCTTTCTCTCACTCATTTTCACAACCTCAACCCATATTTCCAGTTCCTTGTTCTTTGTCCCCAAAGACATGCCAAGATATTTAGTAGGAAGGAAGGCCACTTGGCACCCTAAGTTCTCAGCAAGGCATTGCATATTAGTAACCTGATTTACTGGGTAAAGACAACTCTTATGCCAGTTGACATGAAGTCCTTTGATGGTTAGAATTGCCCTTAAGTGTCTGATTTGTGGCACTTTTGCTTGACACGAAGTCCTGATACACCTTCAAAGAAGGTTAGAATTGCTCTTAAGTGTCTAATTTGTGGCACTTCTGCTTGACATGAAGTCCTGATACACCTTCAAAGATGGTTAGAATTGCCCTTAAATGTCTGATTTGTGGCACTTCTGCTTCATGAAAAACCAGTGAATCATCTGCATATGATACATGTTTAACCTCCATGGCATTGCCCCTATTTATGTGTGCACTAAAGCCTTTTATCCATCTATTTTCATTTGCTTTTCTGATCATGTAGCTGAGGCCTCCATAACTAGGATAAAAAGAAAAGGTGACATAGGGTCTCCTTGTCTCAAACCTCCCCGTGATTGAAAGAAACCTTCTAGATTTCCATTTATAATGATTGAGAACTTCACAGTTGATATACAATATTTGATCCAGTTTATCCATTTGCTCCCAAAACCCATGTCTCTCAATACTTTAAGAAGGAAATTTCAGTTGACATGATCATATGCCTTCCCAATATCAAGCTTGCAAAGAATACGTGGTATGTTCTGCTTTACCCTAGAATCCACCAATTCATTGACTAGTAGAACTGCATTCATTATTTGTCTACCCTTCTAGAAGGTCATTTGATGCTCATCTATTAGTCTTCCATGACTGTCTTCATCCTTTCAGTAATTAGTTTGGATATGATTTTTGTATATCCCCCCAATCAAACTCACTCATATGAAATCCTTCAATTCTTCTGCTCCAAATTTCTTGGGGATTAATGCTATAAAAACTAGCATTTAAGGACTTCTCAAAAATTTCATTCTGATGGAAATTTCATCTTTTAAAGTCCCTCAGCATGTCTTGTAAAAATACATAGTGAAAGCATTTGGCCCAGGGATTTGTCATCATCACATTGTTTGACAATGCATAGCACTTTTGCTTCTGTAAAAGGCCTTTGCAACCCCTCCTTTTCCTCCGGAGTTATTCTAGTACAATCCATAAGCTCAAAAGTGGCATCCAATTCTTTTATTTGGAAAGGTAACACTTGTATATATATATATATTCAAAAATCAGGCCTACCACAAACAATTACAGGTCTCTATAGTTACAGAAGTGTATCAAGGAGATCTTCAATCCTATAACAAAATAACAAAAGCTTATATAGAACCTAAGACATCCATAAATAATTCTAGATCTTCCCTATACTCCTGTTTACACCAAAAATAGAATAAAGCAAGACAGTTCATTTTCATATTCTGAATAGAATTGCATTTATCTTGAAAGCATCTAAGGTTTCTGTTTCCCCCACATCGATCACCAAATGCAAACTGGTATAATTCTCTATCTCTCTTTATGACCAAAGAGGCTATCATAACTATTCCACATCTCCAGGGCTTGAACAATTCTCCCAGGCATAATCCATGATAATCCTTTCATAACTGATAAGTAATCCCGCAGTGAATGAGAAGGTGAGTAAAATTCTCTGCTTCCTCTCCACAAAGGAAACACCTTGGACAAAGATGAATGCCTTTTTTGATAAGATTATCCTTAGTCAAAACTGCTGGCTTAACTAGTGGCCACGCAAAACATGAGACTTTGTAAGGAATCTTAGCTTTCCATATCAATTTCTAGGGCCAATGATCAATCTGATTTCTGGAAATGTTAAGAGTCTTATATGCATCCTTAATAGAAATTTGCCTTGGTTGTGACTTTTCCAGATTAGGCAGTCTTCAGCATCAGATGGTCCTTCAAATAGCTCCAATGTCTTGTAAAAATCAGCTAATATATGAATCTCCACTCATTTAGAAGTCTTCTAAACCTCAAGTTCCATCCTTGACTTGACCATACCTCTGCCACTGTAGCACTATGTTGCTGGTTGAGGATGTATATATCTAAGAATAATAGTTTCAAGTTACCTTGTTCAATCTAGTTGTTTTCCCAAAAGGACGTCTTCATGCCATTTACTGCCTTTACTCTATAATTTCCATATAGTTTTGGCCATAAATTTCTGATAACTTTCCATAGACTAGTTCCATAAGTAGTTGGCATAGGTTTAGTTGTCCAGTTATTTTCCTTTTCTGACAATGTGTACAGTTTCTTATAAAACTCTATCACGTTCTCCTTGATTTCTTCCAAGTGTTTGATCTCTTCCCCTCTCATTACCAATCTATCAATGGTATTATATGTTATGTGTGTTGTTGCCATCCTTTGGAAGAATCTAGTGTTATTATCCTCTTATTTCAGCCAAAGAACTCTGGATTTTTGTCTCCAACTGGACTCTTCATTTTTTGCCATTTCCTCCAATTCTACTAGAATTGTTGCTCTTACCATCATCTCGTCCTCCCCTAGGCTTATGGTGTCTTGGGCCAAGTCCATATTAGATAGCTCATTAAGGAGGTTTTTTTTCTTGGTGGTAATCTCCCCAAAAGCCATTTTTCTCCATCTTTTAAGCTTCTGTTTCAACTCTTTAGCTTTATGCTGAGCCTATAAGTGGGGTAACTCTCCATTACAAATCCATTCCACTAATTTTGGATTAAATCTCGAAAGCCCTCTACCTTGAGCCACCAATTTTCACACTTGAAATAGGATCTCTTCTGTTCCCAGTCCCCATATTGTAGCATAATAGGACTATGGTCAGATATCACTCTTGGCATAATTTGTTGTCTGATGCTTTTGAAAGTTGCTTCCCGTTTCGTTAGGTAGAGAAATCTATCTAATTTAGAAGCACAGTGGTGATTAGCCCCTCTGAACCAAGTAAACTTCCCTCCATTAGATAAGGATCATGCAATTCCATATTCTCTATCCAATTAGTGAAGTCAACCATTACGTTAGTAATCCCATTGCAACCTCTCCTCTCCGCCATGATTCTGACTATGTTGAAATCCCAACATGTGACCCAAGGTCCTCTACATAATTCCTTAACTATTGCAATTTTTTCCCCGTATTCTAGTTTCTCATTTTAGGTATATGGAGCATACACTCTAGTGAGAAACCAATAGAAAGACCTCTGTACGTCCTCGAATTTGTAGGTGATTGTAGATTGACTTGTCTCCACACAACTCCACACCCAGACTCTACAGTCCCACATGATTAGAATGCCTCACTACTTCCATCAGCTTCTATGTACCCAACCCTCATCGTTTTGCAAGAGTAGAGTTGTTTGGCGATGCCCTCCGCATCCTTACTCACCTTTAGTTCCTGAAAGCGGTAGACATTCCGCCACCCATTTCTGTATTGACCTCTTAACAAGCTTTCTGTTGGAAATCTTGTTAATCCCCCAAATATTCCAAGATAGTAATTTTACTTTTATTTGACAGTCAAAGTAAGAGCTCCCTCTTCTTCTCTCCTTCAACTTTCTTCTTCAAGCTAGACTGTAGGTTCTTCTGTTCATTCTTTCCAATTCCTCTGTGTCTAGGAGTTGCAATTGTGTTGTCTATCCCCTTCTTCTCAAACGCAACTTTCCTTTTATCGAGTTTCATCAATTAAGCATTGTTTCTTCCTGAAAGCCTTTCCATTACGTGAGAATTAACCCAACTGGATGCTTCAGTCTCGGGATCGGGTTGCTTTCCAGGATTTTGAGAGGCTACTAGCTCGGCATCATGGATTTGTTGTATCTGCATGTCTACAACGGGGAACTTTAGCGTCTCTGAGCATTCCCTATTTTCCTTTGTCTAAGCTCCCTTACTTTTTTCTATACTGTGTGGTTCTAGTTCCTCTTAATGCCTGGTGGAGGTTTGTTGCTTGGTGGTGGATTCGCCATGAGCGATGGTTGAGAGAGACTCGAAGATTATCTTCATGGAATATTCCCAGTTCTTGTACGTGTCTAAGAACTGAGTTGCTAATGCTTTTAGCCCACTTAACACTTCTAAAAGCTCCTCTTCCCCTCATGTGTCACTTTTCTATTTTTCGTTAAATCAATAGGCTTGTTTTGTTTCTAGCCCAAATTGAACATTGGGCCTAGTTCCATATTTGCGCCTAAGCACAACCTTTTTATTTGAACTTCTATTGGCCTCCCCACGTGCTTCTGTGTCAACACATAACTTGGCACTTGTTCTATCTCACTCTATACTGGTTAAATGGTGCTCGTCCTCATTAACCTTTAGGTCTTTGCGCTGCAACTGCTGGGTAATACCTTAGGGCTACTATCATCTTTAGTGAATATCTTGACCGGTGTTTCAACCCAAATTTGCATCGTGTAGCAAACTCTGTTCGTTTGTGGTCACTACTTTGGGTATGTCTATTCTATCTCCTTTGACTCTGATTCTTGCCCATTTGAGGTGATTTCGTAGCTATTTCTCCTCTTCCGTCTCTACCCAACCTCCATTGTGGTCTCCAATGGCCTTAAATATTTCCCGATCCAAGAAATGTAGTGTTAGGCCAACGATTCTGGCCCAAGTTGAATTAGGTCAGTTTCTCCCATTCGCTGCCCCTATCAACAATTTCCACCATTGCAGTATAACTGGAGAGTTCTTCCAATCCAAACCCTCTCCCCCACTTGCTCCGCCGTGGCTTTGAGAGCAAATTTGAATAGGAAATATTCATTTCCCATCTCATAGATGTTAAAACCATGGGCTTGCTTCAGTAAACTATCGTCCCATCTTTTAATTTCTAATAAAGTTGGTGATTTTCCTGTCCTAACCTCAAACCTACCAACCAGACTCCTCTTTAAAACTTCATTTTGGGCTCTTGGGCTGTCATTAATGCATATTCTGTTCTCCTTCTTTATTATCTTCTCTGCCTTTGTTTCATTTCTCTCTTTACTAGTCCATTTAGTGCTCCTTAACATCTCAACATAGGGAATGTTGCTCTCGACCATCCTATGGTCCTCAATGGTACCCATAGTCTTTTTGTCATTAATGTAAACCCCCACTTTTTTTGGAATATTCATCCAACCCGAATTAAATGTCAGCTCAGGGATAATAATAACTGCTTGTATTTGTTAAAACTCCTAGAAACATAAACTCATGAGAAGGCGTCTTTTCTCTGCTATCTTTTCACCATGTTCACCTTTGTCTTGGATGCTTGTCGCAAAATCTGAGAGATCTATTCCGTAGTCTTTGCATGGAGTGTTTTTCTCATGATGAAGTTTCTATTTCTCTTTGTCCAACATTCCAGATGTTCCCGTAGCATCATAAGCCTTAAACCCTACCGCAAAATAGTTGTTCCCCATCTTTGCTTTTGTCAAGAGAAGAAAAACGAAAAAACGATGTATTCCGGTGATCAAAAGGATCACTAGAGGAAAGGAGAGAGAAAGACCGGCAAAACTAGGTCATTTCCTCGATAAACGTGCCTAAGAGAGTTTATTCAAGTGTTATTTCTGAAGATTGTAGATTACTTAAAACTTCCTTTCGTTTGGATGACCTAGGTATCAAGGCTCACTTCCACGACAACCTCATGAGTTATGTCACTGAACGTGTATTTCAAATATTTTGTCTTGGTCCTACTCAACCTGAACCCTTTAGATTCTAGGGTTTGTCTCTATACCTCTAGCTTAGCATGAACTCTCGTGCGAGTCTCGTCAGTCATAACTATGTCATCTACACATAATATACAACATAGTCTCACCTTGGAAACACATCAATCACCTGCGCAAATAAAAAAGGGTTAAGAGTTGATCCGTGGTGCAACCCCATTACAACTGGAAAGTGCTCTGAGTCTTATCCCACTGTCTTTACTCGGGTCGTGGCTCCACCGCATATGTCCTTAATCTCCCTAGTGTACACCACAAATACATCTCTGGCCTCCAAGCACCTCTATGGTACCTCCATCGGGACTTTGTCATGCATTTTCTAGATTGATGTATATCTTTTTTAGATCGATGAATACCATGTGTTAGTTCCTTTCCTTTTCCTATACTGTGACTTCTGTGGTTGAACGTCCAAGCATGAATCTAAACTGGTTCTCAGAAATGGACATGCCCCACTTACCCTCATCTCCACCACCTTCTCTCAAACCTTCATAGTGTGGCTTAGCAACTTGATACTCCTGTAGTTGTTGCAATTATGAATGTCACCTTGGTTTTTGTACAACGTGATTATTTGTACTCCATCTCCCTTTGTTGTGCAATTTTTTGCCCTCTTAAAAATGATATTAAACAACCCAGACCTGCCCTGCCTATGTCTTCCAGAATTCCTTCGGGATCTCGTCTGGCTCTGTCTCTATCCCCTGTGCATCCTTTGCATCACACACTTAACCTCCTCAACCTTCATACACCTGTAATACCCAAAATTTTACCTCTTGGAATGCTCCAAATCTCCCAGTACAATGTCTCTGTCCTCCTCTTCGTTCAAGAGTTTATGGAAATATAATTGCCACGTCTGTCTAACAAGTGCCTCAACCAATACTTTGCCGTCCTTGTCCTTGATGCACTTCACTTGATCTAGGTTTGTGGGCCTCCTCTCCCTTGCCTTAGCTACCTTGTACAACGTTTTATCTGCCAAAATATTCACTTTAGAACAGACAGAGCAGTAGGTCAATTATTAGAATTAGATTGTGCCTTTCCAATTAATATGTCATATATATTTCAGATAATTGCAGTTGTCTTAAACTGTAAACACTTCCATTGATACAGTAAAAGATAAGAAAACATGGGTATTAACAGATGTCCTCCAGGAAAAAGTAGATAATCTCATTTCCAATTAACAATTATGGACACCGGAGGAAAAACCTTTAGATCTATTAACTGTTTGTGAGAGACCTTGATTTGTATAGTTCTATTATTATTTTTTAATGTACTTCAAAGTTCTTATCTGTCATGTTCCAAAACAAATAGTGAAGAATGAGGTTAAGCATAATAAGCACATTTGCTTATTATGAACATTTATTCAAAAAAGTAAGGTTATTATGAGGTTAAGAAAGCATGTCTGGTCCTTAAGAGCATTTTTGTTTCTGGTTGGAAAAAAGAAATTAGAAATGCTCACAGAGATCAAAATGTAAAAGTCATTTTGGTGTCAAATTTTTAGTTATGGGAATTTATTCAAAAGTAGAAGCTGGTTTGAGGACACACAATATTTTGAAACAAGTTTGGGATAGAGAAGCAGAGGTTGCTTATACATATTATGCCACTGGCTTGGTGTTTTATTGATGAAATTGTTTCTCCCAGAGAAAGAAAGAGTAACAGAAGTAAGATGAGAATGATTATGTAGTAACGGGGAAAAAGGCACTAATTTGAATTTAACATGTAAAAAACTAATAATTAATATTAACATGATAGAAGAAGTAGATGGGATGTTTGGGGAGTAACACTACTATATTGCTATTATTTTATATTAACATGTAAAAGCTAGTTTCAGAGGCAAACAATATCTTTAAATAAAATTTAGAACAAAGAAAAAGGGGACTCTGATGGGTCTGGAGTAGGGGAGAGGTACAAAGAGTTTTAAGGTGAATATTTGGGGGAAGGTAAAGGATGCCTGGTGCGGGGTAAGGTAGATTTATTATGGTGAAGGTTTAAAACATATTCTTTATGTGTAAGCACGAAATTGCCTGTATTATGAATATGAAGAAAGTTATTGCAATGGATTTCATCTGCTGAAGGTAAAGTTAGTATCTTCTGGTGGAGAATTGTCACTGCAAAAGTTAGCTCGGATTGAGATATGTCGCACAGGTCGGTAATACAAATAAATATGAATAGTTATTAAATAGGTAGAAATTGAACAATCCTAACAGGCTTCAAAAGCCAAAGGTAAGATTCCAGGTCCGTACAATAGTTTATTTGATTCTGATAATTTCACCAAGATTTCCATGTCATGATGGTTTGGAGATAGTACAACTAATATTAGTGAAATTTATGATGCCTTATTAGAGTTTTTTTTTCTTTTGCCTTTTTTTTTTTTTCATTACTCTTGCCTTGCTCAGTTCAACTGCTTTCTTAATCAGGGCTGCTCCTCGATACTTCTGGATGAAAAGACCCGTCGAGACATTTTGAAGAGGATGAGAAATCCAAGAACTGAGCCTTTGAAAAAGACTGAACTACAAAAAAAGGTTGTGAAAAGGTGTACTGCCATGACAAGTGGCCAGAGGACTGTCACATGCTCCAAATGCAGATACATGAATGGTTTGATATTCTTCTCCATCTCCATCTCTTTGGCTAAAGCTAGTCCTTTGTGCAATTTAGATTCCATCTACATTTCTATTGACCAGTCATTATGGATGTGGGCATGTATTTCATGCTATTATGAAGAGCATTCATTTGAAAATATTTTATGAAAATTGTTGCATCAACATCTTAATACCGAACTCAAAATGATTGAATATTATTTGAACTTGTAAATGAGAAAAAAAACATCATTTAGTTTAATATTTTTGTATTATATAAGCATTCAAGCCTCTAAATATTTTTAATATTTTTGTATGGCTATTTTTGTTTTGAAAAAAATATTTTTTTTGCTTCTGCTTTTTTTAATAAGCCGAACTTTTTAACTTCTTCCCAACCGCAAAAAAACTGCTTCTGCTTCTTTTTAAAATCAGTTTTACTGATTGGTCAAACACCTTAAATTTCCAAAAAAGTGCTTTCTTCCCCCCCAAAAACACTTTCAGCCTCCCAACTGCTTGGGTAAACAGACTCTTAGAAGTAAAGACGATATGCAAGATTTTCCCATTATCAATAAAACTATTTACCTTAAAATAATATATCAAAGCTTATATAAATTTTGTTGAACTGTGTGACCATCTCACTAAAAGCTTAAGTTATTAGTGAGAACATACTTTTATTTACTTAATGATGTCTTCAACACGCCCCCCCACGTGCAGTCCTATTCTTTTCATTGATCCTAACACGTGAAATTTTTTTAATAATGGGAGGCAGTAAGACTCGATCACATAATCTGTATCTGCTTTGCTACCATGTTGAAGTGTCCCACCATCTCATCTATTACATTTAAACTGTTAGAAAGAGCACAAATTTATTTTATTTGGTAAGCAAAAAGAGATTCTATAAATAGTTGCTCTGAGTCAGTGCAACAGGCGTAGCTACAAATTGTCCAAATCTTCTAGCATTGCATCTACATAATGTACAATAATTAGTTTGCACCAAAAACTTACCAAAAAAATACATCTATATTTAAGGCTATGGATGTCTCTCCTTTTGCTTAATTATGTCTTCAACAATTTCAAATGATTGATTTGAGACTTTGATTAGATATTAAAGGGAGGCTGCGGGTGCTCTATCTTTGCATGGTGACAGTACCCTCGACATCTGATTGTTTATCTTATTCTCTTATTTTTATTAACTGTAGGTATGGTGAAAAAGGGTCAGTTAAAAATCATACATGAACCAGAAATCGACCCGCAAGCAGTTTACTCCCTTTTTAAGAATATGTCAGATGAGGTATTATCTGATATTTGGTAATCTGTACACTCTCTCGTTCTTCTTCTGAAGTAATTCACTTGGTTGTCTAGTTCTACTTTTTATTATCTTTTCTACCATTGTTCTCTCTGCATGCAGGATTGTGAGTTACTCTATCTTAGTGATAGACCAGAAAAACTCCTTGTTACTAGTATTCCGGTGCCACCAATAGCTATTCGCCCTTCAGTATTTGTGGATGGTGGAACAATGAGGTCATATGCAACTTTGTTGTCTTATAACTTTTTACTTTCATCTAGAATGTTCGTTGACAATAGAAGATATTTTACTGCACAAATGTTTTTCCACACTTGAACGTATTTTAGTAATTTATAAGTTACCTTTTCTGTCAATTTGGTCCATAGGTAGCTGAGCTACTTGTTTTGGGATGTGAACTTTTTGGGGTGTAGGTTCTTGGTGATAATATGTTTGCCCTAGATATAAGAGAATGACAAACAACCGTTTAGTGTTGGAGGATATTTGGCAGGAATCAGGATATGTTTTATGTTTATGACGAATTGTTACATTGTTGTCCAAACATAGGCTATATAAGTTCTAATTAGATGCTTCACATAGTTTTATTGCATTGTGATATTGATCAACAATTTTCAGTGTTAACTTTTGGTCTATGAAAACAATTGCTGAGACTATGGGCAATATCGTTCTTCTTTTGGTAGCTTTACATGATTGACATGTTGATATTCTGATAGATGGTCAATTACCACTTGAAGCCTGGATTTGTCATCTCAGTGTTATTATCTCTCACATTAAGATTCAAATACTTGTGATAACTCCCTGAATTTGTCTAGTTGCCTGTTGCAGCAATGAGAATGACATCACAGAGAGGCTTAAGCGCATAATTCACTCAAATGCCAGTCTTCACCAAGAGATGTCTGATCCCAGTCCTTACAATAAGAGTCTGGTATTTTTTGGTTGACTTCCTGGTCTTTTCAAAGACAATGATTCAGTGTTCTCAATTATCACTTTTTTGTAACTTTTTTTGTTTGTTAATTAGATGGAATTTTTAACATGTTTCTCCTGGACTTTATATTGAATATGTACGTTTGCTATCCTGAAATTTTTTTGTCTTTTCTGAGTGATGAGGAGAGAAAAAAAATGCATTGCTGTTATGCTGTAGTTGAATTGTGCACTTGATGAGAAATATTAAGAATATTTCAGGAGACATTACATAGGAGACATTTCAGGAGTCTATTTTTCTTAAAAGAGATGTTGAAAAGCATAATATTATTTTAACTTCCATAATTTTGGGTGGCTATGTGTGGTTTTTTTTTTCCTTGTAGCGAGTATAGTTTGGAGTTTAGCAGGAATCTCAATTAGTCACACTCCTTATTGATGATTTCTAGTTATATAAAATCCCGCATTAGATGTAAGAGCATCCGAAGGAAGTTTTATAAAGATCATGGCCCATTTCACCCTCGGCATGAAGGTTTCACGTAGGTCTTTAACGTGGTATCTTAGCCATTCTTTGTTGGTCGTGAAGAAAATTGACCTTAGATCTAATTCAACCCCAAAAGCTAATTCATCGAAAGAAGATTGTAAATGACACATATAAGAAGACAAACAATGAATTCTCTCACCAATTTGTAGCACTCGAACACCCCCTCCCCCGGGCACCCAGGATTGGACAATTGAAGGGTTTATAAAATAATATGGGTCCCAACATTTGAAACTCACCCAAAGGAATGGGCCTGACACTTCAAGGGGAAAAGATGGGAGTTTGGGCGTACTGCAACCCTAAAATTTCACTAATAGGTTGTAAGTGTCCAAAATCATATGAAGACAATGGCGCATTCTCTCACCTATAATATGGCGCTCTAGCATTATTCACGTCTCTCATTTGTAGGTCCACTTGTGAACCTCGAAAACCGAGTTATGTATGAGTTATATAGAGGGGCTCACATCTGAAAAATAAGGGCATCCAACGGGGCTTTTAATGGTTTTGGGTTTTACTTCACCTATTGATTTAAGGTTTTAGGTTGGTCGTACCGGTTCTTTCACCCTCGACACTTGGGGTCATACTAGCAGCACATCATGTCAAGTTTAAAGAAAAGGAATTAGACCCACATGGTTTTGGGTGTATTACAGAGCTTCCTAAATAATTTAAGTGTTCCTTCTTTAGCAAAGTTGATGAAGCAATTCGCAGTCTTCAAAAAAAGTCGATGGAACATGCTTTGTGTTTGAACTGCATAGAGCTGCCCCAGGGGGTGTACCGCAATCAGAGTAGTAGAAGACCTCTGCTTAGTAACTTGTAGTTGTAGTAGAGTAACAGGGAGATCATCTCAAGGTATGGGTTGTAGAGGAAGGTAGTGAAAAAATGCAATCTTGTTAAGAAACCAAGAGCGTAGAAATTGGGAAGCTTATTATTGTATTGCACATCCACGCGACCATGGCAGTAGTTAGTTGTAGGTTGCAAATTTCTATTTCTGCTTCTGGTCCGCTCTTCTTCACCATGCCATTTCTGTCAACTCATTATCAGGATGTAATTTGCAACATTTTATTTTCTACCATCAGCTTTTGGCCAGGGTAGAAAAGAGCCAGTTGATGACTTCACTTCCAAGTTAGATACGTTCTTGAAGATTTTCAAGATGCAATGGCATGCACATTACAACTGATGGGAATTCTTTCATGTATTGTATACTTCTGCACCTTTTGGTTAGTGATGAATACTAATGCTAGGATTACATTCTCCCATCCAAATTGACCTTCTTACCTCCAAAATATGAATTGGAGAATTTATCCATATATACCTGTGGAGAAAGCTCTACAGCAGATTTTAACCAACATTAGGTACATTATTTATCAAATAGTTTTTGAACTGTTGAAATGGAAAAAATCTTGTGCTATTGGTAGATCTCGGTATGTTCAGACACACTATAGTAAATTACTCTTTTCAAGATTAAATGGCTAGGATAGTCTAGGGTAGATTTTGAATCTAACTACTGAAAAACAATTTGACTCGATTTGTCTGGCAGTTCTGTTAGTTCTGCTAAATCTTAGCACAGTGTCACCATTTGTCTCCTTTTGAAGTATGTGCCTGTTTCTCTTCATGATCTTGAACGCTGCAACGGCCGTCGCTTGAGCCTAGATATCATAATCCCACTAAACTTTATGTTCCCTTGTGAAACGCTAGCAAATGATCTTGAACTTTTTGACATTGGTGATATAGTTACTGAATGTTTAGTGTGAGCTTTTCCCATGAGAGATATATGCCAGCAAATGTCTATTTGCGCTGCGGTCAAGGTGGTGTAACAGGCAGGGTTTTTCCAAACCTAAGAGCTATTTGAAATCTATGTCCTGTGGCATGGATTATTGTCAATTTGCTGATGCATGTGGACCAGATATTTCTGTCTATTTATGCTCTACTTGAGACCTCTTTTAGCTTACTCGATGTTACGACATTGATATAGAGTCCTTGGATTGATCTGCAAATGGAAGTTGCACAATATATTAACAGCGACGTTCGTGGAGTGCCACTACATATGCAAACTCCTAGACCATTGAGTGGTTTCACTCAACGTCTTAAAGGAAAGCAGGGAAGATTCCGTGGAAATCTCTCAGGAAAGCGTGTGGAATTTACTGGCCGAACTGTTATATCTCCAGATCCAAATCTGAAAATTACAGAGGTCTGGCATGGAACTAGTGTTTTATCAATATTAATCATTTTATTTCACTACGAAGGGAGAATCACCAAATACGTATGCAGGTTGCCATTCCAATACTGATGGCTAAAATTTTAACATATCCTGAGCGAGTTTCACAGCACAATATAGAGAAGTTGAGGCAATGTGTTCGTAATGGACCAAATAAGTATCCTGGTGCAAAGTATATCAGACATCCTGATGGAGCTGAGATGTAAGAACTATTATTTTTTCAACCCTTCCTGTAAATACATGCATAAATCTTCTAAGTCTTTCTTAATTGTATAATGCAGATCGTTGATGTTCTCTTCTAGAAAGCGTCATGCTGATGAATTGAAATTTGGTTATATTGTTGATCGACATCTAGAAGATGGAGATATAGTCCTGTTTAACAGACAGCCAAGTTTGCATAGAATGTCCATCATGTCTCATCGGGTGACTATTATTCGAAATGCGTGAATGAATATTTTGCTAACTCATATCCGGGCAGCGGAGCCTTTGGATCATTCTGTTTTTAAATTTTTAAATTTTATTTTTCCGTCAGGCAAGGATAATGCCATGGCGCACATTGAGATTTAATGAATCTGTATGCAACCCTTATAATGCTGATTTTGATGGTGACGAGATGAATATGCATGTGCCACAAACAGAAGAGGCGAGGACAGAGGCTCTTATGTTAATGGGGGTAAGTTTACTCCTTCCATCCATCTTGACTTGACATATGTGGTAAACGAGTAAAATGGTAGTGTTTGGCTTAGCTAGTTAAGTGTTTGAAATAATAGTAATGTGTAAACGAGAAGTCCAGTTGATAAAGTCTGCATCCTAGTTCAATGCGAGGGTAAAACATTTGATGTTTTGGGGAAAATTTCAACCTTTTGGGGTGGACTAGTACAGAAATATGGTCAATACTATCCAACTAATACAACATATTTTGACTAATATTTTCACTTGTATTCAAATTTTAAAGAAGTAATTTCACTTGTGTTCAAATTTAAAAGAAGTAATTTGCTTGGTGTAGTGTTTGCAATCAAAATTTGCTTGGTATAGTCTTTGGTTTTATTTTTATATGCATTATAACCATTGTCACGACAAATAAGTAAGGGGACAAAGTATCCCGTTGCCTCAACCCTTTCTTGTCATTGAAAGGAACTGTTGGCTTGCCATTAATTAGTCAGAATAAGAAACTGTCTCAATACACATCATGATCCATCCAACAAACACCATAAGAAAGCCTAGAAAAGTCATGACTTGCTCCAAATATGCCCTCCACTCAAGTGAGTCATAGGCTTTCTGCATGTCTACTTTGATCATACACCTAGTTTAAACACCCTTTCTACCGTATCCCTTAATCAACTCATGACTCATGACAGTGTTGTCCACCATCAGTCAACTAGGAACAAAAGCATCCATTGATTTGTCAATGAGTGCATCCATCACAACCTGTAGTCTAGCAGTTGGTACTTTGGGTACTATCTTATACAAAACAGTACAAGCATGAAATAGGTCTGAAATACTTGAGTGAGGAAGGATTGTTTACTTTAGATATCAAGGTGATGGAAGTGCATTTAATAGCCTTACGCATCTCTGATCTAGCAAAAATTATCCAACACAGCCTGTGTTACATCCTTACTAATAAATGGCAAAACTTTCTTAAAAAAGAAAGCATTGAAACCATCACAACTTGGATCCTTTTGATCATCACTAGTAACAGGTCTTGTAACGGACAGTTGCTGGTTCCTGTTATGAACATAGCCCTCCTTCATGACCTGTACATTGACAGCAGGCAATTGCTTTGTAGAGGTGCCTATGAGGTCTTTATAGAAATCCAGAATTTTCTGCTTCAGTGGCCCCTGGGTCTGGAGCAGTACACCATCAGTATTCACCGATCTTCTGATATGGTTCTGAGCTTGTCTATTTTTCAAACAAGCATGGAAATAAGAAGGTTAGCATCCCCTAAATTGAGCTATTGAACCCTTGACTTCTGTTGCAGGACATTCTCCTCCACCTTTAATCATCTTTCCAGATTCAACTTGCATTGCTTCTCCTCTTGTACTAAGGCCTTCCATGGCTGTTTTAACCCTTTTCATATTACCCATATAACATTCACAGTGGTTTGCTAAGCTGTCCTCACTTGTCCAAATTGCTGGTGCTCAGTGGTTGTAAAATCTGAAAGGCTTAGCACCAGTAAGAAGTTGATTTTCAAATTCAACACATGGGCAATGATCAGACAGGTGAGGGTCCATAATATTCTCCTCAATATGTGGCTAGATTTGAGTCCATTGAACTTTTACGAAGATCCATCCTATCTTGCTGTAAATGTGGTTATTTGACAACATCTATCTCTTTCCCACTATTTTCATTCCCATTAATCCTGTATCCTGCATGAAAGTTCTGAAATCATGCACTTCTCCATCAGCCACTAGAGCACCATAAATCCTATCATCCCCATATAACAGTGTTTAAATCTCCCAGAATGATCAGACGGTCACTCATAACATCAACTGTGCTTTAGTTCAATTCAAAATACTCTCCTATCCTGTACTGTGTGAAGACCGTACATCTCAGTCAACTAGAAACCTTATTGGACTGGATAATGTTGAAGAATCCATGAATAAAAAACTGCTGGTGGATCTTTTCTACTTTGAACTCCACTAAGGCTGGATTCCGGTGGACCCAAATCCTCCCCTTGGGGTCTGCACTATAATTTGTTATCCAGTGCCGTCTAGGGACTAGTTATTTAATTATTCTTGGGCCTTTATTCCTATATTCTCCAACACTGCTAAAACAGCTACTCTATTTTCTCTACAGAACTCCTTAAGATCACTCTGCTCGTGCACTTTATTAACCCCCCTAACATTCCAAGCTATAATCTTCATCATGGGATATAAGTTTGGAGTAGGTTGCTGCTGCTCCCTTCCTTACTGTACTGTCCCTTCTCCCCATGTCCACCTTCTTCAATCACCTGAGCAATAAGGTTAAGAGCCTTGTACACATGTCAGTATCAACATGTGATCAGGGATGGGCGAGGCACTTTAGAAGGTGATTTACCTCTAGCTACCTGCCAATCATCACGAGTAATCTGCTTGTCAGCAACTTCCTTTTGGGGGGGGGGGGGGTTGTCTCTGGTTCTAGTTGGATTAAGTGCCTCCCCTAGCCATCAATTAAGGGGTTAGTAGCAGGGTCTAACACACTGATTATCATCCATTATTGCTTTTGGCCTCTCTGGTCACCCTGGTTTCCTGGTATACATGTATACCCTAGTTGGCAACACTTGGGACAATAAGCAGGCCTCCGTGCATATAGCACAGTCTGATCAAAGGTCTTCCCATGTGGATCACACACTTTAATACTGCTAGGCAGCGGTCTTGTCACATCCATTTAAGCCAGCTATCTTGCATTAGAGATCCTGTCAACATCATGTCACACCCCGCCTTGGGGGGTATGACTGGCACCTGGTGCCCTACTAGGACCTGAACTGCTGGACTGCTAAGCCTGGGCACATCTGGTGCCTAGCTGGCTCTGACTCACATTTCTGGAAACAAAGGGCTATATAACGGCTGTAAACACAGCCCCCGGCCCATTGGCCTATAGCCTCCTGTACCTGTAATAACAGCTGACCAGAACATGCAACTATAGGGAAACCTATGCGGGCCGACAAGACCTCCATGCTGTCTAGTTATCTATAACTCAACCATGAAATACTGGATAGCTACGTGACCGGCAAGGTCACCACTACTGTCGAACTATGGCCCCACACGGCCAACATAAAGGAAACAAAAGTACTAACAGCTAAACAACTGCACGGCCTCACACGACCGGCTCATCGGACCGCAGGGAAATATATACAGACTGCAAGCCTCTAGGAATAGCAATAGAAATGATCGGGACAGGGCCCTGACCTACCTGTACTGTACAACAAAAGAAAATGAAATACACCTCTGGAATTCAGTCTCCGGATGACAGGAGCTGAATACTCGATCGCTGACAGGAATCACGTGGTATCGCCTGCTCGTCTATGAGTACCTGCAGGCAAGTAATGCAGCGCCCCACCGGGCGTCAGTACCGCTGGTACTGAGTATGTAAAGCAACAACTGAAAGAAATATCTGAAAAACAATAATATAACTGATGAAACTGAAGTAGAAAGGAATAAATTAACTGTCTGATAATGTAAGTCATACCTTTTCTTAATTATACTGGAAGGAGTAAGAGTCATGCTTGAGGATTTATCGTTCTACTGTCGATCTACTCATATCTACAGTAACACGGTATAACATATCATAACATAACATAGCACACACAAACCTTACCCGGCCCCCATAAGCCGGGAGGTACAACCAGCACAGAATCTACACCCCTACCCCGGTCATCCCATCTCCTATAACCCTGTAAGCATCCTGCCGGTCCCCTGGGTAGGCACTTGGGCTCGCTGAGCCCCTGACTATAACTGCATCTGAGTCCGGAGGACTCCTGAATCAACACCCGGGCGTATCCGCTCGACAGGGGTGTGTAAAAGCCGACCAAGGCATAATATGGGGAAAACTGGCATCCCATCTTCGTTCCCTGTGGGACGGCATGCCACTCCGTAGAGCGACGTATCCTCGTCCTCTGGCGGACGAGTCGATACAACTATCAACCCTGGGGCGGTCATGGACGCTAGGTAGTCCAACCCCAAACAATACAACGGTCTCAACTAGTAATACTATCTGCATGTCTCACATACTGAGGCTAATAGTGGTAAAGTATTGTATACACTATATGCTGGACTAGTGATAGTAATATGTACGTACTTAATGCATGCTGAGGCTGGTAATAATATATATGTATAAATATAGTCTTCTGCCAGACTGTACTGGGGCTAATACTGAACAGGATATAGTGTTTCTGCTGGAAACTATGCTGTATACTGAGTTTCTATAGTAACATGATTTACTATTCCTAACATGCTTTCTAACTTCATTTTCACTTATCGTTCTATTTCTGAGATGTCTTACAGGTATTGCATTGCTTTACTGGGTTTCAACTGAATACGATGATATCCTAACATTCTGTACTACATCACATACTGAGCATGCTGTGCAGTTCCTAATACTTATATTAGAATCTATATCGTGCTAATCATAATATGATACTCCTAATATCGTACCAACATTCGTAATAAGCACAACATATAACTTCTGAATATTCTACTGGCCTTTAATTTACTTTACTATGCCGAACTTGCTAACTTGCCGAGGAAACTTAACTTTACATACCTTATCCTCGAACTATTCGTCTGTCGGACGAGGCTCGGCCGGTACTTCAACTATTTTCTCCCAACTGCATTCATAAATATGTCAATCAATACTAAATACAACTTTATTTTAAAGAGCAACATCACTTTCGATATAGTTTATAGCCTAAACTTAGGCTTATCGAAAGACGGCCGAAAACTCGCTATTTTTCAGAGGTCCAGAAGGGAGAAATACTCACTTCACAGCTAGGAACACATAGACACTAATTTAGAGCAATTCCACTTACCTTAGCTCGGTGGCTCGACGATTCGTCGGCCGTATTTCACAAAACTGAATCCGTAGGAATGCTCTCTGCTGCTAAATACCTCGGTATCTGAGGTTAATTTGAGTTTGGACAACGTTTAGCAGTGTAATCGGACGAAAATTATATTATCTCCTTCGTTCCTTTTCTCCCTCTGCTGCTTTGCTCTGTTTTCTGGAAGTTTATAAATGTTTTTATCATTTAAAACCGAAGTGGGGCTTTATATACTTGGGCCTGGACAAGGCCAACGTGTCACGGAGCCAACGCGGAGGCCTCACCTCCGTGACACGTTGCCATCGCGGAGGGGCTCTGCCTCGGCTCCTTCCGCGATGGTTCGACAGGTTTCTCGTCCGATCTTTTCCCGGGCCTTTCTTCAGCACGTATAGCCTTCAAATATGCTTAACCAACGTGCGAATAGGTCGTTTAGGTGCCGGGAATTCTATGGGGTATAACACATCATTAGTGCAAATCAACATATAAAGGGCTTCTCAACCCACTCCCTATCTTACTAAGAGCTTTGTTGCTCCAGCAATTGAGGGTCAAGTCAGACAACTTGATTTAGAGTGGGATGGTCTTCAAAACCTCCTCCTTGAAATTGAAATCAGCTGACCAACCTTCAAGGATGAGGGGTCTGCTATACATTGATCTTTCCGCTGCCCTATTGATGGTGTATTCCCCATCACATTCATAATAAGGGTTTGGTTGCACTTTTCATTTTCTGCTTGCACATCTTCCCCTATTAGTTGCGCAACAACCACTTCCCCTTCCTGGATCACCGGTGGTATGTAACTGAGAATCATTCCTTTTGCAGCCATGTTATTTCACATCAAAAACCCAACCCATACCCTACAACCTTCCTTTGCCTTAGCATCATCCCCCTTAGCCTGGACCTTTACATGTTCCCCCACATCAACAACCTGGCAAGGCCCTGCCGTCAGGGTTACTGTGGCATTGCCTTGGTAAGGGTTTGTAGGGATTTGAACCAATAAGTCTGCGATTGAGCTTTCCCAGCAGTAGCCCCATTGCTAGCTTGAGTTTGGGACCCTGGAGTAACCTGTGTACCTCAATTGACCTCTAGTTCAGGCCAATCCTGTTCAACATCTGAGTCCAGATCCTCAGTCGAAACCATCTTCAACTTCGATGAACTAGCACCCTTGCTTGCAATTTGTTTCCTTCCGATGGTAAGAGCTAGCTAAGAGCTTTGAGTGGAAGGTTTCTGCGGTCGTCCCCTACTCCCGTTCCCATGTCGGAAAAAGCTTAGGTTAGCCAAGAGAACCTAACATGCGCAGATAGATAGATAGATAGATAGATAGATAGATAGATAGATAGATAGATAGATAGAGAGATAGATAGATAGATAGATAGAGAGAGAGAGAGAGAGAGAGAGAGAGACGTTTACAATAGCTTCTTATTAGCACTAATGTATAAGTCATATAGTTATTCCCTCCATTTTAATTTGTTTGTCTTACTTTCTTTTTTAGTCCATTTAAAAAAGAATGCCTCTTTCCTTTTTGACAACTTTTTAGTTTTAACTTTCCACATAATATGTTTAAGACCACAAATTAGAGAGTTGTCAAAAAAGGAAAGTTTGTATATTCCACATATCTTTAGTTTAAGGCCACAAAACTAAAAAATCTTGTTTACTTTATTAAACTCCATGCCAAGTCAAACCAGACAAACAAATTGAAACGGAGGGAGTAATAATTTTGAATTTTTAAAAAATATTTAAGAGAAGCATTGTTAATTAGCCACCTCTTTGACTCCTAAATGGTAAGGTTGACACATAAATTGAAATATAGAGTAGTACAAACTCTTGGAAGAACCGAAGTTACGGTTTCAATACGGGACGACTTAATGTATTCGACCAGTATGCTGGGTTTGGGTGTTTTCTGTTGCATTTATTCTGCTTATAGTCTACTGCTTAAGGTCATCTATTTGAAAGATGACCATGATGTCTCAAAGGCTCCATTTCCTTGATGTAGTTTGCTTTGCTTTTTCCCTTTTCCAAAGCGAGGAAACTTTTCTTTTTCCCATTTCTACTTAATCTTTTTGTGATCAATACTCTCCTTTCCTGTTGAGGATAAAATATAGATTTGCTTGTTCCATTGTCAATAGTGTTTTCAGTCTGAAAGGTCCATCGGCATATCAGAATGGTGTCATCTTAAAATCATGATGCAATCCCCACGTGCTTATTGGCTGAAGTTAATTTATTGGATCTATAGGGGCATATTTTACAAGATCGAGGGGGAGGGATTTGGTTCTGCTTCTAATTGTTCCAGTGAAGTATCTTCTCTTCTGGTCCTTTATTTGAGATTTTTGCTTAAGGCTTTCTGAGCGACGTCAAGGTTTTGTCTTGTATGCTTTACTGATATTACTTGTCAGTTTGAAAGTTTCCTGAAAATTATAACAGGAAACTTGAAAAGGGGGTCTTCCAAACATCTTTTTGTAATATTTTGTTGCAAAAATGTGGCTGAAATTTTGTCTATCTGTCCTCTTAACTGTGACCAAAATAGGCTATGAAGAAATTTGAACTTGTCTTTACTTGTTCCCTTCATTAGTTTCTCCTTCATGTGTTTGTTATGAAAATGCAGGTTCAAAACAATTTATGCACTCCGAAGAGTGGAGAAATTTTGGTTGCTTCTACCCAGGATTTTCTGACGTCTTCCTTTCTCATTACGAGGAAGGACACATTCTACGATCGTGCTTCATTTTCGTTTATGTGCTCGTATATGGGCGATGCAATGGATCCTATAGATTTACCAACTCCAGCATTTATCAAGGTTTGATTAAACCTTTAAAGAGTGTGAACTTTTACTTCTGTTTGTTGCCTGATTGATGAACTTTTCCTTTTCAAACATTCTCTTAGGTTTGATTAAACCCGAATCACTTAACTTTTACTTCCATTTGTTGCCTGATTGATGAAGTTTTCATTTTCAAACATTCTCTTTTCTTTGATCCTCTTCCTATTACTCTATGTGCTCCTTTCATGTCTCCAACTTGCTTGATGATTGGTCAGACATAAATCTTTACAAGCCGATGAAGTGTTCAGGAAGGACTTTGAAAAATTCAAAAGTAGCAATTGCACAGATTCAACATTTTAAACTGCAGTGCTTATAAGAAGAAATCAATTATGAAATACTTTTCTGGGAAAGTGCATTTCATAAACATTAAGCATATGTAATTGCATGTTTACATTATGGCAACAATCTTTTAGGCATTTTCTGGTTATGGAGCTTTCTTTCCACACCATAAGCTGATTTCCACTTTTTAGCATTTGCAAGTATGTGTTGGCACCTCTTTCCATCTGTTAGTGAAGACGAGTCCTTTGTAAGAAAGGAATATTCTGGAATTTTTTTTCTTTTCGCTCCTGTTTCTCATGAGGGCATGTCGGTGGCGGAATTTGTGGGTGGAATAGTCCACATATGACCATACTTTCTTTCTCCCTAATGCTCTCTCTTCTCTCTCTCTCTCTCTCTCTCACACGCGAAAAAAAAAAGATTATGTTTGACCATGTAGTAGTTAAGCGTGTAATTGAGTGGAAGAAAAGGAAACAAGGGGTTATGGGGGATGTGGTTCTTGAGAGAGGTGCTTAGAGAAGGTATGTGGGCAGTTAAGTTGCTCTGACAATTTTTTCATTATTATTTTTATATCATTTTGCTTATTTAATTCTTAGGCAACATAGAGTAAGTGAACAGGGTGGTTTCCCTAATAAAGGAATCAATTTAGTGACTTTTGACCCTTTTTGTGTTGGGGTGCAAAGTGGAGCATTTGCCTATTGTTTATTTGGGAATGCCTTTAGGCAACAAGTACAAGGATATGAAGATATGAGATGGGATAATTGAGAAGACAGAGAAAAAGTTAGCCATGTGGAAGTCTCCATACTTGTCACTAGGGGGTAGTCTCATTCTGATAAATGCTGTACTAGACTCACTTCCAACCTATGTTCTGTCCTTGTTCCAAATACCTTCTGAAGTCGTGAAGAAGCTAGATAAACTGAGAAGGGACTTCTTATGGCTTGGAAATAAGAAAGAAAGGGTATGGATTTAGGGAAGTGGAAGATTGCTCAGCTCACCAAGAACTCTGGAGGCCTTGGTGTTAGGAATCTGCTGCTGCACAATAAATGTTTGTTGATGAAATGGCTATGGAGGTACTCTAGAGAAAAGCATACACTGTGGAAGGAGGTCATACCCAACAAATATGGGCAGACTAGTGCATGGATCACCAATCCTGTCACTAATACTTATGGTGTTGCAGTCTGGAGGCCAATAAGGAGTCTTTGGACCAGTTTTCAGAGAACACTGTTCAGAAGGTGGGCAATGGGCAAAGAATTTTGTTCTGGAAAGATAAATGGAGTCGTCAGATGGCATTGATGAACTCTTTCCCTGATTTATTTTCCTTTTGCACTAACCCTGAGATTACAGTGGCTGAAAGTTGGTTTACTAATGGATGGGAAATTCAATTCAGGAGATATTGGATGAATGGGAAGTGGATAGGTCGGCCCAACTGCTGCAAGAAGTAAGCCGCTTCAAAGGAACATCAGCAATCCCGGATACTATCAATTGGAAGCATGCTGCTGATGGGAATTTCACTGTGAACAAATTATATCATAGAGAGGTGAGGGAGCAACAAGGAGGGAGAGCAGGTCCATGGAAACAGATTTGGAAAGGCTGAGCACCAACTAAAGTAAAATGCTTCTCATGGTTGGTGGCTAGAAAGGCATGTCTCACTCAGGAAAAACTGAAAAGAAGGGAGTTTCAAATAGTATCCAGGTGTTATCTGTGCAATGAGGCAGAAGATACTAATAAACATCTGCTTCTGCATTGCAGAATAACCTATCAAATCTGGTCACTGTTCCTGAGCTTGACTGGAACAATTGGTCAATGCCAGAACACACTGCTGATCTTTTGAGCTGTTGGATTAGGAGAGGTTGTAATAAAAGTCAAAAGAAATGGTGGAAGGTAATTCCAACATGCATCTGGTTGGGGTCAGTGAGGAAAGAGAGGAGGGGGAGATGCTTTGAAGATAGGTTTAATTCCATTCACAAAGTCAAATGGAATTGTATCATATCCTTACTTTTTTGGTGTAAAGAGGAATGTATAGATGATGTTGAACAGATAGCAGATCTCTTAGGCTATGTGTAATCTTCTCTTGTAATCTTTTTCTCTCTGTAAATTCTTTTTTGGGCGACCAGAATCTCCTACTGCTGAAGAACACAACATTGCCAGTTTCAAAAAAAAAATAAAATTGCTAGAATTCAAAAAATATCATTTGATTGAAATTTTTTGTCTTTGAAGCCTTTTGGCGAAAGAAACAAAAGTTATCTGTCTTCCTAGATATTTGATTTGAACTGGATTATGGATATTAACACGAACCAAAATCATTGCACATTCCCTTCCTTTTTTATTTGTTGAAAGTTATCTCTCTTCCTAGATATTTGATTTGAACTGGAATACAGATATTAACACGAACCAAAATCATCGCATATTCCCTTCCTTTTCTATTTGTTGGTGGTATTTGTTGAGTTCTGTTTCCATCTTTTTTTGAAATGCTGAAGCCAGTAGATTTTACTGCTTGTCTTTTCTTCTGATCTTCAAATGACTGAGATGCCCTTTTACAGCCGGTTGAGCTTTGGACTGGGAAACAACTCTTTGGTGTGCTACTGCGTCCATATTCAAAGATGAGAGTCTATGTAAATCTAACAGTCACAGAAAAGAGTTACAGTGGGCAAGGGAAAACAATGTGCCCAAGTGATGGATTTGTTTATTTCCGTAATAGCGAACTGATCAGCGGGCAACTCGGGAAGGCTACATTAGGTCAGTTTACCTTTAGTGCCCATTTGTCGATGCTGACATGATCTTTTCTTACTTGCTAAATAATTTTATTCTGTTGATCCTCCTACATCCTGAGGTACCTGTGGCATTTCATGCATAGCAAGGAACTTCATTGGTTTGAACTTCTAATTTTCGAATGTCCAAATAAATGCTCTCATGGGAAATACATAACACAATTTTAAGTTCTTTTTTGTTCCATTGCATCTGGGGTGAATTATGTTGGAGAAATTTTGCATGCAGTGACAAAAGAAATAAAAAAATTTATTAATATGACAAAAGATAATAAAAAATTCTTCTTTTGGGGGAAGGGTGGGGACAAGTTGAGACAAGTTGGGTTGAATATTTTAGTGTAGGAGTAGCACAATGGAGTGGGTGTGACCATTGTGGGGAAGCTCACCTAACCCAATCTATACTTACCTCTAGTTTATGATATTTCAATACGTTGCTCTTGAAATTGGACCTTTTGGTGCCTTCACCCGCAAGTCATTTTTTTCTTCTTAATCCATTCAAATGCTCATAGGTCGCTTGGTAGTACCTTAGATATTGTCCAAAGATTTAAAATTATTTGCGTGATTAGATTATATATAATTCTATTTTTTATCAGTCTTTTTTAAGGACATTTGAATTGTTTTACAACATATCTAATTGCTAATAGGCTTGGGATAAATTTTAGCTCCTAATTACATTTTAAAACAAATTTTAGGTAAGTTTTCTTAACCATTCATTTCCCATGCCATATATCATATGGGTTGACATCATTCATCATTAAGCACACCATTTATGGGAAAAAGATTGCTTTTAACCTAAAATTACAGGGAGCCTGTAGATGGTTTAAGAAACCACCAATGTTACCCTTAAAAACTCCAATTGTCTCCTTTCGGCTTCTTACATTACAAGTTTATCATCATCGTTCATGAATGGTCTTAAGATCTCAAAAAATTTATAGCTTCATAAAGAAAACAAGGTTGGACAAGATAATGAGAGGCTTTTGCCCGGAAAAAAGAGGGAAAATAATTCCTCTAGTATCTTGTAAAATAGTACTTTTCCCTTGAGGAAGGGGTTTTAGAATATGAGGAATATCTATATTCAGTGTAACATCATCAGGAAAGTACTCCGTAGAGATTCACCCAAGAGGAAAAGACGAAGAAGGGTGATGGCCATTAATTGTAGAGGAGCAAATTGTAGATGGTTTATCAGAGAAGCAAGGCAATTGTATGGAGTGGGTGTCAAAAGGGGTTGTGGAGGAAAGAAATGGATTCTCGGAGCAAATAAGATATACATTGTTAATTGTGAAAAAGTACTTACTTGACAGGACACACAGTGCAAAAGAAGGCCCTGTAAGAGGCACTCATATAGGTGTTTAGCATGGTGAATGACATGGAAGCTATAGTGGCACATTTTCATGGAGGGCTAGGGGTTTTGGGAGATCACTATTAGAGGGCTCTCTGGTGTTATGAATAGGAGGAGGTGAAGGAATTCCTAAATAAGCTCTATGAATGGCCAGTTGGGATTTAAGGGGAGACATGAAGAATTGGACGGGGAAAGGGATGAAGACTTTTATTACAAAGAATTTATATTTGGAGATAGCTAAAGGGGAGAGAAGGAGGTTTGGAAGAAAGTGTGCAACACCTAGGCACCGAAGAAATTTTGTTCTGCCCAAGGAATAACTTAAAAAATAAGAAAGTTGCTTACATAAGGAGTATAAAGAAGAAACCATTCTTCTTCAGATGTGTTGCAGGTCCACTGCTCAGCTAAGAAATTTTCAATGCTTAATATTTAATTGATGCTGTTGAAGACTGTACGAGAGGCATTCACAAATTTGGGTTTGTGGAAAATTGGCAACAAAGAATGATGGCTTAAATAACCATATTTTTGTGTATATTTTGGAACGATAAAATAAGGTTGTTTCGAAATAGCATGAGGATGTAAGAAGTATAATAAGTCTTTCATTACTTATGAATATATGATTTCAGATAGTTCTATGATTGTTGAGCTACTTACACACTTTGTACATATTTTTACACCATCTTGATATGATATTGATGAAATATTATTTACTTTTCAAAAAATGAAGAAGATAAGGAAGAACCAATTTTGAATTATGCTTAATATAATTGTTTACCTTGTAAAAAAAGGAGGTCATTCATATATTTACTTGTAAGTGCGTGAGATCTCCTTCTTATCTTGTTTCAAGAACCCATATTTGATTATGCTTCATTGACTTCTTCATTTTTTTTGGGTATGAGAATAATGTGAAAGGACACCTGCTTATGCACTACGTTACAGGCAGTGTAATCTTAATCTTTTCTCATACACTCTGATTAATTACATTGGAAGGGGTTCTTGTGTGTATTGTCCTATTGACTTATAGTCTGTTCTTTTTTTGGATTTTTTAAGGGCGTAAGTAATAATGAGATAACAGTAGTTGTTATTTGTCTGAGATGATAACAGGAAATGGAAATAAGGATGGTCTATACTCTGTTCTGTTGAGGGACTACAAGTCCCATGCTGCTGCAACATGCATGAATCGGCTTGCAAAGTTAAGGTGTGTTAGATTCCGTTCAGCCTTTACTACTTCATTTGTTAACTGAAATTTCTTTTTTAAGCTGTCATTATAGGATATACTTCATACATCTTTTGTAGTTGGTCGTCAGACTTTTGGATGAAATGAATGGTTAGAGTCTTTCAATTTTTTCATGGGCCAAGTTTAAATGCCACTCACTTTATGTCCTTCTTACTTGGTTTTGGTTCTGCATGAAGATGAAACTTCATCATGGTTGCCATTTGGTTATAGTTGGTGAATAGAAAAATTCTTTCCTTTAGTGATTATACTGGGTGGTTGTTGTTGTTGTTTGTTGTTTCCTTTAGTGATTCTTTGAATATTTAAGCTTTAAAAAGTCTCTTTCTCCGATATTGGATGCTGAAATTAGTTATTATGGTTGCAAGTTGACAATTCTAGCACTAAGTTTGTATGCAGTTGGGCTTTTTGAATTTTCAGTAAATTGTGTGCTCACGTCAAAGAAGCATGTATTTTCAGTTCTCTTTTCGCTTCAAGCACGATGGACCTTATCGTTTTCTTGCGCTTTCTTTTTTCATTCTTTTTTCGGAAACACTGATTTTATCACTGTTCATGTCTTGTTAGTGCTCGGTGGATTGGAAATCATGGATTTTCCATAGGGATTGATGATGTCACACCTGGGGAAAACTTAGTTAAGCAAAAGCAAGGAGAGATTGATCGAAATTACAAAAAATGTGAAGATTGTATTCAACAATTTAATGAAGGAAAGCTTGCTGTGCAACCAGGCTGTGATGCCGCGCAGACTCTGGAGGCTGAAGTTACTATGTCATTGAATAAAGTTCGTGACGACATAGGAAAAGTAAGAGCAATGTATCTATTCATTTACTGCTTGTTTCCTCTAAAAGTCTTTACCTGTAGGTCTTTTATGAGTTTTATCTATCGAAAACAGGTACATTCCTTGTGAACTCTTCTGTGCTACTAGAGCCTTCCTGTTTTTGATCTCTTCGACTCTTCCTAGCTCCGTGACAGATAAAAGGAGGGAAAACATGGATAAGGAGAGCTTAGCCATAATCTTCAAACATTTAAGTTTTTACACTTCAAGGCTAAGTGCTTAAGTCGTGAACTTAAAACAGTAATTATAGAAGGAAAAGATTACTTTTGGCTGCTGACTGAATTGCTGACCAGGTAATAGCAACTTGAATGGAATCCCAGAAGCCAATTTGCGTAAACCATACCTGATGATGTTAAAGTTCAATTCATCAGTTACCTAAGAGTTGTGGTACCCATATAAAGTGCAGGGAAACCTGTATGACCAAAGCACAAAATCCAGGGTCCTAATTTAAGTATAAGCCTCAAGAGCAGCCCCTGCAAAATCTACTGTCCCAAGAGCTTATGTTTCCCTAGATTTTATGCACCTCTTTGCCACGGCCTTCTTTACAATTGTTGTATATTTTCTGCATTAGATTCTTAATCTCGTCTGGCTACTAAAGACTTCCACCTTTCTAACATCTTACAATCTGTTCTTCAGGTTCAGATACACATCTTCCCTCCACTTTTTATTATTTGCACTTGTAGGATGCTTCCCTCTATAATTTTGATCGCCAGTTATAGCAGATAACTCTTTTTCAGCTTATAAAGTTGAATAGCAGATTGTTTTCAACTATTGATTATAACCTGTTTCTTTGTCAGCCTTCACTGTGAATCTATCATCTGTAAAGAAAGCAGGTCAATATCATCATGCCTTATTTCTTGTTACAAATTCCTATTTTTTCTATAGATGTTGGTTCCTGTTGATTTTACAATTGGCAAAAAAGGAACACCCAGCATAATTCTCGTTTTATCTGCTATGTTTTGGCTCAGAAGCACATTTTTTCTATTTTTTTTTAAACAACAATCAGAAGACATTTGCGAAAATCCAAAGTACCTTTCTGCTGAAGCTCTGAAAATTCACCCTATAGTGCGTCTTTTGACTGAATCCATTATTCTCCCTGTCAAAGTTCACATCTCACTTCCTTCAGGTAACTCTACTAGGCCAAGTTTAAGCTGCGTTTTGCCCCGGAAATATAAAAATATTGAGCTGGATCCTCATCATAAGAAAATTTACAAAGGAGATAAAAATTAAGTTTCTGATTCCAGGGTGGATGCGTGAATAATTATGATATCTTCACCTGTTTCCCAATTTACACAGACTTCTGATTACCATTACACCGTCTTTAGACTGTTGGTTTTTAATTTAAAAAGTCAAAAAACTAAGTTCCACTTTCACTACATATCTCTTCCCTTGTACCTTTCACCCACCTTGTGCCTACATGGTGATATCCTCTGTCAAAATTGAGCGGAATACTGATGGTTTCCTCGTCATTTTCTGTTGCTATGGAATATCTTAATTGAAATATTGACATGTAGCTTTTAACTTCTAAATAGAACTGCTTTCCCATGTGTAAATCTGGCTTCTCTAAAACTTGGCACTCTATGAACAGTCGAGTTTCTACCATTTTGAATTTTTCCTTCATTATCATGTCTGAGTGTCCATCCTGTCCAATGAAGCTGTAATCCTTTATTTTCTCCATCACCCTTCCATCCAATTCCAGTTCTACTACATTCTGCTGATACCTGAATGCTTTGCCGCTGCCTCACAATTTGTTACATCCCCACTGAACTTCCCTTTGCTAAGTAGCAGTTTCTTTTACATTTGCCATCTTCATTGCGGATTGCCTGAGTTATCTTTAATTGTTCTCATAACCTGTCTAAATCTCTTCTGGTTAAGCCTCAATTTCTCTGACATTGCCAAGTTCTCTCTCGATAAGTAAAAGGAAATACCCTGTCCAAGTTGTCATTCCTTTGTTCAAGCCTTCCACTCAATCTGAGCAATAGTGAAGCCATGCAACCCCTATTTAGAGAATATGATGGACAATTTGGTGCATTCAAGCTCATTTTAGAAAATATATGCTTTGTGTTTATTTGAATTTGGGGTTGGGGGCCATTGGAACAAACCCTTGCCAAATTACATAAACCATTTTAAGATATCTTCAAATTTTGGCCAATTGTATGAGGATTCTTACATTATATTCTTGTCCTTCACTTGGAGAACAGTATCTTTTTGAATCAAAAAGTGAGTCCAGCCAATGACAGTGCCAACTTGTAATGAGAATCTTCTTTCATAAAGCAAGTTGTCATTTTATGGTCTCACCAATCTAATGGAAAAAAGAAATTGAGTGGTCATTTTGCATCTAAGGCCTGTAGCAAATAATTTTGAGAGTTGGAAGATATGCTTCCTTGAAGTCTCTTGCTTTCTTATTGAACCTTTCTCCCAGAAGTATAGTTGTTGTGATGTTTATTAATTAGTTTTTATGTCACGTTTTTGATATGGGAAGGTGGAAAAAGTTTGCCTGAATATCAGTTTTTTTGACAGATTTGTATGAAAGCACTACACTGGAGGAATAGTCCTCTAATTATGTCACAGTGTGGTTCAAAAGGATCCCCAATTAACATAAGCCAGATGATTGCCTGTGTTGGTCAGCAGTCTGTTGGCGGCCGTCGTGCTCCTGATGGATTCATAGATCGAAGTCTTCCGCATTTTCCCTTCAAATCAAAGTTTCCATCTGTGAGTACTTCCTGCTACATTTTATTATCTGGATTGCTAATCATTCGCTCTTCTGAAAACAGCTCAAGGTCTTTGCTTATACGCCTATCTGTATTAGTAGTAGGTGGGATCGCTGAGAACATCCTCCTATTCCTTCCTAACTGTGTTAACCTTCTTTACTTTCTTCTTTTCATTAATCTTCCCAATTCAGTTAATTTAGCTGCATCAATGTATTGCTACCATACAGTTACGAAGGTTCCTTATCTGATCTTTTGGTAATGCATCTTCATCTATAGTTATTCTAGTGGACCAGACATTATAGTTGTTTCTCATTCACATCGATGGTTGTACTTGTGCTATTAAATGATTGCCTGAATGCCTTAGGTGGGATGTGCATTTAGCAGATAGTGGTAGTGACCATTCGTCTGTATATTCTACCATGTAACTTCATACCTGTCCACTTGTTGACTGTTTTGGTCTATCTATTCTAGCAAAGTAAGTTCATTTGCATGCCTCTTGTATATTGTAGTTACTTTGGATTGGCTGAAGAGAAATTGATGAATTGGAAACCTAATAAAAGTGGACAAATGTGTTGCTTCTGAACGCCTAATGTTGATTCTGAAATTTGAAAAAGGAACATATTCGTGATCGCTGCCATCTGTTGTGGGGCGAACAAACATTTCCTTGGTGGGGGGAGACATCCTAGGGACTAGGTACATTTATCATGTTGTGCTGTGGGAGTAGATGGGATCTCCATGTAACAGCTGTTTCTACAGTGAGATTCCCGATTATGTCCTTTGTAAGCCCATTTATGCAGGTTTAAGTGGTCTTGCGGAGAACTGCGTTTGGTTCCAGAAACGGGGAAGGAAGGGGAAAATTGAGAAAATGGCTGGTTTACCTTGGTTAAGTATTGATGATGTTAAAAAAAAAGAGAAGAAATTTTGATGGTTTTAACTAATTTATAAATATAGACACCTATTTATTGTCTTTTTTGAAACTGGTAACAATTTGTATATTAGTACTGAAAAACCATATTTATAAAAAGAAAGAAGAGAAAATAAAATACCAAGCTGAGATTGCAATGCTAAACAGATTTCAGAATATTTAGGATTGATTCAGTATCTTCAGAGCAAGCCTTTCCTTTGTACGCCAAAAAAAAAAAAAAAGGAACAACAATATATGGTTATGCTTGATCTTCTGCACATTGCTATTCCTATGCCTATCTTCAAAAAATCTGGTATTTCTTTCTTTCCATATATCCACCAAATACATGCTGGGATAATCCTCCATCCATCTTTGTTTTTCGACCAATTCCAGATTCCTCCGACACCCAGCTAAAATGTTTTTTTATTTTTTTAAATTTATAACTGGTAACTTGTGTGTATAAATAGAGAAAACAATACATAGGTTGTACCGAAACCATATTTACGAAAGTGCTCCAGGTATATAAAATTAAACTCCCATCCTAAATGCTACTCAGGACATCAATTATATCAACAGAATCTTCTGTGTAGGTCTGTTTACCCCAAAAACACAGAAGCGAAAGACAATTCAACTTTATCTTCTGCAAAGAGTTCTCCACATTATCAAAACATCTGGAATTTCTTTCTTTCCAAATTGTCCGCCAAATGCTTGCTGGGACAGTTCTCCATCTATTCATGTCTTTCGCGTGAGAACCTGCTTCCTCCCAACTGTGTAGAACATCAATAATCCTTCCCGACATTATCCAATATATTCCTCTAAGGCTGATGGACATTCTCCATAGTCGTTCTGTGATTTTGCAATGTAGAAATAGATGATTAACTGTCTCTGCTATCTCACCACGGAGAAAGCATCTGGAGCATAAGATGATCTTTCTTTTTGCTAGATTCTCCCGAGTAACAGCCTCTTTAGCTAGAAGCCAAACAAAACAAGAAACTTTATATGGAATTTTAATCTTCCAAATGTGCTTCCTTGGCCAATTCATAACCTGTTGGTTGGTCTGATTCAGCAGCTTGTAGGCACTACCCACCCTAAAAGAGTCACTGCTATGTCCCAACCACCTTAATCTATCAGACCCCTCTTGTAGGCCACTTAAGAGTTCCAGTACCTTATAAAACTCTGTTACCCTCTGAATCTCCCAATCATTGAGCAATCTTCTAAAGATAAGATCCCATCCTTGGTTTGTTTTAAGTTCTGCATTAGTCTTCTGCTGATGAAGTACTAGACCAAATATATCAGGAAAAATATCCTGTAAACTACCACTCCCAAGAAATTGTCCTTCTGAAAGGAAGTTCTGTTCCCATCATACACTCTGATGGATATATTGCTCTTCAATTCAGGCCAGAGAGACCTTATGGATCTCCACAGGCTAGCTTCATAAGGTGTGTTTACCTCTTTGGTCATCCATTTGTCTTCCTCCCCATACTTTGCTTTAATGACTCTTCCCCATAGATGTTGGCTTTCTATAACACTGTCCCAGATCGCCTTTGACTTTGATTTAGCTCCCAATGGCATTCCCAAATATATAGTAGGTAAAGAGCCAACATCACCACCTAGGATTGTGGCCAATTGGGCCATATCAGGTACTTCATTGATAGGATATAGACATCTTCTCCTCCAATTAATGTGGAGCCCAGATGCCCCTTCCGATAACACCAGATTCTCTCTTAGGTGCTTTAGTTTCTCTCTATTAGCATCATAAAAGATTAGAGTGTCGTCAACATATTGCAGATGAGTGATCTCCAGGCTGCTATTGCCATTCCTATCTATCTCAAAGCCTTTTATCCAACCATAGGCGTTCGCTGGGTTAATCATATTGTTAAGACCTTCCATAGACAAAATAAATAGAAAGGGAGACAAGTGGTCACCTTGTCTAAGATCTCTATGAGCACTAAACAAGTCCAGCAGGGGAGCCATTGATGAGGCTAGAAAAACTCATAGTTGAAATGCAATGTTTGACCCAATTAATCCATTTAGAGCCAAAACCCATCCTTTCAAGCATATTCACCAGGAGCTTCCAATTGACATGATCTTGCCTTTTCAATATCATGTTTGCAAAAGATTTCCAGGTTTCTCAAGAATGAGCCTAGATTCAACAACTTCATTAGCAATCGAAACAACATCTATGATTTGTCTTCCTTTAATGAAAGTCATTTGTTGAGAATCCACAAGTTTAGCTACCACCCCTTTTAATCTTTTATTTATTACCTTTGCAAACAGCTTATAAATACTGCCTATCAGACTTATAGGCCTGAAATCTCTCAATTCCTTGGGACCTTTTTTCTCTGGAATTAAGGCTATGAAAGTTGCATTAAAGCTTCTTGCAAAGATTTCCTTCTTGTGGAAATTGTTTGTTACAGTTCAAAAGACTTAAAGTTCCATTTCTTTATTTCTAATCAAATTTTATGGGATTAAAGAACATTATATCCACTGCTCCAACATCTTGCAGCCCAACCAAACTAATTAGTTTGATTCTGTTTGTGTAAGTTGGTTTTATCCTTTTAAAATAAGTTTTCAAATTCATCAATTGCAGTTATTTCCTTTTTTAAGGAAGAGGTGCTTAAAGTAACTATTGCAGTTACTTATGCACTCAATTTTAAAAAATGCATGTATGTACATTCATGGAGTGTTGAGTACAGTTCTGTTTGTGATCCAGGCTAAAGGGTTTGTAGCTCATTCCTTTTTTGACGGTTTGTCAGCAACTGAGTTCTTTTTTCACACAATGGGAGGAAGAGAAGGTCTTGTTGATACGGCGGTACGGATTTCCTTTTTCGACTTATTTGTTGGTGGTATTATTTATTTCTCATTGGCACAGAATATATGTTTACCTGAATTCTTCATTTTTCTGCCTTGAATTCTATCTAATGGGTACAATATGAGTGTGGATACTTCGGGTAGGTTCTTTGAGATACACCAAAAATTGACAAAAAGACTGCACATACCTGCATCGGATGCTTAACCCAACCGTATCAAATATGAGACAGCATGTAACATAGGATTCCGTAGATTCTTGCTGATGTCTTCCTTTGAAGTATTAGGCTAAAGTTTTGTCAGTGTTGGATGTTCGTCCATTTTGATTGCTACAGGTTAAAACCGCTGATACCGGATACATGTCTCGTCGACTTATGAAAGCTTTAGAGGACCTTGCTGTTTATTATGACAGCACTGTACGAAATGCTAGTGCATGTATAGTTCAGTTCATGTATGGTGATGATGGCATGGATCCTGCACAGATGGAAGAGAAAAAAGGACGTCCTCTGAACTTCAGCAGATTATTTATGAAAGTTAAGGTATGCACTTCAATTATAATAGAACTATCAAAAAAGAGAAGGTTCAGTTTCAATAGAATTTTCAGCAGTCTTATGGTGAAGGTTAGAAAATTTTGATATTGATTTCTTTTTACAGGCAACATGTCCTCCTGGGGATGAGAAGAGTTTGTCTTACTCCGAAATCTGTGATATAGTCAACAAAAGGCTCTCATATCATGATATGAGTCCTGAAGGGGGGTGCTCAGAAGCATTTCGTGCTTCTCTGTCAGATTTTTTGATTAAAGATTTAGCTGAAACCTTGAAAAATTTACGGGAAGCCCTATTATTGGGTGAAGAGAAATATGCAGGGGATGACCTTGAGTATCTTGAAAACATTGCGTTAAACATATCTGGTATTACTAAGAAGCAACTACAGGTAAATAGCTTCAGAAGTTCCGTGTTTCTTGTTCAGAGAATTTTTGGTTAATTGCTTGCTCCAACTATAAGTGGTTTTCTTGAAAAAACTGCATACAACAATTAAGTTGCTACTTTATTTCTTTTTTCCTGCATATTTTTTATTGTTTATCCTTTCAGATATGAAGTTTTGTTATAATATGTCATCATTGAGGATGATGCAAATTAGTTATTCAGAAGTGACTTATTATTTTTATAGGAGTTCAATATAATATTTTCTAGTACTGCTAGACTGTAAATTCTTATTGATACTATATTACTTGAAAGATGTTTTTGATTGACCAAAAAAGAAAAAAAAGCAAGGACAATCACGATTTAAATCTTTGTTGCTCCTTAGTGGAAACTTCATATAGTTTGATCTAAAGATTGTATGTGGCATGGTTTGCTTTGCCAAATGGATTCAGTGAATTTATAATTGCATCCCACTCTAATACCAAAAAGATAGAACATATCGATTCAGAATCTTTTTCAAAAGTTTTATGTTCTCATGAATGATGAAAAATGTAGTATGTGCAATGGAATATAAAAGTTCTTGTGCACATTTAACATACAGTTGTAGGAGATACAATTTTTGACTATTGGAAAGAATTGCATAGCACTAAATGAGATAAAGAAAGTAATTTATTTTCGGTCAAAAGTTTAGCAAACTAATCGGTCAGAAGTACGTAACAGGCTATCTTGCTTAATCGTGAATAGTGAAATGCAAGATTAACTGGATCATGGGGGTAATTTGATGATACGTAATGCTGACCAATTAGATTTTATTTGTTCTCTATTTCAGAAAATGCTCCTCTCTTATGAATAAATATGTGTGTTAGTTTCAAACTAGAAAAGAAGTTATGCAATGAAAAAAAATCAAAAGTTTAAATTTAATATGAAAATGAATATAAATTGCACCAAGGGTGTGGTCGATGATTTGGGCTGAGAATTGTGAGGTTTTAGATTCAAATCCCAGTGAAGCAAAAAAACTAAGTGATTTATTCGGATTATTCCTGTTTGTTCAAGCCTTAGGGGTCATTTGGTACGAAGTCAAGTAATGTAGGGATAACTAATACATGGATTAGTAATGCAGGGATTGCTAATACAAGGATTGTAATGTTGGGATTATTTTTTATCAAGTGTTTGATTCATTGTGTTGAAAACTAGATATACCATGTATTGTGTTTGGTTTAAAACTCTATACAAAATTTCTTTACAATTATACCTTTGAATTTTTGTATAAAGAAATTTAGGGAAAGGGACTGAGGGGTAGTCTAGACATTTAGGGGTCTTATCCAGGGATTAGTTATCTCAGGATTAGTTATCCCTTTGTTTCCTTAGTATAAAATAATACACCCCTATGGTGTATAAGTAATCCATGTATTAGGTTGAATTGAGTAACCAAACAAGTATTGACTGGACTAAATTTTAATCCAAGGACTATTCTAATTAATACAGCTTACCAAATGGGTCCTTAGTGGACAGAGTTACCTAGTACTTGTGTTGGTGGGAGGTAAGCAAGTACCTGTTGAAGATGAATATGAATTCTTCAGATTTGAAAGTTATATACAATAACCTGTTTAGTTGAACTGTGTCAAATATTTTGGGAGGTCCAGAAATAGAAAGAATGTCGTATAAATTTGAGCAAAGGGATCATTTCCTTGACTTTGATGTGTCACATTTGCTTCAAACTATCTTACATTGCACCTGTTCTGTCAGTATTTTAAAATCCTAGCTCCTTCGATGTACTAACACTAAAATGTTTTCCTATATTAGCTGTTGTGCTAACCAAAGTCATTTTTAAATTGGAAACACAGGAATTCTATGTTATCGCCTGTAATACGACTTAATAAAGCTATAGTATGTAAAATTGACATGAAATCTGTGTTCAGTACAAGAACTACTCGCAGTACTTCATTGAGGAAATAATTTCAATGGGAAATTAGGAAAAAGGGGAAATGGAAACTAAGAAATAAACTTTTCTACATATGTTGAAAGGAAAAGATAATGTTTAATTTTCTCAAGACAATAAAGTTACTAATAGCATTGTGCATATGTGTAGGTTTTTAATTTTCCTTGCTTCTTTGTAGGTGTTCCTTAATATGTGCATCTCTCGATATCACCTGAAAAGATTAGAATCTGGAACTGCAATTGGTGCAATTGGAGCTCAGAGTATTGGGGAACCTGGGACACAGATGACACTGAAAACCTTTCACTTTGCTGGAGTTGCCAGCATGAGTATCCTTGTTTATTAGGAGCTTAAGTTTGCATCATCAAAACAGTTTTTGGCTAGTCTAACTGACTTTTTATCATCTTATCCTGTTTCTTTAACTCTTTCGTAGATGTTACACTTGGAGTTCCTCGAATAAAAGAAATCATAAATGCAGCAAAAAGGATCACTACTCCTATTATTACTGCAAAACTTCTGTCTGCTGCTAATTTAACTGCAGCAAGGATGATTAAAGCCCGTATTGAAAAAACTCTTTTGGGACAGGTAAGTTGGTTGTATTTACGAAATCTTAGGCTTAATGCCGAAGGTGACACCTCAACTTATCCCGTTTTACAAAACTGGGCCCCAACTTTCGTGTTTTCATTTAAACACTTGTACTTGGTTAAAAAAAAGGTATTTTAAGCACCTCTATATGGTAGAAGTAACGACTGTTTATCCGCTGCCCCAACCACCACTGCCTCAGTGACCTTATCTCCTCCACACCTTCTCTAGCTCCTCATCTCCTCCATCAGTTTTATCACTGCTAGCACCCTCAAGCCGGCATACCATTGTCAAAGGCGCTCTTAAAGTGGCTTAAGCCCTTAAGCGAGCCTCAAAACACATTGAGCGCTTCGCCTTACTTAATGTGCGCTTTAGTGTCATCATCAGGCTCTAAGACAAACTTTTCCTTGCAAATGAGCGTTTCTTGAGAAGTCTATTTTAAACAATTGATATTTCACTTAATCTTAAAAAAGTTCAGTTTCTTTGTCCATATATTTGTTATTCATGCTTATGATTATTAGTCTTGGACTAAATATATATATATATATATATATATATATATATATATATATATATATATATATATATATTTTATTTATTTATTTATTTATTCTTTTTGTATGTTTTCTCCCTTTGCGCTTTTCGCTTTTGATAACACTGACCACCACTACCATGCCTTCACCTCTTGCTTTCACCTCTACGCTTGTTCCCTTACCACCACTTACCACCATTAAGCATATTGCCGCCACCTCCTTGTATCTTAATACTTTTCACCTACACCTTTGTCTACAGTGCTCCTTGTACAAATCCACCATCGCCTTCCTCAAAGAGAATTCTGGAGCAACAATAGGATGAGATTTTTTCTCTTTTCACTTGCGCAATTATCCTTATTCTGGTAATTTATGGAGAGAATCTTGATCTGTGGAAGGAACAGGACTACTACAGAAGTTAACTCATGCTACATTTTTGAGATTCTACTTAGCTTTTGTAGCATTGCCGGTAGTTTACTTGTTCTGGAGAAAATTTTAAGTTTATGAAATGCTACTTGGAATATGTAAATATTATGCATTGTTAAAGAAATGGGCCATGGGTATAACGCGACCTCAAAAGCTAGCTCAAGAGGTGAGGATTGTCCAAATCACATTAAAGAGATCACCATCCCTTAGAGGAAGTACCGATGGGAGACTCTTCACATAATATCAAAACGTTCCTTGAACTGTTCTGAGGAATATGTTATGATTCCTGCCATTTCTTCTTTCATTTAAACCTCCTGATAAATTTGCAAAGCTCTCATAATGCCATTGAACTAAGTTCATTTTGAATAGAACATTGATTTCCTATGCAGGTGGCTAAGAGTGTAAAGATTGTGATGGCATCTCGATTAGCATCAATTGTTATTTCACTTGATATGGAGACAATTCAGGTGGCACAACTGTGTATTGATGCTTATACTGTAAAGCAATCAATTTTGCAGACCAAAAAAATAAAATTGAAGGAACCTGTAAGATAAGTTGTCTTTCTGTTTCTGCTGCTTATCAATCAATGGCAGCTTGTTGAGTGGAATTCGTATTTGCTGCAGCAAGTAAAAGTTTTGAATGCCAGGAAGCTGGAAGTTTTTCCTTTGGCTGATAAAGAAAAACTGCATTTTGAACTGCACCGGCTGAAAAATAACCTGCCTGCTGTTGTTGTGAAGGTACAACAATCATCAAGATTTCTATTAAGTTAAATTAAATCTGTTGATCTTCAGATGAGAATTGATTAATTAATCTGTTTTATCTGAACTACTCTGTTTATTTATATTTGTAAATCTTCTTGGGATGTCAGGGTATCACTACGGTTCAAAGGGCCGTGGTGAACAAAGAACAACAAAAAGATCGTAAAAATGATGTCAAAGGAGAAACATATGAGTTGCTTGTTGAAGGGTAAGTTTTATGTACAACTTCTTCCACATTCTACATCATTAGGTTGTGCTCAGCTTTTGGTGTATCAAGCCTGCAACTTTCTATAATATTCTTGTAACTAGGTGCATTTAATTTTGTGGGAGAGATCCCAAATATTATCTCCTTTCACATTCCTATTCTGTATCTTTTATGTTGAAAAATAACCTAACAGGGTTAATTAAGTTACCGAAAACATTACACTAATCCAGAGAATTCAACATCCCTTCTCAAATAGTTGCTTAAACGTGAAGTGGAATGAAACTTGCCAAATCTTAGTCCTTGTAACATTGTTTTCGAACAAATCCTTTACTATGCTCGGATGTAGGTTCATATTCTCATTGGTGGCCCAAGACATGTACATTCTAAGTCTGTCCATGAGCATGAGTTCAAGTTTAACAACGGCCTACTAGGGCGAGGGTAGACTCGGATCAAACTGCCCCCCCAAACCAATTTGATTATCTTCCATTATTTATAGCTGTATTTCTCAACAGAATAAATATGTATAACTGCAAATGTAGATAATTGTCTATATTGTATGTATCAAAATAAATTGGTATTCATAAGCAAACATAATCTATTTAACTAGTCAATGGCTACACACACACATTAAATCCTGTAAAGATGTTTTGTTTCTTATTTTTAATCTTTGTGACCTACAAATGCATCCTATGTGTGCTTTTGTTGATTTTAGACATAAGCTCAATATAATAATAATACATCAAACTAATTGAAATATTAAAATGCTGCGGGCTGTATTTTATGTCTATGCTAGCATAAGGCTGTCGACTGGTACATGAAAATTACTTGGTCTCTACCAAGATTCTAGAGACTCTGATACCATATTTAAGGGTGTTACCTACCTCATCTAAAAGTTTAAGTTGTTAAAAAGGGAGAGAAGTGTAAATGTTTATTTTTCTATTTAGGTCTGTAACTTTTGACAAAATTATCTTTTTAATTGGAAAACAAGGTATTAATGGAACAATTTTTTTTGAGAACGTAACAATTAATGGAACAATTTTAAACACAGAACATGATTTGGAGCTTTTATGACCAGTTTGTTGCAGTTAAGATCATTTAAAAAAATTAGAAGGATCTTAAAAACATGCAGAAATCTGTATTTTATTGTCTCATTGAGAGGTTAATTGTAAGACTAGCGACTCATCTAATCAAAATGATATTGTCAATATAATATTGTCTGATATAGTTTCAAGGATTCTCTGAAGAAATATACAAGAGATTACAGTCCTACTCGCTTTTGGTTTTCTTCTCGGGATTCCATGCTGCAATGAGTTGTTGCTATAAAGTAGAACTTTTTACGTGATTCCTGCTCTTTCCTTCTGCAGTACCGGTCTCCTATCTGTAATGGGTATTGAAGGAGTTGATGGACGTAATACTAAGAGCAATCATATAATGGAGGTGCAGCAAACTCTAGGCATTGAAGCAGCAAGGGTCTCTATAATTGATGAGATTAATTATACCATGTCAAGTCATGGAATGACAATAGACTTGCGGCACATGATGCTTCTTGCAGATCTGATGACGTATAAGGTAGTTCTCCTGGAATTTTTTCCTCATCCAAAAACATGTCAGATGCTTTTAATTTCCAAGTATGGATCTTAATTGACGTTCTTTGTTACTATCATAGGGTGAAGTCTTGGGAATAACCAGACACGGCGTTCAGAAAATGAAAGATAGTGTACTGATGTTAGCTTCATTTGAGAAGACAACTGACCATCTGTTTAATGCATCTGTAAGTGGAAGGGATGATAAGATAGAAGGAGTAAGCGAATGTATCATCATGGGTATACCAATGCAGATAGGCACTGGGATGTTTAAACTTCGGCAATGGTATTTGTTTGACTTTTGGCATGAAATTTTATTCTCGAATCTTAATTATATCCTCTATGTCCGTTGTAATTATTTGAATAAGCTAACACATTGAAAGCTACAAAGGGAGAAAACTGATTAGTCTAGGAAACTTTTAAGGTCTTATTGCTAGATCAGAGAAGCAATATTTGAGCAATGGTTTTTTTTTCATTAGAACAATCAAATATTGACATATCTTTGCATCCAGCTGATGCAGGACGAAAAGATAGATGGTATAATTGGGAGAAAATTAGAGAAGTAAGAGAATGAGAGAAGAATAAGATAGGAGCACCAGAGATATCACAAAAGCTATTCATAAAGTCATTCTCTTTTCGAGTTAATGATAAGAACCTTATTTGTCGTGGAGGGAGTCCTAAACTAGTAAAGATTCTTAAGACTATTAGCCCTACCTTTATAAAATATAACATACTTCCTCTAACTAATAGATATTCTTTTATTTCAAGCTAAAAGATAACATCTCTAACTAACAGATCTTTATCATTGCTAAAAGATAAGTGTACAAATTTAAGATAAATAATAATGATATCCTTTTCTTCTTTGAGCTACATCACTGTAAAGTTAGAACATGATAAAATGATGAGTGATAAACTAGATGTTGGGCTCCGAAAATTTAAAAGAATAATTGGTATAACTTTTATCATCTATTAAAATTCTCCTCTTTAGCTTCTTGCTCTATTTCTTCATCAACTACTTGATATTTAACTATTCCCTCTGTGAGTCATATTTATGATATTAATCTGGTACCTTTGATGAACATAAGAGGCTGAAAGTGGACTTATTGACAATGGAGAATATGGGATGGGGGTGTTGCATATAGGCCAGGCCTTCTAAAGAGTACTCTCTTGATTCTTTTGGAAAAGAAATCCCCTTTATTAAACTTTCCACCGGGCATCAGAATCTCACCAGCCTACAAAAAGAAACTATTCTTGGAGGAGGAAGCATGTGAGGCAGTAATTTCTAAATCAAGGCTGTGTAAAGCAATAATCTCATGATTCATTTGTAAATGAAATTCCTTTTGATTTGCCACTAATTTCTAAATCAAGGCCGTGGGACTACTGTATTATGGTATTTAATAGAATGTTTTGTTATACTTCTTTGCGAGCATCAGCATCTCACCACACTGCCAAAAGGAGCTATCCTTGGAGGAGGAAGCATGTGAGGCAGTAATTTCGAGATCAAGGCTGTGTGAGGCAATACACTCTTGATTCATTTGGAAAAGAAATTCCATTTGATTCTCCACTAATTTCTAAATTAAGGATCTGTGACTACTCTATTACAGTATTCCATAGAATGCATTACTTGTTATACTTTTTCACCAAGCATCCGAATCTCACCTACTGCAAAAAAGGTGGAGCTATTCTTGGAGGAGGAAGTATGTGAAGCAGCAATAGTTTTTCAGGCAAAAAAGCCCTAGGTGTGAGGGCCTTACTTTTGGCAATTAGCAATTTGTAGTACAATCAAGGATCAAATCATGAATTCAATTGATTCTTTGCCTAAAACACGAAAAGTAGAGAAGAGTCTCAATGCATCATTCTCCGTGTTAATCGACGGATGGAACCTCTAATATCAAGAGTTTAGATCTTTAGACTTGTTCGGAAGCAACTATAATATTTTTGCGAAGGTGCTGGGAGCTGACTTCAACAATGTGAAATCTGCTTTCGTGGTAAGAAGGCAAAAAACGAAGTGCATCCTTTGGTCTTGGGAATGAGGAGAAGTAAGAGAAAACACCAATTGATTATTCCCTCAAGCTATTGGGGTTTAAATAACTAAGCTTACATGTCTTAGAAAGGAAAGGAAACCAATACATAATTAGAATATAATTAAGGGAGAAAATTAAGCTAATGTATACTGTTTTATGCTAATCTAGAATATTCATAAAGATCCTAACCCTCCGCATCAAGGTAATGGATGCAAATCATGTTTACAAAGCTTGCTTTGTATATGGGACAGAAAAGGGACTTCTTGAATATATTAGCACGCTAATCAGTTGACCAACTTTGTGATAATGTTTCCTGGGAGTATCTTTTCCCTGGTGAAATGACAATCAGTCTCTTATGTGTTTTGGTCTGCTCATGAGACATTGAATTTGACGCAATGCAAGGGGTAACCTCATTATCATACAAAAGCTCATTTTGACCAATTTCTCCAGATTTCAATTCTTTCATAGTTGCTTGATCCATATTAGTTCACAGTGGTTAGTTCACATTTAGGTACTGTCATATCCTGATATTTGGCTTCTGCACTCTATTTTGCAACTCATTTTGTTTATTACTCTTCCAAGACGCCAAATTTCCCCCACCAGAACGTAGTATCTAGAGGTAGATTGTCTGTCACGAGGAGATAAATGAGACCATGGCTGGTAGAGTCAAAAATCAATGAAGTGAAACCTGGATTGAGTTGAAAAATGGAGATATAGTTGCTGAAAAAGCTTTTTGCTGAAAATTAACCTGGTCATCAGAGGGTGGTGTTCTGGTGGTCGAAATGAGGAAGTACTTAGATGGTAGCCTCAGAATGACCTGGCAACACCTCAATAGAAACAAGATTGGAGTCTGGCCGGAAAAGCTTGAACGCGCCAACACGTGGAGAAGACGCATTCGCGGGAAAAATTGTTATGATGACGTGTGAGGAGACTGATTGGGGTCTGATGAAAGGTATTGGTTTTCGCACGACAATGAAGGAGATGGTGGTGACTCAAAATCAGTGTTTTGGAAGGCTTGACACGACAAAAAGCGACGAGGGCCCGCTTCACTGAGGCAAGAAGCGAAGCCCTCGCCTTTTTGAAATGAAGCACCAATTAACACCAAAAAATTTAAACATTAAATTTACATACATATATATATAAAACCTCAATAGCAATAACATATCAGCAAATATTTCAGTTGAAAAACTTAAAGTAGATATTAAATATTAAAAGTCTAGAACTAGATAGTGAATAATTTACATGACAAGTAAATTCTAAACCAAATTAGATACAAAGAAACATCGGACGATGACATTGAAAGCAACTGTTTGTAGACAAAAAATAATGTATTAATCATTATAAAATGAAAACTGAACAGAAAAGCAAAAATAGAAGGAAAAAATCTGAGCAGAAAAATGAAAACCAGAGGGAGGAAGAAGCTGCAATTAAGAAGAAAGAAAAAGAAAATAGCTTCCAGAAAACAGAGGAGAAAGAAGAAAGAAAGAAAGAAGAAAAAGAAGAAAGGAGAAGCAAGTAGCTGAAGCCTAGCTCTAACATACCAGAAAATGAGATGATGCTGCCGGAAAACAGAGAGAAAGCAGAGGAAGAAGCTGCGCTCTAAGTCGGGTGTGAAAAACCTAGCTTTCAAGTCGCGTTTAAGATCTGTCTCGTTTTAAAATAAAAGCGTCGCTTCTCTTGCCTCGTCTTCGCCTTTCAGATTGCCTTGCCTGAAAGCAAAAAAGGAAAGAACAGGTCACCTTGCCTCAATGCTTAAAGCAAGAGGCGTGAGTCTTTCACAACACTACTCAAAATAGCCCTAGAAAATCACTGGTTGTCTAACTGAGATAGTGGGTTTTAGAAGAAAGTGTGGCAAGGGGGTTTGCTTTGCAAGGTGGGTCTTTAAAAGGCTTACGACTTTGTCCATTGGAGAAAAAGTGGAGATAATGGACAGAGTTGTTGTTCGGTTATTGACAAATGACAATTAACATGTTTCTTTGAAAGTTTTAGAGATGTAACTTCTAAACCAAGGGGCCATTCTATCACATGTTGGTCGTTCATCTTGGAGGCATTCAACATTGTCAAGGTGACCATATCATCTAAAAGATTAAGTAGTTAGCGAGAGATGGTCATATATTTCAACATGGGATTAGAGCGAGATCCGTTGCAATTCTTGGTTTACTAGATGTTGGGGCTCCATGTTATAGTTTTTCGCGCTCTAGATTTCCAGTCCTGGACGTTTGAGGAGTTGTGAAAAGTCCCACGTCATTTATTGGGTAAGTAATTGGCCTCTTTATATGTCCTTGGACAATCCTCAAAGCTTTTGATAAGATGATCACACACTTCAATAATGTATTAGAGAATATAGAGCTCTTGGGTTGAGTCTCACCACCAAGCATTATTAGAATCAATCTACATGTTTGGTCTATAAAAAAGAGTTTTATGCCCATATGTGAAGAAGCGTGTTGAATTATATACTTAAGTAAATAAAAATGTGCTCTCTAATAGCTTAAGCTTTTAGATGAGACGGTCACATGCTTCAACAAAGATAATGATGTACAATATTATGATTGGAGGTTATTTGAAGGTTCCACAGAGGTCATTTGAAAGGGTTTCACGGCCTACGAGGGTAGGCATGATAGTGAACATTTTTCCTTTGTTTTGTTTGCAGACAATTCAGTGGTTCTTTGTGATGCCAATTTACTGAAACACTTGAAGCATATTTTGCTATTTTTTCAAGCTTGAATACATGTGAAATTATTCCTGTGACTGAACTGGATATAGACCAACCAGTAGGTTGTCAATTGTACCTATTTGAGGCTAAATTTGGTTCAAATTATTTGGACAGTGTGTGGTATGGATTGTGATCATTGAGAGAGATGGGGAAAGGCTAGTAGGTTGGTAAAGGAGGTATTTATCTAAAGGGAGTAAAGAGACACTGAGTAAGAGCACTTTATCTAGCATCTCATGTACTTCATGTTTCTATTGTCTATATTAATCACCATGGGTGAGAAACTGCAAATGAACTCTTATTGGACATGGGTGAAGAACTCAAGATATACCTCCTGGTAAACTAGAAAGTGGTACATTCTTCTATTAAGATCGGGTGGTTAATGGATTTTTAGGTTTGGTACAGATGACCTGCATAGTGAAGAAGGCTGTAGCAGAAAAATATGGGCGCTGGAAAGGGGGGAGAACCAGTTAGATTTGAATACTGTTAGGGGCTACTCTCATCTAGAGTAATTCAATGTCAAAAAGGGAACTAGAGTAAGTGCTTTGAAACAGGTACGCTGAGTGGATAGTCCCGTTTGTTGTGTATTCCTATAGTTTTCAGCTTCTTTTGCCGTTAGCCGACAAAAATCAATAGGGGGTCTTGTGCAGTGTGTTCATAAGTCAAAGTGCAAAACAATGACTAGGTTATGGAACTTGAAGCATAAAGCAAGAAGCGTTCAAAAGGAAACACATAATTTTAAAATACCAAATATATATCAATTTAGTACTACAATAATCAATCTGTAATTAAAGTAATTGATCTTAGCATTTTATAAACAACAATAATTCTATAAATCCAACTGCTCAAAGTTGAGATTTAAAGGACTAACCATTTTTGTGTGAATCACTTTGAATGAACTACACGTTTCTCTGCAGTGCATGCCTTCATCTGCAACTTGCATAACACTGCTTTGTGAGGCTATTCTTCGTGAAGAGCTTCAAAACTTATTCCAATTTTATAAGCAAAAGGTATCATCACATGAAAATTGGAAGGATAATGAAATGGTCATTCTAGTGAAGATGATCTTAATGCAGACTGCTAAAGAGGAGATAGGGCCTTTCCTCCTGGAATACTGAAGAAAATGTGCGATTTTCACATGATAAGCAGCACAATTACTGCAAAAACCTGAGGAACAAAGTCTACATCAGTTCGTCTTTTATGTGTCAGAATGCAGGGGAATATATGACTACCTATTACTTAGCTGGGAAGGCATATAGGTTACAAAAAACAGTTAGGTATCTATTTGGATATTGCAGGACTGCAAAAATGCTGTAAAGCTGGATGTTTAGCTGATAAATGAGGAGACATAGTGTAGGAGCTGATCCATTTGGCACTCATGTGACCATATGGAGAGAGAAACCTGTTGTTTAAAGGGGGTTAAAGCAGTTCAAGGATCATCTATATTCTTTTAACCTTTTCGAACACCAATAGATGTCGATAGATAATTGGTTTCTCTTTGCAGTGGATCATATTTCGATGGATGTTTTGGAATATACCATATATGTGGGGGACTTTAATCAGTACATTTATAATATTTCCTTCATCAATAGGATTGAGAAGAACCGGGTAGAATACATTGGTGATTTGACAATTTTAGATGGCAAATATCGTGAAATGTTAGCTAAATCATAGGTTATTTATGTGAGGTTCAGTATTCCTACTTTATAATTATGCAGTTTCAGGCTTGAGGACATGCTTGAACTAGCTCCTACTCATTCAATATCAGTGTGTCTGAGCCAGCCTGATTCTGTAGGTCTACATCTCTTTTTGTTTTTCTAGGTCTACATCTCGTATATTATCAAAGATTCTTTTATCGCGAGTACATGTTATATATATTGGTTTAGGTGATTATCTAGTACAATAACTAACAAAAGGGGACAAAGATTGAAAAGCTAAGAAGTTATCTACTTTTCTTCCAATTACCTACAGTTATTCTGGTAGCTTGTAAATCCTTGCTGCATATTGAATGAGGTGTACTTTCTAGGTGTGGTGAAACTTTAAAATCCAATGAAACCCAAACTTCTGCATAGGGAGGCTAATACGTAGAATAATTTGGTTTGATCCCTCGAGTAATCATATTTTATCCTTTCATTCCTGTCCTTTTTTCTTGTCATTCTTGTGAATGTCTTAAAAGTTTGACGTGCTTCTTACCTACCAATATAACTAATTCCTTATTTCCTGGTGTTGTCTTCTCGTTTCTCTATGCCAGTGTTGAGCAGGTTGAGCTGAATTATCAATCAGAACCCATGATATCCTAGGACTTCTAAATGAATTTTCTGCTTCTGCAAATTTATACTTTGTCAATGCCTCAATAGCATCTGAGAGGCACTGCTGGATTCTGGTGTAAGGACAAAACCAGAGGTAAAGATGAATTTAATACGAGGAGAATAAGCAACTCTTTTGTGGCACGATATTTCGATGCATCTGCTTGCTTTCTGCTCCCACTGCACATTGTGCATCAAAATTACTTATTTTAGTTCCCAATCTGGTTACTGTTCATCCAAATTTTAGTTTCAACTTTAATGGATAGTTATCCACTTTTCTCCCCATTTTTCTTTGTGCTATTTGTTTTCCTTCTATTTTAAATGGGGCACCCACCCTCTTGGGCTTGGGGGAAGAAGGAATATTCGAAGTTGAAGCTATCAGATTTGATTGGAATAGTAACTAAGGGCAACCTTTCTTGATTTAACCATCTTACCTTTTTCATCTTTGGGACCGATTTTACAGGTAGGCAACTTGCAATATTTCTTCGCGTGGCGTGATTTGCAGATCCTAGGATTGACCATTCAACATCAGGTGAGAATTTACAAGGAGTCACTGAAGGAGACAAGTCTCACCAACACCTGAAAGATTGGTTTCACCAACCTTATAATGTCGAAAGTTAATTTGGCTCGTGTTGGTTGTCATGTTTACGGGTACATTATTTGTTTTCATCACTACTGAAGGTGAAAAGTGTCGTCGGGCTTCCTGCCTCCAGCGTGTGGTAACATATCATTATTATGTTGCTCCATAGTTGCTGATGCAGATTTTGTTGGTAGATATTCATGATCCATTCATTTGGAAAGAGTCTTGGGGCATATTGTTACCTCATATTGGGCATCCTCCAGGAATTGCAGAAAGTTTGAACTTATCCAACCATTTATTAAGAGGAAGAGTAGTGGAGTGTTTCGCAAGTGGATACATAAGTTTCAAAATGTATATAATATAAAACATATTTAAAGATTATTGTGACACTTCTTACATGGTGACAGTGCTTTTGGCATAAAGTTGTAATTTCCTAGTTTACATTTATCTTTAGTTCAACCAAATTCCCTAGTATACGCATATAAAAATGGTAGATAAGAAACCAAAAAAAAAAAAAAAAAAAAGATGGTGTTGGTTTTTGGAGTGTTACAGGATAGGAAGATAATGTTAACCTTAATTTACAGTAAATCATATATCACTTTTATTTTTTAGGGGAGTCGTTTTTTTCAGCCTTAATTTACCTGTCACCTTATTAGATGTATTCGTCTGGACAATAAGAAGATACGTTTTAAAAGAAGTTGCTTTGAGCTGGGTGGAACCTTTGCTAGTGAAGAAAATAACAAGAGGATTTTAATGGGTTCGAACCATTTATATAAGTAGGACAAGGTGAGACCAACAGTTTATTTTTGGGTTGGGTACGATATTGAAAATTTCGATTCGATAATTTTAATTTTTAAAAAATTATATCATTATTATATTAAAGTAGTTCGGTATGATTCAATATTCTACAGTTTGATTTCAATATGTTATTCCATATTTTAAAGTTTGGTTGTGTATATCCAAATTACTGCCATGTTTATACGGAAAAGAATATTGGTGTCCATCAAAATATTTATATGAGAATATTTTTTTATTTTTTATTCCTTTCAAAATAATTAAACAAATGCCTTAATTCTTATTTCGGGTTGATATCGGCATTCCAGTCTTTTTCTTTTGTCTCTCAGATGTCATCATCAATTACTTTATTTCTTTTTTATCATTTTTTTCTTCAACTTTTTTTGGTTCTTTTTAAAGTCAGTTTAACTCTCTGTTGCTATTTTTTTTCGTTTTATCTTTCAAAGATAAAAGTAAAATATATATATATAGTAATTTCATGCTTAATTTTGACTCCTTTCTTCTTCTTCTTTTTTTTCTTGTTAATTTTTTTTATTTTTCTACTATCTTTTCTCTCTTTCTTTTCTCTTTTTTTTCCTCATTTTTCTTTATTCTTTTTCTTTTCTCCTTTTTTTGTTCATTTATTTTTTCTTGAATCATATTATTTTTTATTTTTTTCATCATAATCTAATTTCATATTCAATTTGACTCTTTTCTTATAAAAAAAAATAGTTTTGTTTTCTTTTTTCAGTTTATTTTTTTCTAATTTCATTTAGTTTTTTTTTTTCATAATCTAATTTCATTTTTTTCTTTATTCTTTAAATATTAAGATTTCTGTCACGCCCTAATCTCAGGAGGTGCAACTGGCACTTGATGCTGAACTTGTCCCTGAGTAGGCCTAGCTCGATATGTATACTATTGGTGCACACCAGCTACAGCCAACAAATACAAACAAGTATATCTCAACTTAAAAGAAGCCTATATCAGAGAATTCAGCTACAAATATCTTAGCTAGCACAGTAGTTCATAATAGAACATAAATACATTTATATATGGCTCGTCAAGACTACCATAATATCTATAATCACAGAGCGTTATGCGAACCATTGAGGTCACCATGATATTTGGATTACAAGAGGCTAAACATACACAAAGGCCAACAAGGTCGCCATGCAGATAGTACAAAAGTAACAAGGCCAACACGGCCGATAACGTACAACTATACAATCCCAAGTTTGCAAGCCTCTAAGGGATAGTTTTTCATAAGGGATAAGGAACAATAATTTTGAGATAAAATATAGGATTATTTTATCGAGCGTTTGGTTAGAGGTATTAGTTAGTCCCGAAAATAGTTATCCCAATATTTGTACCATAATGATGGGATAATTAATCCTATATATATGATGGGATAATTAATTTCATAGGATAACTCAATCCACGGGATAACTTTATCTATCTCATTCCCCATACCAAACGACCCATAAGAGTAATGTACTTGGTTGTGACTAGACCCCGACCTACCCAACAACTATTTACAACAAAAGACTGACAAACCTCTGAATTTGGCAACTCCGAAAGAAGTGAGCTGACCAATCTGCTAGAACTCGACAACACTATGGAAGAGGCTTGTCTCCCGTCTATCAGGACCTGCATGCATAAGTGCAACTCGCATACTCGGGGGGTCAATACGAAATAATGTACCGAGTATGTAAGACAACTGAAAGATGAAACTAAAGTTGATATCATAAATATTATAAGCAATCAGATATGAGAGTCAATAGGAAATTTGAATGCACTTACCTGCACCTGCTACATGCTATATAATCAATAACAAACAAAAACTTAATCCGTCCCCCATAAGCCCGGTAAGTATAAATAGCAAATCAACAATCTGCCCTTTTGCTCCTATATGCTCGATAGGTGCATATCAATCTGACTACCCATATTGTCCACCCTTTAGGCCCTGTGGGTCATCTGTACTGTTTAGTTCGGAGACTATCTGCATCATTATCTAGCGTGGAGGTTCTATATATCTGTCTAGCCTATATGTTGTGTATCTGTCTAGCTCGTAGGCTCTATATCTATCTAGACTGTAGGCTTTGTATCTCGCCTTCTGGAGCGATCTGGATAGCTTGTGAGTGAACAGGCCAAAATATGGCATCATGGCCATCAGAGGAGCTCATTGGCTCTATATAATTGGATAACCTGAAGGCTTTGGATACCGAGCACACATGGCTCTTGTATCTGTATCTGAGCATACAAGACTCTTGTATAAATATCTAAGCACATAAGGTTCCTAATGTTTAAAGCGGCCACAATAAACTCTAAAGCAATAGCAGACAAAACAAGCTGCCTCTAAGTCATATCTAATATGAGGCCGCTATCTATAGAATAAGAGTATAGATGAGGGATAGATATACCTACTCAAACAGGCAACAGTAACTCGTCAATAATATACTAGTCATATCGTACTTAGGCTTTAAGGAGTCAATATCGAAAAGAACGGGTAACCTTAACATGCCTTATGTCTGATTCCTCGGCATTACGAGAGATCTTGCTTGTATCCTATTGTAACTACTACCACGTAATAGCGCTCAACAACCACAACTGGTTCTAATAACTTATGGCAATAAAACAAGACAAGAATTTCGATAATGATAAGTTCTTCCTCGAAACCAATTCTAAAACTCAAATTAAGGATGGATCAAGGGTTTAGAACCTTTACCTTTCAATTATCCAATCTTACTACTTGAAATCAAAACACACTCACAAAGCTTCCCTTCAAAACAGCAACAATTGAAATCAAATCAATGGGAGGAACATGTATTAGTCGAGGTGTTTGCGGTTCCAAGCTCAAATCTAACTTGCCTTTGATCTTTCCTCTTGAATTCTATCATAAATATGAATATATTGAGAGAAAATATAGTTGCTGCCACTTGGAATTGTCTAGAAATAAAATCCAAGTCATCCAAATATTATATATATAGTTTGATTGCCATAGCTATCTTTGCATCAAAAGATGCTTTCAGTCCTTTAGTGAGACACACTCCTCAATCCTTTATGATACCATGGCATCATATCTATATAATGGAATGGTATCATGGAGGACTGCTTCAATCCTTCAGTGAGACACTCAATCAGTCTTCCATGATATCATCACATTATATCTATATACTATTATGGTATCATGGAAGACTGCTTCAATCCTTCAATGAGACACTCCTTATTCCTCCATGATATCATCTTGGTATGTTTATATATTGGTATATATCAAGCATTCCTTTTATGATACCGTCACAGTATATCTATATACTGGCATAATTATATGGAGGACTGCTTCAGTCCTTTAATGAGGCACTTCTCAGTCCCCCCATAATACCTTCACAGTATATCTATGTACTGACATGGTATCATGGAGGATTGCTTCAATTCTTCAATGAGACACTCCTCAATCCTTCATGATACCATCATAGTATATCTATATACTGGTATGTACTGAAGAGGTATCATAACTGACTTGTTCATTTCTTCAAAAGAAAACAATCCTTAGTCATATATATATAGATAGATAGATAGGGTATCATAGATGACTTGTTCATTTCTTAAAGAAAGTGAAGTCCTCTACGATATCAACTTGATATATATCATATACTGACAGAGTATCATAGAGGACATGTTTATTTTGATATTTTAATTTTTATATCTCTTTTAGCAAGTTTTATTTATAAATAAATATAAAAAATAGAGTCATATTTTAGATTAAAAAAATTTGTTTGCATTTTCAAAAATTGAAAAATTAAAAATATGTTTTTATTAATTTAGATTTAATAAATAAGCTAGTGGCTTTAGTTATTTATGATATTCACATAGTATATATCATATACTGACATGGTATCACAAAGATTGATCCATTTCGTAAAAGATCTTTTCTCGGTCTTGTATGATATCCACATATCAAGGAATGTTTATTCCTTCAAAACAATTATAATAAATACAACCAATAAAATTTATGATTATTTTTGATGTGTTAATTTTTATATCAATTTTAACAAGTTAATATTGATGATAAAAATTATAATAAAATAGTGTCATATTTTAGAATCAGTTTTCTATGATATCACATGGTATATATCATATACTGACAGGGTATCATAGAGGACTGATGCATTCTTTCAAGAAAAACACAACTCAATCTTCTGTAATACCCACATGGTATATTATATCATATATTGATAGAGTAAGATAGATGACTTATTCATTCCTCCAAGCGAACACAATTCAATCTTCTATGATAATCACATGCTATATATCATATACTGACTGAGTATTATAGAGGATTGACCCATATGATATATCATATACTGACAAGATATCATAGAGGACTTATTCATTTCTCAAAAAAAAAAGAGCTCAGTCATCTATGATACACACACAATATATATCATATACTGACAAGGAATCATATAGACCAGTTCATTCTTTAAAAACTAAAAAAGTATTTCTCACTCCTCTATAATACCCACATGGTATATGATACATATTGGTAGGGTATCATAGAGGACTAGCAATTCATTCTCTCAAGCAAAATAGTCAGTCCTCTATGATACCAATATGTTATATATCATATACTAACGAGGTATCATAGATGACGAATTCATTTTAGCACTACTCCATCCTCTATGGTGTCCACAATATATATATATATATATATATAATAAAAGGGTATTATAGATGATTGATTCATTCCTTCAATAAAAACATTCATCATTCCTCTATAATACTCGCTTGTTATATATGATATACTGACAGAGTATTACAAAGGACAGATTCATTTCTCCAAAAGAAATTTTTTTTATAAAAAATACAAACAAAAAAGAAATTAAGTTTAATTTTGATATTTTAATATTTATACCATTTTAAACTAATTTTACTTGTGAAATAAATAAATAAATAGGGTTATATTTTAAATATATACTTTATTGCTATTTGCAAAAAAATAATTATCAAAATATATTTTTTATTAATTTAGGTTTTAATAAATAAGCCAATAATTTTTTTTACTATTACTTGTGATTGCAGTTTAATTAATATTTTTATTAGTAAAAAAATATATAGCTATTATATTTATTTTAGATTTTGAAAAGAAAAATAAAAGGATAAAAAGAAAAGAAAAATGACAATTGAAAAAGACACAAAACAAAAGAAAGAAAAAGACAAAACTCAAAAGAAAGTTATTACTGTTATAAAATAATTAAACAAGAAGAAAAATATTGTAGAGAGAAAGAGAAGATAGAAAGCGTTTTATTTCTCTTGAGGGATGAAATTTAATGAATGAGAATCACTTTATTTATAGGAAAAATTAACCCTAACTTTTCTTCAAAGAAACAAAATAGACATTCACTATAATAAAAATATATTTATAGACACTTACTATAATACAAATACATTTATCATACTCCCCTTCAACGTCTATTTGATAGAAAATTCGCCACATTAAAATCTTACTAGAAAAAAATCTAATGAAGAAAAAAGAGTACAAATATATGATAATACATATTTTATCTGCCTCATCAAAAGCCTTACAAGAAAATCAGTGGGGCAAAATCTTGCAAGGAAAAAAAAAGTATAATGGGTATTAGCTCCCCTTGATAAGAACATCAATCCATAACTTGAATCTTCCGCATCCTAATCTTATGCACCGCCTTCTTGAAAGTTGCAGTTGGTAGAGACTTGGTTAATAAATCAGTCATATTATCACTTGAACGAATCTATTGAAAGTTGATATCACCATTCTTTTGTAGATCATGTTAAACCAAAAGCTTTGGTGAAATGTACTTTGTTTTACCTCTTTTTTATGAAGTCTCTCTTTAATTTGGCTAGGCATATTGCATCATTTTCATATAAGATTGTGGGTATTTTATCATATTTTAAATCATATTTTTCTTAAATGAGATATATCATTAATCTCAGTCACTTATATTCTCAGCTTGCTTCATGAATAACTATTATCTCAGCATAATTTGGTGAAATAAAATCACGATGGACTGTTTTGTAGATCATCCAGATATGACAGTACCCCCACATATGAACACATAGCCTGTTTGAGATCTAGTTTTGTGGTGGTCATATAAATATCCTAAATTGGTGTAACCAACAAGATCAGGATTGTAACTGTTATAATAAAATAAGCTCATATAAGTATTCTTTTCTAGATACCGCAATGTGTGTTTGATTCCGTTTCAGCGTCACATGATTGGAGCAAAGCAATATCTTGCTAATAGATTAACTGAAAATATTATGTCAGGCCTTGTAGTACTAGCAAGATACATTAATACATCAACTGCACAAATGTATGGTACTTTAGGATATAGAATTTCCTCATATCAAGTGATCGAACAACCATCGAGTACTTAATGGATGTGGTTTATCCATAAAATTATTTCAATACCTTTTTGTATAGGTATATTGATGGATACAGATACCTTTTGTTAAATATTCAATTTATAAATCAAGAGATAATTTTGTCATTCCAGGGGATTTCATCTCAAATTTCTTCTTAAAATAATCTTTTGAAGCTCTGTTGAAGTTTCAATGAGTTTTATGTCAGCAACACAAATAGCAAGTACAATAAACATATATGTCATTTTCTTTATAAAAACAAAAGATAAATATGGTTATTATTATATTCTTCATCAATGAATATTCACTAAGGTGATTAAGTCACATCCACCTCACTTGATTTCCTCCATATAAGGATAATGAATAAGTTTACAAAAACTTGTATATGCTTCAAGCATTTTGAATTCTTCAAAAAATTTAATAAAAATTTTATCAAGTGACAACATTAATTAGTATTTAAATGTGTGATATCTTCTGTTATCCGGATTATAGGTTAATAAGTTTTACACTTATCGAAATATATCATCTCACTTCGTAACTATTCTATGTCAGCGTGCTTTAATAGATATAGAATTGAGATCCTCGCAATCTTTTATAATATTATGTGCTATATTGTATCAAAGATATCATCGACGGTATATCATTTATATCGGTTTGCGATAGGACATTATTCATGAAGATCTCATCACTTTTATTATTTGTCTTAGATACCTAAACCTCTAAAGAGGTTTCATGAAGTATCATATTGTAAGCTCTTCAAGAGCACATTGCCTTATTATTAAGATCATTCGCTTCATTTTTTCTAAAGATTATTGTATCTGAAACTAATTGATCTACCATATTTCATGCATATTGTGAACTCTGACCTTCAGGGACATTTATTTAATAGGAGCTTTTACAACTGAAATAAGCAAATGCTTCTAGCATTTGACTTGAATTATCTTTGATGAGAATCATAGTAATGATAATTCATAATATATTTCTTAGCTACTAATTATCTCCTCCTTTTATTAGAAAACTAACATATATCCCAATCTTCTTTGGGGAATCCATATATGTTGTATCGTGGTAGATTCATTAATCATATATCTCACATAAAAAATTATTAGATGAAAAAAATTTGGCTCCTAATTGAGAGGGGAGAATTAGTCATAATTTTGTAGAAATATATCATATCTCAGACCAACACATAAAGATTTGTTCGCATAAGCAGTGGTCGGTTATTTATCGGATACATTGAGTGCCAAACCAGCTTACATATAAACCAGCATTATCAAGATGAATTGTCTTAATTACACAATTTAAAAATTATGCTCTTAACTCAATTTATATTGAGCAAGCAACTTTGTAAATATCAAACTACAGGTTGATAATAACGCATGTGTGATCATTTTAAAAATGTATCTATTTAAGACATCACACTATAGGTGAATAGACCCATATTCACATTTTATACCTTTTAGAATATAGGGAATTCAATACCAAAATTAATTGGTATAATCAACTTATCATGAGAACAAGCAACATAAAAGGTTTCTTGAAGAATCTTCTAGTCCTTCAATATAGTTTGAATACTCAATTAGCACATCATATTGGGATGACCAAAATGATCATGTTGACTAATAAAATTATCTTTGCTAATACACTTCAAATTTATCATAATATGTGTTATTTATTTTAGTAAACTTCATATTTACTATGACATGAATTTTGCATCAATAAACTTCTGGTAACTTCTGTAGCATGTGATTTCATCATGTATATATTTGTAGTACAAATAGGATAATATACATATTTCTTACTTGTAGTAATCTGGAGATATTTAATCTTCTAATCCGTTGTAGTCTCACTCATTTTTAATAGTAAACTTCAGATTTATTACAACTTGTGTTTCGATCATAATAACTTTGTATATTATTATATAGAATGAATCATAATAATAAATAAATTTTTCAGAAGTTTTTAATTTATTTATTATAATAAAATATTATTCGAGTACTACCCGTTTCATGATTCTTACAGACAAGTAATTGGGCTCTTCTGGGAATCTTCATCATTAATTTTATAATATCAACTATCAATTACACATTGTCGGTGTTATGAAAGACAATATAATTAGACACTACTGATATAACGAAATAATATAGTAAACAAATGCACATTTAAAAAAGTATGGAGCTATTACAGTCTGAGGACGAACAGGAAAGTGCTAGGTTGAAGAACGCAATAATCTTATATGGGGTGGGGAATTCTCCTACCATTGCAACACTGGATAGTAATCAATGGAACTTCACCTTGAAGCTTAAGATTTTCTATCATAACGATGGGTACTTTGTGATTAAATTTACTAGCGCCATGGACAGAGATGAAGTTCTATTTTCAGGGCCATATATGAGTAATAATAGACCAGCTATTATCAAAGCATGGACACCGGAGTTTAATTTCGCGGATAAAGTACTTAAAACAATTCCACTGTGGGTGAAGTTCTATAATCTACCTCTGAATTGCTGGAGTATGAACTCATTAAGCAGAACTAGAAGCAGCTTGACAAATTCATTATTTGCCGATGAATGTACTACAAATATGGAGAGGATTACCTATGTTAGGGTTCTCATAGAGATGGATATCACAAAGGAGTTTCCTAAGTCAGTGAAGGTGATGGTTCGAAATGGTAGGATTTTTAACGAGTTGAGTATGATTGGCAACTAGTGTATTGCGGAGTTTGTCTACAGGTTGGCCATGATTGCAAATAAATCACAAGGCTCCGGATAGCTAAACCGTACAAACAAGTTAGGAAGGAAAGGAAGTCAAAGATGCAGAAGGATGCTGAACAAGAAAACAAGGACAAGATACAGCAACCAGCTGGTAAAACGGATGCAAGCAATCAGGAGAACAATGGACAAGAATCTCCTCTCATGTGGATGGAGGAAGAGCAATGGAAGGATGTTCCAAGGAGGTCTATTGCACGCGGAGTTCAGATACTCAAGCGGCCAGTTGGACGAAAATGCAGATCATATATTATTCCAGAAGGGAGATAGTGACTAGGGAAGCCAGAGTAGGGGCGGTGGGAAGTTAGCACAATAGCAAATTTCCCTATGAATGTGGTTACGTGGAATCTGCGAGGCTTGAACCAAGCCTATTAGCGGAGGAGATTACAAAAGTTTATTAGAGAGAACAATGTTATACTAACTGGTATAGTAGAACACAGAGTCTGAAAGGCGCTAGCAGATAATATAATTGATCGATTAACGAGAATATGACAGTGGTGTTACAATTAGAGTTCTAATGGGAAAGGGAGGATTTGGCTGCTACGGAATCCTTCCTATATTGGATTCCAAGAAGTTAGTGAAACAAAACAATTTATCAATGAGACTGTATATATAAAAGATGTGAATATGAATTTTCTCCTCACAGTTATTTATATTAGCACACGGTTGAGCAGAGGAAACACTTGTGAAGACATCTTAGTGTAGTGGCTAACAATGTGACTGACCCGTGGATTCTAATGCTGTGACACACGATCTTGATAGAATCAATGGAAACCCTATACAGGATAGGGAGACGTGGGATTTCAGGAATTTCATAATGGATTATGGTTTGATGGAGCTTCCCTTGGCAGGTAGAAAGTACATATGGAGCAATGCAACTGTATCAAGCAATATTGATAGAGCACTTATTAATACTGCATGGATGTCAAAGATACATGTTCCCGATGGTGCTGCGAAGGAACCTCTGTGTTCATATCATTCTCCACTATGCTTGGAACTTGAGGGACTGCCTGTGAAGGTGCCTCGTCCCTTTAAGTTTTTTAATTGCTTAGTTAAACATCCAAAATTCAGCATACATGTGACTAGAGGATGGAGAAAAAATGTTTGGGGTTACCCAATGCAGAGAGTATGGCTGAGACTATAGAATACCAAGATCGAATAAAGAAGCTTAACACGAGATTTATTGGATAAGTAAAAGGATACAATGACCACAGGAAGATTTGGAAGCAATGCAGAATCAAATGAAGGATAGACAGAAACAATACCTGCACGGGCAAGAAAAGGTACTCAGACAATAATTCTACAAAAATGATTAGACATTAAGGAAAATGCTATGCAGCAAAAATCTCGTATCCAGTGGCTGAAATTTATAGACTCAAATACTGCCTACTTTCATGCCAATTTGTAGAATAGGGAGGCACAAAATTGAATTAATTACTTGTGAATGAGGCGGTAGATGAACTGAGTACTATGGAGGACATTGAAATAGAAATCATATGCTTCTACAGGTCTTGCTGGGATCAACAACAAGTAAACTACCACTACTCCACCCCAAGATACTCACAGAGGAGTATAGTCTTACCAAAAGCCAGCAACTCGAACTCATAGTACCGATCACTAGTGATCAGGTTTGGTTTGCTCTAAAAGGGATTAATGACTTGAAAGCTCTTCGGATAGACGGGTTCAACGTTGTTTTTCTCAAGAAGGCATGGAGTATTATTGGCTAGGAGGTACAAAATGCAGTGGTCGATTTGGTTTGAAAATCTGATACTGTACAAACCTGCCAATTGTGCTAGTGTCGCCCTTATTCCTAAAGTTAGGGATCCATCCAAATTCAAAGACTATAGTTCAATCTCCTGTTGTATCGTCATCTATAAGATCATTTCAAAGATCTTAACGAATAGAATGCAAAAGGTTATTGACAAGCTGTTGGATAGTAGTCAGGCAACCTTTGTTCCTGGGAGGGTGATATCCGATAACATAATTCTTAGTCATGAATTGGTCAGAGGATATGGGAGGAAGGGAATATCACCAAGATGCATGTTTAAGGTGGATATGCAGAAAGCTTATGATTAGATAGAATGGGACTTTCTTGAACAAGTTCTTCAAGGACTAAACTTTCCAGTCAGGTTTATACAGTGGATTATACTATGTGTATCAAATGTCTTCTATTATATTAATGTGAATGGCAACATGACTATCCCATGTCCAGCAAGAAGAGGATTGAGGCAAGGGGATCCTCTCCCACCTTTTCTGTTTGTACTGGTAATGGAGGCTTTTAGGGGAATGCTGAAGGGGCTAGGCAATGAACCTGATTTCCACTTTCATCCCAAATGTGCGAAGCTAAAGCTTATACAACCTGGGTTCACAGATGACTTACTATTGTTTTGTAAGGGAGATGAAAAATCAGTATACAAACTATTCGATCAATTTCAAGTGTTCTTAGCTGCTCAGGACTTGTTGCAAATACTAGTAAAAGCTGCATATATTTTGGAGGTGTACCGCTGCCAATACAATAGAAAATAATACAAAAGCTGGGACTTGCTGAAGGCTCTCTACCTTTCAAATATCTAGGAGTCCTATTGAGCTCAAAGAGAATTTCAATTGCCCAATGTCAACCATTGCTGGATAAGATGACCGCAGAATAATATCTTGGGCCAGCAAATTTTATCTTACTGCGAAAGGATCTAACTCATCAAGGTTGTATTGTTCTCTGTGCAGACTTATTGGTCCCAGTTATTTGCCCTACCAAAAAAGATACTGTATAAGATGGTTATATTATGTAGGAGATTCTTATGGACCTGAGCAGCAGAAGCATCCAGAAGGCACTAATAGCATGGGACACTCTATGCTTGCCGAAGTCAGCAGGTGGTATGAATATAGTTCACCTGGTTACTTGGAATAAATCTGCTATCTGCAAACTATTCTAGAACATATGTCGAATGAAAGACAAGCTCTGAGTTAGATGGGTGCACGCATATTACATCAAAGGCCAGGAGATTGAGAATGTCATGCCAAAGTAAGCCTCATAGATGCTACAAAAAGTGTTCAAATCTAGGTTACTGATGGAGCGAATTGGCACTGACTACACACAGAGTAAAAAGCAGGGGAGTTTCTCCATAAAACATATGTACACCAAGCTATGGGGAGAATTTCCAAAGGCAACTTGGAGGTGGATTACTTGCAATGACCAAGGAGCACTGAACTGGGTGTTTATCACTTACTTGGCTATTATAGGCAAGCTGTATACGGGAGATCGATTATACAAGTGGGGCGTAGTAGACAGTTGTATATGCCCGATGTGTGGTGCCGAGGACAAGTCTATTTACCATCTCTTTTTTGGTTGCCTCGTATCTGCTACAGTATGGAACAACAAGGGTATAGATGACTAGCTATGTGATGGAAGGATGAATTAGAGTGGCAATCTATGAATGCAAACAAGAAAAATGCAAAATATAAGGTGTTTCGAATGACGTTAGCAGAATGTCTATATTGACTGTGGCGAGAAAGGAATCAAAGGGTGTTTCAGCAGACACAAAGGACACCAGAGATACTAACAAAACAAGTTATACAGAAAGTAATTTGTAGAGGAACCATGATTAAGAAGTTAGCTAACAGAATACGACAGTTACACTATTACTTGTAATTAGCTTACCTTACTGATGCAGTTTTGAGGCCACTGATAGCTTGGGACTAATGTCCAAGCATCAGTCTTAGGAGCTATGTATATATTGTCATTTTTGGTAAATAATACTAATGTTAGTTACCAAAAAAAAAAGAACAATTATGACTTCATAAATAGTGAAAAGTAGAAATCAAGTTTTAAACTTCAGTATTTTAAATATCTCATTCAGAAAGGTAATTAAAATATGAATATTTTATATCAAACTGGCAATCAACTTACATTTGTTAGCAAAAAAATACATGAATAGTTATTTTCTTTGAGGAAATCAATAACATATAGTAGTAAACATTCAACAAGATTTGTTTCCTTTTGTCTTAAGATGATACTTAATAAAAGTATTCAAGATATTTCTACGTGTGATAGATATGTGTTCTAATAACTTTTTTACCATAAAAATAACATTCATATTCATTGTTCTCTTCAGGAGATAAATTGTGATATTTCTTCATTAATTTATGAGAACTACACATGATTTACTTGAATGTGCTTGATATACAACGTATTAGTTTTCTCACGCATAAGAAGACATCATTTCAAATTATTTCTCAAATATCTTACAAATTCTTTCCAATTCAAGAGAAAATTTCAAAGTCATACTTCTTTTGGGAGTAAAGTTCAAAGTTCTACTACTTCAGGAGTAGATGCCATTTTCTTACTACTTTGAGAGTAAATTTTAGAGTCTTACTACTTTGAAAATAACTTTCAGAGTCTTACTAATTCGGGAGTAAATTTCAAAGTATTTACTACATCAAGAGTAAATTTTAAGATTTTACTATTTGAGGATTAAATTTAAAGATTTTACTATTTGAGGAGTAAATTTAAAAATTTTACTATTTCAGGAGTGAATTTCAAAGTCTTACTACTTCGAGAGTAAATTTTAAAGTATTTACTACTTCAAAAGTAATTTATTAAAGTATTTACTACTCGGGAGTAAATTTTAGATTTATCACTTTGGGAGTAAATTTCATGTTTACTACTACGAGAGTAAATTTCATGTCTACTATTTCGGAAGTAAAGTTCATGTTTACTAATTTGGGAGTAAATTTTAGAGTATTTACTACTTGGAGAGTAAATTTTACAGTCTTTATTACTTCGAAAATAAATTTTATATTTACTATTTCGGAAGTAAATTTTATATTTACTACTTCGAGATTAAATTTCAAATTTATTTCTCTTCTTAATTATTCAAACTCTTCTAGAGGTAAGTATGATATCTTCATAATCAAGAGCACGCCCTTATTTATTAAATTTTATTAAATATTGTCACATTCACCTCAAGGAGTAAATATGTAGTTATAACATTTATCAAAAGTTCTTATTAATTGAGACTGAAATATAATCATCTAAACGTGTCTTAATTAGATTATAATAGCTTAAAGACTCTTTTAAGATATCGCTACTTCGAGAGTAAATTGAGATATGAATATAACGTAGACAATTACTCTAACATTTTTTTAGTTGTAATATAACACTATGAAAAATTTATCATTTCTAATAATCATATATTTCTTGCAAATTCTCATTCTTATTCATTAATGTATATGAAATCAATATCATTTTATATATTTTCACAATATTGTCTTCTGGAACAATGTTACACCCCGTAAAATTTCCTACACATAGATGACCTATTCGCGTGTTGGTTAAGAGTATTTGAGAGCCATACATGCTAGAAAAAGGCTCGGGAAAAGACCGGATGAGAAACCTGTCGAACCATCACGGAAGGAGCCGGGGCAGAGCCCCTCCGCGATGGCAACGTGTCACGAAGGTGGAGCCTCCGCGTTGGTTCCGTGACACGTTGGCCCTGTCCAGCCCCAACTATATAAACCCCTCACTTCGGTTTTTAATGATATAACTCATATAATTTCCAGAGAAACCGAGGGAAAACAGGGAGGAACGAGAATCTCTTATAATATTCGTCCGATTACGCCGTCAAACGTGGTCCAAACTCAAATTAACTCTAGATACCGAGGTATTTAGCAGCAAGGAGCATTCCTACGGATTTAGTTTCGCGAAATTTGACCGACAAATCGTCGTGCTACCGGGCTAAGGTAAGTGGAATTGCTCCAGATTAGTGTCTATGTGCCCCTAGCCTTAAAGTGAGTATTTCTCCCTTCTGGACTTTCGACAAATAGCAAGTTTTTAACCGTCTTTCGATAAGCCAAAGTTTAGGCTATAAATATATCGAAAGTGATGTTTTCTTTCAGAATATTGGTGTATTTAGTCCTAATTGACATATATGTAAATGCAGTTGGGAGAAATAGCTGGAGTACTGACCGAGCCTCGTCCGTTAGTCGGATAAATCGAGGTTAAGGTATGTAAAGTCAGTTCTTCGGCAAGTTAGTAGTTTTAGCCTTGTATAGCACAGTAAACTCCGTAGTAGAATTTCCGGAGTTGAATATTGAGTATTGTGCAAGTTCAGTAAATCTGATTTGCGTTGCTATATCATACTCAGTCCGAAAGTTAGTAAAGCATGCGCCAAAATGGCAAGTTAGCATTCCAGACTCAGTATAGCCCATTATGTGATTAGCAAGCATGTTTCTAGAATAATATGACAGATATTCAGAATAAGAGTTAGTAAAGTAAAATCACACAGTCAGATAGTATCTTGGCTACAGATTAGTCGTGCAGTTAGATAAAGATCACAGATTCAGTATAAAGCAGTATGAGAATCAGTATAATACAAAAAGAGATCAGAATAAGAAATCAGAATTCAAATAGTATTTTTTCAGTTTAAACATGCTTGTTATATATGTGCTTATTGTTGTTGAGACTTGGTTGTGTCGTGAGGGCGCCCTTTTGAGCGTCCTCGCCGCCCCTGGGTTGGTAACCGTGTCGCCCACTAAGCGGGTGGGTTTACGTCACTCCAAGGAGTGGCATGCCGTCCCCAGTTTGGAAGAAGATAGGATGAAACTTTCCCCATATCAGGCTGATCAGCATTACAGTACAGATAGCCCTGTTGTGCGCAAGCGCCTAGGGAACAGATTCAGATACAGTTACAGTTACAGATACAGTATAGGAGTCCTCTGGACTCAAACACGGTTATTTATATCGGAGGCTATGGCCCTAGCCGGAGACCCAGGGGGCCGGCAGAGGTGCTCGTAGTTAGCAGATGAGTGGAGTGACTTATTTTTGGCTGGTTTTGACCCGGGTAGGGGTATATAGATTGTTTGCTTGCTTGGCTCCATCCGGCTTATGGGGGTTGGTATTGGCTCTTGTTTGCTATATATATATATGTATTTATGTGCTATATATTAGTTAATAGACAGCAGGTCGCTGCGTCTACAGGTACGCTCCTGCCCTATCACAGCACAGAAAGTCTGATTTAGTTCATATTAGTTCTTATAGATTCAGTTATCTCCTGCTATTCAGAATTGCTAGTCATGTTATTTGTATTCAGTTGTATCCAGTTACTTTGCGTGCTCGGTACCAGTGGTATTGACGCCCGTTTGGGGTGCTTCATTACTTGCCTGCAGGTACTTATCGACGAGGAGGCGATCCCTCGTGATTCCAGCCAGCTTATAGAGTCATCAGCTCCTGTCATCAGGAGCTTGATATTCAGAGGTGTAGTTCATTTTCTTTTATTGTACAGCATGGGTAGGCCGGGGCCCTGTCCCGACCATTTCATCAGTACTCATAGAGGCTTGCAGTTTGTATATATTCATCTCTCTGTGGTTAGTTGTGCCGGTCGTGTGAGACCGTGCGTTTTGTTTAGCTGTTTAGCATTGTTGATTATGTTGGCCGTGTGGGCCCATAGTCTGGTAGTAGTGGTGACCTTGCCGGTCACGTAGTTATTCAGTATTCTATTGTTGAGTTACAGATAACTAGACAGCATGGTGGCCTTGTCGGCCCGCATTGGTTTCCCCCTTGTAAGTATGTTTCTAGTTAGCTGAAGTTTTATACAGGTGGCTATAGGCCTAGTCGGCCGGAGGCTGTGTTTATAGCCGTTATATAGCCCGTTGTTTCCAGAAATCTGAGTTAGAGCTAGCCAGGCACCAGATGTGCTTAGGCTCACCAGTTAGCAGTCTTGGTCCTACTAGGGCACCAGGTGCCAGTCATACCCCCAAGGCGGGGCGTGACAAACTTGGTATCAGAGCAGGTCGTGTCCCAGGGAGTCTGCAAGCCGTGCTAAGTAGAGTCTTATCTATGGATGTGTTGTGCACCACATACTATACGTAGGAGGCTGCGGGGCATGATAGGATGGTTACTCTTCTTTCTCATTCAGTCGTGCTATAGAGCGGTACAGTATAAGGTTGGGTCCCTAAAACTTATCATATTCTTTATCTACATATAAGAATGGCAGACCAGCGTCACCCTGCCACCGGCAGAAGATTAGACACAGCAGCAGGATGCCTCAGTTCCATTCAGAGTCAGCTCGATCTGAGGGCAATATAGAGGCTTCATCACAGCCCTCTCAGCAGTCCCCCTCATATCAGGAGTCGTTGGGCACGACACCGCCTCTGATAGCTCCTGTACCTTCACCATCGGACCAGGAAGTTCGGAGTGCAGTGGTTATGTTGGCACAAATGATGGCCACACAGTGCCAGTCAGTGCCACCTGTAGCAGCAGAGCCTTCAGGTGGGTCAGGTAGTTCCAGGATCAGGGAGTTTTTGGCACTAGGTCCCCCACAGTTCACTGGGTCGAATCAAGCAGAGGACCCCCAGGATTTCCTAAATCAGATTCAGAGAATCTTCCGGGTCATGCATGTGACACCTACAGAATCAGTTGAGCTGGAAGTGTTTCGGTTGCGGGACATAGCTGTATTATGGTACGAGAGTTGGGAAAGGTCTCGAGGGAGAGATGTTGCCCCTCCGACCTGGTCTAGCTTCTCGGAGGCCTTCCTGGACCATTATTTGCCACGGGAGATCCGGCAGGCCCGGATGGATCAGTTTTTGCATTTGGAGCAGGGGGCGAGGAGTGTACGACAATATACCCTACAGTTTGACTCCCTAGCCCGCTATGCTCCAGCTTTTGTGGAAACTATGCCATCTAGAGTCCACCGGTTCATTATGGGTCTGAACCCGGAATATATTAAAGCTTGCATGACGGCTACGTTACGAGAAGATATGGATATTGCCCGAGTACAGGCCTTTGCCCAGACCATTGAGGGCCTTAGACAGCGGCAACAAGGCAGTAGACAGACAAATCAGGAGCAGCGCCGTAGAGACAGATCAGATGGAATGCAGAGGGAAGTTCAGAGAGGACCCAGGTCCCGATTGTCAGACAGACCCCCTAGACCCCCACCTCCACCACAGCAGCAGCAGCGAGGTAGATTTGCTCGTCGAGGGCAGTCAGAGTCTGGTGGCAGTTCTCGAGCAGTTGATTCTTCGCAGCAGAGAAGGGAAGAGCAGAGCAGATTTACACCCCCACCCTACCCTAATTGCGGCCGACCTCACATTGGAGCTTGTAGATATGGCTCCTCGCGGTGTTATATTTGCGGGCAGGAGGGGCACCGCATGAGAGATTGTCCGGCCAGGGGACAAAAGAGCAGAGATAGTCAGGACAGGGGATCCGCAGGGCCACGAGCTCCAGCAGCCTCGGCAGGGCGTAGGCCCTCAGGTACAGCAGGTAGAGGCCGAGGTAGATTAGGAGCCTCCAGTTCAGGTACGGGCTCAAGCCGTACCTATGCATTACCAGGGAGACAGGACTCAGAGGCGTCTCCAGATGTAGTGACAGGTATGATGACTATCTGTTCATGCCCTACTTATGTACTGATTTATCCAGGGTCCACTCTGTCATATATTACCCCGTTTGTGGCTCGAAAGTTTAATGTCGCATCAGAGTTATTACAGCAGCCCTTCTCAGTATCTACACCCGTCGGTGACTCCATTATAGCTAATAGAATTTATCGAGGGTGTACAATAGAGGTTGCTGATCGCCAGACTACAGTAGATCTGGTAGAGTTAGAAATGATTAATTTCAATGCCATTATGGGTATGGATTGGTTGGTGTCATGCTATGCTAACGTACAATGTTGGACCAAGATGGTCCGATTCCACTTTTCAGGAGAGGCAGTGCGAGAGTGGAAAGGCAGCACAGCTACTCCAAAAGGTAGGTTTATTTCCTACCTTCAGGCGAGGAAATTGATAACTAAGGGATGTATCTACCACCTAGTCAGGGTTCAGGATGTTCGGGTAGAATCTCCGACACTTTAGTCTGTTCAGGTGGTGAATGAATTCCCTGATGTATTTTCAGACGAGTTACCTGGTATTCCCCCAGAAAGGGAGATAGATTTTGCAATTGACTTGCTACCAGGTACTCAGGCTATATCAATTTCTCTGTATCGCATGGCTCCTGCTGAACTCAGAGAATTAAAGGAGCAGCTGAAGGACCTGCTAGATAAGGGTTTTATCAGGTCGAGTACTTCACCATGGGGTGCGCCAGTTCTATTTGTGAGAAAGAAGGATGGCTCGCTCCGCATGTGTGTAGATTACCGGCAGCTGAATAAAGTTACAGTAAAGAATAAGTATCCGCTTCCCAGAATAGATGATTTGTTTAATCAGTTACATGGGGCCAGATATTTCTCCAAGATTGACTTGCGGTCCGGATATCATCAGGTTCGAGTTCGTGAAAGAGACATTCCCAAAACGGCTTTCAGGACCCGATATGGACACTTTGAATTCATAGTTATGTCCTTTGGGTTGACGAATCGCCCATCAATATTCATGGACCTGATGAATAGCATTTTCAGACCATACCTGGACCTGTTCGTGATAGTGTTTATTGATGATATTCTGGTGTATTCTCGCTCTGAAGCAGATCACCAGACTCATTTACGGACAGTGCTCCAGATTCTCAGGGACCGTCAATTATATGCTAAGTTCTCCAAGTGTAAATTATGGCTGAACTCAGTAGCCTTCTTGGGGCATATTGTGTCGGATGCTGGTATACAGGTTGACACGCAGAAGATAGCAGCAGTTAAAACCTGGCCTAGGCCTACCACTCCGACCGAAGTCCGTAGTTTTCTGGGGTTAGCAGGATATTACAGGAGATTTGTTGAGGTATTCTCTTCTATAGCGGCACCTCTGACCAAACTGACGCAGAAAGCAGCGAAGTTTCAGTGGACAAAGGCATGTGAGCAGAGCTTCCAGGAGTTAAAAGACAGATTAACCTCCGCCCCAGTGTTAGCATTGCCGGAAGGTACAGAAGGTTATTCAGTGTATTGCGACACATCAGGCGTTGGATTGGGTTGTGTGTTGATGCAGCATGGTAAGGTGATTGCGTATGCTTCTAGACAGCTGAAGAAACACGAAAAGAATTACCCTACCCATGACCTGGAGTTAGCCGCAGTGATCCACGCCTTAAAGATATGGAGACATTACTTGTATGGCGTCCATGTGGATATTTTCACAGATCATAAGAGCCTACAGTATATCTTCACCCAGAGGGAGTTGAATCTGCGACAGCGTCGCTTGTTGGAGCTATTAAAAGATTATGATGTGGATATTCTGTATTATCCGGGAAAAGCCAACGTAGTAGCAGATGCTCTCAGCCGTAAATCCATGGGAAGTTTGGCATATTTGCAGCCCGAGCAGTGGGAGTTGGTCAGGGAGATACATCAATTAGCTAGCCTAGCCGTTCGTATAGCAGACACAGAGGACAAGAGAGCGGTAATTCAGAACACCGCCATGTCATTATTAGTTGTGGAAGTAAAAGAACGGCAGTATGAGGATCCTGACCTGATCCAGCTCAAAGACAGAATCCAGCAGGGTAAAGCTCCAGATTTTCAGATAACTGAGGAAGAAGTGTTGTTATGTAAAGGCCGCCTCTGTGTTCCAGATGTTTCAGGGCTCCGCCAACAGATTATGAACGAGGTACATTACACCCGTTATTCTCTTCACCCCGGTGCGACGAAAATGTACCATGATATCAAGGAGAATTATTGGTGGCTAGGGATGAAAAGAGAAATTGCCGAATTTGTAGCCCAGTGTCCTAACTGCCAACAGGTAAAAGCGGAACACCAGAAACCAGGCGGGTTAACTCAGGACATAGCTGTGCCTCTCTGGAAATGGGAAGCAGTGAATATGGATTTTTGTAGTAGGATTACCCCGTACCAGACATAGACACGATTCTATTTGGGTAATAGTTGACAGGCTGACAAAATCAGCTCATTTCCTGCCAGTGAAAGCTACCTTCTCGGCTGAGGACTATGCCGAATTATATATCAAAGAAATAGTTAGATTACATGGAGTTCCAGTATCTATTATTTTTGAGATAGAGGAACACAGTTTACAGCTAAATTTTGGCAGTCGTTCCAGAGGGGTCTGGGAACGCAGATTAATTTGAGCACAACATTCCACCCTCAGACAGATGGACAGGCTAAGCGCACTATTCAGACGCTCGAGGACATGCTACGAGCGTGTATGCTAGATTTTGGAGGTAGCTGGGACGAGCATTTGCCGTTAATTGAATTTACTTATAATAATAGCTATCACTCAGCCATCCAGATGGTGCCCTTCGAGGCATTGTATGGGCGAAAATGTAGGTCGCCAGTTGGCTGGTTTGAAGTGGGAGAATCAGCGTTGATTGGGTCAGACATCACTCAACAGTCAGATGAGAAGGTAAAGCTTATCAGAGAACACCTACTGACTGCACAGAGCCGCCAGAAATCATATGTTGATGTGCGGTGCAGAGACCTGAAATTTGATGTGAATGACTGGGTATTTCTGAAAGTATCTCCGATGAAAGGGGTGATGAGATTCGACAAGAAAGGTAAGCTCAGTCTGAGATTTGTTGGGCCTTATCAGATTCATCGAAGGATAGGCCGAGTAGCATATGAGTTGAACTTGCCTCTAGAATTGGAATCCATTCATTCGGTCTTTCATGTATCTATGCTGAGGAAATGCATAGGAGACCCATCCAGAGCAGTCCCAGTCCAGGATATCCAGGTTACGGAAGAACTGGACTATGAAGAGGTTCCAGTAGCCATCTTAGATAGACAGATTCGTAGATTGAGAACTAAAGATATTGCGTCTGTCAAGGTATTGTGGCGTAACAGGAACTGAGAGGAGATGACTTGGGAGGCGGAGGAAGATATGAAGACTAGATACCCTCATTTATTTCAAGCCTAGTCAGGCGACAGGTATGTTAGTATTATTATCTTATGCAGTGCCTTATAGTATACATATAAATGAGAAGGTCTATTTTAATCTGTCATTTAAATACTATAGTATTGTGTGGAGTACTTGTATGGGACTTTTCTGCATTTCAGGTTTTTGGGATAGTCCATATTACAGGAGAAACTCTGCCGAAATTTTTCTAGAAACAAGTTGAGTAAGTTGAGAAGTCCTCTAGATAGAAGTTTACATTCGAGGAGGAATGTTCTTAAGGGGGGGAGAATGTTACACCCCGTAAAATTTTCTACACATAGATGGCCTATTCGCGTGTTGGTTAAGAGTATTTGAAAGCCATACATGCTAGAAAAAGGCCCAGGAAAAGACCGAACGAGAAACCTGTCGAACCATCGCGGAAGGAGCCGGGGCAGAGCCCCTCTGTGATGGCAACGTGTCACGGAGGTGGAGCCTCCGTGTTGGCTCCGTGACACGTCGGCCCTGTCCATCCCCAACTATATAAACCCCTCACTTTGGTTTTTAATGATATAACTCATATAATTTCCAGACAAATCGAGGGAAAACAGGGAGGAACGAGAATCTCTTATAATATTCGTCCGATTACGCCGTCAAACGCGGTCCAAACTCAAATTAACTCCAGATACCTAGGTATTTAGCAGCAAGGAGCATTCCTACGGATTTAGTTTCGCGAAATTCGGCCGACAAATCATCGTGCTACCGGGCTAAGGTAAGTGGAATTGCTCCAGATTAGTGTCTATGTGCCCCTAGCCTTAAAGTGAGTATTTCTCCCTTCTGGACTTTCGACAAATAGCAAGTTTTTGACCGTCTTTCAATAAGCCAAAGTTTAGGCTATAAATATATCGAAAGTGACGTTTTCTTTCAAAATATTGGTGTATTTAGTCCTAATTGACATATATGTAAATGCAGTTGGGAGAAATAGCTGGAGTACTGACCGAGCCTCGTCCGTTAGTCGGATAAACCGAGGTTAAGGTATGTAAAGCCAGTTCTTCGGCAAGTTAGTAGTTTTAGCCTTGTACAGCACAGTAAACTCCGTAGTAGAATTTCTGGAGTTGAATATTGAGTATTGTGCAAGTTCAGTAAATCTGGTTTGCGTTGCTATGTACTCAGTCCGAAAGTTAGTAAAGCATGCGCCAAAATGGCAAGTTAGCATTCTAGACTCAGTATAGCCCATTATGTGATTAGCAAGCATGTTTCTAGAATAATATGACAGATATTTAGAATAAGAGTTAGTAAAGTAAAATCACACAGTCAGATAGTATCTTGGCTACAGATTAGCCGTGCAGTTAGATAAAGATCACAGATTCAATATAAAGCAGTATGAGAATCAGTATAATACAAAAAGAGATCAGAATAAGAAATCAGAATTCAAATAGTATTTTTTCAGTTTAAACATGCTTGCTATATATGTGCTTATTGTTTGTTGAGACTTGGTTGTGTCGTGAGGGCACCCTTTTGAGCGTCCTCGCCGCCCCTGGGTTGGTAACCGTGTCGCCCACTAAGCGGGTGGGTTTACGTCACTCCAAGGAGTGGCATGCCGTCCTAGTTTGGACGAAGATGGGATGAAGCTTTCCCCATATCAGGCTGATCAGCATTACAGTACAAATAGCCCTGTTGTGCAGAAGCGCCCAGGGAACAGATTCAGATACAGTTACAGTTACAGATACAGTATAGGAGTCCTCCGGACTCAGACACGGTTATTTATATCAGAGGCTATGGCCCGAGCCGGAGACCCAGGGGGCCGGCAGAGGTGCTCGTAGTTAGCAGATGAGTGGAGTGACTTATTTTTGGTTGGTTTTGACCCGGGTAGGGGTATATAGATTGTTTGCTTGCTTGGCGCCATCCGGCTTATGGGGGTTGGTATTGGCTCTTGTTTGCTATATATATATATGTGTGTGTGTATTTATGTGCTATATATTAGTTAATAGACAGCAGGCCGCCGCGTCTACAGGTACGCTCCTGCCCTATCACAGCACAGAAAGTCTGATTCAGTTCATATCAGTTCTTACAGATTCAGTTATCTCCTGCTATTCAGAATTGCTAGTTATGTTATTTGTATTCAGTTGTATCCAGTTGCTTTGCGTACTCGGTACCAGTGGTACTGACTCCCGTTTGGGGCGCTGAATTACTTGCCTGCAGGTACTCATCGACGAGGAGGCGATCCCTCGTGATTCCAGCCCGCTTATAGAGTCATCAGCTCCTGTCATTCGGAGCTTGATATTCAGAGGTGTAGTTCATTTTCTTTTATTGTACAGCATGGGTAGGTTGGGGCCCTGTCCCGACCATTTCATCAGTACTCATAGAGGCTTGCAGTTTGTATATATTCATCTCCCTGTGGTTAGTTGTGCCGGTCGTGTGAGGCCGTGCGTTTTGTTTAGCTGTTTAGCATTGTTGATTATGTTGGCCGTGTGGGGCCATAGTCTGGTAGTAGTGGTGACCTTGCCGGTCATGTGGTTATTCAGTATTCTATTGTTGAGTTACAGATAACTAGACAGCATGGTGGCCTTGTCGGCCCGCATTGGTTTCCCCCTTGTAAGTATGTTTCTAGTTAGCTGAAGTTTTATACAGGTGGCTATAGGCCCAGTCAGCCGGAGGCTGTGTTTACAGCCGTTATATAGCCCGTTGTTTCCAGAAATCTGAGTTAGAGTTAGCCAGGCACCAGATGTGCTTAGGCTCACCAATTAGCAGTCTAGGTCCTACTAGGGCACCAGGTGCCAGTCATACCCCCAAGGCGGGACGTGACAAACAAATATGAGGCATGGACTTTTATCTCAAATTATATTTACTTCATTCTTATTTTGCGAATATTGAGAGAAATAATATCACCAAAGGAATATCATTCCTCTGGTTAAGTAATACATCTTTCAAATTTTTTTAAAAATTTTCCTTACATGAGTTTCAAGACAGAGACTCATACTGATAACGTATTATAAAATAATAAAACAAGAAGAAAAATATTATAGAGAAAGAGAGAAGAGAGAAAACTTCTTATTTCTCTTGAGGGATGAAATACAATGAACGAGAACCTCTTTCCTTATAAGGGAAAACTAACTCTAACTTTTCTCCAAAGAAATAAGATAGACATTCATTATAATACTACATTGACATTCACTATAATACAAAATATATTTATAACGATCTTAGTATATTGTATTTGATAAGTTACGGTTATGACTCCGCGTAATTTTCCGTTTGGGTGCTTTTCCCATCTTTATACATCTAGACTAGGTGGTCTTGATATCGAGTGCATAATTTTCTGCTGCTCTTTCCCTCCTTGGATAAAATCATCAGACAAGCTGAAGATCCAAATTTACAACAGAACGAAAAACTACACAATTGTTTGAAAGAATGGCGGCATGCGCTTCATATATACATTGGTGTATATAGCAGCATGTAACAAACCAAGACTGACATTGATTGTACAGTCTCCTCACTCTGTATAATCAAAGAGAGCTAATTGTAACTGAGAATCAACTGTGTATTGCTTAACAAATGACCTTCTCCACCAAACTTCAAAAGCTCTCTGAATATTGGGACAGTCATCCCCTTTGTTAAGGAATCTATCGAACCAGTTAAGCAGAATGGTTTGTTGCTGAGCCAAAGGTAGTGTTAGAATAGTCTGGCCAAGTCCCTCCTCGACCAGCTTCTTGTCAATTGATCTACCAGCCCTCTTCATCCACCCAAAATCTTCATATAGACTTTCCAGCCATGTTGATAACAGACAATATCTAACATCTTTTGGCACTAATAAGTTTCCCCTACCAATTGCAACGCAAAGTTGTGCAGTGATCTTGCTGATGTCATGGCGATACATGGTGGGAATCTTAGAGTGGAGAATGGAGAGTTCTTTTTGTTCTGCCCATAGTTTCACAAACTCATCCCCCATCTTCCTGTCGATTAGGATATCAACTAGCCACTGCAGATTGTCTGCTTCACGAGCAATCTCACCCATTAGAACCCCTCGGTCCTGCCTGTTATCATCAGCAGATGTAGCTTCAGACAAGCTAAGTATTAGAGAAGTGAGGCATTTATGACAAAAATGATACAGAGTATCCCTAGAGATATCAAGGTTACTTTCATGACTGCTACTACTGCTAGTGTTTTCTCTTAGCAAACAAGATATCACTTTTTTCATCTCTTTGCGGGCTTTATCATCCTTTGCATGTAAAACACCAGTAAGTAGTCTCTGAAGAATGTCATCAGATCTTGAAGATGTTGATGGTTCAGCAATCAGTCTCTGAAGTATATCAGCTGCTGAATCAGGAAGTTGAAGTTGACTGAGATGAGATACTACCTTTTCCTCTTCTTGTTGGGACCAAGGAACAGCCTCCAGATACTCCAAACAAGCCAATACTCCATCATCAAACATAATTGCTGAAGATATCTGTGATTAAACATGATTAAAAATATTTAATACAAAAAATAAGATCATAAAAGAAACTCGAAGTCCCAAGTCATCAATGTAGTTAAAACTTTGCCATATCATGAAAAATGAAGCTTGGTAAACTACCCATTCTGCTAGTTGCCAAGATATCTATTCACACATTGAATTAGTTTCTTGTACAATGTCTAGCTCACCATTGATTTCTCATTTACTGAAGGAGCACCCAAGCAGAGGGAAGAAGATGATTTCCATAAGATCTCCTCTTCTCCGGAGTTAAAATTTTTGCTTTTCTCATGTGAAGAGATGAACCGTAGGTCTAACTTAACCCTAAAAGCTAGCTTATAAGGGGAAGCCGAAGACCATTGAAGGAAACCACAACCCATTCCTTTTTTTTTTTTGATAACCATGGTGTCCGGGCCAACTTGCGGGCACCTCGACTAATTCCAGGAGATACCTGCCACCTCCCACCAGCAACAGGTA